>CM060937.1:1035113565-1036360242 GCA_030765085.1 Allium cepa | reverse complement strand
AGGGACCTCTAGACAGGAGTAAATCTTGCTCTCAAGTGGGGGCTACCCACGAAGCTTTGCTGCACCTCCCCTGTTTTAGCCATTCCCGGTTGATGAGGCTTGAGGCTGCGATTACCTTTATAGGACCAATCATCTTAGAATGCTCATCGTCCGCCTGACGATGTGTTGAAAGCATTCAATCCATACAAGTTCGTTCCGGGTTCGAACGAAACCGAAGGCATTATCTCGTTACACTCGTATTGGAATCACCCTCAGAGTTAACGACAATAACCCTTGCACTCTAAACCACCATCTCGAATCTATAAGTACTATTCCGTCAAACTCATTACGGAATCACCCACAGAGTTATACTGACGTATAGCCCTTACACCTCGAGTCTTCACTTGCTCCACTTGGATTAACGAACCTAACGTTTAATTGGAATCGATGTGGTTTTCGGATATCCAAATATGGAAACCCGATCCCGGTCTCATCGAAACCAAACGCCATTTTAATGTCCAAGTTGTACTTAAGGGTTTAAACAATTAATTCATTACATTACTATCTACTTTACAGAGATAGATAAACTACATCTAGCAATAGATAAGCACATTCATCTCATAACAGATAATCTGTATCATCCATAAACAGATAATCATCACAACCAAACAATCCATCACAAACCATCATACTTAAACCATACATTCATATCATACAAATACAACTCATCTCATTACTGAGATCACAATCATTCAATCAATATCATCCATAAGCTATGATTTACCCATCAATTATAATTAATTTAAAATGAATTAAATTAATTACAATCATCTCTAATTAATTTAAAATAAATTAAATTAACTAACACATTTAAATCCTGCTTACATCCATTAATTAATTAACCCAGTTAATTAATTATCCACTAAGTATTTAACTTGATTAAACAACCCTGATTAATCATTTACTAATTACAATAAGTAATTAGTCCTCAATTAATTAACCTTAATCATAAGTAATTAACATTTAATTACTCATTTATTAATTAATTATAATTAATTATATTTATCCTTAATTAATTACAATTAATTAATCACTTAACTAATTAATTATTATTTAATTAAACAATCATTAATTACATCATTAATTAAAATAATTAATGATCTCTAATATTTAAATAAATTACTTAATTAAAATTAATTACATTTAGTAATTAAATCTAATTATTAATCATCTTGATTAATATTCAATTAAGTAATTAACTATCTTTAATTACTCATTAACAAATTAATTATTCCATAATTAATTATCTACATTAATTAATCCCTTGATTAATTATAAAAGTAATTATCTAAATTACTTTATTATAAATTATCTTCACTAATTACATTAAGTAATTACATTCTTAAAATCATCAAATGATTTATTTAAATTAATTAAACTAAATTAATTAACTTAATTAATCTCATTTGTCATAATTAATTACAATAAGTAATTAATTCTTTAATTGCTTTTATCAAGTAATTATTCTTAACAATTTACAATTAATTATCTTCAATTAATTAATCTAATTAATTATCAAAATTAATTACATTAATTATTTACTTAATTATTCTAAGATAATTACCATTATTAATTAAAAATATTTTCTTAAATTATTTACTTAAGAAAAATCATCTTAGATTAATTATTCATTAATCATCTCTAATTAAAAATTAATCTAAATCATTAATTAAAATCAATTTAATAAGTTATTCCTAAATTAAATTCTTTTATCTTAATTATTTCTAAGATAATTCATTTACCTATTAATGACTTTATTAACATTCAAATGTATTTAAAACAATACATTTTTAAATTTAAATTTAAATTCCATTTTTAAAAGTTTGATATTTTAAAATGTTTAACCATTTAAACATAAATCTAAATTAACACTTCATATTTTAAATTCAAATACTAAAGAACTAATTTCTTCCAAGTTGAACTTATTTGAAATCAAATTTTATTTTCAAATCTATATTAAACACTGAAATATGTTCATTCATTCTTCTTTAAATTTATAAACTGTTTGAAATCAAAACTGAGTTTCAAAGTAAATTTGAAACTGTTTTTAATTTGATTTCAAACCAGTTTAAATCAAATTTGAAAATATTTAAATTTGATCATACTTCTAAAACTTACAAAACTATTTAAATCTAATTCTGGTTTTTAAAAAAAAACAACCTGAAACTATTCTTAAACTTGATTAAAACTGAATTTTAAATCTAGTTTAAATTTAAGATTTGAATTTTTAAAACTTTTAATTCAGAATAAAATTTGAATTCAAATTCAAGTTACACTTGAATCATGTTGCAACTTTAAAATATGAATTTATTCAAAAAGTTTAAAACTGCAAATCTCTCAGGCTTAAATCTAGATTAAAAACAGAATTAAAACTTTGAATTCAAAATTCATTTGAATTCAGTTAAATCTTGCATTTGATTTAATTTAAAATCTTTAAAATATGAATTTTATTTAATACTTTAAAACTGCAAAAATACAGGTTCAATAAACCTGCAACTGTTTTAATATTTATTTAGAACCAAATTTAAAACTAGTTTAAATTTAACATATTTCATTTTTGAAAACTTTGAATTCCAAACTCTATTTGAATTCAAACTTAACTTGCATTTAAATTAAATTACAACTTAAAACATGAATTTCATTTAAACATTAAAAACTGCAACTTTCTGTTATAAAACTGAAACAGTTTTAAAAATTTCTTGATTTAAACAGAATTTAAAACTTTGTTCAAATTTAAAATTTTCATCTTTAAAACTTGAACTCAGAACTTTATTTGGATTCAATTCCAATTCATACTTAAATCCAGATTTCACCTTAAGATATGAATTCTATTTAAAATTCAAACTACAAATACACTCTGTTAAAAACCCTGCACATAAACCCGAGATGCCTCACCATTTACTTCGAGTTCAAATGCTCCCTGCTCCGAGTCAAAAATAAAATCACCCGACGATTGCTTCGGGGCAATTAACCTGCACACCCCATCTGAGTTCACCAGGACTTAATCTATACATGGTGCATATGCACCAACATTTTGGCCATCACCAGCCACTTTGACCAACTCCACCAAGATACTTACCATTCCCTAACAGAAATCCAATTCCCTAACCTCCCCAGCAACTTACATTCAAAATTTCAGGTTGATCAACAACCTGAAACACCAACTTAAACTCTGCACATCTGAAGTTCACCAGACATCAACTACCAAACCTGTCTCCATCTTCCAATCTCATCTCCCACCATCAACACTCTTGAGACTCCGGCAAACCCTCCCTCAAGTCCACTCTACAACCTCTCAAATCCCCCTTCTACCCAATACACAGAGTGGATGAGGGTAACAAGAACTGCTATCACTGCTTGACCAAGTTTTAGAACCTGGAAACCAAATCCACCTGACCACAACAATTTCCAACTCCTCTCCCTCTCATCATCTATTATCAACTCACCTTATTCTTACCTCAGAATTTCACCTACAGGAAGTATCTCATTCCCCAAATTCAATTATCCTATTAGATTTTTTTCCAAATTTTCCACTTCTGTTTTAAAACAGAAATGGGTTTTTTCCCAACTGTTTATTTGAAACTGTAGTTTTAGTTTCCTTCTTTTTTTTTTTTTCAGTTTCAAACATGTATTCTAGTTTTAAACTTATTCTAATATTTTAAGATATATGAGGTTAAGAACAGGTACATTTG
This sequence comes from Allium cepa, assembly GCA_030765085.1. Taxonomy (NCBI): domain Eukaryota; kingdom Viridiplantae; phylum Streptophyta; class Magnoliopsida; order Asparagales; family Amaryllidaceae; genus Allium; species Allium cepa. Next base: position 1,036,356,511 of record CM060937.1, on the reverse strand, counting down.
TTTTCAGAGACAAATGATCTTTAATTAAACTAAATTTATCAAAAATCAAAATTTATAAACCTGAATCATGTTAACAATCATATTTGATTTACATAAAAATTTCTATCTGAGATCTAATCTTGTGGAAATGGATATCAAACAGCCTAGATAAGAAAACAGAATTCATGTCTGTAGACACTAGCATCACACATATATGCATATTAATGAACACACAGAATATCATCACATTATAATCAAGCAACATGCTTGTTTCAATCAGTACTCATGCAACAAGTAATTTAAATCCACTTTTAAAATTGTGAAGTCATTCACTAAACCAAATGGAAACAGAGTAATTTCAATCCTAGCAGTTTTGATTCTTAAAAAAAAACAGTTTACATACAAAGCTTAAGTTCTGGCAATTTTGTTTAGCTTTGATTTAAAGAAAGAACTGTTTTTGAAATTAAAGGTTTACTCACCTTTTAATTGAAGATGCAGAAACAAACTAGATGTCAGAGCACAAGCTTAAATGCAAATTCATATTCCAGAGACTGCAGTTGAAATGCATGTTGAAGATGCTTGCAGATTTGAAGTTGAAGAATGGCATGCAGACCATTATCTTCATTTGCTTTTTTTTTTAAATTACTCTTGAAGTTGATTCTCAGGTTGGTGTATGCATGCAGACCCATTTCTAAAAGCTCAGATTTTTAAATTGGACTTCATATAGATGTTAAGCTCCAGGTTTGAAGAAATTGATGTTTGCTTTATCTGATTACAGTTTTGAAGATTGGTTGCAGACTTGGTTTCTGGATTTGATTTGCAGATTATATTTGTATTGGGTTGCAGAATTGAATTTGTGGATTTTAAGATGAATGCAAATATGCAGTTTGTATGGGTTTTGATCTTACTGAAATTTAAATTTTCAGGTTTTCTAAAGAGAAAAGGGTTTGAACAAAATGAATTTCTAAATTTTCTTATCTAAAATAATTTATTTCAAAAGTAAAATTAACATGCCACTTGTTATCTTATAGTGTAGATTAATTACAAGTGTCTCTTCTATGTTCTAATAATTTAACACATATGCAAAACCAATTATTAAAAGAGAATTCTAAATTTATATATGTATTTAAATTATCTTAAACTATTTCAAATTATTTAAACATGTTTTATTTTTAAATGTTTATTAACATTAGCTTTGAAATACATACATATACTCTTACATTAAAATGTTTGTTTAATTATTTTTAAAATAATAATCTTTATAAACCAAATTTCAAAAGAGAAGAATGAATTAAATCTATTTCAAAAGAAAAGCAATTTAAAATAAAACAAATCAAACTTTTTATTATAAAACAAAATTTAACTATATTTATTCTATAAACAAATAAATACTTACTTACTAATTTAAATCAATTTACAAATTTACATTTATATATATAATAATTAGAAAATGTCCTTTATTAAATATAAATTAAAATTAAAACCAAATCTCTATTTACAATGTATAAACATTTATACATTATAAATAAAATAGCTTTAAATTAGTTAAGAAAGATTATTTATTACTTAAATATTTTTAACTTTTGAAAACAATATCATTTAACAAATTAAATAATTATAAATTTTCAAAAGAGATTTCCATTTTAAATTGAATTATTAAATCAATATCTTACATTTTAAAATAATTATCAATGAAATTATTAAATAATTATTGCCTAAATTTCCGGGACATCACATTCCTCCCCCCTTAAAAGAATTTCGTCCCCGAAATTTAAAAGCAAAGGTAATTTAATAATCCCATACAGATCTTAAATTTAAAAAGAGCAATCATATACTATCAACCAAATACTAGCAACCATAGCAACCAATCCAAACAAACAATTCTAATTATCCAGACAAAATTCTGGATAAGATTTCCTAGAGTTTCCCATGTACAAACACCGGGACACTCGCCCTACGAATTCTAAACTAACTACAGGACTACAGACAAGTCCTGATCAACTCCCAAATCTCAGAATTACTGATTCTAAAATCAGAAACAAACCATACACGTATTCCCTCAGAGATACGTGAAAAACAAAATAAATACCAACCATCCGAACTGGCAATTCAATCCTGTAGAACAAACACTTAATCTTTAAGAGAAACAGAAAGATCCAACACTCTTATCCACAAATCTCTCATATCGATCCTGGGCTACCTTCAACTTCTAGATCAACAAAATCCACCACACAATGTCTGCTACAAAAATCAGAAGACTTCAAACAAACTTCTCTATCTGGAAACAAACAGATACCAAATCAATCAGGTCTTCAGATCCAAAATAAATTTCCTATAGAAATCCTTTGATCCAAGACAAAACTCAAATTCCCAAAGAATCGGGTGCTTCAATTCAGGAATAGCTGCCACCATGCTTCCACTGCGCAACTCTGATTCGAGAATGCTGTCGATGAACACAAGTACAAACTTGATCAACTTATCCCGGAATATTGTTCATCAAATCCCATAAAATCTCAGTGACTTATCCGATTCAGTCACAAACTACTGACAGAAGAATCACAGAGACTCCTAAACCACCGAAGAACAGGTCACTCACTGCTGCTACTACTGCCAAAACTTCCTTAATTAAAAGCTCATCGAACCTCAAAGCTACACCAGCCTTTTCACAATAGAGCATTCCAGATAGACAGATATCTCTCAGGAAACTCGCTCCCAACCCAAGCTCAAAACTTTTTGCCATACTGAGTCTCAAACTCAAAAACAGACAGAACTCCTTCCTGAAGTTGCCAAGATACCATGCTGGCTTCAGTACTCCCAACTGCTTCCAGACTCAAGAAAATCTACTCACACGAGTGCAATCAAGCTTACAATCCAAAGATGATCTCCGAATCTTAAAAAGATTTCCTTCAGAGATCGATGAAATCCTTCACCAATTTCAGAACTACTCAAGATGCCCAAGCTGCCCTAGCAGATTACTTCCAACCTCAAACACTCGAACTCCAACCATTGGTAGTTGTGTTACACACACCACTACCCTATCTACCTTTATTACTTATATTGGAAAACCTGAACAGGTAACCCAATCTAATAGGTAGAAATAAATAATATATATATTTTCAAAATTACAAATACGCTCTCTCAAGAAAACACCACTACAGAGCCTAGGTATTCACTCAACCTAATGCTCTCTCAAGAAAGACACCATTCCAGAGCTTAGGCATTCGCTCAACCTAATGCTCTGATACCAAATGTAACGACCCAACTTCCACACTCCGGAAAATTGCATCGTTAAGAAGAAAGAAAGAGATAGAAAAGAGAAAAGAAAGGAAAGAAAGAACATACAACATCAGAATCTCACGGCGGAATCGAATAAATTATAATATATCACATAAAACTTCACATAGTATCATATACATCAGAGTTATACAGCTAATACAACACAAAACTAGACAGTTATAAACATTTCTGTCTAATACAATACAAGATATCATACAGAAACAACACAGCGGAAACTCTAACCATATATCTACACGCTGAAGCCTCCTGCTCCAAAGCTCCTCCAGAATTCGTCAAGAGATAACCTGAATCACTTGACTACTCATATAGAATATGAGTACCCAAGAGTTTAATAAAACAGAAAATAAACACTCGGGTCAGACAGGGGTCTGGTGTGAGTAAACGGGGATAAAAGTTGCTTAACTTTAGAAAACCCTTTGAAAACAAAAGGTATCACGTAAGACTTCCCACACATAAACATGGAAAAGTTTTTACCTTACGCTAACCAAAACATTTGATAGGAAATCCAGTGATATTATAATAGTGTCTAGGGTTTTCAAAATAAAATACAGAAATAGCTGGAATGCTTGCATCTCACGTTCCAACATAGTTGGGCACAATCAAAACCGTACAGGCACTTATTGGATTATGGGTTCCATCAATGGCAGGGCTACTGGGGTACCGCCCGTCACAGTACGTGGCCTAGATCACCGTACCGAGGAGCCACCCTAACTCCCCTGCAACACAAAGCCGGACCCGTTCCTTACTGAACAGTTCCGAACAAGACCACTCCGCAGATTGGTCGTCACCAACTGCCACACAGCCGAAATATAAAGGGACCTCTAGACAGGAGTAAATCTTGCTCTCAAGTGGGGGCTACCCACGAAGCTTTGCTGCACCTCCCCTGTTTTAGCCATTCCCGGTTGATGAGGCTTGAGGCTGCGATTACCTTTATAGGACCAATCATCTTAGAATGCTCATCGTCCGCCTGACGATGTGTTGAAAGCATTCAATCCATACAAGTTCGTTCCGGGTTCGAACGAAACCGAAGGCATTATCTCGTTACACTCGTATTGGAATCACCCTCAGAGTTAACGACAATAACCCTTGCACTCTAAACCACCATCTCGAATCTATAAGTACTATTCCGTCAAACTCATTACGGAATCACCCACAGAGTTATACTGACGTATAGCCCTTACACCTCGAGTCTTCACTTGCTCCACTTGGATTAACGACCTAACGTTTAATTGGAATCGATGTGGTTTTCGGATATCCAAATATGGAAACCCGATCCCGGTCTCATCGAAACCAAACGCCATTTTAATGTCCAAGTTGTACTTAAGGGTTTAAACAATTAATTCATTACATTACTATCTACTTTACAGAGATAGATAAACTACATCTAGCAATAGATAAGCACATTCATCTCATAACAGATAATCTGTATCATCCATAAACAGATAATCATCACAACCAAACAATCCATCACAAACCATCATACTTAAACCATACATTCATATCATACAAATACAACTCATCTCATTACTGAGATCACAATCATTCAATCAATATCATCCATAAGCTATGATTTACCCATCAATTATAATTAATTTAAAATGAATTAAATTAATTACAATCATCTCTAATTAATTTAAAATAAATTAAATTAACTAACACATTTAAATCCTGCTTACATCCATTAATTAATTAACCCAGTTAATTAATTATCCACTAAGTATTTAACTTGATTAAACAACCCTGATTAATCATTTACTAATTACAATAAGTAATTAGTCCTCAATTAATTAACCTTAATCATAAGTAATTAACATTTAATTACTCATTTATTAATTAATTATAATTAATTATATTTATCCTTAATTAATTACAATTAATTAATCACTTAACTAATTAATTATTATTTAATTAAACAATCATTAATTACATCATTAATTAAAATAATTAATGATCTCTAATATTTAAATAAATTACTTAATTAAAATTAATTACATTTAGTAATTAAATCTAATTATTAATCATCTTGATTAATATTCAATTAAGTAATTAACTATCTTTAATTACTCATTAACAAATTAATTATTCCATAATTAATTATCTACATTAATTAATCCCTTGATTAATTATAAAAGTAATTATCTAAATTACTTTATTATAAATTATCTTCACTAATTACATTAAGTAATTACATTCTTAAAATCATCAAATGATTTATTTAAATTAATTAAACTAAATTAATTAACTTAATTAATCTCATTTGTCATAATTAATTACAATAAGTAATTAATTCTTTAATTGCTTTTATCAAGTAATTATTCTTAACAATTTACAATTAATTATCTTCAATTAATTAATCTAATTAATTATCAAAATTAATTACATTAATTATTTACTTAATTATTCTAAGATAATTACCATTATTAATTAAAAATATTTTCTTAAATTATTTACTTAAGAAAAATCATCTTAGATTAATTATTCATTAATCATCTCTAATTAAAAATTAATCTAAATCATTAATTAAAATCAATTTAATAAGTTATTCCTAAATTAAATTCTTTTATCTTAATTATTTCTAAGATAATTCATTTACCTATTAATGACTTTATTAACATTCAAATGTATTTAAAACAATACATTTTTAAATTTAAATTTAAATTCCATTTTTAAAAGTTTGATATTTTAAAATGTTTAACCATTTAAACATAAATCTAAATTAACACTTCATATTTTAAATTCAAATACTAAAGAACTAATTTCTTCCAAGTTGAACTTATTTGAAATCAAATTTTATTTTCAAATCTATATTAAACACTGAAATATGTTCATTCATTCTTCTTTAAATTTATAAACTGTTTGAAATCAAAACTGAGTTTCAAAGTAAATTTGAAACTGTTTTTAATTTGATTTCAAACCAGTTTAAATCAAATTTGAAAATATTTAAATTTGATCATACTTCTAAAACTTACAAAACTATTTAAATCTAATTCTGGTTTTTAAAAAAAAACAACCTGAAACTATTCTTAAACTTGATTAAAACTGAATTTTAAATCTAGTTTAAATTTAAGATTTGAATTTTTAAAACTTTTAATTCAGAATAAAATTTGAATTCAAATTCAAGTTACACTTGAATCATGTTGCAACTTTAAAATATGAATTTATTCAAAAAGTTTAAAACTGCAAATCTCTCAGGCTTAAATCTAGATTAAAAACAGAATTAAAACTTTGAATTCAAAATTCATTTGAATTCAGTTAAATCTTGCATTTGATTTAATTTAAAATCTTTAAAATATGAATTTTATTTAATACTTTAAAACTGCAAAAATACAGGTTCAATAAACCTGCAACTGTTTTAATATTTATTTAGAACCAAATTTAAAACTAGTTTAAATTTAACATATTTCATTTTTGAAAACTTTGAATTCCAAACTCTATTTGAATTCAAACTTAACTTGCATTTAAATTAAATTACAACTTAAAACATGAATTTCATTTAAACATTAAAAACTGCAACTTTCTGTTATAAAACTGAAACAGTTTTAAAAATTTCTTGATTTAAACAGAATTTAAAACTTTGTTCAAATTTAAAATTTTCATCTTTAAAACTTGAACTCAGAACTTTATTTGGATTCAATTCCAATTCATACTTAAATCCAGATTTCACCTTAAGATATGAATTCTATTTAAAATTCAAACTACAAATACACTCTGTTAAAAACCCTGCACATAAACCCGAGATGCCTCACCATTTACTTCGAGTTCAAATGCTCCCTGCTCCGAGTCAAAAATAAAATCACCCGACGATTGCTTCGGGGCAATTAACCTGCACACCCCATCTGAGTTCACCAGGACTTAATCTATACATGGTGCATATGCACCAACATTTTGGCCATCACCAGCCACTTTGACCAACTCCACCAAGATACTTACCATTCCCTAACAGAAATCCAATTCCCTAACCTCCCCAGCAACTTACATTCAAAATTTCAGGTTGATCAACAACCTGAAACACCAACTTAAACTCTGCACATCTGAAGTTCACCAGACATCAACTACCAAACCTGTCTCCATCTTCCAATCTCATCTCCCACCATCAACACTCTTGAGACTCCGGCAAAACCTCCCTCAAGTCCACTCTACAACCTCTCAAATCCCCCTTCTACCCAATACACAGAGTGGATGAGGGTAACAAGAACTGCTATCACTGCTTGACCAAGTTTTAGAACCTGGAAACCAAATCCACCTGACCACAACAATTTCCAACTCCTCTCCCTCTCATCATCTATTATCAACTCACCTTATTCTTACCTCAGAATTTCACCTACAGGAAGTATCTCATTCCCCAAATTCAATTATCCTATTAGATTTTTTTCCAAATTTTCCACTTCTGTTTTAAAACAGAAATGGGTTTTTTCCCAACTGTTTATTTGAAACTGTAGTTTTAGTTTCCTTCTTTTTTTTTTTTTCAGTTTCAAACATGTATTCTAGTTTTAAACTTATTCTAATATTTTAAGATATATGAGGTTAAGAACAGGTACATTTGTTTTCAGAGACAAATGATCTTTAATTAAACTAAATTTATCAAAAATCAAAATTTATAAACCTGAATCATGTTAACAATCATATTTGATTTACATAAAAATTTCTATCTGAGATCTAATCTTGTGGAAATGGATATCAAACAGCCTAGATAAGAAAACAGAATTCATGTCTGTAGACACTAGCATCACACATATATGCATATTAATGAACACACAGAATATCATCACATTATAATCAAGCAACATGCTTGTTTCAATCAGTACTCATGCAACAAGTAATTTAAATCCACTTTTAAAATTGTGAAGTCATTCACTAAACCAAATGGAAACAGAGTAATTTCAATCCTAGCAGTTTTGATTCTTAAAAAAAAAACAGTTTACATACAAAGCTTAAGTTCTGGCAATTTTGTTTAGCTTTGATTTAAAGAAAGAACTGTTTTTGAAATTAAAGGTTTACTCACCTTTTAATTGAAGATGCAGAAACAAACTAGATGTCAGAGCACAAGCTTAAATGCAAATTCATATTCCAGAGACTGCAGTTGAAATGCATGTTGAAGATGCTTGCAGATTTGAAGTTGAAGAATGGCATGCAGACCATTATCTTCATTTGCTTTTTTTTTTAAATTACTCTTGAAGTTGATTCTCAGGTTGGTGTATGCATGCAGACCCATTTCTAAAAGCTCAGATTTTTAAATTGGACTTCATATAGATGTTAAGCTCCAGGTTTGAAGAAATTGATGTTTGCTTTATCTGATTACAGTTTTGAAGATTGGTTGCAGACTTGGTTTCTGGATTTGATTTGCAGATTATATTTGTATTGGGTTGCAGAATTGAATTTGTGGATTTTAAGATGAATGCAAATATGCAGTTTGTATGGGTTTTGATCTTACTGAAATTTAAATTTTCAGGTTTTCTAAAGAGAAAAGGGTTTGAACAAAATGAATTTCTAAATTTTCTTATCTAAAATAATTTATTTCAAAAGTAAAATTAACATGCCACTTGTTATCTTATAGTGTAGATTAATTACAAGTGTCTCTTCTATGTTCTAATAATTTAACACATATGCAAAACCAATTATTAAAAGAGAATTCTAAATTTATATATGTATTTAAATTATCTTAAACTATTTCAAATTATTTAAACATGTTTTATTTTTAAATGTTTATTAACATTAGCTTTGAAATACATACATATACTCTTACATTAAAATGTTTGTTTAATTATTTTTAAAATAATAATCTTTATAAACCAAATTTCAAAAGAGAAGAATGAATTAAATCTATTTCAAAAGAAAAGCAATTTAAAATAAAACAAATCAAACTTTTTATTATAAAACAAAATTTAACTATATTTATTCTATAAACAAATAAATACTTACTTACTAATTTAAATCAATTTACAAATTTACATTTATATATATAATAATTAGAAAATGTCCTTTATTAAATATAAATTAAAATTAAAACCAAATCTCTATTTACAATGTATAAACATTTATACATTATAAATAAAATAGCTTTAAATTAGTTAAGAAAGATTATTTATTACTTAAATATTTTTAACTTTTGAAAACAATATCATTTAACAAATTAAATAATTATAAATTTTCAAAAGAGATTTCCATTTTAAATTGAATTATTAAATCAATATCTTACATTTTAAAATAATTATCAATGAAATTATTAAATAATTATTGCCTAAATTTCCGGGACATCACAACTTGCATACTCCTTAGTTATTGAGCAAACTCAAGATAGGGATGTTATGTGTAGTATTATTGATATATTGAATAGACCAGGTAAGATAACTGTATGTATTTGTTGTGCAAACTCAAGGTAGGTATACTATACTCAAGCCATCGCGATACGGTAGGTACATGTGAATTGTTGTACAAACTCAAGGTACGTATACTATACTTAGACCATCGCGATACGGTAGGTACATGTGAATAGTTTCTTTCAGTTGGTTGAGCAAATTCAAGGTTGAGTGGGATTAGAACATGAAAACATGGGTACTGGGTTGTATGTGATACAACTGATAAGGAGTTATCCATCTCCGTGGAGCCATGACTTGTTAAGCAAACTCAAGGTCAGATTTCCAAGACGGACGAGTCCTAACACCCACCAGCGAAGTCGAAAGACTTCTATGTTTTGCTTCGGGTTTGATGAAATATAAAAGATTAATGGGTGTCTTATTAGAAAAATGAAATGGTAACATTAAATATATTGTAAAAACATATGCTAAGTGATGTCATAATTATCTAAAATGATAAATTTGTCCATTTAATATTATTGATAAAACATTTATCAATAATATATACAAACGAACTGAATTGAAAATTGACTAATAGAAATATAACATATACTCACATTAATGCTTATTGCATGTTAATGTTTTCTATATCCATGAAAGTGCCTAATTTTACAATTACTCAATACGTTCATATTATGACCACTCATATTTTTGTTTGGTTGACGCCGTGTATTTCATTTTATGAGTTTCGAACTCTAAAAACAATACAAGACTGTGGATATTTAATCTATGTACTATCACATATAAATGTTTTATAGTGAACGGTCATGGTTCGTAATGTACGATACTTCAATGAATATAGTACATTCGAAATAAGCCAGTAAATAGTACCATGAGATTGAGTATTCAATTGGATTGATTATGAAAAGGATCATATTGTGTTAAATATACCACTAGATCAAACTACAAGATAAACCTAAGAACCCGATCGCTAAAATGTCAGTTTGATCAGTTTATGCAAGGTGCAACATATTTGATGTCTTAAATGTTTAGGACAATCGAATGTCCTTTTTTAAAGAATTGTTATGATATTGTGGTAAGGGTTTTCTTTCTGAATTGTTTTTATTTATAAATGATTCGTCCATTTAGAAAGGAAAATGAATGTATAAGAGCAAACTTGATTTAAGGTATAGTTGGAATGAAGAGTGTGAATGGTTGCTTCTGCTTCATAAAAAGACACTAAAAACAAGAATTGTGATAATAATGAATGATACTTAACATTGGAATAAGAAATACTATTTCTATTTCGAAATGTATTTTCAAATAGAAAATTGTTTTCTATGAAATTTATTACTTTGAGTTCAAGATATTTGATACTATCCACTATAAACTAGCTACAGTATATCAAATAAATAATCTATATTAAGTAAATAATAGATTCGAATTCAGTATGATATTATAAGAATGGCGAAAATAGTGGGAGCATCTCATATAACACTTACTGATTGCATAAAAGTACAAAAATTATTTTCATAAAACATGCCGAACATTATTTATGAAATAACAAATATTTTTGCCGCCGATTGAAAAATAGACATAGTTATTTTTCATTATGGATATTATGAATATTCGTTATGAAGTAAAAATGTAATATGGTATTTGTTTTCATAACAATAGTGATGCATTGAAAATACAGAAGTATCTAAAATTATTTATAATTATTTTGGAATTATAGACTAAGTCATAGTTTTGAGAAGTAGTTTTTATTATATGATTATGAATCATATGATACTGGTTAATTATATCTCAAACAATTAGAGTGTTATGCATCCAATAAGTGTGAGCATCATAAGCGTTAGTGAACTCTTCAAATTGATACATATAAATGTATGCAATCGCAAGTCGGTTAATATCAAATTGGTTCCACATACATTGTTATATTCGTTAATAATTTATCGCTGACATGGACCTGTGTATTTGATACATATGTGGTATGTCGATGATAAGATCATAAAGTATAAAATGAAAATAAATAAACTAAAATGTAATAAAATAAAATCATTCGATTTCATTAAATTGGTGATTTTATTAGAAAAAGTTTCAAATGTACCTAAAAATGAATAATGATTCAATCTCAAAAGTCACTCCTCCATATGATACATAATAATGTTTCAATAAGGAGTAATCGAACTTCGTTGGACAAAACACGATTAATGTTGAGTGAAGTTGAGTTAATTTCTTTCTATAAGGTCACATACTTAAAAGTAGTACACAAGGTTAATATTATTTCATCTACATAATAGTTTACAAATCATTCAAGATAAGGGTTTATAAGAAACCCTAACATATCCAAATCAAGGAGTCAGTAGGTTGTGCGAATCGAAAGTCTGTATATAATAATTGTTCGTGAAGGATCTTGTACGAATCTCCTTAAAATATTTTGGGAAAAACTAAAACTATCGTTATAAGACATATTTATGTTTTAAACGCAAGTTTTGTAAACAAGAACAAATCAGTTTTATAAATGAGGAAATTCATAAAAGTTTATGAACACCTATTCTGTTGCACTAAGGAACTATTGTTGTTTCAAGAAATACCAACTTCATCGTAAAAGAATTTTTTTGAGAAACTATTTATAGTAAAAAAGAAATTAGATACGATCCAACAATAAAACTGATTACATGAGATGAAATGAGATTAACTAACCCAAACGAACACATCACATTAGAGTGTTAACAAGTATTCTCGTATATTGAAGATAAATCATAAGTTTCTTATTAATGTCGAGAATATATAATCCTCGGTTGTTTAACTAAACTAGAGTACCGACTACATAATATGGTATGATGCGTGAATTCAAAAGGATTTCAAGTGTCTAATCAAAATACAATTTTGGTAGTTGTATCCGAAGGGATGTGATAAACAAGTCGTGATTTTGTCTTTAAGAGGCTAATGCAGTTGGAATTTGATGAGCAACGTTGATAAGAATAACCTTGCAAATTTCGATTGTTGAAATTAGCGTAATAGATTTGTTATTCAACATACTCAAATTAATTCGGATTTACTCACAAAATTGTCGCCCAGTATGACTTTGGATTTTGGTATATATACGTAGAAACAGAAAGTTCTAAATTTAGATTTAGACTAGACTGTTTGCACATAAGCAACCAAAGTGTGTCGAAGTAAGTGGGAGCGATATTAAGTTTGTGGGTTTTTGAAAATGATCGAACAAATGATAGAAAGTATCATTTTATAAGCATCAAAATTGAAAAAGAAAATTGACATAAACATAAAATAGTTTGATTGTCAATCAAAGTGTAGAGAAAGCGTGTACTCATAAGAAAAAAGTTGAAAGGTACATAGATATTTATAAATCATAGTAAACAAGATAATACTAATTATTAATGATGTACTTGTGTTAAAATTAGTTTTAACTGTTTTAATGCTCAATTTGGATTTGTAAATGATGTCTTTTATAAAAAGTATAAAAGTTATTAGGAATGTCCCCAACGATATTCAAGGATACCTTGTTAAAATTTTTAATAAGGAATATATTGGAAGGATTCCTTATATATCGGCAATAGGAATTATCATGCATTTTATGTTATTTGTGATACCATGATTTATTTATGTATTTGATACCTGAAGCAAATATAAAATCCAAATTGATATCACTAAATGGTTTCTTGAGGTTTTCCCCTGTATTTATGAAATACTATAGAATTGTTCGAAGAAACAACAAACTCCTTATGAAGGAGTGCTCGGACTCAAACTTCAAAAATGATAGTGAGTATAATATGTTAATAATAAATTCACGCTAAGGATCTTTTAAGTTGGAAATGTTCCAAATGAAAGATAGTGGCAAACTCATTGAAAAAGGCTATGTACGTCGCCTTAAATAGCACCATAATAAATTAATGTATACAAATGTATAAATATACAAATTTATAAATGAGTCAAGGGTGATTCAAAATGTTGAGAATCCTATAACATTGTTATATTGCACAATATAGGTTCATAACAGAACTTAGAGCTCACTTGAAATCGAGGGACATGCTCCAAATTGTTCCATATGATAAAACAGTTTATCACCATTGGAGTGAGCAGATTGATAGAACAAAAATTAAGAAATAATAGCATATCCATTCACTAGGGGACCGTTCCAATTGGTCTTGAGAAAATCTGTAACAACCCGCATATTTTACAATTGAATATTTAAATATTTTATTTAAATATTTCATCGTTAGTCGGATTATTGTCTGAAAAGCTACTTTTTGAAAACGGTCGAATTAGGACTCGAGACCACCCCCATTGAGTTCATAATGATGTTTGCGACCTTTTTGAGTATAAACTTCGATATGTTTGGAGTTAGAGAAATTTTTCTACTTTTTCACTTAGGGCTTTGGTTTGGTTTCAGCCCATTAGACCCAAGCTTCACCCCCTCTTCTCTTCATTTCTTCATAATTTTTCTAATACTCAAGCTTTAGCAACAATGGAGAGAGGAATGGAAAATTAAAACTCCAAGCCCTAATTATCTTTGCAAAATCCAAGCTTTAACTCCAAATTCATAGAAGAAGCTTTGGTAAGCCTTCTCTTCTTCTTCTCTAACTCATTCTCCTTTCAATTTCAGAAATTCCTAAACCTAACTAAGGAAATGTTTCTCTTTTAAGCTTAGATTCAAGCTTGTTGGGTTGGAATTAAAGTGTGATTATTCTTGCCATTGCTCTATAGCTTCTTCATCATTTGTTTTGGGTTTAAAGGTGAGATTTTTATCTTACATCTATGTCTATATCTATCCGTGTTGTTAGGTATGAATTCCTAACACTTATTCAAGTGCAATTGCTTTTGATTTGGATTGGTTTGGTGTATATTCCAATTTTTGGTGTTTTGAAAGCAAAATTTATGAAATCCTTTTATGGATATTTGGACATTGATATTCGGGGCGTATCGAAGAGCCTTTAAGGCTGGGTTGTCGCTTGGCATAAATCCTTAGTCGTTGTTGCTCGTCCGATCGCTTCTGATAATCGTTTTGGCCATCATTGGCCAAGGCAAGAAAGTGCCAAAAGCTTCAGTTTCAGACGTCTGAAATTATTGATTCAGACGTCTGAATCTGGTCTGGGCAAAATTTCATTCCCCAGGTCAGACGTCTGAATTATAATTTCAGACGTCTGAATTTGCTCAAATCCAACCCGAGAGCAATAGGCTAAAATTAGCCATTTTCAGACGTCTGAATTCAGTGACCCATACGTCTGAATAGGGCTCTGGAAAATATTCATTTTCCAGATTCAGACGCTTAAACCATTTATTTCAGACGTCTGAAGCTGTTGTCTTTGCCCAATTTGCCCTATGTGTTTGGGTTTCCCGTTTTAAATCGATTCATGTTTATCTGACTTATGGTTATCATTTATTATTGACTTTGATAACTTTTCTCTTTTTGGGATATTAAAGAGTATCCATTTGATGGATTCGATATCGATTTATATGGATTTGATTCATGGCTTCGAATGTGAATTTTGGTGATTGATTGTTTCTACAATCATTTCTGTGATTTGTCACTTTAAAAACATAAAGATTTTCTATACTAGTAGTAAATATCAACACTCTTTTATCAAAACGATTTCAACACTATTTTACTATAAAGCTCGTTTCTTAAACCGTTTTCCAATCTGCTAGTATATACAAACCTTTACCTCACTTGTACGAGAAATCTAATTAAACGACTTAGTAAAACAAGTGGTATGAAACGCTTGCGTTTACTTCGTCGGTTAATTCTTGGACTTGTTCGATTGAATCTCTTGTGACAATTTTTGATCGGAGATCTACAATTTTTCGTAAATACTTAAGTTAAGCAAGTGGTTATGGGACATGAAGCTAAACTCATTGATTTACTATCTTGGTGTAGTTGACACTTCTTGATGATCATTGATGATCATTTATGCGATTTAGACTAGCGATATGCTATGTTTCTTTGTCCACGTAGGGGACGGTACCTCGTTTTATTGATTTCGTCTTATTTTTTTATAGGCTAATGACCTATGTATTATTTGGAGTTTCGACTCAATTTTTGTGGGCTAGCGACCCATGTTCTTTTATGGAGTTCTGTCCATCAGACGTACATTTGTACTACGTTGTTGCACCAGCTTATCAGGATCATCAGGCATACCGTTGTACTACGTCGTTGTTACGAATTATTCGAGTTTCAGGTTCCTCGGGCATACCGATATTGTACTACATCGTTGCACCGGCTCTATGGTTAGCGACCATGGGATAGCGTCCTGTTTGTGATACACGTGTTGGTGAGTTTTCATGCTCCTGTTTTGTGATAAGCCTCCCCCTTTTGCGTTTTCTGGATTTCTAATTGATGATTTCTAGAATTTGTTTTTCACCAGCTTTTATGCTTGGCAGCGATATGATGTCAATATTTGTGGTTTGGTGAATAAAATAAAGAATATGACATTCTTTTTGATGTTATGAAACTTTTGAGATATTGTATGATTTTGGTAGATTTTCTAATGTATACTTTTCATCGTATGACATTATTGTTATCATACGTTTTTTGTTATATCTCATATGCTATCCCATATTTATCTGATATTTATAGCTAGACTGATTTTGTTTATTATTTTCTTATTAAATAATACTCGGGTCGGACCGAGATGTTGCAGGTGCTTCTGCTTGACTACTTATTTGGGAGTATTATCTGACTTTTGGCTAACTACATTAGATTTGTAGTTTTTGTTGGTATACATTCGAAATGGACTCCTTGATGTATACATATTCTTTTGTCTAGCATGTGTATCTATTTTTTGTTATATTGTGGATCTTGTTTGACCACTACTCTGATATACACTTTTATGTATTGTATTCTTATCTTTTTCTGCCTTTGTGATATGGATATATGTGACTGATTTGTGTTATGCTTATTTCAATATTTATTTTCGAAGATATTATAGCCGCTGTGTAGTAGCTTTGAGTTTGTATCGGCATGTCGGATTCCTCTAGAAATGAAATGCATGTTATACTATCTGACATATCGGTGCTCGCACAAAGCAATTACACGGAGGATCGCTCCTCAACAGCCTTATTCTCCACGCTAGTTGACAGCATTACCCCATAGTGTCCTTGGCTAGAGTGGGTATAGGGATGGGGCATCACAGCTTGGTATCAGTGCCAAACTTTGGAACAATGCAGAATAATTTAACAAGGATCGTCGTCCTAAGTCCATCTTAGGAGTCGTGACTTAGGATTTTATTCGAGTCATTGGACCCGTTCTATCCTATTTTCTTTGTGATGCCTTGTTTTATCAATTATTATTGTTTGATATTCATTATGAGAATAATTTTTTCTTCTTTCTTTCCTTCTTAAAGAAGACAAATGGTTAGAACTGGTCGTCCTACCGCCGGTCAATCTAATGCTACTCCCCAGGATGGAGTATTTATGTCTGCACAACAACTTCTTGATCTTGTAAAGAATGCTCCAGTTGTCGGACCCATTCCAGAGCCTACTCACCCTAAATCCAGGTTTGCACGCTTGTGCAGTGACTATACCAACTTGGGTGGGAAGCCATTCAGGGATTCCGAAAGCGTTATTCAAGTCCAAGCTTGGCTTAGAACATGCGATCGCATCTTTTCTCGTATGAATCTTATTGATCTTCATCGAGTCTAAGTGGCTTCTAGCATGCTCCAAGAAAGAGCATTAGATTGGTATGAGCTTCTTATTTCTGAAATTATTGAAGCGGATCTTACTTGGGAGCAATTCCGGAGAAGATTCAAATCAAAGTTTGTGCCGAAAGCAGAAAAGATGACTTTGGCCCTTCGTTTTATTGGCCTTGTTCAAGGTGAATCATCTGTGGCAGAGTATGTCGCAACTTTCTAATCTCTTTCTAAATACGGGGTTGAGTACATTAATAACCCATTGAAGAAAAATCAGAGATTTGTCTATGGCTTGAATAAAAATCTCAAAAAGCCATTACTTCTGAAATTGGAAGTTTCTTTCGATCAACTTATTGATATCGCTCTTCGACTTGAAGAGGCAGATAGAGAGAGTGATGTTGAATTTGTTAATGCCAAACCAAACTTCAACAACAACAAGAAAAGGCCTATTAAATTCAAAGGCCCAAATCCCAATAAGAAAGGGAAGCAAGTAGCTTTGGTAGCAAGGACTCCTACCCCTAGTAGTGGGCAATGCTACAATTGTGGTTTTAAGGACCATTATGCCAATAGATGTCCGAAACCTCTCTTTTGTCGTTGTTGCAAAAGTTCGGGTCATCTTCTATCTTTATGTCCCAAACTTCAAGGCAGGAAGGAGGGAAAGCTAAATGTGGTGCAAACTCCTAGTAACACTTCTCGTGGTCAAGGTATTTCTCATTCTATCCTTGATGGCATTATTATGTTTCGTGATCAACCTATTCGAGTTCTTTTTGATACGGGTGCATTCCATTCTTTTATATCAAAAGAGCTTTATGATACCTTTTCTTTGAGTGTTATGGCTTTAATGACTTCTTTGAGAATTGCGAATCCGGTTGGTGGATCAGCAACACTTAGTTTGCTTTGTAAAGATGTCGAGATTATTTTGTGTGATTTTTCTTTCCGAGCCGTTTTGCATGTCATGCGTTACTTGGGCTTCGGAATGATTTTGGGAATGGATTGGTTTAACCATTATGAAGCCCATATCCTATGTCCTGGGTGGACTATTCATCTTCGACATCCTCAATCTATTAAGCAGATTTCTATTGTTCTTAAAGATTCGGATTCCAACTTCACAACATCTTTATATTCTTTAAATCCTCATGATGACGATAATGATGA
Organism: Allium cepa; assembly: GCA_030765085.1. Classification (NCBI taxonomy): domain Eukaryota; kingdom Viridiplantae; phylum Streptophyta; class Magnoliopsida; order Asparagales; family Amaryllidaceae; genus Allium; species Allium cepa. The sequence goes on along the minus strand of CM060937.1, from coordinate 1,036,338,135 downwards.
TGAGGAAGATGTCATTTCTCTTATTCACGTTGTTCGTGAATTTTCTAACATATTTGAGCCCATTTTAGGATTACCACCTAAGCGAGCAATTGAGTTCAGAATTAATCTAATTCCTGGAGCTTTACCTATTACTCATCCTCCTTATCGTAGGTCCAATAAGAAAAATGAGGAGATGCGCAAACAATTATCTGAACTGGAGACAAAGTAATTTATTCGTTCTAGTTCCTCTCCTTAGGGAGCTTCTGCTATTTTTATGAAGAAATCCGATGGTACACTTAGGCTTTACGTTGACTACCGAAGCTTATTGATCTCACTATCAAGAATAAATATCCTTTACCTCAGATTGATGATTTATTTGATCAGCTTAGTGGTGCTAGAGTCTTTTCACAGTTAGACTTAGCAACCAGTTTTCATCAGCTTCGTATTGCAGAGGATAGCATTCGTTTGACATCATTCCGTACTCGTTATGGATCTTATGATTGGCTTGTTATGCCATTTGATTTAACGAATGCTCCGGCTTGTTTCGTTGGCCTTATGAATAGAGTTTTCAAAGACTTCCTCGATCGATTTGTTCTCATTTTTATAGATGATATTCTTGTGTATTCTAAAACCGAGGAAGAGCATAAAAGGCATCTTCGGATTGTCCTGGAAACTCTTAGGAGCAATCAATTGAAACCAAAATTTTCTAAATGCCACTTTTGGCAATCTCGTGTGAAGTTTCTCGGTCATATCATTTCCGAATCCGGAATTTCCATGGATCCTTCAAAGGTGGAAGCGATTCAAAATTGGAAGAGACCGGAGAGTGTGACGGAGATCCGTAGTTTTCTTGGATTGGCAGGCTATTACCGCCGTTTCATAAAAGACTTTTCTAAAATTTCTACGCCTCTTACTAGTTTGACAAAGAAGGGAGTTAAATACATTTGGTTGGACAAATGTGAAGCTTCTTTTCAGAAATTAAAATAAATCCTTTCTGATGCTCCTAATCTTGTTATTCCCAAGGGAATCAAGAATTTATTGTTTATACCGATGCTAGTCGTGTTGGTTTGGGAGCCGTTCTTATGCAAAGAAAACGTGTTATTGCTTATGCTTCTAGGCAATTAAAGCCTACCGAGACTAGATATGCCACTCATGATTTAGAGCTCGCGGCTATTGTTTTCGCCCTTAAAATTTGGCGTCATTATCTTTTGGGAGAAAGATTTATTCTTTACACTGATCATAAATCTTTGAAGTATTTATTTTCTCAAAAGGAAATTAATTTGCATCAACAGCGTTGGCTCGAGTTCCTTGCATCTTATGATCTTGATATTCTTTATACTCCCGGAAAGGGAAATCGTGTTGCCGACGCCCTTAGCCGAAAGCAACAAGTGGTTGTTTCCATGATGATATCCGAATGAAACGATCTCGAGACTTTATCCACTTGTGAGATTAGAGATCGTGTATTCGATTTATGTTCATCTTCTGTTTTATGCAGCCTTGAGGCTCATCCTTCTCTTTTAGACCGCATTCTTGAAGCTCAAAAGCTAGATCCCGAATTGGCTCTTCTTAGCCAAAGTTGTAGGGATAAAATTGATATTGAAGGTTTGAAATACTTTGATATTGATTCTCATGCGGTATTCGAAAATTTGGTAGACTTATTGTGCCAAATATTAGTGATCTTCGTAAAGATATTTTAGAAGATTCTCATCGTTCTAAATTTACCATTCATCCCGGTAGTAGCAAAATGTACGCGGATATAAAGCGACTTTATTATTGGGATGGAATGAAATCTGATATTGTTAACTTTGTTAAGCGTTGCATGACTTGCCAATTTGTCAAGGCCGAGCATCAATGGCCCGGTGGGTTATTGCAACCTTTAGAAATTCCAATTTGGAAGTGGGATCAAATTTCCATGGACTTTATTGACGGCCTTTCACATTCTCGTTCGGGTCTTGATAGCCTATGGGTGATAGCTGACAGACTTGCTAAATCCGCCCATTTTATCCCCGTTCGGTCCAATCGGACCGTACCTCTTTTGGCCAAACTTTTTATTAAAGAGATTGTTAAATTGCATGGAGTTCCTACTTCTATTGTTAGCGATCGTGATCCGTTGTTTACTAGTGGATTTTGGAAGAGTCTTCAAAAAGATTTGGGAACGAAGCTTAATTTTAGCACAGCTTATCATCTTCTGTCCGATGGACAAACCGAGCGTGTGAATCAAACTCTTGAAGATCTTCTTCGTACATGTGTTCTTGATTTTGGTGGAAGTTGGGAAGATCATATTTCTCTTATTGAGTTTTCCTATAATAATAGCTTCCAATCTTCTATTGGTATGGCACCTTCTGAGGCACTCTATGGAAGGCCATGCCGATCTCCTTGTTGGCTTGAGGCCGGTGAGAAGCTGGTTTTAGGTCTAGATTTAATTCATGATTCCACAGAAAAGATTGACCTTATTCATCATAGGATGAAAGAAGCACAAAGTAGGCAGAAGTCCAATGCCGATAACCGAAGAAGGAAATTAGAATTTTTCATGGGAGATTTTATGTTTATTCGTGTTTCACCTATTAAGGGTGTTGTGCGTTTTAGTCGATCGGGAAAATTAGCACTTCGGTATATTGGTCCATTTTCCATCACCAAACGTATTGGTTCCGTGACTTATCGCCTTTTATTACCGACTCAGTTTTCTGCTATTCATGACGTGTTTCACGTTTCTCAACTACGGAAATGCCTTCAAGATTCCGATTCTATTCTTGAGCTCGGTATTGTAGAAGAAATTGAGGTTTCACCTAATTTGACTTATGAGCAACATCATATTCATATCATTGCTTCGGAGATTAAACGCCTTTGAAATAAAGATGTTCCTTTTGTGAAAGTTCAATGGTCCTTAAATCCTAAGATTGTTCTTGGGAATCCAGAGAACTCATCGAGCGAACACATCAGTACTTATTCCAAATTTCTTCTTTTGTGTTGATATGCTTTTATGGTTGTTATTTTTGTTCATTTATTTCTTAAGATTGCGAGGATGCAATTTCTTTAAGGAGGGGATTTTGTAACATCCCGCATATTTTACAATTGAATTTTAAATATTTTATTTAAATAGTTCATCGTTAGTCGGATTATTGTCCGAAAAGCTACCTTTTGAAAACGGTCGAATTAGGACTCGAGACCATCCCCATTGAGTTCATAATGACTTTTGCGACCTTTTTGACTATAAAATTCGATATGTTTGGAGTTAGAGGAATTTTGCTACTTTTTCACTTAGGGCTTTGGTTTGGTTTCAGCCCATTAGACCCAAGCTTCACCCCCTCTTCTCTTCATTTCTTCATAATTTTCCTAATACTCAAGCTTTAGCAACAATGGAGAGAGGAATAGAAAATTAAAACACCAAGCCCTAATTATCTTTGCAAAATCCAAGCTTTAACTCCAAATTCATAGAAGAAGCTTTGGTAAGTCTTCTCTTCTTCTTCTCCAACTCATTCTCCTTTCAATTTCAGAAATTCCTAAACCTCACTTAGGAAATGTTTCTCTTTTAAGCTTAGATTCAAGCTTGTTGGGTTCGAATTAAAGTGTGATTGTTCTTGCCATTGCTCTATAGCTTCTTCTTCATTTGTTTTGGGTTTAAAGATGAGATTTTTATCTCACATCTATGTCTATATCTATCCGTGTTGTTAGGTATGAATTCCTAATACTTATTCAAGTGCAATTGCTTTTGATTTGGATTGGTCTGGTGTATATTCCAATTTTTGGTGTTTTGAAAGCAAAATTATGAAATCCTTTTATGGATATTTGGACATTGATATTCGGGGCGTATCGAAGAGCCTTTAAGGCTGGGTTGTCGCTTGGCATAAATCCTTAGTCGTTGTTGCTCGTCCGATCGCTTCTGATAATCGTTTTGGCCATCATTGGCCAAGGCAAGAAAGTGCCAAAAGCTTCAGTTTCAGACGTCTGAAATTATTGATTCAGACGTCTGAATCTGGTCTGGGAAAAATTTCATTCCCCAGGTCCGACGTCTGAATTATAATTTCAGACGTCTGAATTTGCTCAAATCCAACCCGAGAGCAAATAGGCTAAAATTAGCCATTTTCAGACGTCTGAATTCAGTGATCCAGACGTCTGAATAGGGCTCTGGAAAATATTCATCTTCCAAATTCAGAGGTCTGAACCATTTATTTCAGATGTCTGAATCTATTGTCTTTGCCCAATTTGCCCTATGTGTTTGGGTTTCCCGTTTTAAATCGGTTCATGTTTATCTGACTTATGCTTATCATTTGTTATTTACTTTGATAACTTTTCTTTTTTTTTTGGATATTAAAGAGTATCCATTTGATGGATTCGATATGGATTTATATGGATTTGATTCATGGCTTCAAATGTGAATTTTGGTGATTGATTGTTTCTACAATCATTTATGTGATTTGTCACTTTAAAAACATAAAGGTTTTCTATACTAGTAGTAAATATCAACACTCTTTTATCAAAACGATGTGAACACTATTTTACTATAAAGCTTGTTTCTTAAACCGTTTTCCAATCTACTAGTATATACAAACCTTTACCTCACTCGTATGAGAAATCTAATTAAACGCCTTAGTAAAACAAGTGGTACGAAACGCTTGTGTTTACTTCGTCGGTTAATCCTTGGACTTGTTCGATTGAATCTCTTGTGATAATTTTCGAGTGGAGATCTACAATTTGTTCGTAAATACTTAAGTTAACCAAGTGGTTATGGGACATGAAGCTAAACTCAGTTATTTACTATCTTGGTGTAGTTGACACTTTTTGATGATCATTGATGATCATTTATGCGATTTAGACTAGCGATATGCTATGTTTCTTTGTCCACGTAGGGGACGGTACCTCCTTTTATTGAGTTTCGTCTCATTTCTTTTATAGGCTAACGACCTATGTATTATTTGTAGTTTCGACTCAATTTTTGTGGGCTAACGACCCATGTTCGTTTATGGAGTTCGGTCCATCGGACATACCTTTGTACTAAGTTTTTGCACCAGCTTATCAGGATCATCGGGCATACCATCGTACTATGTCGTTGTTCCGAATTATTCGAGTTTCAGGTTCCTCGAGCGTACCAATATTGTACTACGTCATTGCACCGGCTCTATGGTTAGTGACCATGGGATAGCGTCCTGTTTGTGATATACGTGTTGGTGAGTTTTCATGCTTTCGTTTTGTGATAGGCCACCCCCTTTTGCGATTTCTGGATTTCTAATTGATGATTTCTAGAATTTGTGTTTCACCAGCTTTTATGATTGGCAGCGATATGATGTCAATATTTGTGGTTTGGTGAATAAAATAAAGAATATGACATTCTTTTTGATGTTATGAGACTCTTGAGATATTGTATGATTTTGGTAGATTTTCTAATGTATACTTTTCATCGTATGACATTATTGTTATCATCTTTTTTTGTTATATCTCATATTCTATCTCATATTTATCTAATATTTATAGCTAGACTGATCCGTTTATTATTTTCTTATTAAATAATACTCGGGTCAGACTGAGATGTTGCAGGTGCTTCGCTTGACTCCTCATCTGGGAGTATTATCTGACTTTTGGCTAACTATATTAGATTTGTAGTTTTTGTTGGTATACATTCGAAATGGAGACTCCTTGATGTATACATATTCTTTTGTCTAGCACCTGTATCTATTCTTTTGTTATATTGTGGATCTTGTTTGACCACTACTCTAATATACACTTTTATGTGGTGTATTCATATCTTTTTCCGCCTTTGTGATATGGATATCTGTGACTGATTTGAGTTATGCTTATTTCTATATTTGTTTCCGAAGATATTATAGCCACTGTGTAGTAGCTTTGAGTTTGTATCGGCATGTCGGATTCCTCTAGAAATGAAATGCATGTTATACTATCTGACATATCGGTGTTCGCACAAAGCAATTACATGGAGGGTCGCTCCTTAACAGCTTTATTCTCTGCGTTAGTTGACGACATTACCCCGTAGTGTCCTTGGCTACCGTGGGTATAGAGGTGGGGCGTCACAAAATCAATCGGAGAAGTTGGAATGAGATTTCATAATTGACCACATATGCAAGTGGGAGTTTGATAAAATTAGGGATATGCCTTAGGGGCAAATATATAATTTATTACATATATCTTACTTCATAAGCAATCTTGTTCAAACTAAAATGTGCTTTGTTTCTATTATATACTTGATATAATGTGTTAAGTTAATTTACTTATTTATTTGAAAGTATATTTAATAGGAAATCCATAAATGCTATGTTTTATGATGTAGTTACAAAGTGTTGTAACCTTGGGTAATTTGTCACAATGAAAATAGATATACCATATTAAATATTAACAGTCAAGACGTATCGAGACTAGTTATCGATACATCTGTTGACACTAGAATATGTAACGCTCTCCAAAAGTCAGGTAGTGTATTACTCATGATTACTAGAGGCTCCAAGGGGCTACGTACTGATAGTTATGGGATACCTATCAAATGACTCACTGGATAGTTTTATGTTGGTTAATATAATTGATCAAGCAGAGAATTCAATGCAACTAATTTATATAGTTCCCTCGACTTAAGAGTATTGTTGATGTTCAATATGGAAGCTCCACTTTGATTATAGTCAAATCGTTCATGATGTCCATTGAATGACTATAGTTTGGTCAAGTGGAAGCATTAGATGTGAAACGCTATTCAAGAGAGGATTCGTCTCCTTAGTTATATGAGGTTTGTATCACGGTCAACTGAAGTCAACTCAAAGTTAAAGTGTTTGGCTAGAGCATTCTGTCAATAATAATTTTTATTATTAAATCAAGGACCATGTGTTCGGACTACAAATTTAAATGTGAACGGTATTGGAATTTTGACCATTACCAAATTCCATAAGTCCTAATGTGATATAGTTTTGATAAAGAGAATTGGTGTAAATAATTATCACTATCGAATACCTCTTATAATAAGTAAAATTACCAAATAACATGTAAGCGATTAATTCAGCCAAAATATCACACAATTTGTTAAGTGTCGCGTGAATATTAATATTCGAATAGTTCAATATTTATCGCTAACTGAATTTACACCTTTAGGTAGCGCAACCGTAATGATAAATTCTCTGAAAAACCACATGATTTAACTAATTTATAAAATGATGTAAATTGATTAAATTAATTGATATTTGAGAAATATTAGTTATTTGATGTTTGGAAGTTGCTTGTAATTATTTTAATTGCATTTATAAAAGTTATATTTGCACGTATTGATATACGATATCGATGTAATTTAAAGACAATTGAATGTAATGATTTATGAAAATCTTATGTCAGTTGATGACATGATTTTGAGGAAATTTTATGTCCTTTGAGGACATACCATGTGTAAAGAATGGATTGGAGAGAGAGGGAGAAACAATCAAGGGAAAGAGTTATGAAAGTTTTAATTAAAGAATAGAAAAGGTTTCATTCTTTCAAATAAAATATATTCTCTAACTCATTTTGCATGTACAATTCATTTCTTTCTCATTCATTCTTTTTCTTTCTCTCCTCCTAACTTTTTATGGCAGAAAAAAAAAGGAAAATCAAAATTTCAAAATCTTTCAACTTCAAATAAAAATATCAAATAAAATAAACAGAAGTTGTGTAACATTCCTGAAATATTAGCCAAAATAATTCAATAATTAAATTGATTTTGAATTTAAACTGTGAATTTAATTGTGAATTAATTTGAGATTTCCAAAATAAACTTAAAAATTTTAGATTATAAATAGAAATTTGGTGGGAATTTAAGGATAATTTTATTTGAGATGAATATGCACTATAATTTGAATAAATATGTATATATTGAAAGTTAAAATTTTAAATAAGATTTTGATTTTGAAAATTCAAAATGTATATATTTATAAAATTGGATTTGAAAACCACATAATTTATACTAGTAGAAATTGGTAATATTTATTTTGAAAATTTTATTTTGAATTAGATATAAATGATTTTCGAAACAATTGTTTAGAACTAAATACTATTATATATGTGTTTATCTACTAAAAATATAATTAGTCTAAAATCATTCTTTCTTCAAATTGATGTAAGTAGAAAATAATAAACAAAATGGATATAAAAACATAAGAATATTGTATATGTGTATATGCAAATGAATGTAAACACCCATTTACATCATACATATCTATATACATACAAATGGCACAATTACTTAATAAAATAATCAAATTTAAAATTACAAGAAACCTTTCCATCTCCCCATATACCATTATTAAACTTCTTACCAAATCTGAGTATACAGTAAAGAAGATTTGAGTATCTTATATCTCAACTCCCAAAGAAGAAAAATTAATAAACCTGAAAACAGAAACTCAAACACCAAAGAAAAAAAATCAGGAAAAAGAAAAGAAGAAAGAGCAACCTGAGATTCAAAGTCACAATCCTAAAGCAATCAAACTGCAGCATGCAAATTCAAAGCAGATCTCAGTTTTATTTTATAAAAAGGAAAAAAAGAGAAAGGAGCTGCAGCATTGCCAATGCAAGTCTCTGGAAAATAAGTTAAAGGCAAGTAATTTTTTTAATTTGAATTTGAAGCTACAATCTGTAATAAAACATGAATTAAGTACAACAATATTCAATCAATTGCAGGAAAAAAATCAAGATCAAGGTTAATCTATTTTGGTTTCTAGTTGCAGAGAAAAAAAAAGGCTTCTCTGTTTCATTCAAAACAGTAAGTAAAACTTAAAATTCTTGTTTTGATATTAATAAACTGAATAAACAAGAGCATGAAATAGAGATTTAAACAAAGTGTTATAATGTCAAGTTGCAAATCAAATCTGGAAGCAATGACCTGAATCCAACCTGAAACTGAAAAGCAAATGAAATCTTCATAATCTGGAACAAGAAGCTAGAAGCCTGCATGTTAAAACAAGTTAAAGCTTTGCATATCATTTACAAACAAAGAAGGCCTGCGTGCATCATTTAAAAGCAAGACAAAGTGCCTGCATTTCACATTTTCAAAACTCTGGAACCTGCATAATGAAATATGCTCTGCACTTTGAATAAAGGTGAGTAACTCAAACTTTTAAAATTGTTTAATAGGTAGTTAATCATGCTTATGAATTTCAGATAAATATTTATGAATTTATCTGCAAGTATGTGTTTGGTGAACATGGTTATGATTGTGCATGTGTGATTTCTGAAATTTCAAGTGATGTTTGATATTTGGATTTTTTCTTTGACTTGGTTTTGTTGTTGTTATTACTTAGTTTTGAATAAATCATGATGTTTTAGAATAGCATAAGTACTAATAGAATCAGTATGTAAATTTCAAGAATTTTAAAACTAAATTTTTAAATTTACAGTGAAGAGAAAAATACAGTTTCATGTTTACTGTATTTTACTTTTTGATCAAGATCCTTTGATCCATGCATTTGAATTGAGTGAATTGTTTTCTGGAAGTAGTTTATAAATCATAGATCATAGGAAAATCATTGGATTGATTTTCAATTCAAGTTTGGATTTGAATTTGGGGCTAAAAGTATAGAACCCTAGTTTATTGGGCATAGGGAAAAATTAGGTGTTGTTGCTTCTAGAGTGAATCGAGTTCAAGGATTCTTTGGTGAATGGTAGATGGTGTATTAATGAAGCTAATGCCGGAGTTTGGTCGATGATGTTGGTCGGAGATGGTAGTTAATGGTGTTGACAGGTTTTAGGTGATATTGGGTGAAGGCTGTTTCAGGTTTCAGGGGTATTGGGATTGCAGTGTTTTGACTCGGGTTGGCCTCGGGGGAAGTAGGAAATAACTCGAAGCAGTGAAGCTTCTGACCCGAAGTAAGTTCATGTTTGCTCGAGTGCATTGTTTCAGGTTTCTCAAAACAGAACCTGTTATGTTTTCTGAAATTTAAAAGCCAAGTTTAAATTTAAATCTGAAATTGAATGAAATTTGAATCTGAAAATGAATTCAAAATATTTGAATTCTGATTTTGAAATAATGTAAATGCAGGAATTCAAATTAGTTTAAAAAAAAAAAAGAAAAAAAAAAGAAACAGGAAACTGTTTCTGTTTTATAAGATTTGAGTGCAAACTTAAAATGTGACTTAGAATTTTGAAACTGAATTTGAGTTGAATTCAAATAAGTTTGAACTCTGTTTATTTTGAAATAGTTTAAATTCTGGAGATTTCAAAATTTGATTTTTTTTTAAAATAAAACAGAACTGTTTCTGTTTTAAAATGTAAAAGGGTAAGTTTAAGTTTTTAAGTGAGATTTAAACTGAGTTATATCTGAAATTTGAATATGAATTCAAATTTTGACTGTCTGAAATTTGAAATCAATTATGTTTTTAAATTTAAATTTGATTTTTAACTCTCAAGTATAAAATGCATTGTTGTTTTGCATTTGAAGTAAAAGGTTAAGTATTTAATTTAGGAATTCAAATGAATTCAAATCTGAAGTTTTAAAAATCTGGATTTTAAATTTAAATTTCAGTTTTAAAGTAAAGATTTAAATTTAAATTGCTTTCAAATGATTTTCATTTGAATTAAAGGTGTAAATTATAGAAAGAGTTTTAAAGAATTTAAAACTAAAATGAGAATGAAAGTTGTATTTCAATTTTGAAGTTTTAAAGTAATTTTTTAAAATTGATTTGAATTTGATTTGAATTGAAATTTAAATCCTTTTCAACTTATTAATTAAGTATATGTTTCTTGTAAACATATAAGATTAAGTTGTGTATTGTTTTAAACTCTTATTTAAGACAAATTTGAGTCTTGAGTTTAAAGAAAATGCTAAATGGAATTTAATGTAAATTTAAAAAACATTTTGTTTTTAAATGCATAATTTAAATAAGGAATGTTTATCTAAAGATAAAGAAAAGTATAATGATCTGTAATTCATTTAATTATTAAGGTAGTACAAATGGATAATTAATATAATTAATTAATTAAGAAATGGATAATTAGTTAAAGTAATTAAGGGTTTTAATTTGATTAATTAAAGTTTAAGATTAATTTTTCTTAGAATAATTAATTTGTAATTAAGAAATCATTAATTGAATGATATTAGATTTTAAATTAATAATTGAAGATTTATTAATTGAATAAATATGGATAGTTAATTAATTAGGAATAATAAATGAAAGTAATCATGTAGGTAATAAATTTAAAACCACCCAGTTTATTCATCTTAATTATAGATGCTGATTGTTATTGAATGTTGTGTGATGGATTGATATATTTGATATGTGATGTGATGCTATGTGATACTTTGTGCTGATCTGCTATATTTGTGATGAATATACTGTTGTATGAATATGAAACCCTTTGACCCGTAAAACGACATTTGAATTTCGATGCGACAGGGAGTTGGATTCCAGCTGGTTATCCGAAACCCACATCGAATCATATTAGTGAATTTTTGTGATTGATAATTTACTTTATCTATGAATCTGTGAATATAGATAAGCGCTATGGGTTATACCGCTTATCTTTATGATTGAATCTGTGATGATGATGTTGTGCACTATTGTGTTGAACCCCTGGACCACACTTATACACACACAAACATGGATTGCACATGGAAATGGGTTAAGTCACAGATTTTGAAATTGTTTTAAAATTTGAATTTTTGAATCCAAAATAGTTTTGGAATTAGAATTGAAGTTTTTGAAAAAAATGAATTTCAAAAAATAAAAGTTATGTGAATAACTTAATTGAGTTTTGAAATTTAAATAATTTGAGTTAAATTTGAATTCAATAATTGAATTGAATTCTATGATTTGGAAACTAGGGTTTTAAAAAGTTATTCAACTTATAAATGGATTTATATGGGTTTTTAAACCAATTTAAAAGTGATGTTTTGAAATTTAAAATTAACCCAAGATTCCAACTTGTATAAATCGGACTTTTCTGAAACGAAAACTGTTGTTTTCCAATAATAGAAGCTTTCATATAAGAAATGGATTTTCAATGTGTGTTAAAAGGAATTTAAGTTGAAATGAAAATGGTTTTCCGAGTTATTAATAAATCTTTGGAACGTGTTTTGAAAGCTATAAATTAAATCTTTAATTTAAAGGTTTATTGAGTTAATCCAATTGAAATGGAAGTTGTTTTGAAATCTATGAATAGATCTTTGTGAAATTAGGTGAAACTTTGTGAAATAAATCTTTTTGTTTAAAGATTTAAAATGGTAATTTGTTTAACCATTTGAAAGAAAAGTTTTGGATTTTATAAGTTGTGACTTAACTAAAATCCCATATCCATATGTTTTAAAATATGGCGCTCATTATTCGGTTTAGCCGGGAGAGGACCTAGTGTCATATAGCCCATTCCGAATAGTGATACGACGTTATGGATAGCAATTGAAGACCGGTGGTGAAGACCGGATATTTCCGAAAACAAAAGGGTAACTCGTCGATTGTCTCTGCACTGGCTGATCCCCGGTATAGAGATCTCCATATGTGATGGGAAGTCCGGACGTGATTAGGGATTATCCGAATTTGCAAGGGCTTCTTCGGAAGTGCCTTCGGTTCTGTTCGAACCCGGGATAGACTTGTATGGTTATATGTCCAACATTACACTTTGAGATATTAACTGATCTCTATCAAATACATTTCTGCTTGGTGGCGGAGAATTTATTCTCTTAGCTTAACACCCTTCTCTGAGACGTACGAGCTCAGAGGTTATGTAGTTGATATTTATCAGTGATATATTCCCAACTTGGTAATGTGACATACTGAGTGTTGCTGTGTGATGATCATTGGTTGATCATTTGTGATAGGATCATTTGTTTGATCATTTATCTTTGTGATCATTGCTTTGGTCATCTGTTGACCCAAAGCATGGCTTTGTGCCAAAGCTAGCTTTGTGGACGAGACTGCATCAGGACCTCACTCCCCGGAAATGGTCGAAACAGGAAAGATGCGGCAAGGTTATGAGGGTCGCTCCCTTTAGGGTGTGTCATTCCCTTCTGGTAAAGGGTGGTATCAGGTATGGAGCCCTGGTATTTAACCTATGTGGTTGCTCCAATCTCATTTACTGTGTGGTTGTTGCTTTGAGGCGCCTCGGATAAAGGTCCCAAAGGACCGGGGGATGGCATATTCGTGTAGTAGTTACCTAGTTACAGAGGTAACCCGGCCTTGTGTTGGCAGAGATCTAACCGTAACGTTAGTTTCTCGGGACGTCCCACCAGAGGCGATCCCATGTGGCAGTAGGAAGTTCCTTAGCCTGACCATTTGTTGGAAATCCATTCATCCAATACGTGCCTTGTACGGTTTTAGTTGTAGAACCTGCCATTTAACATGGCAGCTATAGTAGGCATAGTATCATGGTACCTATGCTGGCTAGGATTTATATTATACTTTCGAAAGATTTTCCACTATGCACTAGTAATAATATCAAAGGATTTTTCTCGTAGTAAGCATGTTTGACTATCATAAGGAGAAATCTCCCCCATGTGTGCGTTTGCATTGTGTGTGTGCCGGGAGGCCTTATGGTAGTTTCATTTTTCAAAAAGCATTGCGGATTTCAAATTTAAATTCTGTTGTTTGTTTTAAAAGACCAAATGTTTTTGTTTGCTCATACCAGTCCCATGACTGACCTGGAGTTTATTGTTCCTTTCCTAAACTCTGGGTGCCCACTATTTTCCCACACGGGCAGTCTAGAGTTGGGGTTTTCAGATAATCAGTAGTAGGTGTAGATTCGATAGCTTTCAGCCTTAGGATTTGGCAATTACAATTGGATCGAGTTGCTTCTCTTCATCTTGATTTGGGAGTTCTCGCTATTTCTGGATTGATGCCTTGGAGATGGAGTTACAGCTGGAGTACTTTCTTGAAGCTACATTAGAGATTTTGTTCCGCTGCTAGTGTTATCTTTTATTTCCGCTGCTATTCTTTGTAACTCTGATGTATATTGATGTTCATTGTATCATTCTGTTGTATCAGATATTGTATCAAATGTTGTACATTGATATATGTTATTCATTTCTTCCGCTGTGTTGTACTTAATGTGTTATAAGCTCCGGCGACTCGAATTTGAACGGTCGAATCTGCGGCATTCGAGTACAATGTAAAGTATGGATGTCGATTTTCGAACGCGAAAAATTCGAATCGTTACATTTGGTATCAGAGCTGAAGGTTAAAACTTTAGCTCAGGAGTATAACACATTAAGTAACTCATTAGAGATAGGGTGAAGTAAACCTTAGAATGAGTATATCCCTGAGATATCCGTTCGAATGCCTCAGTAAATTCTCTTACTATCCACTGATAGTGAGTATGAGTGCGAGAAGAGAATGAGATAGGGGACATGGGAGTACCACTATAAATGGTCAATACCCTACAACAGTGGGAATATCTTTTCTCTATCAATCTCCTTTGATTCGATTTCGAATTCTTTTGATTGCTTCGTGACTGCTCCAGAAAGAAGTTTCGGTGTGATGATGGCCATACGTATTGTTGTAGGAAATTCTTACTTCGTATCATCATCGGTTTCTTATCAACTTTTCGATCTAAACTCTAATGAATTTGAAATTGAAAATATTAAATAAATTGGAAATTTTAAATTAGTAAATTGGTTAACTAATATGAAGATTTGATCCATCTATCTATTCTCTGGGATCCGATATATTCTACGAACGATTAGTTATCTCTTCGAACTAGTCAATGCCCTTGCATATTCGTAGACCGATGGACCCAAATATCTTGTGTAATATTATATGAGATTGTTCTCATATCTATTGTTGATATTCTTATTTGGTAAGCCAAATGCAGAATAGTTAATCGGCCTGATTTATGAGTCGATTATCTATCCTTGTGTATCTATCCATCATTGGTTGTCTTCCTACTTTCAAATTTCGAGGACGAAATTTCTTAAGGAGGGGAATCTGTAACATTCCTGAAATATTAGCCAAAATAATTCAATAATTAAATTGATTTTGAATTTAAACTGTGAATTTAATTGTGAATTAATTTGAGATTTCCAAAATAAACTTAAAATTTTTAGATTATAAATAGAAATTTGGTGGGAATTTAAGGATAATTTTATTTGAGATGAATATGCACTATAATTTGAATAAATATGTATATATTGAAAGTTAAAATTTTAAATAAGATTTTGATTTTGAAAATTCAAAATGTATATATTTATAAAATTGGATTTGAAAACCACATAATTTATACTAGTAGAAATTGGTAATATTTATTTTGAAAATTTTATTTTGAATTAGATATAAATGATTTTCGAAACAATTGTTTAGAACTAAATACTATTATATATGTGTTTATCTACTAAAAATATAATTAGTCTAAAATCATTCTTTCTTCAAATTGATGTAAGTAGAAAATAATAAACAAAATGGATATAAAAACATAAGAATATTGTATATGTGTATATGCAAATGAATGTAAACACCCATTTACATCATACATATCTATATACATACAAATGGCACAATTACTTAATAAAATAATCAAATTTAAAATTACAAGAAACCTTTCCATCTCCCCATATACCATTATTAAACTTCTTACCAAATCTGAGTATACAGTAAAGAAGATTTGAGTATCTTATATCTCAACTCCCAAAGAAGAAAAAATTGATAAACCTGAAAACAGAAACTCAAACACCAAAGAAAAAAAAATCAGGAAAAAGAAAAGAAGAAAGAGCAACCTGAGATTCAAAGTCACAATCCTAAAGCAATCAAACTGCAGCATGCAAATTCAAAGCAGATCTCAGTTTTATTTTATAAAAAGGAAAAAAAGAGAAAGGAGCTGCAGCATTGCCAATGCAAGTCTCTGGAAAATAAGTTAAAGGCAAGTAATTTTTTAATTTGAATTTGAAGCTACAATCTGTAATAAAACATGAATTAAGTACAACAATATTCAATCAATTGCAGGAAAAAAATCAAGATCAAGGTTAACCTATTTTGGTTTCTAGTTGCAGAGAAAAAAAAAGGCTTCTCTGTTTCATTCAAAACAGTAAGTAAAACTTAAAATTCTTGTTTTGATATTAATAAACTGAATAAACAAGAGCATGCAATAGAGATTTAAACAAAGTGTTATAATGTCAAGTTGCAAATCAAATCTGGAAGCAATGACCTGAATCCAACCTGAAACTGAAAAGCAAATGAAATCTTCATAATCTGGAACAAGAAGCTAGAAGCCTGCATGTTAAAACAAGTTAAAGCTTTGCATATCATTTACAAACAAAGAAGGCCTGCATGCATCATTTAAAAGCAAGACAAAGTGCCTGCATTTCACATTTTCAAAACTCTGGAACCTGCATAATGAAATATGCTCTGCACTTTGAATAAAGGTGAGTAACTCAAACTTTTAAAATTGTTTAATAGGTAGTTAATCATGCTTATGAATTTCAGATAAATATTTATGAATTTATCTGCAAGTATGTGTTTGGTGAACATGGTTATGATTGTGCATGTGTGATTTCTGAAATTTCAAGTGATGTTTGATATTTGGATTTTTTCTTTGACTTGGTTTTGTTGTTGTTATTACTTAGTTTTGAATAAATCATGATGTTTTAGAATAGCATAAGTACTAATAGAATCAGTATGTAAATTTCAAGAATTTTAAAACTAAATTTTTAAATTTACAGTGAAGAGAAAAATACAGTTTCATGTTTACTGTATTTTACTTTTTGATCAAGATCCTTTGATCCATGCATTTGAATTGAGTGAATTATTTTCTGGAAGTAGTTTATAAATCATAGATCATAGGAAAATTATTGGATTGATTTTCAATTCAAGTTTGGATTTGAATTTGGGGCTAAAAGTATAGAACCCTAGTTTATTGGGCATAGGGAAAAATTAGGTGCTGTTGCTTCTAGAGTGAATCGAGTTCAAGGATTCTTTGGTGAATGGTAGATGGTGTATTAATGAAGCTAATGCCGGAGTTTGGTCGATGATGTTGGTCGGAGATGGTAGTTAATGGTGTTGACAGGTTTTAGGTGATATTGGGTGAAGGCTGTTTCAGGTTTCAGGGGTATTGGGATTGCAGTGTTTTGACTCGGGTTGGCCTCGGGGGAAGTAGGAAATAACTCGAAGCAGTGAAGCTTCTGACCCGAAGTAAGTTCATGTTTGCTCGAGTGCATTGTTTCAGGTTTCTCAAAACAGAACCTGTTATGTTTTCTGAAATTTAAAAGCCAAGTTTAAATTTAAATCTGAAATTGAATGAAATTTGAATCTGAAAATGAATTCAAAATATTTGAATTCTGATTTTGAAATAATGTAAATGCAGGAATTCAAATTAGTTTAAAAAAAAAAAGAAAAAAAAAAGAAACAGGAAACTGTTTCTGTTTTATAAGATTTGAGTGCAAACTTAAAATGTGACTTAGAATTTTGAAACTGAATTTGAGTTGAATTCAAATAAGTTTGAACTCTGTTTATTTTGAAATAGTTTAAATTCTGGAGATTTCAAAATTTGATTTTTTTTAAACAAAACAGAACTGTTTCTGTTTTAAAATGTAAAAGGGTAAGTTTAAGTTTTTAAGTGAGATTTAAACTGAGTTATATCTGAAATTTGAATATGAATTCAAATTTTGACTGTCTGAAATTTGAAATCAATTATGTTTTTAAATTTAAATTTGATTTTTAAATCTCAAGTATAAAATGCATTGTTGTTTTGCGTTTGAAGTAAAAGGTTAAGTATTTAATTTAGGAATTCAAATGAATTCAAATCTGAAGTTTTAAAAATCTGGATTTTAAATTTAAATTTCAGTTTTAAAGTAAAGATTTAAATTTAAATTGCTTTCAAATGATTTTCATTTGAATTAAAGGTGTAAATTATAGAAAGAGTTTTAAAGAATTTAAAACTAAAATGAGAATGAAAGTTGTATTTCAATTTTGAAGTTTTAAAGTAATTTTTTAAAATTGATTTGAATTTGATTTGAATTGAAATTTAAATCCTTTTCAACTTATTAATTAAGTATATGTTTCTTGTAAACATATAAGATTAAGTTGTGTATTGTTTTAAACTCTTATTTAAGACAAATTTGAGTCTTGAGTTTAAAGAAAATGCTAAATGGAATTTAATGTAAATTTAAAAAACATTTTGTTTTTAAATGCATAATTTAAATAAGGAATGTTTATCTAAAGATAAAGAAAAGTATAATGATCTGTAATTCATTTAATTATTAAGGTAGTACAAATGGATAATTAATATAATTAATTAATTAAGAAATGGATAATTAGTTAAAGTAATTAAGGGTTTTAATTTGATTAATTAAAGTTTAAGATTAATTTTTCTTAGAATAATTAATTTGTAATTAAGAAATCATTAATTGAATGATATTAGATTTTAAATTAATAATTGAAGATTTATTAATTGAATAAATATGGATAGTTAATTAATTAGGAATAATAAATGAAAGTAATCATGTAGGTAATAAATTTAAAACCACCCAGTTTATTCATCTTAATTGTAGATGCTGATTGTTATTGAATGTTGTGTGATGGATTGATATATTTGATATGTGATGTGATGCTATGTGATACTTTGTGCTGATCTGCTATATTTGTGATGAATATACTGTTGTATGAATATGAAACCCTTTGACCCGTAAAACGACATTTGAATTTCGATGCGACAGGGAGTCGGATTCCAGCTGGTTATCCGAAACCCACATCGAATCATATTAGTGAATTTTTGTGATTGATAATTTACTTTATCTATGAATCTGTGAATATAGATAAGCGCTATGGGTTATACCGCTTATCTTTATGATTGAATCTGTGATGATGATGTTGTGCACTATTGTGTTGAACCCCTGGACCACACTTATACACACACAAACATGGATTGCACATGGAAATGGGTTAAGTCACAGATTTTGAAATTGTTTTAAAATTTGAATTTTTGAATCCAAAATAGTTTTGGAATTAGAATTGAAGTTTTTGAAAAAAATGAATTTCAAAAAATAAAAGTTATGTGAATAACTTAATTGAGTTTTGAAATTTAAATAATTTGAGTTAAATTTGAATTCAATAATTGAATTGAATTCTATGATTTGGAAACTAGGGTTTTAAAAAGTTATTCAACTTATAAATGGATTTATATGGGTTTTTAAACCAATTTAAAAGTGATGTTTTGAAATTTAAAATTAACCCAAGATTCCAACTTGTATAAATCGGACTTTTCTGAAACGAAAACTGTTGTTTTCCAATAATAGAAGCTTTCATATAAGAAATGGATTTTCAATGTGTGTTAAAAGGAATTTAAGTTGAAATGAAAATGGTTTTCCGAGTTATTAATAAATCTTTGGAACGTGTTTTGAAAGCTATAAATTAAATCTTTAATTTAAAGGTTTATTGAGTTAATCCAATTGAAATGGAAGTTGTTTTGAAATCTATGAATAGATCTTTGTGAAATTAGGTGAAACTTTGTGAAATAAATCTTTTTGTTTAAAGATTTAAAATGGTAATTTGTTTAACCATTTGAAAGAAAAGTTTTGGATTTTATTAGTTGTGACTTAACTAAAATCCCATATCCATATGTTTTAAAATATGGCGCTCATTATTCGGTTTAGCCGGGAGAGGACCTAGTGTCATATAGCCCATTCCGAATAGTGATACGATGTTATGGATAGCAATTGAAGACCGGTGGTGAAGACCGGATATTTCCGAAAATAAAAGGGTAACTCGTCGATTGTCTCTGCACTGGTTGATCCCCGGTATAGAGATCTCCATATGTGATGGGAAGTCCGGACGTGATTAGGGATTATCCGAATTTGCAAGGGCTTCTTCGGAAGTGCCTTCGGTTCTGTTCGAACCCGGGACAGACTTGTATGGTTATATGTCCGACATTACACTTTGAGATATTAACTGATCTCTATCAAATACATTTCTGCTTGGTGGCGGAGAATTTATTCTCTTAGCTTAACACCCTTCTCTGATACGTACGAGCTCAGAGGTTATGTAGTTGATATTTATCAGTGATATATTCCCAACTTGGTAATGTGACATACTGAGTGTTGCTGTGTGATGATCATTGGTTGATCATTTGTGATAGGATCATTTGTTTGATCATTTATCTTTGTGATCATTGCTTTGGTCATCTGTTGACCCAAAGCATGGCTTTGTGCCAAAGCGTAGCTTTGTGGACGAGACTGCATCAGGACCTCACTCCCCGGAAATGGTCGAAACAGGAAAGATGCGGCAAGGTTATGAGGGTCGCTCCCTTTAGGGTGTGTCATTCCCTTCTGGTAAAGGGTGGTATCAGGTATGGAGCCCTGGTATTTAACCTATGTGGTTGCTCCAATCTCATTTACTGTGTGGTTGTTGCTTTGAGGCGCCTCGGATAAAGGTCCCAAAGGACCGGGGGATGGCATATTCGTGTAGTAGTTACCTAGTTACAGAGGTAACCCGGCCTTGTGTTGGCAGAGATCTAACCGTAACGTTAGTTTCTCGGGACGTCCCACCAGAGGCGATCCCATGTGGCAGTAGGAAGTTCCTTAGCCTGACCATTTGTTGGAAATCCATTCATCCAATACGTGCCTTGTACGGTTTTAGTTGTAGAACCTGCCATTTAACATGGCAGCTATAGTAGGCATAGTATCATGGTACCTATGCTGGCTAGGATGTATATTATACTTTCGAAAGATTTTCCACTATGCACTAGTAATAATATCAAAGGATTTTTCTCGTAGTAAGCATGTTTGACTATCATAAGGAGAAATCTCCCCCATGTGTGCGTTTGCATTGTGTGTGTGCCGGGAGGCCTTATGGTAGTTTCATTTTTCAAAAAGCATTGCGGATTTCAAATTTAAATTCTGTTTTTTGTTTTAAAAGACCAAATGTTTTTGTTTGCTCATACCAGTCCCATGACTGACCTGGAGTTTATTGTTCCTTTCCTAAACTCTGGGTGCCCACTATTTTCCCACACGGGCAGTCTAGAGTTGGGGTTTTCAGATAATCAGTAGTAGGTGTAGATTCGATAGCTTTCAGCCTTAGGATTTGGCAATTACAATTGGATCGAGTTGCTTCTCTTCATCTTGATTTGGGAGTTCTCGCTATTTCTGGATTGATGCCTTGGAGATGGAGTTACAGCTGGAGTTCTTTCTTGAAGCTACATTAGAGATTTTGTTCCGCTGCTAGTGTTATCTTTTATTTCCGCTGCTATTCTTTGTAACTCTGATGTATATTGATGTTCATTGTATCATTCTGTTGTATCAGATATTGTATCAAATGTTGTACATTGATATATGTTATTCATTTCTTCCGCTGTGTTGTACTTAATGTGTTATAAGCTCCGGCGACTCGAATTTGAACGGTCGAATCTGCGGCATTCGAGTACAATGTAAAGTATGGATGTCGATTTTCGAACGCGAAAAATTCGAATCGTTACAAGTTGTTTATCCGTTTTTTGCAAGGACGGGATGTGGATCTTGAAGATCTTAGAAGATATCATCATTCAAGGTGTAATTTTTAGGCAACATCATAAGGTGATCCTCTTATTTATTTATATATTTTATCCTTCATATGTTTGGATATGAATGGTTGATTCCATGCTTAGTAAATTTATTTTAAGCTTGTGAATCAAAACCTTTTTTCCTCAATTTACAACTTATTTATTATTTGATTCAACTCAAATCTACACGTGTGTTTCATCTTTTCTTTATTTATGTTAATTATTGTTAATGTTGTTTATGATTTAATTCCCTTTTTATCACATCTTGTTTAATAATATATGTTTATAATATCAATTGATTTACATCTATTTTATGCTATTCCATTTTGATTGTATGTCCATATTCTTAGCTTTCAAGTTGTGAAATATTATATTTCATTTAATTTGTTGTTCATGTTGTTCTTATAGTTCAGATCTAAAAATTTTACTATGAATTTATATGTACCTAAGTTGTCTATTTTGAATCATCTGAGAATTGAATATGATTTTGTATGTTCTAGATTTTTCTTGTTATTGCATTCTTCTGTCATTAAAAAACATAGTTGGACTTTTGTGTAAAAATTTTGATTTCTAATCGTAATACACATTAAATCAAAAACTTCACATATTCATTTGTTACTTTAAATTTTAAACTAACTTGCAATTAATAACGTATATGAGTGAATGTGTTATTTTAATTCAAGATTTAAAAATTTACTTTTATTCACAATCACAATTTTAATCTTAAAATCCTTCCTAAATTGAAGCTTGATTTACTTTTTAGTTCTAATTTTCAAATTATGATAATGTTTAAAATCTATTTTATATGCATATGTGATTTAGGGTTAACTACTAATTTGAATTGACATTGATTGAATGAGAAAAAGAGTCTATCTTTTCTTTTTCATAAATGTCTATCTTAATTCCTTAAATGTCCTTTTTGTTAATATACGTTAGCTTTTATCTGTTAGTAAATTCTCTTTCAATATATTATGCTTTATTGTAAATTGAACTTGTACACTCATGCATACATATTTTATTATCGCTTACATGTTTTAAAATAATTTGGACAAGTAAATGTCATTAATTTGACACTTAACCTAATTAAAGAGAGAGAAATGAAAAGTTTTCCTCTCTACATTTATGTTCCATCTTTCCCTAATTAATTATTTTTGTTAAGAGAAAGAAATAAAATGTTTCTTTCTCTAACCTTTACATATTTATTTACAATCTTTTATGTGCTGCTCATATGCTTTCATTATCATTCAAACACATGAATGTATTTGATACATCATTCTATTATATATTTATTTGAATCGAATTTAAATATCCTTTAATTACCAAATTAAATAAATATTGATTTTACTTGAAAGAGAATTTAGATAAGAAATAAATGTATTTAGACTTCATATGCCTATTAATGATCCAAAATGGTAAAAAAAAAATCAAATTCATCCATTTCTTTCGTTGCGGGCTGGTCCAGTTCCAACACATTGTACGTTGATCAAAACACACCAAACATTCATGACTTCTTTTGCAAGCTTACTATCATATCAAAAGAAAACAATATTATGGATCCTCAAATATAGTGAAATTCAGTTTCTAACATTATATATTTCATTCATCTTATCAGTCCATTAACAGTATGTCAAAATATATATTAACAATTTAAAAATAATACCAACGGTATCTTAAATCATATTCGAATTATCGTAATAATAAATCTACGTTAACGATCATATACCAACGAATTTAAACCAATAAATCTAATCATATACGAACCTAATCAATTCATAACATTGAATAAAAAAATGAATCAGAGTAATAAATCATACCGACAGAGGGCATTTCTTGTGGCAGTTCGGTGGCTAGGGCTATTATTGGGCAATGCCTAATAGGCCACCAAATAAGGCAGCCCACCTCTATGGAGCCACGACGAACACGGATACTAAAAAACCCTACTATCAAATTGCGACATGCAAGATGCCTTATCTAAAATCGCATAATGGCACCTATGACCTATGCTATGCTCCTTCCTTCCGCTCCTCAGTGACAACCTAGTCTCCAGCACGATTGGTCTCTAGGCTCCGACTCCTCTGGCTGTTAATTTGATTACTATATTAGTGATAGCTGGTTGAACAATATGATAGAAAGGTAACTACTATTGTATTTAATATTTTGAATTAATAATTATTAGACTATGATTATTGGTATATCTCAAAAACATTGCATAACCTTTTAGAATGCGATTATTGCCTGCTGATTTGTTGGTATTTTAGATTAATACTTATTAGATTGATGATGATTGATATTTTTAAACCAATGCATTGCTTAACATAGAAATTTGTTGGAAAAAGGATTTTTGTATTTATTTTTGCTAAATTCAACAGTTGATATTTTTATTATGTGCATCAAGATGAAATATATTCTTATAATTTATATATAGCGTTAAAACTTCATTTGTTTCATCAAATTTGAAATCTGTAGGGAATATAACGAAGAATGAAGACGATAAAAATCGAGTCAGAATTAGGAAACAATACTCTGGATTTTACAATAGAAAAGTTAAGCAAAAGAAAGATGCACTTGCGAAATCACTCTTTTGTTCGATCTCTAATTTTTTCAAGCACAAATTCAAAAATATCAATCTACGGTTTCAAGTAGAATTGAAAAGAACGGTGAAAATAAGCATATTATAATTCATGAAATGGATGAAGATGTTGATGCCACAAATGGAAATATGCTTAATGAATATGTCAATGAAGAGGCTATTGAAAATGAAGAAGGAAATGTAATCGAAGAAAGCATAGATGGTAAAGTAAACGATGTGAATGAAGGTGTTGAAGATTTACTTGTAATTGATCTTGGAAAAGAAGTTGATGTTGATTATGATCTGAGATTATGAGAAAGGATAACTAATAGTAAAAGTTTAATGCTAGTTGTAAGAAACCTATCAAAATCTTGAAAAAAATAAAGATTTCCTAAAACTAAAATTGATAGTACACATTTTTCTTCTAAATATTATTTTAATTATTATCCACGAGAAGAAGAACATAAAGAAAATGGCCAGTTTATTCAAACGAAGCGAATATAGGATTTTGTTTTTTTGCAAGCTATTTAAAAACCCAAAAAAAGTTTAAATTAAGAGAAGAAGGAATGGATGATTTGCATAACATTACAACCAAGCTACGAGAGCATGAAAGTAATCTAGAGCATATCACAAATCTTATAAAATGGGT
The DNA here is from genome assembly GCA_030765085.1 of Allium cepa. NCBI lineage: Eukaryota > Viridiplantae > Streptophyta > Magnoliopsida > Asparagales > Amaryllidaceae > Allium > Allium cepa. The sequence goes on along the minus strand of CM060937.1, from coordinate 1,036,313,533 downwards.
TGATTTGTACAAACGTCTTCAAGTAAAGGCAATAATTGATGAAAAATGGAATCTTTAATCGATCCAAAGAGATAATGTTGGAAAAAGGAATTGGTGCATATAATTGGCAATTGTGAAAACTCTTTCTTGAAATTACTTACCGTTTCCTAGTACCAATGAAATAATTCATGAAAAGGATAATGGAATTTTCCAACTTGTGGAATTTGTAATTGAATTTGATCCAATTATTGAAGAGGACCTTAGAAGAGTGGTAAGTAATGAAGTAAATAATCGTTGCCTTAGCTGTAGTATTCAAAATGAAATAATACTTTTGTTGGTAAAAAAGATTAAAGAGACAATGCTTTCAAAAATATTAAAGGCAAAATACTATTCACTCATACTTGATCGTACTCCAAATTTAAGTCACAAAGAACAATGTCAATTGTTATAAGATGTGTCGACGTTATAAAGATGGAGAATTTTTCCTAGGCTAGGTGGAGGAATTTTTCCCTGGCTTTGTAGAGGTTGATGATACATCGGGACTTAGACTTTTCAAAAAGCTTCAAAATGTTTTAATTGATTTTAAACTTAACATTGATGATATATGGGTCAAAGCTACGATAATGGATCAAATATAAAAGGTATATTATATTTCATAACATGAATTTAGCAGTTTAGTATTATTGTATTATATTAATTACTAAATAACTTAAATTTTATATTAGGTAAACATCAACGTGTACAAAAGAGACTTTTTTTTTCAAAATCCAAGAGAATTTTATATTTCATGTGGGTGTCATATTTTAAAACTTGTTTTATGTGACATGGAAAATTCATGCATGAAAGATAGAGATTTTTTGTATATGATCAAAAGATTTATACTTTGCTTTCCAATTCAACTCAATGGGGGGAAACACTTAGAGAATATGTAGAAGGATTAATGCCAAAACCATTCTCGGTAACTCGATAGGAAAGTCATATAGAAAGAGTCAAAGCTATAAGATCTCAACCGATGGAGTAAAGAGATGGTATAAGTTAAATTGCAAATAGATATAAAGATGATAATATCATGAAAGTGGAAACTAAATGTCTATGTCAAAATGCTTTAGAAGATTATGAATTCTTGATTAGTTTATGTATTTTGTACATTATATTGGATAGTATTAGTTAAGTTAGCAAAATACTTCCAACATAAGGAAATGGATATTGATGATGCAATTACTAAAATAAAGAAGCTTATTACGTTTTATGAGAAATTTAGAGAAGATGGATTGTAAGCATGACAAATGAAGCCGAATAATTCATAGATGAAGTTGGCATTGAATCTAAATTGATAAAAAAGAGCTGTTCATAGAAAGAGGCATTTTGATAAGAATATGGATGTTAATGCTCATGAAAGTCAATCTTTGGAAGACAATCTTAGAACCACTTACTTTCTTTATGTAATAGACTAAGCTCTTTCTTCACTTAAGGATTGATTTGAACAATTTGAGCTTTATAAAGGGATTTCTGGACTTCTGTTGAATGCAAAGTGCAAAACCATTGAAGAAACACAATTGAAAGAGCAATGTGTGAAACTAAAAACTTTTTTGGAACATAATCAAGAGAGCGATATATGTGGAAAAGGATTATTTCTTGAACTTAGACGATTAAAAAGAATATTTTTGTAACATCCCCCTATTTGGAGGCCTAAACTAACGGCTACGGATGCTGTAGTCATCCATAGTTATTAATTCCGACGACCAAATACGGCGGTGTTAGAAACATTGATACACAAATCACAAGAACAAGGAAAAATCTTGACCATTTAAAACATAATTCCATATTTTTTTCAAAACATTTCACGTTCATTACATAATCCCAAAAACATTAACCACATTCAGAAAAAATTATAATTATTACACATATGCCAAGAGTAAAATATAAAGATGACCCCTTAGTTGATCAGAGTATATAATAAGGCTAAACCTGCCTTTACATCCAAAATACACAGTGGAAACCGATAATTCTAAATAACTAACCGTCTCATGCACGCCTCCGGAAGCTTTGTTCATCCAATAAGAGAATCTGGAAACCCAAAATTTAAACTACTCAAAATCAATTGAGTACTCGAGATTTTAAAGGGAAAACAAAAACTTCAAGTCAGACATAAAGCCTGGTATGAATAATAATCTAATATCTCAACCATTTAGATATCCAGTAAGACCATGCCACTTAGTGGAACGGGTTTTCCCCTCACTACTAAAACCTTTTTCAAAATTATATACTGTGCTCCTACATCCACAATAGTTAAAACATAGAAATTAAAAAATATTATGATGGTATGCATACATATAAAACAATTTGGATTTCCCACCCCCGGTTTAATTGACCCCTTATCATAATTATGGTTTCTAGGATTACTAATAACCTATTAGTTTTCATGGGTTTACTAGTAACCTTGTCATAATTCATGGACACCCTTTCCTATTTCATAATTTTCATGGGATCACAAATAACCTATAGACCCCTGCTAATTAACTTAATTAATTAATGGGTTCCCTTGAACATATTAATCATTCCAATAACTCATTTCCTTTCTAGTTTTCATGGGTTGACTAGGAACCTATTGTTGCCTTTAATAACTTCTTCCTCATTTCCTAGTTTTCATGGGTTGACTAGGAACCTATTGACTAAAGTCAATACTTAACCCGGATATTGTTTTCATGGGCTCACTACGAACCGATTGGCCCCTGCCAAACATCCTTAATACATAGTTTTCAGCGGATCATTATGAACCTATTGGTTACCCCTAATAACTTCCAAATCATAGATTTCATGGGTTTACTATGAACCTATCCCCCAGACAACTTCAAGGTTTCGGCATCCGATATTCTGGTCTCCCTGACTCCCTGGATGTAATTACTCTTTCAGGAGTTTTACCAATTTATATTCACTACTGGATTAACCTAACTGGTTCTTCTACCCCTTTATCCCTAAAATGCAGTTATAGGTCCTTTATAATGTGAATATACTTATATTTGAAGAAGCAGACATAATAATAAAACAATATCACTCCTGTGGGTTTAAGGTCCTTGAAATAGTTTTTCATAGTTAATCCCTTTAACCTATATTTTTATCAAGGAAATACTTCTTTGAATTTACTTACTTTATATCCTTTCAAAACTCCTTTATTTAGCCATGGGTTTTTCCTTCAAAAATTTGAGTTTGGGTTTATAAAGCCTTTCGACACCTTCAAAACCTTTGCTTTCGACCTCATCGGATGACCTCCTTCGAAAACATTAAATCCTAACTTTAAAACATTAGGCTCCTGCCTTTAGAATATTTTAAAACCTTTCATTCAAAACCTTTCGGCCGTGTTAAAGTATTATCATATAAGTAGAGAAGCATAGCTTTGAAACTATTTGAAAGTACCCCTTTCGAAACCATTGAAGGTTACCCTTCAAAACCAATGAAAGTCTCCCTTCGAAATCATTAGGTTTATATTTAAAACATCAGTTTGGGTCAAATGAACATAAGCAAAAGTACCTCTTTCGAAACCGTTCGTTATCTCATAAAAGTACTAGGGAAACTTGACGATGTCAAAACCATCCTTTCGAAAGCATAAAACATATGGGTAAAATAATTGAAGGTTGCCTCGAAACCATTGCCTTCAAAACCTCTAACCCTTTTTGAAAGAAGTAGGAAGTGACTTAACACTCCTTTAAAAAAACATTACATTTTGAAATCATTGATGACAATACTCTCGAAAGGCTATAAGGCGACAGTAGGGTTTCGACTGAGTCGGAACCCCTTCTGTCAAAAGTATTTATTTCATAAGTAAAGAACCTCTTTGAAAGCTTACTCTTTTAAAAACGTAAGTTGTTGGCAATCCTTTTGAAATAATTTTAAAGACTTCTTTCTAAACCATACACTTCGACTCCTTCGAAGGCTTAATAAAACAAAGGCAGATGCTTTTCTTTTTAAAATAAATAGAGGTTCCGACCCCTTCGAAGCCATGCCTTCGACACCTATCCTTTCACCGTTTTCCAATCCACTGCGTACCATTTAATTGATAATCTATGTATTAGTTTTGGCTTAATGGTTTCAACTAGGAAGGTTTCGACTAGGATGGGGGTGGAGGCTCTGTGTCAAAAGGTATATCCATAGAAGGCGGAACCAGCTTTTCTGAGTAAATTTTGTTTTATTACAAATTAAAGCAAATACTTTCTAACTAACCTGCCATAAGTAAACTTATGATTGGTTGCCTCAACTTTTCAAATCCTTTACTTAAAATAACCGTCGCTAATATCAAATCTAAATCATGGTAAAGTTAACAAATAAGCCCTTCCATTAAGAAAAAACAATATTATAAAGAAGTCCCTTTTCTAAAATAATTTAATTTCCTTGGCAAATCACTTAGGGAAAATCTCCAAAAATTCTAAAAATTCACTTCAATTATGTTATCTAAAATATTAAAATTTCAGTCCCTAAATCCCAATATAATTTCTGAAATAAATTTATAAACCTTATTAACCATATTGTCCTTTGAAAATTTATAGTTAATTCTCCACGGGTTGAAAAATTACAAAAATTGAAACCCAACTCCAAATCAAGTTTTCCATAACATTAAATTTTTCTATGGCATTTAAACATCATTAAATCTCGGATTTACCCTAAAATCATGCATATTCCTCTTTTAAACAATCTTGTTTAAACCATATGAATTATAAATCAAGCATATCATCGTCCAACATATCATAAAATCGAATTTACCCTTGGATCCAAAACAAATGATTATAGAAACCAAAATAGAGATGTAGTGATTATTATTCACCTTAGATTTGATAAGAAAATGGGAGATTGCTTTCCTTTAACTTGAACCTAAGCTTTAGATTTGATTTTCCCATATTCTCTTCTTTCTAATGGCTGGCTCCTTTCCTTCTTACGTTTATAATTTTTCTTATGTTAAAATGAATGTGTGGTCTTAGGAATAATAGTATAAGGGTGGAGAATGTGGGCGGCAATGACCCTAATGCCCTTATGCTTAATTAGATTACACTTAACCATTTATAAGATCATTTATTTTAATAAGCATGGCCACTACATTTATTTACCAATCTCAATCTTCTTATCTCTCTACATTATTCTACTTAATTTATGCTAATTAAATCTGCTGAATAATGCTATTAAAAATTAGGGTTGTTACAATTGTCGCTGAAAACAATGAAATCAATTAGCATCTTGAATTTTTGAAATCTTATCGTGATGTGAGTGGATTTTTAAATATGTGGGTTCTTATGTGGGTTCCATATCGTATTTTATTAACTATACTAGCTACGGTTGCTTCGGTGGAAAGAAGCTTCTTTAAGTTGTATTTGATAAAAACTTATCTTCGAACTACTATATCATAAGAAATATTAAGTGGCTTGGCAATGATTATAAATGAAAATGGGCATTTGGATAGTTTAAAACATAGAAATATAATTGAAGAATTTGCTTCCAAAAATTCAAGAAGAAGTTGTTTTCGTTGAATGAATTGATATGTTAAAGATATTAGAGCATGAATATGAACTTAACAAGAAAGTATTTTGGAAGAATTGTTATATGGATTTTGTAATTATGTGAAATTAGAGTAAAAACTGCAACGTTATAATATCATTTCTATTTTCTTTTTCAAGTAAAAGACAACAAAATCTATGCATGTCTAGGGCAATCTACAAGCTAGCGTCGACCCAGTTGGAGACTTACGGGATGCTTGGGAGGCCGTGGTTGGATGACTGAAGGTGGCTTAAAGCCTTGTAGATGCAGCGATTTGAAGGAGGCACTAGGCTTGGAGGCTTGGGAGGTGACGACTTGCGGTAACGAGGTGCTATGCTTGGAGGTGGAAGGTTCGGGAAGGGTCCAGCTTACAGGGGGTTGGGGAAGGAGGAGGCGCTGGGCTTGGGGAAGGGGCGGAGTTAGGCTTGGGGAGGGGTTTGGTTTGTGGCGGCATGGAGGAAGGCGGCGACGACATGAGGTAGGTTTTTTTCTTCTAATTCGAAAATTAAAGGGAGGAGAGAACGTCGACTATATAAGTATGGTTTGGGACGATGCCATACCGATGCCCCACCGATGCTGTTGTGCAGACGTCGGCAGGACGTCGGTAAATTTACATAGATAAACACTTTCTAAGGCTTTACTGATTCCCCACCTACATCTTACTTTTAGATGTTGAAATGACATCGGTAATATCAAGTAGCTAGACAATGCACTTGCTAGTAGTGATAAAAAGACGTCGATTGAGGTATTATCATTTAAGCCGACATCATGGCGACACTGCATCGTCATCATTATTAAAACATCAGCAAAACGTCGATAATGTTGTGTAGCAATGGGTTACTTACAACTTAACGAAACTGGACCGACGCCATAAGTATTGGCATCTGCGAGATGTCATTAATATCAAGTATGCAAATAATTACTTTCTAGTATTGCGTCTTTCGAGCTCCTTGATCAATTCTTTCATCGTTTCATAATCCACGTGTACTGAAATGTCGCTTGGGCCAAATTTTAAATAATAATGTTTATTTAATTATAATTTATCATTCCATCGTAAGATTATTTATGTGCATGGATGTTTTTTAGGGTACGTTCGGCACACTCTCGTTCCCTATAATGACTTGCTCTCGTTCCTGATAGGTCGTGCGGGTCCGATACCGTAATGTGCCAAATGGCCCGTTATGGAAGCAGGGGAAGTTGGTAGGTTTACGGCTGTGTAATATGCTGATTAGTTAAATTTAAATTTTTATAAAATTTTAAAATTAATAACTTATGCAAATGTGTTTCGTTTGCAAAGTATTTTTTTACGATCATATCAAAGTGCTCTATATAATGGAGTTGGTTTGAATTGAAACCGAGCAATTTAAAGTTTTACAATTTAATTAATTAACTAGTTTATTTATTTTTGCAAATTATTAATACATATTATTCATTAAAAAAATTAAATATAAATTAATTTAATTTTAGAACATACATTTTAAACACTCCACTTAGATTCTTCACTTGCATTGCACAAACGCATTAACCGTTCACCAATGTTACCTATTCAAATGCCATGCTCAAATTACCCGCTCAGATTCTCCACCCGTTTTGCAAATAACGCACCCTTGAATTATCCATCCGATAAACTACAATCTTTAAGGTACGTTCGGCACTTCCTGTTCCTTATAATGTATAGCTCCCCTTCCTAACGTGTCCGATGCCGTAACATGCCAAATGGACCATTTTAGAGCGAGGGAAGTTGGTGCGTTCAGGGTTGTTTAATATGTAGATTAGTTAATTTAATTTTTTATAAATTTCAAAAATTAAAAACTTATGCAATGAGGTCTGTTTGAAATGCGGTTTTCTACGTTGCAATCGTATCGTAGTGCTCTATATTATGGAGTTGGTTCGAACTGAACCCAAGCTGACTGGATATTTTCAACTCTCGAAAATAAACATTAATACGTCCACTGTATTACATGCCAAGAAATTGAATGTCATAAAATCTGATTATTAGGGAAAAAGAAAGAAAGAACAAGATAACTAAACAACATAGAATCTCACAGCGGAACGAATAATTTATACATCAAATCTTTACATAAACAACTGTAATACGTGTATATACAAAGCATCAATTAGAGTATACTAACTTATTTCAGCTTGGAAAGTTATAACAACTTGTCCTCATACTTTTTGATAAATACAACAATGAACACAACGGAAAATAACCATATATGTGAATACGTCTCTAGGCCTCCAATTCATCTCTTGAAGCTCCAGAGCTTCGAACTAAAATCTATAAATATGCTTGGTTTGACCCGAGCATTATAATAAAAATAACACCAGAGTTAGTTTGGAACGTGAAAACACACCCAACCAGATTTTAAAGTTATAGAAAACCTTTTGAAAATCAAGAGTATCTCGTAAGATCACGCCGCACATAAGCATGAATGAGTTTTTACCTTACAGTAATCAAAACATTTTCTATAAAAAATCTATGTATATTATAATAATGTCTAGGGGTCAAAGTAAAATATGAATATAGATGATATGCATGCATCTCACGTTTCAGCATAGTTGGGTATAGCTAAGTCTGTACGACGCTTATTGGAATATGGTTCCATAAAATAACCGGGCTACTGGGGTACCGTCCGTCACTGTGCATCTCTAGATAAAATAACATCGAGGACATCGCCTGGATCCCTGCCAACACAGAACCAGCCTACCACTTGACTAGTAGTACCGAATATGATCACCCCTCCTTATGGGCCCTGAAGCATATAAATGAAAGATAATAATGAGTCTAGATAGGGATGATCATACCCTACTTAGGAGCGACCCATTTAGCCTTCTGCATCTCCTCAATTTTTGTCATTCCCGGTTGATGAGGCTTGAGGCTACGTTTTACCTTTTATATAGCATTTCCCACTTGGAATGCTGATACTGCTTTCCAGGCAACAATGTAATATCAGCATTCATCCATACATGTTCGTTCTAGGACTGAACGAAATACTTGAGAGCTCCTCTCCAATTCCATCATCTTCAAGATGTCTTCACTTCGAAACACATTTGTTGGATCGTGGTGGTTTTCGATGACACATCCGATCCCGATCTCTTCGAAATAACTTTTCGATAATTCTCAAGAAACTCAACCCAGGTTCTTTAGGAAATAAACAAAGATAAGATAAGAGATCACCTCCAAACCGTTAGTGGATGGATTTTCTTATCATTGTCCTAGGAGAATGAAAGCATCATCGAAGATGACTGTGCCATATAACTCACGTGTTTCTCCTAGATATTTCCAAAAGTTACATTTTGGGTCCAATTTTGGTAATCGATTATTTAACTATCGAATAACAAACATTCAATTAGGGATTTATTTCATAGGAAAAAGGGACATTGGCTAAGCATATAAGTAATCACTAGCCTCTTTTTCTAAATCTTTCATAAATAAAACCATTTGTAAATTTATTCTACAAGAATACTTTTACAAAGATATATCCGCCAATTCCTATATTTCAATATTTAAAAGATATCCACATACTTATCTCAACGCTATAAGTATATTTACAAAACTGAGAAAGATATCATTTTTATTCGATTCAAAAATCATTCACAAACTCCTTATAATTCTCTAAAACCATTTATAAACCATTTTATAAAACTTCTGGAACCATTTATAAAATTTCTTTTATGCATTTCAATCAATTATAAATCCTCTTATACATTTCTAAAACTCATTTATAAATCCTTTATAAATAGCTAGACCATTTATAAAACTTTTTTTTTATAAATCTATAAACCTATTTATTGAAACTCATTTATAAGTATCTAACCATTTATAAAACTCCTTCCCTTTGTAAATAATCTTCTCTTAAGACTTCAAACCATTTTATAAATTCTTTTACAAAATCCAAGTCTTTCGATTCTATTCATGGATCTCGAAAAACATTTATAAATAATTAAAAATCTTTTTTACTTCAAAACACCATTATATATAATGATTATTAACAATAAACACTATAAATAAATGAAATTTATTAATTTTAAAACATCTTAAAAATAATAATTAATAATTTCAAAATATTGCTTGAGAAACAATATTAGTTAATCTTTACAATTTTCATCAATAATAATATATTTTCAGACCTTATTAGTAATGTTTATTATTAATTCCAAACTATGATTGTTCTTGAAATAATTAACCATTTCACATTTTGATAATTTTTTAAATCCATATTACTATAAACAATTAACTTTAAAACAATACCATTATAATTAAACAACCTTAAAATCATATAACTATAATTAAACTATATTAATATAATTTAATACTTTTAAAACAATATTGATGTGATTAAATAACCTTAAAATAATATTAATAAAATTTATTAGGTTTAAAACAATATTAGTTTAATTAAATAACCTTAAATAACATTATTATAATTAAATAACTTAAAATGATATTATTATAATTAAGTAGAGAATCCTTAGAACAAAATATTTTCTAAACCAAATTTCAGATTTATAAATCATTTCTTGTCTCAAAAACCAATTCCGACTTAAACGGCAATTTATAGTATTCTTAAAGTATCAATTTAAGGCCAATAGCTACCAACCTTAACCAATATCGATATTGATTTTCTATCACTACTGGGTTCTATTTTCAAACATATAACGAGGTTATTAACATAGTGTCCACGATCATGTTCATTATTCAATAATCCATATAAAAGAAATATTAGTGAAACAATTCAATAATAGCGAGGAATCCCGTTGGATCCCTCCAATCAGTTTCCTTTGCATCACAGACTTATATAAGCATAAAATACAAATCAACCGCATCGAGCCGGGATTCGTATACAAATGGTCATCCGCTCTTACATGAGAACGCAATAGGGTCTTCCGCTCTAATATGTGGAAATATATCCAAACCAACTGATAAATATAGTAATTCATCCAAACAATCATTCAACAATTTTTATCAATTATATAGCATACTAGTTAACCAAAAAGGTAAGTTTAACTCACCATTATTCCAATTGTCACCGAGGCACTCGGATTCCGTCCAAATTCAAATGACCTTTGAATTCAGTGTAAAATTCAACAAGCTCCATTTATTGTCAAACCAACTCCATATCGTAGTATTTGTGGATAAGCTCATAACGCGTCTGAACACGTTTGATTTGTTTCTAAAGCAAATTAGATATTATATTTACAAACCAGCGAATAAAATAAAAACCTTAATTACATAAAAATAATAATTAACATTATTTAAATCAATAAACCCACTTCTTCCACCTCCAAATTTTTTCTATGTTCGCGAACGAACCCATTCAGGTTGACCTTCAATTTCCACTGTTCAACACCGCCGTGCTCTACCTTAGACCCCTCCGACTTCACCGCCACCCCGGTCCAAGTTTGTAACACTCCCTATCTAGAAGCATAAAGCTAAACGCTACAGATGTTGCAGTCATCTATAGTATTTGCTTCCCACGACTAAATACGATTATGTTAATGGTATCCACAATATCAGAAGCACTTGAATATGAAACAAAACACAAATTTCAAAACAACTTTTACTTCATTACATTTTAAAATCAAATGTTTCACATTCACAACACATAATCCCAATTCGTTCCTAGGCACGTATCAAATATACTAATTACAAATTATGCCAAGAGTGGTATATGAAGATACCCCTAGAATCATATGGTAGTAATAGATCTAATACAATCACAACGGAAATACAATAACATGAACAAGAACTGCAAATCCTAAATAGCTATCTATTTGCCACCTACCAGCCTCTGGTAGCCTTATTCGTCATCATACTAAAACCTGAAAATGCCTTCACCCCTTAGCCTACTCAAATTAATTTTTGAGCACCCAAGAGTTTAAGCGAAAAATGAAAACTTTGAGTCAGACATAAAGCCTGGTATGAATAGTATATATACATCCTAGTTTAGTATGTTAAGTGAGACCACGCCACTTAGTGGAATGTGTTTTCCCTCACTAACATCCTTTTTAAAACGTTTCTATGAAAAACCTTTTTAACACCATATTATGTGCCCCTACATCCACAATGGTTAAAAGATATATTTTTAAAACATTATGATGATATGCATACTTAAAAATAATTAGGATTTCCCCCTCCTCCATTAGACTTTAATTGCCTCAAAGAGGAACTATCCCTTCCATATTCATTTTACTTAACTTGATGTAGACTATCCATCTCACATCCCACGGTTTTCCTAGGATGACTATAAACCATTCATTAAACGTATGGAGACTATCCATCCCCTACATAATGTTAACTATCCATCAAACATCTCATAGTTTTCCTAAAATGACTATAAACCCTTCTCTAATCATACAGAAACTATCCATCTCCAAATTGATGTAGACTATCCATCAAACATCTCATAGTTTTCCCAGGATGACTATGAACCCATCACTTAGCCACTTAACTCAAGTTATCACCATGAATATTATTATCTCATGTATCGATATGATTGATTTATTTCCATTAGTGTCCCTAATTTTCAGTTATATTCCAATTATCCCTTTCTATCTACATGGTTAGCCTATTTTCATTAGTATTCCTAATTTAGGTTATATTCATTATAATTTACATTGGTATCCCCCAATTATTGTCAAATCATATAAGTGTTGATCCCCAACTATTTTTCGAATTCATTAAGCCCACCTTGATATCCCTAAGGTTAAACTACATTTATTTTGTAAGGTTAAAAGAAAACATACTTCCAATCCCTTCGAAAGCATCCCCTACAAAAGCCTTGCTTTCTCCCCTTTCAAAAGTAATAAAACTTTAGACATCCTACTTTAAAATGCTTGAAAACATAATCCTAGAAAACCTTTGGCAAACCTTCCGAAACCATCCAAAATAAACCTTTCGAAACCATTGGAATCAACCTTTCAAAATCATTGAACTCAAACTTTTTGCAACCATTGAACTTAAACCTTTTGAAAACATCAAATCTTTTGAAAACATTGAACTCAAACCTTTCAAAACCATTGAACTCAAATCTTTCAAAACCATTGAACTCAAACCTTTCGAGACCATTGAACTCAAACCTTTCGAAAATGTTTAACTCAAACCTTTCGAAAACGTTGAACTCAGCCTTTCGACTTCATTGGAAGCATCCTTTCGACTTTGTCGAAAGCTCTCCTTCGGAAGCTTTAAAACATATCATTTAAAACAATAGGCCTTTGCCTTTAAATCAACTCCTTCGAAAGCTTGGGTTATTCTTTAATTAGAAAAAAAAAGAGTAAGTTGTGACGCCCCACCTCTATACTCACTATAACCAAGGACATTACTGGGGTAATGCCGTCAATTAGTACGAAGAAAATGGCTGTTGAAGAGCGACCAACTATATAATTGATTTGAGTGTGAACTGATATCTCAAATAGTATGTCATGCATTTCATTTCAAGATGAAATTCTATATATCCAATCCATACTCAAATCTACTACACAGTGGCTAAGTGACCTTTGGAATTAATATAAAATAAACACAACACAAAATCAGTCACGGATATTTATATCACTAAGGTGGAAATAGATATGAACATAACACATAGAAATGAACATCATAGTAGTGGGCATCCACTACAAGCCAAAAGAATATGTACATGTACTACACAAAAGAATAAGTATACATAAAAGAGTCTCTATCTCATATACATGAAAGACAAAAACTACTAAGCTAAAGTAGTTAGCCAAAGGTCAGAAGATAAACCGCGCTAAGAAGTCAAGTAGGAGAACCTAAAACACCTCGGTCCCACCCCTGTATTATTTAAGAAGAAAAATAATAAATGGATCAATCTAGCTATAAATATCATATAAGTTGAGATAGGATAAGAGATATGACAAAATATATGATAACAATAATGTCATACTGTGAAAAATATATACTTGATAATAATGAAAATCATACAATATCTCAAGTCTCCTCAAATACCATAAAAAAATATCATATTCTTTAGCTTACTCACCAAACCTCAAATATTGACAAAATATATCAATGCAAATCGCAAAAACTAGTGAAAAATAAATTCTAGAAACCATTAATTAGAAATCCAGAAAACATAAAAGGGGGAGGCCTATCATAAATGGGAGCATGAAAACTCATCAACACGTGTATCATAAACAGAACGCTATCCTATTGGTCGTTAACCCATAGAGCCAGTGCAATGACGTAGTATAACGGTACGCTAGAGGAACCTGAAACTCAAATAAGCCGAAACAACGATGTAGTGAAAAGGTACGCCCGATGAACCTAAAACTTAAATAAGTTAGAACAACGACGTAGTACAAAGGTGTTCCTGATGAACCTGAAACTCAAAAAAGTCGGAACAATGACGTGGTACAAAGGTATGTCCAATGAACCGAACTCCATAAAATGGTTAAAAGACCATGGGTCGTTAACCCATAAAAATGAGATGAAGCTTTACAGAACGGGGTATAGTCACCCACGCGGACAAAAAGACATCGCATATCGCTAGTCTAAACCATAAAATGATCATCATTGATCAATAAGTGTAAATTACACTAAGCTAGTAAATAAATGAGTTAGGCTTCACATCCCATAACCACCGGGTTAACTTAAATATTTACGTACAAATTATAGACTTCCGCTCGAAAATTGTCACAAGATTTCAATCAAACAAGTCTAAGAATTAACCGACAAAGTAAATGCAAGTGTTTCATACCACTTGTATTGCTAAGTCGTTTAATTGGATTTCTCATATGAATGAGGTAAAGGTTTGTATATACTAATAGATTGGAAAACGGTTTTAAAAATGAGCTTTGTATTAAAAGTAGTGTTGAAATCATTTCTGTGAAAGATTTTGAGTATTTACTACCAGTATAGAAACCTTTGTATTTTAAATTGACAAATCATAGAAACGATTGGAAAAACAAACTATCACCAAAAATCCACATTTCAATAACGTGAATCAAAACCATTGAAATCGATATCAAATCCAACAAATGGAATCACCAAAAGTCCAGAAAAGAAGTCATCAAAGCTGGTATTGATTGACAATAGCTATTTGGATCGTCAAAGATCGATAAAATTAGAAATTCACACAAAAATAGGAAAATAGGCAAAATTTACAGGACCAGACGTCTCGCTGGTTTGACCAGACATCTGACCCTAGGCTCTGCCCATTTTTCTGTGTTCGTTATTTTTTTTCAGAAGCCCCCACCAAACGTCTGGTAGGTTCAACCAGAATCTGGTTGCCTGAGCTAGGCAGAAATTTTCCTAGACCATTGTTGGCCAAATCAACTCGGAAGCGACCGAACGAGCCATGGGGGCTAGGGGTTTATGCCAAGCGACAACCCAGCCCTATTGGCTCTTCGATACACCCTAAGTAATATGTCGAAACATCCATAGTATAATTTTCATAAATTTTGACTTCAAAACCAAAATTGGAAAATTCACCAAACCAATTCAAATCAAAAACGACTGAAAATAAAATAGATGTCAGGAATTCATACCTAACAACAATAAAAGCTATAGACGTAGATGATAGTTCAAGAACTCACCTTTAAATTCAAAAATGAGAAGCTCTAAAACAAGCTAAGATTTATTTCTCTACAACTACACCTTAAAAATCTTCAACCTATTACTACATGCAAAGAGTTTCCTAAGTTTGGTTATAGGAAAAATCAAGAATTGAGGAGGAATTGAGATGGAGAAGATGAAGAGGGTGCTTACCTAAGCTTCTCCTTGATTTTGAAACTTGAATTTCCTAAGAGAACTACGTCTTAGGAATTTCTAATCTCCTCTCTTTCACCCATTTTTTATTTAGCTTGAGTGTTAGGAATTGTTATGAGTAGAATGAATGAATGAAGGGGAGAGGAGTTAGAGTTTTTGGTAGAAGAGTTTGGGTTAGCTTATTGGGTTAATGAGCTAAAATCCAACCCAAAGCCCAATTGAAAATATCAAAATCCTAATCAACTCCAAACATATCGATGTTTGTACTTAAACAAGTTGTAAGCGTCATTTTGAACTCAATAAAATTGGTCCCGAGTCCGAATTCGACTGTTTACAAAAAGTCACATTTCGGACATTAATTCAACTAATGATGCTATATTTAAGTAAAACATTTAAATATATAATTGTAAAATATGTGGATTGTTACAGACTTCCCTCCTTAAAGAAATTGCATCCTCGCAATATTTAAGATGAAAATAAAGAGTAACAACCATTTTAAGGCATAATAACACAAATGAAAAAAATTGAAATGAGAAGTTCACCTTAAGAAGCAGGAGAGAGTAAATCCGAATGTGTTCGCTTGATGAATTCTCTGGATTCCCAAGAATAATCTTTAGGATTTGAGGACCACTGAACTTTCGCAAGAGGAACAACTTTATTTCGAAGGCGTTTGACCTCCATAGCAATGATACGGATAGGATGTTGCTCATAGGTCAAATTAGGTGAAACCTCAATTTCTTCAATAGCACCTGGCTCAAGAATAAAGTCGGAATCTCTAAAGCATTTCCGTAGTTGAGAAACATGCAATATGTCATAAATAGCGGAAAATTGAGCTGGTAATGAAAGGCAACAAGCCATAGAACCAATGCGTTTGGTGATGGGAAATGGGCCAATATATCGAGGTGCTAATTTTCTCGATCGACTAAAACGCACAACACCCTTCATAGGTGAAAATCGAATAAATACCAAATCTTCCACAGAAAATTCTAATAT
The DNA here is from genome assembly GCA_030765085.1 of Allium cepa. Taxonomy (NCBI): domain Eukaryota; kingdom Viridiplantae; phylum Streptophyta; class Magnoliopsida; order Asparagales; family Amaryllidaceae; genus Allium; species Allium cepa. Next base: position 1,036,297,314 of record CM060937.1, on the reverse strand, counting down.
TCTTCTTCAGTTATCAACATAGGATTTTTGTCCACTTTGAGCTTCTTTCATCCTATGATGAATAAGGTCAATCTTTTTTGTGGAATTATGCATAAAATCAAGATCTAAAACCAGCTTCTCACCGGCTTCAAGCCAACATGAAGGAGATCGGCAAGGCCTTCCGTAGAGTGCATCGAAAGGTGTCATACCAATACTAGATTAAAATCTATTATTTTGACAAAACTCAACAAGAGAAATATGATCTTCCCAACTTCCACCAAAATCAAGAAAACATGCACCAAGGAGATCTTCAAGAGTTCGATTCACATGCTCGGTTTGTCCATCGGACCGAGGATGATAAGCGGTGCTAAAGTTAAGTTTTGTTCTCAAAGCTTTTTTAAGACACTTCCAAAATACACTAGTAGATAATGGATAATGATCGCTAACAATAGAAGTAGGAACTCCATGCAATTTAACAATTTCTTTAACATAGAATTTGGCCAAAAGAGGTACGGTCCGGTTGGATTGAACAGGAAGAAAATGGACGGATTTTGTAAGTCTATCTACTATCACCCATAGAATGTCATGACCCGAACGAGAACAGGGAAGACCATCAATAAAGTCCATGGAAATTTGATCCAACTTCCAAACGGGAATGTCCAAAGGTTGCAATAACCCACTGGGACTCTGATGCTCGGCCTTTATGATTTGGCAAGTCATGCAACACTTAATGAAGTTAGCAATACCAGATTTCATTCCATCCCAATAATAAAGTCGCTTCATGTACGCATACATTTTTCTACTACCAGGATGAATGGTAAATTTAGAATGATGAGAATCTTCTAAAATGTCTTTACGAAGATCACTAATATTTGGCACAATAATTTTACCAAATTTTCGAATGCCTCCATGAGCATTGATTTCAAAGTCTTTCAGACCATCAATATTATTTTTATCCCTACAACTTTGACTAAGATGAGCCAATTCGAGATCATGCTTTTGAGCTTCAAGGATGCAGTATGAAAGAGAAGGATGAGCCTCAAGGCTACACAAAACAAGAGATGAACACAAATTGGATTCACAATCTTGAATCTCATAAGTAGACAAAGTCTTGAGATCATTCCATTCAGATATCATCATGGGAACAACCGCTTGTTGCTTTCGACTAAGGGCATCGACAACATGATTTCTATTTCCGAGAATATAAAGAATATCAAGATCATAAGATGCAAGGAATTCGAGCCAATGTTGTTGATGCAATTAAGTTCCTTTTGAGAGAACAAATACTTCAAAGATTTATGATCAGTGTAGATAATAGATTTCTCTCCCAAAAGATAATGATGCCAAATTCTAAGAGCGAAAACAATGGCCGCAAGCTCTAAATCGTGAGTGGCATATCTAGTCTCGATAGGTTTTAATTGTCTAGAAGCATAAGCGATAACACGTTCCCTTTGCATGAGAACAGCTCCCAAACCAACATGACTAATGTCGGTATAAACAATCAAGTCTTGGTTCCCTTCGGGAATCACAAGAATAGGAGCATCGGAAAGGAGTTCTTTTAATTTATCAAAAGCAGCTTCTATGCTAAATCATTTATTTCATGATCCTCTTTCCCAAAAATCTAAGACATTCAAAATTATAATTAACTTTATATAACCATCTTTTTAGAAAAATTTGCTTATTACAAGTCAATCTAATGTGTTTGACTGTCTCATCATAGCGTTTAGGAGACTCCTATCGATAACGTTGACCAGGCATATCTACCGAAATTCTTAAAGTACTCAATGGGTGATACAACACAAAATCATCTTCTACATGGTAAACATGTCTTTTAATTTTTTTATGAATATTCTTTGCTCGTTTTAAGAATAAAATCCAATAATACTTATAAATATATCTTATTAGAAAGATTTGCAATTTTCAATTGTTGTTTTCACCCATCATCAATGAATACAAGGAAAGATTCATCGAGATATTTCCAAAATACTCGATTCATAAGATTGGTGAAATAAACTGGTGCGTTCATCAAAACGAATGACATAACGAGCCACTCATAAGAATCGTAACGAGTGCAGAATGCGGTAAGGGGAACGCTATCCTCCGCAACTCATAGCTGATGAAAACCGGTGGCAAGGACGAGCTGAGAAAAGACCTTAACACCAATCAATTAATCAAACATATCATTGATCCTGGGCAATGGATACTTATTTTTAATGGTCAACTCGTTAAGCTTGCGGTAGTTGATGCAAAGCCTAAGAGTACCAATTCAGATAATTGTTTAAGCATCTCCACATTTTCCTTATTGGACGTACGATAAGAAGGACGAGTAATAGGAAGACCTCTAGGGATTAAATTAATTCTGAACTCAATTAGTTGCTTAGGTGGAAATCCTAAGACAGGCTCAAAGATATCGGGAAAATCTCAAACTACTTGAATGAGGGAAATAACATCTTCCTCATCATGCAGGTTTAAAGAATAAAAAGATGCCACTGAATTGGAATCGTAATTTTTAAGAACAATAGAAATCAGATTTATGGATTAGGGATGTCGAAGATGGATAGTTCTCTTAGGACATAGGATATGGGCTTCATAACGATAAAACCAATCCTTTCCCAAAATCATTTCTGAAACCTAAGTAGTGCATAACATGCAATTCGGATCAGAAAGCATAATCGAATAAAATAATCTCGACATTTTTACAAAGTAAACTGAGTGTTGCGGATCCACCAATCGGATTCGTGAATCTCAATGAAGTCATTAAACCCACAACATTTAGTGACAAAGTATCAACAAGTTCTTTTGACATAAAAGAATGAGATGCACCCTTATAAAAAAGAATTCGAATAGGATGATCACGAAAAATAATAATGCCATCAAGGACAGAATGAGAAATGCCTTCACCAAGAGAAGGGTTACTAGAATCTTGCACGACATTCAGCTTTCCCTCTTTCTTGTTTTGAAGTTTGGGACGTGAAGATATAAGATGATTCGAATTTTGCAATAGCAACAAGAAATGGGCCTTCGACACCTATTTGCATAATGGTCCTTAGAACTACAATTGTAGCATACTCCACGATCCAGGGTAGGAGTCTTTGGTATCGAAGATGCTTTCGTTCCTTCCTCATTGGGATTAGGGCTTGTTAACATAATATGCCTATTCTTGTTGTTATTGAGTCTTTTCTTGGCACCTCTAACATCACTATCACTCCCTTTACCGTCCTCTTTAACTCGAAGAGTGATATCTACAAGTTGGTCGAAAGGCACTTCTAATTTCAGAGGTAAAACCTTTTGGGGTTCTTATTCAAAGCACAGATAAACCTTTGATTCTTTATAGTTCCTAAAGTTGTTAGGCAGATATGAATATGCCATCCAGAGGAGGACCACTGGATTGACCGGCGCTAGGACTGCCAGGTCTAACCATCTCTTCTTCTTTAAAAAAGAAAGAAAGAACGAAGAGGAAAAAGGTTATTCTCAAAATGAATTCAAATAAGCTTGATTGGTAAAACAAAGCATCATAAATGAAAATAGGATAGAATGTGTACTAAGACTCGGATTAAATCCTAAGGCACGATTCCTAAGAGTGACTTAGGACAATGATTCTTGTCATAATATTCTATATTGTTCCGAAGTTTGGCTCTGATACCAAGCTGTGACGCCACACCTCTATACTCACACTAATCAAGGACACTACTGGGTAATGTCATCAATTAGTACAAAGAATAAGGCTATTGAGGAGTGACTAACTATATAACTGATTTGAGCGAGAACCGATATGTCAGATAGTATGTCATGCATTTCATTTCAACGGGAAATCTGACATATCCAATCCAAACTCAAATCTACTACACAGTGGCCAAGTGGCCTACGGAATCAATATAAAATAAGCACAACATAAAATCATCATAGATATTCATATCACTAAAGCGGAAACAAATATGAATATAACACATAGGAATGAACATCATAGTATTTGCCATACATGATCCACTACAAGCCAAAAGCGTACATGTACTACACAAAAGAATAAGTATACATCAAAGAGTCTCTATCTTGTATACATGAAAGACAAAAACTACTAAGCTAAGGTAGTTAACCGAAAGTAAGAAGATAGTCCTTGCTAAGAAGTCAAGTAGGAGTACCTGAAACACCTCGGTCTGACCCTAGTATTATTGAAGAAGTAAAATAATAAACGGATCAGTTATAAATATCATATGACATGAGATAGGATAAGAGATATGACAAAAATATATGATAACAATAATGTCATACTATGACAAGTATATATTTGATAACAATGAAAATCATACAATCTCTCAAGTCTCCTCAAATACCCAAAATGAATATCATATTCTTTAGCTTATTCACCAAACCTCAAATATTGACAAAACATATCAATGCAAATCGCAAAAATTGGTGAAACATAAATTCTAGAAATCATCAATTAGAAATCCATAAAACATAAAAGGGGATGCCTATCATAAACGGGAGCATGAAAACTCACCCACACGTGTATCATAAATGAAATGCTATCCCATGGGTCGCTAACCCATAAAGCAGGTGCAACGATGTCGTACAACGGTACCCCCCGAGGAACCTGAAACTCAAATAAGCCGAAACCACGATGTAGGACAAAGGAACGCTCGATGAACCTGAAACTCAAATAAGCTGGAACAACGACGTAGTACAAAGGTATGCCTGATGAACCTGAAACTTAAATAAGCCGGAACAATGACGTAGTACATAGGTGTGCCTAATGAACCTAAAACTCAAAAAAGCCGGAACAATGACATGGTAGAAAGGTATGTCTGATGAACCAAACTCCATAAAATGGTTATAAGACCATGGGTCGCTAACCCATAAAAATGAGATGAAGTTTTATAGAATGGGGTATAGTCCCACATGCTGACAAAAAGACATCGCATATCGCTAGTCTAAACCACAAAATGATCATCATTGATCAATAAGTGTAAATTACACTAAGCTAGTAAATAAATGAGTTAGGCTTCACGTCCCATAACTGCTGGCTTAACTTAAATATTTACGTACAAATTGTAGACTTCCACTCGAAAATTGTCATAAGATTTCAATCGAACAAGTCCAAGAATTAACCGGCAAAGTAAACAAAAGCGTTTCACACCGCTTGTTTTGCTAATTCGTTAATTGGATTTCTCGTACGAATGAGGTAAACGTTTGTATATACTAATAGATTGGAAAACAGTTTTAAAAATGAGCTTTGTATTAAAGTAATGTTGAAATCATTTTTGTGAAAGAGTTTGAGTATTTACTACTAGTATAGAAACCTTTGTTTTTAAAGTGAAAAATCATAGAAACGATTGTAAAAACAAACTATCACCAAATATCCACATTTCAATAACGTGAATCAAAACCATGGAAATGGATATCAAATCCATCAAATGGAAACACCAAAAATCCAGAAAGGAAGTCATCAAAGTCGCTATTGATTGACAATAGCTATTTGGATCGTCAAAGATCGATAAAAATCGGAAATCCACTCAATAATAGGCAAATAGGTAAAATTTAACAGGATCAGATGTCTAACCCTAGGTTCTGCCATTTATTTATGTTTTCGTTATGTCTTTTTCTAGAATCCCCTACTAGATGTCTGGTAGGTACAACCAGATGTTTGGTTACCTGAGCTGGGAAAAACTTTGCCTAGGCCATTGATGACCAAATCAATTCGGAAGCGATCGAAAGAACGACGGAGGCTAGGGATTAATGCCAAGCGACAACCCAGCCCTATAGGCTCTTCGATACACCCTAAGTAATATGTCCAGACATCCACTGTAGGATTTTCATAAATTTTGACTTCAAAATCAAAATTGAAAAATTCACCAAACCAATTCAAATCAAAAGAAACTGAAAATAAAATAGATGTTAGGAATTCATACCTAACAACGATGAAAGCTATAGACATAGATGCGAGTTCAAGAACTTACCTTTAAATTCAAAAACAAGAAATGAGAAGCTCTAAAACAAGCTAAGATTGATTTCTCTTTAACTACACCTCAAAGATCTTCAACCTATTACTACATGCAAAGATTTTCCTAAGTTAGGTTATAGGAAAAATCAAGAATTGAAGAGAAATTGAGATGGAGAAGATGAAGAGGATACTTACATAAGCTTCTCCTTGATTTTGTAACTTGAATTTCCTAAGAGAACTACGGCTTAGGAATTTCTAATCTCCTCTCTTTCCCTCATTTTTTATTTAGATTGAGCGTTAGGAATTATTATGAGTTGAATGAATGAATGAATGGGAGAGGAGTTAGGGCGTTTGGTAGAAGAGTTTGGGTTAGCTTATTGGGTTAATGTGCTAGAACCCAACCCAAAGCACAATTAAAAATACCAAAATCCTGATCAACTCCAAACATATCGATGTTTTACTTAAACAAGTTGTAAACGTCATTTCGAACTCCATGAAAGTGGTCTCGAGTCCGAATTCAACCGTTTATAAAAAGTCACATTTCAGACTTTAATTCAACTAACGATGCTATATTTAAATAAAACATTTAAATATATAATCGTAAAATACGCGGATTGTTACATAAGTCACCTAAGTCGAAAGCTTTCTTTCGAAAGCATGGAGAAGCGGCTAGTTTTAAAAACATGTAAACCTTTGGACTTTGTCGGAAGGTTCAAAAAAAAACAAATAAAGCGGTAGTAACCTTTTAACTTTGTCAAAAGGTTTGGAAACCTTTATTTTGAATGTTTGACCTAGTCAAAAGCAACCAAGTCGGATACTCTTATTCGAAAGCAAAGCATGTGAAAGTTTTTGGTTTACAAAACAAATATACCCCAACCACTTTGGAAACCAACCTTTCGACTAAGAACCCTTCAAACTTATCCAGTTTATTACATACGAAGATACTTGATACCATATGCATTGGTTTGTCCTTATCGATAGCTATAACCTTTCGACTTAGTCGAGAGGTCTGGGTCGGAAGGTCTGATGCTAAAATGGCTCAAACATGCTAAAAGTATGATTTCTTTGTTTTTAACTTAAAAATGATAACCTTTCAACTAACATGCCTTTGTTTGTCAAATTTTCATTGGTTAACAAATACCTTTTAGAAATGTGCTACCACTATTTTTCAGAATTAGGTAATCATTTTATTTTATAAAATGCCCATTCTCCTTAATTAAATATATAAAACATTTAAGTTACATACCATAAATAATTTTATATATTCATCAAAACAACTAGGAAAAATATGAAAAAATTCCAAAAAAATCTATTTTAATATGTTTTCCAACATATAAAAATTTCAAACCCAAATAATTATTTGTTTAGCCGTAAATAATTTATAACCCAATAAACCATTTTATTTACTAGAAAATTAATATAAAATCCAAATTAACTCATAAAACTATGAAAATTGAAACTAATCTCTAGAATATCATCTTTGACCTATATTTAAATTTTCAAGGCATTTAGATGTCGTTTAATAGGGTTTTCATGTCAAATATAGCATAAAAACTAACATGGACATATATATTTCATCAACAAGCGCGCGCGCACGCACACACATATCTTTAATCATCAAAACATGGCCTATGCTTGCAAACACGTTTCGGATCTAATCTAAAAACTGAAAACCATAAGAAGATGGATGTAGTAACTATCCACCTTAGCTTTGAGATTAAAGGTGTGAGATTTGATGTTGATTATGTTGATCATCTTCCTTCTCTTGAATCCTAACTTTTTATCTTCTCTTGAGAACAATAATGGTGGCTGACCATAGGTATTTTTTGTTTGAATAAAATGAAATGAACTTGAGTTTCATTTCCTATGAGTTTAGGGTATAAGCCCTTCCTATTACCTATATTTCCCTTCTTATTTCCTTACACATTTTCTTATGTTATCATATTTTAATTTGCACATTAATATGGCATGGCTACCCTTAATTTAATAAAATCTCAACCTATTAATCTTCACATTATTTTATTTAATTTAGCAAATTAAATACTTCAAATAACGTTATAAAAATATAGGGTGTTACAGAATCCCTTCCTTAAAGAATTTCGTTCTCGAAATTACGATAAGGTACTTGTGACGCCCCACCTCTATACTCACGCTAGCCAAGAACACTACGGTGTAGTGCCGTCAACTAGCGTGGAGAATAAGGCTGTTGAGGAGCGGCCATCAATAGTTAGGCCTTACACTAGTATTGGTTATCTCGATAGGAGTGGTATATATATATATTCTTTCATTTTTCATCTCTGATTTATTTTCTCCCATCGAAATTCCCCAATTCCAGTATAAAACGAACTACGATGGTTCATAATAGTTTAGAACAGTAAATATAAATAATAACACAGATAATATAAATGCGGAACTTAGATAAAATAGAAAGTCTCATATATACAATAACTGATGTCAGTTACAATATATTTGACACGGTACATATGATATAATACATATGATACAACTACAACTGTCGACTCTGGAAGTTACATATACAAGTACATTATCGTGAATAATATACATGAATATACAACATCCTATACAAATACACTGGCTACAAAACATGACGACAACTACTCCAAAAGATATGAAAAGACTTCATAGCTCTAACAGCAACCCAAAGTAAGATATCAACAACCTGTAAATACTCGGTCTGACCCGAGTATTAAATTCAAAAGAAAATAATACACGGGTCAGTCTAATTCAAACTCAGTTATTAGTGCACAGAAGCAATAATAATTAAATAATGAATAGACGACAGTCACAATAAATCTCGTTTATCCGATCCTTGAATAAAGAAATCGGATAACGATAAATATAACACGTAGCAGTGTTAAACAACAAATCGGCAAATTCAACCAAATCAGAATGCATTTCAGAATATTGAATTGAATAAACAAAACAGTTCAAACCATTGAAATATCAATTAAATATTAAATTCGAGTAGGGCTGCAGTACACTCACGCGTGCACTGCCTCGCCACTACATCATATGAATATGCAAAGGATCAATAAATCGAAACAAGATAGAATAGTATAAAAGCCGTACAGTGTGACTGCAGTTCACGCTTGCGTGCACTGCCTTGCCACTACAGTGATGATGTACACAAAAAGATCAACGAACCAAAAATCAAGTGGCATTAACCAAAATCAAGGCAACAAGAGTCTACAGCTCAACTTAACTACAGTTCCAAACTGAAACATCAAAGAAAACAGCACATACTCGAGCTCAAGGCAGTATAATCCAAAAAGGCAACATGGATCTGGACAGTGTAAATGTGAGACTCGACTGGACAGCCACACAATGAAATGGTCATGTACAAAACTTGATATAAGGAACTACATGATTAACAAGGATCCAAGTGAATGCAACGTGAACCAACAGTGCACGAAAGATACGACATATACGCGACTGTAAATCTGGACAGTGCAATACACTACAATGAATGCAGAGGTGCAGACGACCAGTAGCCAACAACAAGCCTTGATGAAGATACCCATTTACACCTTTCTAATTCACAAAGTGCTTTCAAATGCAACTGGCAATATTTTACACCTTTCGAAATATTTAAAATGCTTATATGTTCCACTGTGAATTATAACAGAGGCAAGACTTAACACTTGTTCAATTATGTTTTGTGCCATTTAATAAAACAATATTAACTATTAACTAATAAGTATAGGATGTCTACATACTCCATACTTATGCTAATGAATAATGAACCAGATACACAAAGGCCATGGTATAGACAAAAGCAGATTCACTTGAGCATGGCATTATAACACGCAGTACACACGAGTGCACAGCCACCACAAAGCAGAACAGGAACAGACAGAGGTGTACAAGATGATAACATGTATGTGCCTATATGAATGCATTTATATATACATGCTAATAATCAAGTGCTGTTTCGAACCACAGTGTGAAGTTATAGTGCAAAGCATGGGAAGCAGAGATGTGAGAATCACAACAAAAGAGAATTCGAAAATTAAAAGAAAATAGTGTTTCAAAAAATGTCAGAGGCTTGAGTACTACAAAGACCATGTCAAACACAGTGACACCATTAAGCAATGCAAACAAATCGACAGGTCGAACCTACCAAAGTCAAAAGCATCAATATTCATAGCCGTATGTGACTAAAAGTCTGAGCTAAGAAAACAAAACCCAGTCCACAATTGAATCAAGTCAGTATGTCGAACAAGTCGAGATGAACAAAGTCACAATTTCAAAACCGCGTGAAGCGAAAAAAAATCAGAGAAATCATCAACACTCACATGAAATCAAACCATACGCAAGCATGAGACTAAGTCAACTTAGATGTGAGTAATAAAGATTACTCACCTTAGTTCGAATGAAGCAGCCGAAGTCCCCTCGAGCACGACCAACATAGTTAAAATCAAGTCGAAGCCGTTCGAATTGGGGAAGAGTTGATTGCCGAAGCCCTAATTTTCGAAAAGAGGGGCGAACGTGAAGGAGTGAACGAACGTGAGAACAATGGCCGCCATTTATTTTCTTTTGTTAGGGTTTTAAGTCTTGAACGAGAATGAAAAAAAAAAGGGATAAGAAGCCGGTTGAATAAAAAGGGGGGATAAGGCCAAATAAAATAAAAGAAAATATTTATTTAAAGTCCTAACTATACTAACAAATTTCTCAAGAATTTTAAACCTGATTACAAACTCCTGACAACAATTAGCAACAAGATTAATCGTTTTATGTCAATTATTAATCGATGCAAATACCGGGTTGTTACAGACTCCTCTCCTTAAGGAAATTGCGTCCTCGCAATCATAAGGAATAAATGGACAAAAGGTAAGAACCATAAGAGCATGAAAGAGTAAGCTTGAACGTGTTTGCTCGATGAATTCTCTGGATTCCAAAGTGAAATCCATAGGATTTGAGAACCACTGAGCTTTCACGAGAAAAACATCTTTATTTCGAGGGTGCTGAACCTCCGAAGTAATGGTGTGAATATAAAGTTGCTCAAGAATAAGGATCGAAAATCCCTAAGGCATTTCCGTAATTGGAAGACGTAGGAAACGTCATGAATAGTAGAAAATTAAGCCGGTACACCGGCGTAGTATAATATAAACACCAAAGAAATCTTTTAATTTCATGAAAGAAATTCACAAATTCTCAACAAAATTTAATTATCGAATAGATAATCAGAATACAGAAATAACAAAACAGCAATATCTAATCACCGATTCGATAATTAGAAAACAGCAAAATCAGCAAATCTAATTATCAACAAAGATAATTAGAAAACACAAATATCTAACTATCATAAATGATAATCAGGAATTACCACAACGGTAATCAAATTTCAAATCAGAAAATATTTAATTATCAAAACAATAATCAAATCTTAAATCTCAAATATCTAATTATCAAGTAGACAATCAAAAAGCAGCAAAAGTCTAATTAGCAAAAACGATAATCAGAATTCTCAAATCAACAAATATTTAATTATCTCAAGCGATAATCAAATCTCAAATCAACAATTATTTGATTATCTCAAGCGATAATCAAATTCAACAAATATTCGATTATCAGAAACGATAATCAGAAATCAACAAATATCTAATTATCACAAGCGATAATTAGAAACAACAAATATTCGATTATCAAAAACGATAATCAAAATCAACATATATCTAATTATCACAAGAGATAATTAGAAACAACAAATATTCGATTATCAAAAACGATAATCAAAATCAACAGATATCTAATTATCACAAGCGATAATTAGAAACAACAACTATTCGATTATCAAAAACGATAATCAAAATCAACAGATATCTAATTATCACAAGCGGTAATTAGAAACAACAAAATATTCGATTATCAAAAACGATAATCAAAATCAACAGATATCTAATTATCACAAGCGATAATTAGAAATAACAACTATTCGATTATCAAAAACGATAATCAAAATCAACAGATATCTAATTATCACAAGCGGTAATTAGAAACAACAAATATTCGATTATCAAAAACGATAATCAAAATCAACAGATATCTAATTATCACAAGCGATAATTAGAAACAACAAATATTCGATTATCAAAAACGATAATCAAAATCAACAGATATCTAATTATCACAAGCGATAATTAGAAACAACAAGTATTCGATTATAAAAAACGATAATCAAAATCAACAGATATCTAATTATCACAAGCGATAATTAGAAACAACAACTATTCGATTATCAAAATCGATAATCAAAATCAACAGATATCTAATTATCACAAGCGGTAATTAGAAACAACAAATACTCGATTATCAAAAACGATAATCAAAATCAACAGATATCTAATTATCACAAGCGATAATTAGAACTCAGATCAACAAATATCCAATTACCTGCAGATAATTGGAAACAACAAATATCTAGAAATCAATAAAGATACTCTAGAAAATCAACGTAAAAGGTTGGATCGATCACATCAGATGGCGAGTTTTAGCTACGCCGCACGTGCATCTCAGAGTGGCCGAAGCCTACCAAGTACTCAACATAATTTTGGCGCCCATCAGATTGACCCGAAGGTCCGCAGAGTGACCCGAAGGTCTAGAACTGGTATTTAACCCGGAGGTCCAGCAGAGTGGCCCGAAAGCCCAACAAATGACCCGGAGGTCCAGCAGAGTGGCCCGAAAGCCCAACAAATGACCCGGAGGTCCAGCAGAGTGGCCCGAAAGCCAAATAAAATCATCAGATATTCAATTAACGAGTCCGGAATTAACCGAAAAAGCAAACGCACATGTCCCATACCACGTGTTTTACTAAATCGTTTGATTCTCTTCATCGTTTCCTTGAAAGTGCAAAATCGTGTATTCCAAAAATAACATTTCACGATTTCAAACGGATAAGTCCGGAATTAAGCGAATCAGTAAAAGAAAGGGGTCATAGTCCTCGATTTTGCTGAAACGTTTAAGTCGCTTCCTCATTCTTTTGAAAGCGCAAAACGCAAAACTTCTGAAAACAGTTTCATTTATTTCACAAAAGTAATAATTTACATTCTCAAATGAACAAGTCCGGAATTAAGCGAATCAGTAAAAGAAAGGGTTCATAGTCCTCGATTTTGTTGAAACGTTTAAGTCTCTTTCTCATTCTTTTGAAAACATAAACTGAAAAAATTTTGAAAACAAATTTTTTTTTTTAACGTCTTTTTATAATCACGTGATTAAAACAGCAACATAAGTACCAATTTAACAAGAAAATGGTACTTCTCAAAACAGCATAAAAACGGATCTCAAAATTAGCATTGCGGAATAACCGCTTGAAAATCCACTTTAAAATTTGACAGTTACTGAAGACAAAGCGACAGTAATTTTTATACGTCAAAATCTCATTAAAACAATTCACATCAAAATAAAATACCAGTGAATTTTCATTCAGTAAAAATGTCAACAAAACACTGTACTTCAAAATATAGCATTGGTGTAAAAATCCCGTTATAATAATAGCGGCAACAAAATACGTTTTATAACCAAGCATCGGTTCAACGTAAAATTAATGCAGTAACGTGCAACTTGAATTTGCACGTATACTACAAAATGAATAAAGAATTCATTCAATTATATCTTCAATGAAGATATTTTAAAACAGCAGAAATCTAATCAGATATGATTAGCATCAAAGAAAACCAGCAAGAAATTTCAACAAATCAAATCCACTGGTTAAACAGCACAATGAAATTAATTTCATTTTCATATTTTGATTTTTAAATCAAAATAATTATCAGTTGTACTCAGCGAAGCAGTCACGCTGTTTACGCTGCGCACTCTAATAATCAAAGCACAAATCAATCAATCCTCAAAACTTAAATCAACTTTTATTTTTAAATAAAGATATTTAAAAATTTCCATCATATTTTCAAAACTTTGGTTTTGACTCAAAGCACATATAAAACATCGGCTAATAGTTGTAACATAGGTTCCATCTAAGTTATGTTTTATATTATGTTCTAAACCCCAAGCTCTGATACCAAGCTGTGACGCCCCACCTCTATACCCACGCTAGCCAAGAACACTACGGTGTAGTGCCGTCAACTAGCGCGGAGAATAAGGCTGTTGAGGAGCGGCCATCAATAGTTAGGCCTTACACTAGTATTAGTTATCTCGATAGGAGTGGTATATATATATATATATATATATTCTTTCATTTTTCATCTCTGATTTATTTTCTCCCATTGAAATTCCCCAATTCCAGTATAAAACAAACTACGATGGTTCATAATAGTTTAGAACAGTAAATATAAATAATAACACAGATAATATAAATGCGGAACATAGATAAAACAGAAAGTCTCATATATACAATAACTGATGTCAGTTACAATATATTTGACACAGTACATATGATATAATACATATGATACAACTACAACTGTCGACTCTGGAAGTTACATATACAAGTACATTATCGTGAATAATATACATGAATATACAACATCCTATACAAATACACTGGCTACAAAACATGACGACAACTACTCCAAAAGATATGAAAAGACTTCATAGCTCTAACAGCAACCCAAAGTAAGATATCAACAACCTGTAAATACTCGGTCTGACCCGAGTATTAAATTCAAAAGAAAATAATACACGGGTCAGTCTAATTCAAACTCAGTTATTAGTGCACAGAAGCAATAATAATTAAATAATGAATAGACGATAGTCACAATAAATCTCGTTTATCCGATCCTTGAATAAAGAAATCGGATAACGATAAATATAACACGTAGCAGTGTTAAACAACAAATCGGCAAATTCAACCAAATCAGAATGCATTTCAGAATATTGAATTGAATAAACAAAACAGTTCAAACCATTGAAATATCAATTAAATATTAAATTCGAGTAGGGCTGCAGTACACGCACGCGTGCACTGCCTCGCCACTACATCATACGAATATGAAAAGGATCAATAAATCGAAACAAGATAGAATACTATAAAAGCCGTACCGTGTGACTGCAGTTCACGCTTGCATGCACTGCCTTGCCACTACAGTGATGATGTACACAAAAAGATCAACGAACCAAAAATCAAGTGGCATCAACCAAAATCAAGGCAACAAGAAGTCTATAGCTCAACTTAACTGCAGTTCCAAACTAAAACATCAAAGAAAACAGCACATACTCGAGCTCAAGGCAGTATAATCCAAAAAGGCAACATGGATCTGGACAGTGTAAATGTGAGACTCGACTGGACAGCCACACAATGAAATGGTCATGTACAAAACTTGATATAAGGAACTACATGATTAACAAGGATCCAAGTGAATGCAATGTGAACCAACAGTGCACGAAAGATACGACATATACGCGACTGTAAATCTGGACAGTGCAATACACTACAATGAATGCAGAGGTGCAGACGACCAGTAGCCAACAACAAGCCTTGATGAAGATGCCCATTTACACCTTTCTAATTCACAAAGTGCTTTCAAATGCAACTGGCAATATTTTACACCTTTCGAAATTTTTAAAATGCTTATATGTTCCACTGTGAATTATAACAGAGGCAAGACTTAACACTTGTTCAATTATGTTTTGTGCCATTTAATAAAACAATATTAACTATTAACTAATAAGTATAGGATGTCTACATACTCCATACTTATGCTAATGAACAATGAACCAGATACACAAAGGCCATGGTATAGACAAAAGCAGATTCACTTGAGCATGCCATTATAACACGTAGTACACACGAGTGCACAGCCACCACAAAGCAGAACAGGAACAGACAGAGGTGTACAAGATGATAACATGTATGTGCCTATATGAATGCATTTATATATACATGCTAACACTCAAGTGCTGTTTCGAACCACAGTGTGAAGTTATAGTGCAAAGCATGGGAAGCAGAGATGTGAGAATCACAACAAAAGAGAATTCGAAAATTAAAAGAAAATAGTGTTTCAAAAAATGTCAGAGGCTTGAGTACTACAAAGACCATGTCAAACACAGTGACACCATTAAGCAATGCAAACAAATCGACAGGTCGAACCTACCAAAGTCAAAAGCATCAATATTTATAGCCGTATGTGACTAAAAGTCTGAGCTAAGAAAACAAAACCCAGTCCACAATTGAATCAAGTCAGTATGTCGAACAAGTCGAGATGAACAAAGTCACAATTTCAAAACTGCGTGAAGCGAAAAAAAGTCAGAGAAATCATCAACACTCACATGAAATCAAACCATACGCAAGCATGAGACTAAGTCGACTTAGATGTGAGTAATAAAGATTACTCACCTTAGTTCGAATGAAGCAGCCGAAGTCCCCTCGAGCACGACCAACATAGTTAAAATCAAGTCGAAGCCGTTCGAATTGGGGAAGAGTTGATTGCCGAAGCCCTAATTTTCGAAAAGAGGGGCGAACGTGAAGGAGTGAACGAACGTGAGAACAATGGCCGCCATTTATTTTCTTTTGTTAGGGTTTTAAGTCTTGAACGAGAATGAAATAAAAAGGGATAAGAAGTCGGTTGAATAAAAAGGGGGGATAAGGCCAAATAAAATAAAATAAAATATTTATTTAAAGTCCTAACTATACTAACAAATTTCTCAAGAATTTTAAACCCGATTACAAACTCCTGACAACAATTAGCAACAAGATTAATCGTTTAATGTCAATTATTAATCGATGCAAATACCGGGTAGTTACAGTACTCAACAACACAATCAAAGGTAAAATATACCACAAACAAATCAGGATAAGTGTCTCTAGTCCTGCTTTTAGTCTCCCAAGTACAAACTCTAGATCATCACTCCTTTGGACCCTTACTAATCCGACTATCTTGTTTCTCAAATTCTTCTCATCTCTAGCTACAATCTGAATCGATTTTCTAAATATAGACAAGTCCGACTCTACAACTAAATCTTCCAACACCGTAGGTGCTGTGATAGTCTCCGAGTCTCTAACACATTTTCTAAGATGAGAAATATGAAAAACATTATGGACCCCAGTCAAGCTGTCCGGTAACTTCACTCTATAAGCACGTTTCCCAATCCTATCAATAATACGGAAGGGTCCAAAGAATCTAGATGCTAACTTTTCTAACTTCCAAATCTAATCACACCCTTCATCGGTGAAACCATAATAAACGCATAGGCTCCAACAGAAAATACCAAATCCTTCCTTCTTCTATCTACAAAACTTTTCTGCCTAGACTGAGCTTCCTGTTAGGAACCGGAGATAGTGGTTTTGATGATAACAACCTTTGTAACTTATTTTATTATAACTTATATACTAACACTATTGTCTAGATATATATATGAATGTTATTATGTAGCATTATATAAGGCAGGTACTGATTATTAAAGACTGTACAGTATAAAGATCAAGAATGAAGAAATCAAGTTTGAAGACTCATGAGTATCAAGATCAAGATTTCAAGATAAGTGTCTAGTTTTTTTAAAACTTCATAATAGCACGGAAATCTTCATTCTAAATTTCATTTGGGATGGAACCCATTTCTACCTTCTTTGTGCTTACAAACCCACGACAAGTAGCTTACAAACCTACGACGAGTAGCTTACGAACCCACGAACATCCTGGTTTTGTACAAGTTCTCGATTCCTGATGTGATGAAATATTCTGCACGAAGAAGCTTGCAAAACTACATCAAAGTGTTTTTTCAAAATGATTTTCAAACTACTTTTCAAAATATTTTAGCCTTAAAATTTTCTTTTCAAATGATTTTCAAAAAGATAGTTTAGCCTTAAAATATTCTTTGTTTTTGATAAAATCTCTTTTTAAACTTCATTTGTTTTTTAAACAATCTTCTGATTTTTAAATATTGTTTATAATATATATAAACTTGAGATTTAAAATCAAATTTAGATATACATTCTAAAAATATATGTATCTACTCTACTTTATTTTAAAACATAGGAAAATTAGTTTATTTTACTCTAGAATCATTTTATCTTGTTTTCCTTTCAATACCATTTTCAAAACAAATTTTACGTTGTTTTTAAGTAAGGGATGTCAACATCATGGGATACCCCATGTCGCCATGGTGGCCATTAAATTCAAAAGTTTCAATTTTCAAAAGATTTTTTATTCGTTTAAATCTCTTCACGAATGGTTATGACCATTACTGGTCTATAAATAGCATTCATAAATGAATTTTTTAACTAAATATTTTCTTATTTTCTTCACTCTTCTTTTCCACAAATCCATATTCTAAAATTTTCTTATTTTTAGGATCGTGCCGAAATTCTTCCGAATTCTCAAGTGAATCAAATTAGAATCTCATTTTTGTTTGATTCTCTGCCCTCTCTCGAAGATCAAAGTGCTATTCAGAGTTATAGGATCAATCTGTAATCAAAAGTTTATCGAGTTGCTCTATAAGGTGTGGTTCTGCTTGGAAATCAATTAGGTGATCTTGTGTCCCGTAAATCAAGATAGTTTGCCCCGGACTTGAAGACGGGAGGGTACCTCAAGGCCTTTTGAAATTAAGGATTGTAATCTCGGCATTAGTATAATAAAAATATGTATGAGATGTTTGCCTTGGTGCAAGACTAGATGTAGGGTAAGTACGAACTAGTATAAAATCCGGCGTGTTCTTTCCTTTTACTGCTTTTTATTTACTTTCTGCAAATGTGTCTGATTCTGTGATTGTTATGTGATTAAGTTCTGCATTTGTTTATGTCATAATTTTAATTTAGTCCATATAAGTCCTAGAATCCATTAAACACTATTCACCCTCCCCCTCCCTCCAGTGTTAAATTAGCCTTAAGATCCTTAATACGCACTCCCTTTCACTTCTTTCATCCTAGTTTGGATCAACTCAATCTTCTCTGTGCTTCTTTCACCAAATCTAGACCAAGAACCAACCTATCCCTGGTCTCCAACCAACATACGAGAGATTTGCTTGTCCTTCCATACAAAGCTTCAAACGGTACCGTCCCAATACTCGTCTGATAACTATTGTTATATGAAAACTCGAATAAGTGAAGATGGTCCTCCCATGATCCCTCTAAATCCAATACACAAGCTCTTAACAAATCCACCAAGACTTTGTTAACTCTTTCCGTTTGCCCTTAAGTCTGTGGATGGTAAGCAGTCTCATGTTGAGCTTGGTCCTTAATACTTCCCGTAGACTCTTTCAAAACTCGCTAGTAAACAAAGAATCTCTACCGCTGACAATACTACTAGGAATCCCATGCAGTCTAACTACATTCTTCATATATAACTTCGCCAAAATAGGTGTCATCCTAGTTGACTTTACTGGAATGAAATGAGAACTCATAGTTAGTCTATCTACTATGACCCATATGCTTTCATTTCCTCTACAAGACATTGACAACCCATCAATAAAATCCACTGAGATAGAATCCTAGTTCCACAATGGAACTTCCAACGGTTGAAGCAATCTACTTGGCTTTTGGTATTCAGCCTTTGCCTGTTGACAATTCAAGCACTATTTAACACATAAACCAATGTCCCGTTTCATAACATCCCAGAAGAAACTTTTCTTCATATCTTGATACATCTTCGTTCCTCTCGGATGGATAGTGAACTTCGAACGATGGCATTCATCCAAAACTTCCTTCCTCATGTCTCCTACATTCGGAACACACAACCTTTCTTTCTTTCTCAACCATCCATTTTGGTCAAGACTGAAATCCTTTAAGTCATCGCTCTCTGTTCCTTCCCTTATCTTCTGATCCATTCAGCCGAAACTAGATCTTCCTCTTGTTTAGAAGCTATCTTCTCAATCATTACCGGTCGAACTTCCAAATAAGACAATATAGCACTTCCTATACTAGAACATGCTTCAGATCTATACTGCACTCTACAAGCTGACAATGCTTCCAAGTCTTTCCACTCAGCAATCATAGCCAATACTGCATTTGATGCTTCCTGCTAAGTGCATCTGCCATCTTATTTCCTTTCCTGGGTGTGTAATCAATTCCAAAATCATAAGCAATAACAAACTCCAACCATCTCTGCTATCTCATGTTCATCTCCTTTTGAGAGAACAAGTACTTCAACGACTTATGATTCGTATAAAGCTCAAATCGCTCTCCCAAAAGGTAATGCCTCCACACCTTCAAAGAAAATATAACGATCGCTAACTCCAAATCATGCGTGGGATGCCTAACTTCATATGGCATGAGCTGTCTAGAAGCATAAGCAATAACCTTACCTCTTTTGCATCAACACGGCTCCCAATGCAGTTCCACACACATAAGTATAAACAACCAAATCTTGATTCTCCTTTGGAACTACTAACACCGGTGCATGGATCAATAAGTGTTTCAAGCTCTGGAATGGTTGTCACACTTATCAGTCCATATAAATTTCACATCTTTTCACGTAAGCTTAGTCATCGGTACAGCTATTCACAAAAAATCCTTTATAAAACTTCGATAATATCCAACCAATCTAAGAAAGGTCTTTATCTTGGTCACCGTCTTGGGCCTCTTCTAATTGTCCACTGCCTCAATCTTAGTCATATCCAACCCTTTCTCTAAGATTACATAACCAAGGAACTTTACTTCCTTCTTCCAAAAATGACACTTCAAAAACTTAGCCTTCAACCGATGCTCCCTCAACATCTCAAGCACAACTCTAAGGTGAACTTCATGCTCATTCTCATTCTCATCCTTAGAGTATATCAAAATATCATCCATGAAAACCAACACAAATCTATCTAAGTGTTCTTGGAAAATTCGGTTCATCAAATCCACAGGGAATGCTGGCGCATTAGTTAGTCCGAACAACATAACTAACCATTTGTACGATCCATACCTTGTCCTAAACATCGTCAAAGGAACACTATCCTCTGCCACTCTAAGCTGATGAAATCAGTCGCTAAATCCAGCTGAGAGAATACCCTAGCTCCACTTAACTGATCAAACAAATCGTCAACTCTTGGCAACGGATATTGGTTCTTTATCGTCTTCTCATTCAACTTACAATAATCGATACATAGCCTTAACGATCCGCCCGACTTCTTAGCAAACACTGCAGCTGCACCCCAAGGCGAACTACTTAGTTAGATAAAACTCTTGCGTTCCAAATCCACCAATTGTACCTTCAACTTCTTCATCTCTGTAGGGGTCATCCTGCTTGACGGTCTACTCCTTGGTTCTGCTTTAGGCACCAAATCAATTTGAAACTCAATGACCCATTTCGGTGGCAGCCCAACTACCGGCTCAAACACATCAGCAAATTCTCTAACCAAAAAGACTCGATACAACTCATCTTCAAACTCCATAATACCCAATAAAGCATTCACTTCGCAACTAGGGTTCTCTACGGTATAAACTATCCAATCACTACAATTTAGGTGATTAAGTGATATTTTCCTATCATAGCAAAATATCCTAGCATCATATTTACTTAACCAATCCATCCCAAGGATAATCCCAAATCCCATAAAATCAAATACATGCAAGTAGCAATCAAAAGTATGTCCAAGGAAATTAAACTAAAAATGGTCACATCTCATCCCATGTGTTGCATATCCTCCTATTGGATTCGCAACCCTTAAGGAAGTAACAAGGTATGTGGGTTCTATACATAACCTATCGACCAAATACTGTGATATAAATGAATGGATGCTCCAGTATCAAACAATACTCTAACTGGTATGCCTTGAATCAAAAACATACCTTCCATCATAAACTTTTCTTTCTCAATAGCAGTTGGTATAGAGGACGATGGCTCCAAAGCAATGAGCGTTCCTCATCCTGCCTTGGCAGCTTCAGGACACTTATTCTTATAATGCCCTATTTGGTTGCATATATAGCATTGCACATTCTTATTCCCCACAACCAATCTCCCATCTTCCGAATGACACTCATTAGCATAGTGACCCTTCTTATCACACTTGTAGCAAACTATATCTGCTTTTCCTTTTTTGACGGCTCCTCCTTTCTGAGCGCCCTTTTTCTTAAAGAACTTCCTCTTTCTCACCCGAGGATCCTGGAAATCAACCGGCTTCTCTCTAGCTGAAATAGCAAGCACCTCCTCATGGCGAATAGCTCTTTCCACCACCATATTAGAAGGATCTCGGATATAGGCCATTGCCATTCTGCTTAGCTGTTGCCTCAATCCTCTAATGAATCTCTAATTCCTTCTGACATCAATGTCAACCAAACCATAACCATATCGAGATAGCTCATCAAACTTAGCAGCATACTCGATCACAGACATCTGCCCTTGGACAAGATCCATAAACGTCCTCATCAATGCCGACTTGGCAACCTCAGACAAGAACCTCTGCTCAAATCTTCTCATGAAATCAGCCCACGCCAGCTCTTCTTTTGGAATTCTAGCTACCACACTATTCCACCAATAAAGCGCTAACCCTTGCAACTATCTAGCCTTCTCTTCTCTCCATCATTCAAGCCTAAATCTGTAAAGATCCTTTCATAGTTCAACAACCAGTTCTCAACTTCAACAGCGTCCTCTATTCCAAGAAATGGCTTTACTCCCAGACAGATATAGTCTCTACTCAGCTTAGCATAGTTATATCCTACTATAACTATAGGATTAGCTCCACCAACATTTCCACAGCTCCTGCTTGCAAAATATATGCCAACAACTGATACGGGGCTCCCATATCCGCTTAGGGTAGCCTAGCACCCACATTCTCAGCTTGAGCCTGACCTGAACCTCTTTTAGCATATGGTCGGGCATTTCCTTTAGTGGTGGTGCTTTCTCCTCTAATATTAACTCTGTCTCTCCTTCCTTCCATATCTGTATTCAAACCTTGTGAGATACAGATGAATAGCCTAACTAAGATAGAAGTATAAAGATATACTGTATACTTATATATAGCAAATATAAGTACGTTATTATAGCGTTATTCCATACCCCGATCTTATCTCTAGTCATTATGGATTATGTTTTCAAAATCATTTTTTAGTTAAAATATTTCATAAACCATGCTCTGATACCAAGCAATAACATCTCATATAGAGGCCTAAAACTAAGCGCTACAGATTCTGCAGTCATCTATAGTATTAGCTTGCGACGACTAAATACAGCTATGTTAATGGAATCCACAATATTAGAAGCACTTAAATATGAAAAAAAACACAGATTTCAAATTTTTTTTACTTCATTACATTTTAAAATCAAATGTTTCACATTCACAACACATAATCCAAATTCGTTCCTAGGAACAGATCAAATATACTTATTACAAATTACGCCAAGAGTGGTATATGAAGATACCCCTTTGGATGATCAGAATCATATGGTCATAATAGACTTAATGCAATCACAGCAAAAATACAAAAAAACATGAACAGCAAATCCTAAATAGCTATCCGTTTGCTTGTTGCCTGCCTCCGATAGCCTTATTCATCATCTACTAAAACCTGAAAAGACCTTAACCCCTTAGCCTACTCAAATTAATTTCACCCGAGAGTTTAAGGGAAAAACATAAACTTTGAGCCGGACATAAAGCCTGGTATGAATAATATATATACATCCCGGTTTAATATGTTAAGTGAGACTACGCCGCTTAGCGGAACGGGTTTCCCCTCACTAACATCCTTTTTAAAACATTTCTTTGCAAAACCTTTATAACAGCATATCCTATGCTCCTACATCCACAATGGTTAAAACACATATTTTTAAAACATTATGATGATATGCATACTTAAAAACAACTAGGATTTCCCCTCCCCCATTAGACTTTAATTACCTCAAAGAGGAACTATCCCTTCTATATTCATTTTACTTAAGTTGGTGCAGACTATCCATCTCACATCCCATAGTTTTCCTAGGATGACTATAAACCCTTTATTAAACATATGGAGACTATCCATCCCGATATTATGTTGACTATCCATCAAACATCTCATAGTTTTCTTAGGATGACTACAAACCCTACTCCAATCATATGGAGAATATCCGTCTCCAACTTGATGTTGACTATCCATCAAACATCTCATAATGTTTCCAGGATGACTACGAACCCATCAATCGGCCATTTAACTCATGTTATCCCCACGCATATAATTATCTCATGATATCCACATGATTGACCTATTTTCATTAGTGTTCCTAATTTTCAGTTATATTCCAATTATCCCATGTTATCTACACGGTTAACATATTCCCATTAGTAGCCACAATTTAGGTTATATTTACTATAATTTATATTGATATCCCCAATGATTGTCAAATCATATAAGTGTTGATCCCTAACTATTTTTGGAATTCATTAAGCCCACTCTGATATCCCTAAGGTTAAACGACATTTATTTTACAAGGTTAAAAGAAAATAAATTTCCAACTCTTCGAAAGTATCCCCTTCGAAAGCCTTGCTTTCGCCGCTTTCAAAAGCAATAAAACCTTAGACATCCTACTTTAAAATGCTTGAAAACATAACCTTAGAAAGCCTTTGGCGAAGCCTTCTGAAACCATCCAAAACAAACCTTTCGAAACCATTGGACTCAGCCTTTAGAAACCATTGAACTCAACCTTTCGAAACCGTTGAACTCAACCTATCGACTTCATTGGAAGAAACCTTTTGACTTTGTCGAAAGCATTGAACTCAAACCATTGAACTCAACCTTTCGACTTCATTGGAAGCAACCTTTCGACTTTGTCAAAATCTTTGAAACATATCATTTAAATCATTGGCCTTTGCCTTTAAAACAACTCCTTTGAAAGCTTGGGTTAGTCTTTAATTAGAAAAACAAGAGAAAGTCACCTAAGTTGAAAGCTTTTCTTCGAAAGCATAAAGAAGCAGCTAGTCTTAAAAACAGGTAAACCTTTCAACTCTGTCAGAAGGTTGAAAACAAAATAAATAAAGCGAAAATAACCTTTCAACTTTGTCGAAAGGTTAGAAAACCTTTATTTTGAATGTTTGAATTGGTCGAAAGCAACCAAGTCGAAAGCTTTTGCTTAAAAGCAAAGCAGGTGAAAGTTTTTGGTTTATAAAACAAACATACCCCAACCTTTTTGGCAACCAACCTTTCGACTAAAAACCCTTCGACCATGTCTAATTCATTACGTACCAAGATACTTGATACCATATGCATTGGTTTGACCTTGTCGAAAGCTATAACCTTTCGACTTAGTGGAGAGGTCTAGGTTGAAAGGTCTGATGCTAAAATGGCTCAAACATGCTAAAAGTATGATATCTTTGTTTTTAACTTAAAAAGGATAACCTTTCAACTAACCTACCTTTGTTTTTCAAATTCTCATTGGTAAACAAATAATTTTTAGAAAAGTGCTGCCACTATTTTTCAAAATAAAGTAATCATTTTATTTTATAAAATTCCCCTTCTCCTAAATTAAATATATAAAACATTTAAGTCTCATACCTTAAATAATTTTATATATTCATCAAAACACTTAGGAAAAATCTGAAAAAAATCCAAAAAATCTAATTTAATATGTTTTCCAACGTATAAAAATTTCAAACCCATATAATTATTTGTTCAGCCGTAAATAATTTATAACCCAATAAACCAGTTTCTTTACTAGAAAATTAATATAAAATCCACATAAATTTATAAAATAATGGAAATTGAAACTCATATCTAAAATATTATCTTTGACCTATATTTAAATTTTCAAGGCATTTGGATGTCCTTTAATAGGGTTTTCATATCAAACATATCATAAAAACTAACATGAACATATATAGTTCATCAATAAGCATATATATATATATATATATGTATGTATGTATATATAATCATCAAAACATGGTCTATACTTGCAAAAACATTTCAGATCTAATCTAAAAACCCAAAACCAAAAGAAGATGAGATGTAGTAATTATTCACCTTAACTTTGAGATTAAAGGTGTGAAATTTGATGTTGATTATGTTTTATCTTCCTTCTTTTGAATCCTAGATTTTATCTTCTCTTGAGAACAATAATGTTAGCCGGCCTTACGTATTTTTAGTTTGAATAAAATTAAATGAACGTGGGTTTATTTTCTAAGGGTTTAGGGTATAAGCCCTTCCTATTTCTCATACTTCCCTTCTTATTTCCTAACACATCTGCATATGTTATCTTATTTTAATTTGCACATTAACATGCCACGACTACCCTTAATTTACTCAAATCTTAACCTATTAATCTTCACATTATTTTATTTAATTTGGCCAATTAAATACTCTAAATAATGTTATAAAAATATGGGGTGCTACAAAGTCGAATCCAATGCCACCAAAACGTGCTTCCCCATCGCCGTCGTCGCCTCAAAAACCCAACCCAAATGCGCGTCGTTCATGGCGAATTCTGGGAACCATTGGCCGCCGCGAAACTTTACCACGACGTAGCCCTGACCACCCTACACAACTTTCCTCCAGACCCATCACAAAAAACAACGAATTCGCTGGAATTGATGAAATCACGACCGCGGTTCATCGAAAAACTACGGACACCACACATCACATTGCCTCGATCCAACCGTACAATTACCTCGTCTTGTTGTCGCGAACAAAATCCTAGTTGAGACCCAAGCCCAGATCAGCCTAGATTGGCTCCGAACGACGAGGATCTAATTCTGAACGCAATAAAACTTGTTTTGAGATCTAGTTCGATTGTATGCAGAAGATAGCCTTTTGAACCAAATTATTATATTAAATTTTCGATATTTAATTCTGCGTGTTTCAATCTCGCACGGCCAAACGATACATCTGATCGCTATGAAATTTGACAGCGTATTATAATTCATTATTACGGATCCAGTAAAACTAATTTCGTCCAAATCCGAGACAGTGCCCCGGAAGGCTATTTTCACTAGTTATATAAAACGAATTATTTTCAAAATCAGTTAAATCAGTTTTAAATCCAATTTAAAAGTTTTATTATATTTATTCTTATTAATAGAATGTTATATGAGCTTTGAAATCATTTTTATCTAACTTAAAGCTCATTGAAATCATTTTTATCTAACTTAAAACCCAAGATTTAATTTCTTAAACAATTTCAATATTAAATTTAAAATTTAATTATCCAATAAATCGCTATATTTGAAATTCAAGTTATTTAATCTACAAAATTAATTTTTCAATATTAAAAAATCAATTAAATATTCCAATTTCAAATGACCAAAATGTCGGGTCGTTACACAAGTAATTTAAAATTATAAATTTAATTAATTAATTTACTTTTTGCAAAGGAAATTTTTTCAATGCGCAAGCTATATTTAACAAAAAATATATATAATTTTTGCATTTCAAAAATGCGCAAGCTTTAATTTTTTATTATTTTAAATATGCTTGCGCACTATAAATATGCGAATTATTATTTTGTATTTCCGCATTTATAGAATGCGCAAATACAATTTTGGGACTGAGAAGAGAAAAAGAGATGCTGGTTATTTCAGCAATGTAATTTTATTTGCGTATTCCATAAATGTGCAAATACAAAATAATAGTTTGTGCATGGAATTCTCAAGTTTAAATTTTTTATTTTATTTTCAAATATAGTTTGTGCAATCCATAAATGCGCAAGCTATATGAAAATAGGCATGCTTCTGCAATTAGTTTTTTACTCAACCACATTGTTAAAGTTGGTTATTTTAGCAAGTCTATATTAAAAATTTATCCTTTTCCAAATTATTGATACATTCAGTAGAAAAAAATTAATTAAATATAGATCATTATTTTAAAATATCCATTTTAAATACTTTGCTCAGATTCTGCGTAGCAACACACAAATACATTCTTCGTTCACCAACATTTGTCGTTCAAATGCCACGTTCAAATGCTACGTTTCACAAAGAACGCAACCTTAGCCTTTGAGACTGCCTTAAAAGTGAAAATACATAACATTTGGCATTAGTCTTAGCTAGGTACCATGGTATTTGAAGAATCACGGGGGTTATGTGTGGAACCCATTGATGATAAACTTCAGGGTGATGAGTGAGAGACCCCAACGAAGTATAAGATTCCTGAGGGTGGACTGTAACGGGTGGACTGTAACGCCAACTGTGTATTACATCCCTAATGGTAGATTGTAACACTAGTGCAGTATATGATAGTGTTATTGAGATTGGGTAACGTAAGAAATGAGTGACACTTATCCATGTGTTGTATATATTGTTCATGTTGTTATATATCCACGGTATTGATGATGTACTGCACTTTTTAACCTGTTCATGTTGTTATATATCCACGGTATTGATGATGTACTACACTTTTTAACCTGATATATCGATGACCGTTCATAAAATGTTGCGACAACGAGATGATTATTATGTATGAATGCTCTTTTATATATTGCGTTGGATTATTATATTATTCTATGAGCTGAATCAGTGTATAGAAGCTTGTGAATCATCTTGATTAAAGTTTAAAACATCAAACAGCCAAGACTAAGGTAATAAGTAGTTTTTTGCCAATGTGATAAATTTGTTTGACCGAACATAAGAAAATTTCCTGTATATTGCATTAATCTTATGACGCCGGTAGTTAAAACTTGCACTTAAGCTGGCTTAAATTCCTCTACCTCATCTTTCATGTCTTCATGTGCCAGATTTATCTCATGCTTTGATAACATTGTGGGATCCACTCAGAAATCAACGCATATGATGTGTGACGGTCCTTTTATTAGGCAGATGAAAAGCACTGAAAGTGGGGACGGAGGAATTCAAGTTTGATAAGCTTGATCCTATTCATCTTCGAAGTTAAATGACATCAAATGCACCATTAGGCAAAACTTACTATCAGTAAACTTCACATATCTCCGATCAGTCATATTTAGCAAGAGATTTTTGGATACTTGCACCTGACATCCACTGAATACATCTATACCACTACAAGAAAAACCGACATTTGCGTCGGCTAATAATCGACGCAGGCCGTCACTAGCCGTCGCAAGCCGATTCTAAAACCGACGCAAAAATAGACGTCACCACCAAGCATTCGAGTCAGGTTTTGCGTCGGCTTCGTCACCACTTTAGTGTCGATAAGTGACGGCTATATCCACGTGGCTCTTTTTTTCAAAATTCTGTTGGCCGTAAAAAGCCGATTCTAGCCGACGCAATCCTGTAACCACAAAGCCGATTCTAGCCGTCACTAGCCGATGCCATCCTATAACCAAAGAGCCGACGCAAGCCGATTCCAGTCGATGCAAGCCTGAGTTCATCCGTTTGTAAACAGCTGCTATTTGCGCCTTCAAACCACAATATAAACAATATCCGTCGAACTATAACAACATTCAATCTTACAACACAAGTATAACACCAATCTCTCATCAATCAAACATAACATTCACAATTTTCCATCAAACAACAACTATATATCCAAAAAATCATCAATCAAACATAAAGTTCACTAATATACATCACACTCAACAATACATATAAGTACTATCAAACAAATCATACATCATTGTCCTACTCATCATCATACATCAAACAACAATGAGTTCAATACAAAACAACACAATAAGTTCAACATAAAACAACCTTACCTACTCATCATCTCTAGACGCATCCTCTCCAGGCATTCTTCCATGCTCTGCCAGGTATGCCGCGATATGCGCATCGAGCTGCCACGCAAAAGCATTGCTCTTCCGCCAGTCATTGATCTCCGTAATCTGCTGCCGCAACAAAGCTATCTCCTCCTTTGCCTGAGATCTTCTGTAAGCCCTCTGGGACGATATCGCCTGTGAAATAGTTAATAGCTAGTTATAATTTATGCTTCATATAATATTAGATGTATATATTAGTTAATGAAGTAGTTTACCTCCATATTTCCATAACTATATCGACTATTTCGCGTAGGCGGATCTACAATGGCGTCTCAAATATGTTTTGACGCCTCAACGGTCAACTCCTCAGTCCGGTGGTCTGCGCCACACGTGTCTGCTCTGCCTCATATAACTCCTGCGATTATAAATAAAAGTTTGGCACGCAAAAAATTTAATTTATGATTTTGTAGCTGTAAAATAAAGTATTATCAAACACTCTCATTACGGATAAGCATGTTTACCATTACATATTGAGATTTGGCGTATGTCCATCTATACGAAACATTTCCTTCCTCGTCTGTCTCCTCCACCGCATGTGTGGCTGTAAACAACTCAGCCATCGTAGGCTCGTGATTTTACTTCTTAGACTAAAAATATACATATGAATAAACAATGTTACCAATATGATTAAATAATGTTACAGATATTTATAAACACAATTTATAAATTTACCAATTCGTTTTTATGTTGCTGAAAAGATTTCGAGCCACCACGATGTACAGCAGGATTCTTATTCCTGTTTTCGCGATTCTGCGTTGATATTTCCTATACATTTAAACACAAGGTTAACTATATTAATGCAACTAATATACGAAATCTTAAAATTTTTAAATTACAATTCGAAAGTGGATAGCTTACTTTGAATTCAGGAGTATCCCAGAGCCGAAGAAACTCACTATATACGTCAGCGCTCATCCAACTTGGTTTTTTTCCCACACTCTTTACTTTAGTTACCGTGTTTCTATAATTTTTTCTCATTCTTTGATTCCAATGATTTCTAAACACATCCAGATCCTGGGGCTCAACACGTACGGCAGCCTGCATATTGAAATTAACTTGAATTCTAAATATTCTATTGACATTCAAATCAAATAAAAATTTATACTTAATTACCATCAAATCTGCCCATATTGCGTTCTTTACAGGCGTTGGGATGTCGTCCCACCGTGGCTAACAGGCGGACATCCTGCTCATAAACGCCTGTCTCGACGTTTGTAAAATGAAATCTGAAGGCACCACCTCAAAGCCCCTGTATAAATTTTGATTTACATATTTAATATATTTTAAATAACATACTTGAAATATATTTGATACTTACCCTACCGTCTTCAGAACTAACTCAGCAACGGGGCGTAAATCCAGCACACTGCCACTGACACCTGCGTCGGGAGAAGGAGAAGGCTCAGACCTACTGTCGTGTCTCTTGTAAGACATATCTTCCACAAACATATCATATCATATATCGTATATCATATGAGAACATATCATATCATATCATATCAGAACATAAAACATTCCACTTGATTCGGACTTTAAATATCACATATGTCATAAAAATACATTATACAACATGCAATTCAAATATTTACATATGTCATATTCAGACTCTAAATATTATATATGTCATAAAAATACATTATACAACATGCAATTCAAATATTTAAAATTATCAGTCTTCGTCGTTCTCTGATTCAGACTCGGTCTCGTACTCTATATCGTTTTCTTCAACACTTTCAAATGCATCTACCAAAACATTTGATTTATCATTCAACAACCCAACATCAATTCATTGGTTATTATTACTTCAGTATTTGGCTCAAGATCCGCTTGATACGCTTTTTCGTCTGGAATATTATTTCCGTCAGATGTAAATTTTGCCTTTGTTTTAAAAACAACCGACCAATCCGCTTTATATCTTTTCAAGGATGGATACGGAGCAAAATGAACCTGTAACGCTTGCTTGGCCAATACGAAAGGATCATACTTCTAGTAATGTGAGGTATGTTTTATTTCAATAAGTTTATAATCTTTGTGCACGTTGATTCTAGTAGCAGGAACATTGCTAAACCAATTGCATTTGAATAAAATAACTTTTTCTGTAGGTCGTATGTAATATGTCAACTCTAAAACCTGTGTTAAGACGCCACAAAAAATTATTATATGCTCATCTGGATCGTCACTACCTTTGACAAATACACCGCTGTTATATATCAATTTTTCGGCACCATAATCTTTGGTGTTGAATTTAAATTCATTGACGAAGAATATTGGATACATCTTGACATTTCTTTTTGGTCCGATCGCAAGATGTCGTAATCCTTCGTCAACGACACAGTTTATTGGATCATAGACGTAATTTGAAAACCATTTAGCAAATTCTTTACTGAAATCGCTAGATGGATGTAGTGATTCGTATATATTGCAAATATGTAATATGTTTTAATATAATTAATATGTAAGTATAATTGAATTATATATGAATTTATAATTACCCGACAAATGGTGCAACTTCTGGACAATTTAGAAGAACATATGTGTGTGCTACATGGTGATCTCTATCGTATAACCATATTTCCACACATTTTCCAGCATGTCGGCCATGTTGTCTAAAAATAGATAACATTGCTTGAGAAGAATCATGTTCAACGACTTCTCCATTACGAGGAACACTTACAAACGATAAGTTCACATGATCACTAAAATAATGAGAGAAAAAGAATGAAGCTTCTTCTTCAAGATATGATTTGCAAATCGAACCTTCAACTCATGATTTTTGCCTAATTTTTTTATTCAAATGATTCAAGTACCTATTACAAATTTATTTTAAATTTAGGTATATAAAACTGAATTTCAAACTAACATAAATATTGCCGATATTAAATATTACCTCTCAAATGGATACATCCAACCATATTGAACATGACCTCTAAGAAGTGCTACGAATGGAAGATGAACATGTAGATGCTCCATTACATTAAAGAAACCCGGTGGAAATATTTTTTCCAGCTTGCAGAGCAGTATAGGAATTTCTATTTCAAATCTACATATACGGTCGACTTTTAACGTCGTCGAACAAAGTTGTTTATAAAACAAACTTAATTTTGTTATAACGATCCATACTTTTACGGGCAACAGTTCTTTGAGAATCACGGGTAATAGATTTTCCATCATGATATGGCAATCGTGACTTTTCATCCCACTCAATTTATTGTTTTTAAAGTCAACACATCTACGAAGATTAGAAGAAATCCCATCAGGACATCTTAGTGCTTCCACCCACTTTAGCACGAGTTTTACTTGCTTACTGTCTAGCTCATAGCATGCTTTGGGTTTTTTTATTGTCACCGGGTTTCATATAAAGTTCGAGACGTTTACAAAAGTTTGCTATATCAAGTCTTGAATTCAAATCGTCCTTTGTTTTCCCTTTTACATTCATAACTGTATTAAACACATTATCAAACACGTTTTTTTCGTTGTGCATCACGTCAATATTATGTCGGAGTATGAGATCTTTCCAGTAGGGTAACTCCCAAAGTATACTTTGTTTGCACCAATTATGAATGTCTGATTTACCTGGAATTTCAGTATGCACTCTAGTTTCATGTATCTTCAGATACTCCTTTACAATTTCATATATTTCTTCGCTTGACCAAATCTTCGGTGGTTGCATACTCTCTTCCCTGTTAGCTATAAAGCTTTTTCTATCTCTTCTAAAAGGATGATTGAGATGGAGAAAACACCGATGACAATCAAACCAAGAAATTTTCTTTCATACCGTAGTGAAAACGCCCGTGTTTCTTCCATGCAATAAGGACAAGCTAAACGACCAGCCGTACTCCAACCTGAAAACATCCCGTATGCAAATCGAACCTTCAAACCATGATTTTTTCCTAATTTTTTTCTTTAAATGATTCAAGTACCTATTAAAAATTTATTTTAAATTTAGATATATAAAACTGAATTTTAAACTAACATAAATATTGCCGATATTAAATATTACCTCTCAAATGGATACATCCAACCATATTGAACAGGACCTCTAAGAAGTGTTTCGGATGGAAGATGAACAGGTAGATGCTCCATTACATTAAAGAAACCTGGCGGAAATATTTTTTCCAGCTTGCAGAGCAGTATAGGAATTTCTACTTCAAGTCTACATATACGGTCGACTTTTAACGTCGTCAAATAAAGTTGTTTATAAAATAAATTTAATTATGTTATAACGCTCCATACTTTTACGGGCAACAGTTCTTTGAGAATCACTGGTAATAGATATTCCATCATGATATGACAATCTGACTTTTCATCCCACTCAATTTATTGTTTTTAAAGTCAACACATCTACGAAGCTTAAAAGAAATCCCATCAGGACATCTTAGTGCTTCCACACACTTTAGCACGAGTTTTACTTGCTTACTGTCTAGCTCATAGCATGCTTTGGGTTTTTTATTGTCATTGCGTTTCATATGAAGTTCAGGACGTTTATAGAAGTTTGCTATATCAAGTCTTGAATTCAAATCGTCCTTTTTTCCCCCTTTACATTCATAACTGTATTAAACATATTATCAAACACGTTTTTTCGTTGTGCATCGTGTCAATATTATGTCGGAGTAAGAGATTTTCCACTAGGGTAACTCCCAAAATATACTTTGTTTGCACCAATTATGAATGTCTGATTTACCTGAAATTTCAGTCTACACTCTAGTTTCGTGTATCTTCAGATACTCCTTTACAATTTCATATATTTCTTCGCTTGACCAAATCTTCGGTGGTTGCATACTCTCTTCTCTGTTAGCTATAAAGCTTTTTCTATCTCTTCTAAAAGGATGATTGAGATGGAGAAAACACCAATGACAATCAAACCAAGAAATTTTCTTTCCATACCATAGCGAAAACGCCCGTGTTTCTTCCATGCAATAAGGACAAGCTAGACGATCAGCCGTACTCCAACCTAAAAGCATCCCGTATGCAGGAAAATCACTAATAGTCCACAACAAAGAAGCGAACATATGAAAATTCTTTTTTCTCGAAATGTCTTACGTTTCAACTCCTTCATTCCATAGCGTTTTCAACTCTTCGATCAATGGTTGTAAATAAACATCGATTCCTTGTGTTGGATCATCAGGCCCAGGGACGACAGTAGTGAGAAACATATATGGAGTTTTCATACACATCCATGGACGTAAATTATAAGGAGTTACGATAATAGGCCTGTAACGACCCGCCGCTCTGACCGCCTCTAGTCGGTAATTAAACCAACTCGAAACATTCAAAATGACGGATTGTTAGTCAGTTTATAGAGTTTAAACAGAATCAGCCACAGAATCACAGAATAATCATAATATTATTCATAAATGAATTTTTCTTACATACATATATCAGAGTTTGTACAATGCATTTAAATTTTTATACAGCGGAAACAA
Source organism: Allium cepa (assembly GCA_030765085.1). Lineage (NCBI taxonomy): Eukaryota > Viridiplantae > Streptophyta > Magnoliopsida > Asparagales > Amaryllidaceae > Allium > Allium cepa. Next base: position 1,036,262,444 of record CM060937.1, on the reverse strand, counting down.
TTTATTTTATTAAGTACAAGAAAATTTCTTGAAAAGCTTTAGTGAAGTGCTTTCCTCTCTCTCTAACTTCGCTGCCTGAAAATCTTCAAGCTGTAAAAATACTCGGTCTGACCCGAGTATTATATTCAAAAGAAAATAATACACAGGTCAGTCTAATTCAAACTCAGTTATTAGTGCATAGAAGCAATAATAATCAAACAACAATTAGACGACAGTCAATATAAATTTACCTATCCGATCCTTTAACAAGTAATCGGATAACGGTAAATATAACACTTAACAGTGTTAAACAACAATTCAACAGATTCAGATTATCAATGAGGTAGATGAAGGGATTATTGATGAAGATCATTTAGAAAAAAACATCAGAATTTGCGTAAACGGCAATTAACAACGAAATCATCAAATTTAAACCAAATCAATTCAAACAATTGAAATGTCACTTAAAACATCCATATTGATTGGCTGCAGTACACGCACGCGTGTACGGCCTCGCCACATTTAAAACGTTAAATCTGTGTGGCTGCAGTACACGCACGCGTGTACGGCCTCGCCACAACAGTGAATACTAACAGCCATCAAAACTGCAGAGGTCAAGTCAGTGACTCAACGCAATTCAGCCTCGACCATAAATCCAAATGGATCAAATGCAACATGAGGCCGGAGTGTGCACTAACAGTATATAAGACTACCAAAAACAAAGACTGCACATGAAAATGAACTGCAACAAGACAGCAAGAGGTGCCACCTAAACCATCATGTTACAGGGTTCAATGTTACAACTCAAAATAATTCGAAATCAATGATACTAGATCCCCTGTGTGAATCGAACTGAGGTGACAAAACACATCAATAGCATCAAAAGTATCCTTAATATAGTTCATAATTGAATGTAGTGGACATGTCCTGGTAAAAATGAATTTCAATAAACCAGACAAGTTACAAGAGCAAGTAATGATGGTACTAGTCAATGCAACAAAGTCAGGTTCAAAGGCTAGTGCAGATTCAAGTGAAGTGATCACTGTGCAAACATGTACAGAAAAGTACAGGCACACACTACAGCACTTAAGGAAAAATGCACATAAATACATATAAACGAATAGCATCAAGGCATAAAGGCCACGGGTTTACAACAATTGAATTTTTTCATGCGACCCGAACCCACAGAGCATAAAGGCTCAAATTGTCCAAGTGCACATGCAATGGTCCAACAGGAAGCTACTGCAGAATGGTAGTAAAGGTAAACAATGATGGCAACATGAAATGAATCAGAAGAAGTCCAAATATAAAACAACAGCACTTTCAAAACAATACAATTGTTCTCAAATTAGACATGACTGTCAAAAGCTCAAAGATAAGGCAACACAACTGCACAGTGAAAATAGAGGCAAAGCTCGTGTCATACTAGGTTCATAAGAACCAAACATGCGGCTGGTTCAACTAATGTCAACAAAATGATAGTGAAGTAGTGACACAGCATAGCATAGTGCAACACAGTGACTAGCTACACAACAGAGGCAATTGGCATCAACATGTATGCAACTAACAGTAGTTGTATCAAAACAAATGCCATAGTTAAAAAAAACAAACGCAGCAATAGCACAACATACAACAGTGCACAGTGGAACAACTCAAGTGTTCAATAATACAAATGTACAGATAGAGGACATTTCAAACTCGAAGCAACACAACATACAGTCACAATGTAGTAGCGGTAAAGACCAACAGAGATTTCAAACTGCAGTTTCCAAATAAACAAGCAGCGGGTTTCAATAGTCAAAATGGCCGAAGGCCATTTAGAATTAAATCGAATGCCAAAGAATTTAAAGCAGCAGTTTAGAGAATCAAAACGGTAGTGGCAAATTCGAGCAAGGCTCAATGGCACACGATCAAGCAACAACACTTGTACTAGTCAATGAAGTTCCAAGTCAAGGCTAGCAATTCACGAAAAATAAAAATTGGCGAAGTCAAAATACTATTTCAAAATCGAAGTCGAAGTTGAACGAGTCATAAGTCGACATCGTGGTGGCCAGCAAAGCCAAAATCGAAGCAATGTTAAATTAAAACAAAATCAAATGGCCGAAGCCCAATTTTTATACGAACGAGAAAACAGGGATTCAAACCCTATATAAACAAAATCATCACAGCAAAAATCATCACAGCCTTGTAAAACAAGAAGACGAACCAGGATAGATAAAAATCATCAACATCTAAAAAGATACTCGAATGACTGAAGGATGAAATTAGATGTGAGTGAGGGGATCACTCATCTTTGCCTGGCGCGGTCGCGAGCGAGACGAAGAAGGTGTCGATCGATCGAACTATTTGAAGCCGGCGCCTTTGATTTGAACGAGCCCTAATTTTTTTTTTTCGAAGACGAAGGAAAGAAAATAACAAGGCCGCCATTCTTTTTATTTTCTTGTTTGGTTTTTTTTTTCCGTATGATTTGTTAGGGTTTCGAACGAATATAAAACAAAAGGGGAAAACGTGATTTCAGGCACGATTTTGGGCGTGAGTTATGGCGTGGATTAAGGCTGAAACAAGGGATAGGGTTAAGGCGTGAGTTATGGGATGCTGGTGAAAAAGAATAAAGCATGTTATTTTTTTATATATATATATTTTTTTTATTTTTTTTTCATTTCAAATTCAATTTGTTTTGTATAAATTCTCTTTGACACGTTTATATGTCGTATACTCATATATCAACTTAGAACGCCACGAAAATTGAAATCTGATAATGATACAATATTCTGGACCCAATGGAATTGGTTTTATCGAATTCCGAGACCGTGTCTCGGAAGGCTATTTTTAAATTCAATTTAAACGATAAAATTTCCAAACTGTACGAATCACTTTCAAATTCAATTCTGAAGCTTCTATTATCTTCAGTATAATCAATGTGAGTTTTCTAAGCCTTTAAATTATTTTTAATCAGCTTAAAATTGAAGATTCAAAATTTTATTCAATTTTCAATAGATTAAATTCTAAAATTTAATCGCCAATTCATAGTTATATTGGGAATTCAAACTAAACCATTATTCAAATATTTAAAATTAATTAAATATTTTCAATTTAAATTGTTCAAAATTCAGGGTTGTTACAATCTTCCCTCCTTAAAAGAATTTCGTCCCAAAATTATAAGTTAGGAAAAACGATTGCTAAAATCTCACCGATATTTATATCCTATACAATTTTACCAAGTTTCAAACTCACAAATAAATATAGGATTCATTCCATTTATTTTATTTCACTAGTTTTGTTCATCAATTTTAATAATCAAGACACAAAAGTCTTTTACCAAATTTTTGACTTACAAAAAATTAAAATTTTTAAACTTGAAATCTTTCATGCTAAATATTTGCATAATATATCTTATCCAAAACTGTGGACTTTCAAGATACTTTTAAAAATCTTCTTCCTTAATTCATTAAGTTAGAATTATGTAATTCTAATTTCAGATTATTGATTTTCTATTTAAAGTTTGAAAATACTTGATAACTCGAAGTTTAACAAGTCCACCGTCGTTCTTACAGACTTTAGGCATACGCTGGCCAGGCGCAAGACTAAAAATCTCCAAGTACTAAACATACTTGCTTCAACTCCCAGTGAAAATACTTTTTTAAAAATTATTTTAAAAATGGATATGGAAAGCACGTTCCCCCATGGATCACAGTTTACCCGGCGGTTACGCTACTATCTCAGTAGAATCACTTGTAACCTTAGATTTCTCATCACTCTTGAATTTCGCCATGGTTGTCGCCTTAGATCGCGGTCCACACGGCGGTTACGCTACTATCTCAGTAGAATCGCTCGTGGCCTTAGGCATCACGCCCCTCGAATTTCGCTTCGGTTTCCAGATCGCAGTTTACTCGGCGGTTGCGCCACTATCTCAGTGGAATCGCTTGTAACTGTAGGCATCACGCCCCACGAATTACGCCAGCATCAATTCACATAATCCCAAACACGATGATCCATCGTGGGGGATATCATATCAGTCCCAATGGACATTCCACTAATGGAATTCTACGTAGCTACGATTTCCAATGGACACTCCACCGAGTTCCAATCACCTTCACAAATAATAAATGGAAGGTACATTTCCGTATCCTCAGTTTTTAGAAAACATATGTCATATACATATAGTACTTCATTTCACATTTCGTACTTATCATACCTATGTAAACTTACACAGGATTTTCATAATAATGACTTTCCAAACTGATAGTTTTCGATTATATTCACATATATAAGTTACGAAAACTCAATTCACATTCACAACAAATAGAGGATTCCAAATTTTTCCATCACATTTAAAATTTTCCTCTAAATCGATTTGAAAATTTAAGGTTATCTCAAACCTAACTCACATTCACAATCCAATTTATTATCGACTTCACATTCGATTTGGATTTCACGCTACATCGTCAATTCTCAACACATAATTGATGTCTATCGATATATAACCTCTAAGCTCGTATGTCTCAAAGAAGGGTGTTAAGCTAAAAGAATAAATTCTCCGCCACCACAGATATATATTTAATAGAGATCAAATGCTATGTCATCAATTCACAATGTTAGACATACAATCCCAATCGACTATCCAAAATTCAAAGTTCAACTTATATTGTTTTTGGTGTCAAAGTTAAACTCAATTTTACTCAAGATTCAATCTTCTTTGGAAAATTTCCAAGTTGAACTAATTGTTCACATTTCTCAAAATAATATCTTTACAAGATATATAATTTTCACACTTAGCCATTTGAAACTAATTTCAAATACTCTTTTTTTTTCAATTTATCTTCAAAAGATAATATTTCAAACCTTTCATTTCATATTGGAAAACATTTCCATACTTATTAAATAATAAGTAATTCACAAATTCTTTTATTTTCAACACTTTGAAGATATTCGATATACTTGAATCAAAATTAAGTATATATTTCACTCTTTAAGGAAATCATTCTTTTAAACACATTTATTTGAGTTAAAACGAATGTTGCGTAAAACATCGTTACGACAACTCAAAATCACTAGTATAGGGATTCGAATTTAAAATAGATATATAAATCCCAATACTATAAACAACATTTCCTTCCGAAAACCATTTACTATAACAACAGTGTTATAGTCCACCATTTCCTTAATTTTCTCGAAAACGTCTATTTCAACAATTGAATGTTGAAATCTATGTATTCGATAGTTAATGCATTTTAAAACATCTTTAAAACTATTAACTTTTTCAATTTCAACTTCAACTTAATTCATAGTTTGAATTCTGCATACTTTTCACAGTATTAGTTTTAAACCGATTTCAAACTTTTCAATATTAAGTTTTTCACTTAATTTAATTTTCCGCACGTTTAAATTCAAATTCATCACTGAGTTTATTAAACCTATAATGGATTATCCTGTTGACAACTTCAAATTTGAAATCTAAATTTCATTTGAACTTTACATTTGCATTCTATTTCAAAAATAATCAACTAGTTCTTTAGTAAATTATTCATCAATTTAGTTCCATTAAATTTATATTTCCACATTAACCTCATTTCATAATATCATTTCCCTAAAACATATCTGTTTTATTCAATAATATATTCACTGTCCAAAATCGTGAATATACTTATCTATTCAATTCAGTGTTTCTACACTTTTATTTAAATGATTATCCACTGTCCAAAATCGTGGATAAAATTCCCAACCAACATTTACTATAACAATATTTAACTTAAAGGATAATTCGCTGTCCAAAATCACGAATATATCTCCTTTAATAAGCTACAACAATTTACTTATCAAATTCAATTGATTTCGAATTTATAAACAATCTTCACAAATTCCATTTCTATTTATAAAACTTCAATTTATAAATCTTTTATTAATTCAATTTGATTCAATTTATATAACTCAGTTATATACCCAAAATCCATATTATAAGTTAAATACTTATAATCCATTTATTCACTAAATCGTTCTTCAAAACATTTGAAATTAATTTTCAAAAGAATTCAGAATCAAATTCTCAAGTTATAGTTTAATTATCCTCTTGGCTATAACTAAATTGAAATATCATTTTATTTCACAATTATTATTTTGTAGATATTCACAATATTTGATTCAAATCAATTCATTAATTCACTTAACTTATATTTATTTTTCATAAGTCTCCATAATTCGATAATGGATTTCGAATGAGAAACTATCGCAATCCTAAATTTAGAGAGGGGAATTTTCAAAATACTTTTTACTTTACAAAGAAAACAATTTTATACTTCTTTAAATTTGAAAAGCACTTTCTTTAAAGTGGTTCTAGTAACTATTCATATTAAACATCATAAACTGAGCTTTGAGTAAACCAAAGCTCTGATACCACTTTTGTAACGACCCGCCGCTCTGACCGCCTCTAGTCGGTAATTAAACCAACTCGAAACGTTCAAAATGACGGATTGTTAGTCAGTTTATAGAGTTTAAACAGAATCAGCCACAGAATCACAGAATAATCATAATATTATTCATAAATGAATTTTTCTTACATACATATATCAGAGTTTGTACAATGCATTTAAATTTTTATACAGCGGAAACCATTTATTTTATTAAGTACAAGAAAATTTCTTGAAAAGCTTTAGTGAAGTGCTTTCCTCTCTCTCTAACTTCGCTGCCTGAAAATCTTCAAGCTGTAAAAATACTCGGTCTGACCCGAGTATTATATTCAAAAGAAAATAATACACAGGTCAGTCTAATTCAAACTCAGTTATTAGTGCATAGAAGCAATAATAATCAAACAACAATTAGACGACAGTCAATATAAATTTACCTATCCGATCCTTTAACAAGTAATCAGATAACGGTAAATATAACACTTAACAGTGTTAAACAACAATTCAACAGATTCAGATTATCAATGAGATAGATGAAGGGATTATTGATGAAGATCATTTAGAAAAAAACATCAGAATTTGCGTAAACGGCAATTAACAACGAAATCATCAAATTTAAACCAAATCAATTCAAACAATTGAAATGTCACTTAAAACATCCATATTGATTGGCTGCGGTACACGCACGCGTGTACGGCCTCACCACATTTAAAACGTTAAATCTGTGTGGCTGCAGTACACGCACGCGTGTACGGCCTCGCCACAACAGTGAATACTAACAGCCATCAAAACTGCAGAGGTCAAGTCAGTGACTCAACGCAATTCAGCCTCGACCATAAATCCAAATGGATCAAATGCAACATGAGGTCGGAGTGTGCACTAACAGTATATAAGACTACCAAAAACAAAGACTGCACATGAAAATGAACTGCAACAAGACAGCAAGAGGTGCCACCTAAACCATCATGTTACAGGGTTCAATGTTACAACTCAAAATAATTCGAAATCAATGATACTAGATCCCCTGTGTGAATCGAACTGAGGTGACAAAACACATCAATAGCATCAAAAGTATCCTTAATATAGTTCATAATTGAATGTAGTGGACATGTCCTGGTAAAAATGAATTTCAATAAACCAGACAAGTTACAAGAGCAAGTAATGATGGTACTAGTCAATGCAACAAAGTCAGGTTCAAAGGCTAGTGCAGATTCAAGTGAAGTGATCACTGTGCAAACATGTACAGAAAAGTACAGGCACACACTACAGCACTTAAGGAAAAATGCACATAAATACATATAAACGAATAGCATCAAGGCATAAAGGCCACGGGTTTACAACAATTGAATTTTTTCATGCGACCCGAACCCACAGAGCATAAAGGCTCAAATTGTCCAAGTGCACATGCAATGGTCCAACAGGAAGCTACTGCAGAATGGTAGTAAAGGTAAACAATGATGGCAACATGAAATGAATCAGAAGAAGTCCAAATATAAAACAACAGCACTTTCAAAACAATACAATTGTTCTCAAATTAGACATGACTGTCAAAAGCTCAAAGATAAGGCAACACAACTGCACAGTGAAAATAGAGGCAAAGCTCGTGTCATACTAGGTTCATAAGAACCAAACATGCGGCTGGTTCAACTAATGTCAACAAAATGATAGTGAAGTAGTGACACAGCATAGCATAGTGCAACACAGTGACTAGCTACACAACAGAGGCAATTGGCATCAACATGTATGCAACTAACAGTAGTTGTATCAAAACAAATGCCATAGTTAAAAAAAACAAACGCAGCAATAGCACAACATACAACAGTGCACAATGGAACAACTCAATTGTTCAATAATACAAATGTACAGATAGAGGACATTTCAAACTCGAAGCAACACAACATACAGTCACAATGTAGTAGCGGTAAAGACCAACAGAGATTTCAAACTGCAGTTTCCAAATAAACAAGCAGCGGGTTTCAATAGTCAAAATGGCCGAAGGCCATTTAGAATTAAATCGAATGCCAAAGAATTTAAAGCAGCAGTTTAGAGAATCAAAACGGTAGTGGCAAATTCGAGCAAGGCTCAATGGCACACGATCAAGCAACAACACTTGTACTAGTCAATGAAGTTCCAAGTCAAGGCCAGCAATTCACGAAAAATAAAAATTGGCGAAGTCAAAATACTATTTCAAAATCGAAGTCGAAGTTGAACGAGTCATAAGTCGACATCGTGGTGGCCAGCAAAGCCAAAATCGAAGCAATGTTAAATTAAAACAAAATCAAATGGCCGAAGCCCAATTTTTATACGAACGAGAAAACAGGGATTCAAACCCTATATAAACAAAATCATCACAGCAAAAATCATCACAGCCTTGTAAAACAAGAAGACGAACCAGGATAGATAAAAATCATCAACATCTAAAAAGATACTCGAATGACTGAAGGATGAAATTAGATGTGAGTGAGGGGATCACTCACCTTTGCCTGGCGCGGTCGCGAGCGAGGCGAAGAAGGTGTCGATCGATCGAACTATTTGAAGCCGGCGCCTTTGATTTGAACGAGCCCTAATTTTTTTTTTTTTTTTGAAGACGAAGGAAAGAAAATAACGAGGCCGCCATTCTTTTTATTTTCTTGTTTGGTTTTTTTTTTCCGTATGATTTGTTAGGGTTTCGAACGAATATAAAACAAAAGGGGAAAACATGATTTCAGGCACGATTTTGGGCGTGAGTTATGGCGTGGATTAAGGCTGAAACAAGGGATAGGGTTAAGGCGTGAGTTATGGGATGCTGGTGAAAAAGAATAAAGCATGTTATTTTTTTTATATATATATATTTTTTATTTTATTTTCATTTCAAATTCAATTTGTTTTGTATAAATTCTCTTTGACACGTTTATATGTCGTATACTCATATATCAACTTAGAACGCCACGAAAATTGAAATCTGATAATGATACAATATTCCGGACCCAATGGAACTGGTTTTATCGAATTCCGAGACCGTGCCTCGGAAGGCTATTTTTAAATTCAATTTAAACGATAAAATTTCCAAACTGTACGAATCACTTTCAAATTCAATTCTGAAGCTTCTATTATCTTCAGTATAATCAATGTGAGTTTTCTAAGCCTTTAAATTATTTTTAATCAGCTTAAAATTGAAGATTCAAAATTTTATTCAATTTTCAATAGATTAAATTCTAAAATTTAATCGCCAATTCATAGTTATATTGGGAATTCAAACTAAACTATTATTCAAATATTTAAAATTAATTAAATATTTTCAATTTAAATTGTTCAAAATTCAGGGTTGTTACAAGGCCATGATGAATATTTACTATCAAACTTAGAGAATGGTGCAAATCCGTCCGTACATAAACCGAGTCTGACATTACGGTTTTCGGCAACAAATGTGGGATAAGTCCTATCGAAATGTTTCCATGCTTCTCTATCAGATGGATGTATCAAAGTTCCTTCTTCCGGTGTTCTCACCATGTGTCATCGCATATGGCACGTCGTAGCAGAAGATGCAAATAACCTTTGAAGTCTGGGTGTGATGGGTAAATAATGCATCCTCTTGTATGTAACTTCTTTTCCTTTTTTCTCTTGGTTTGTATCTTTCTTCGTTACATATTCTGCATTTTCTAAGCTCAACGTCATCTTTCCAATACAACATGCAACCTTTTACACATGTATCTATCTTTTGGTACGGAAGACCGAAAGCGAACATAAGTTTTTTCACTTTATAATGACTATCGCACATCAGATTATTGGCTAGCATGAGTCGTTTTGCTGCTTGTACAACTGCTGTAAATCCAGCTTCAGTAAGGTTGAATTTTGATTTCATAGTAATGTATTCGGCAGTTGCTGATAATTCAGTTTCACTTTTACAACCATCCCACGATGGCCTTTTAGTAGAGTTCAATAAATCATATATGTTTTTAGCTCCCACAGTCGGTTCTTCTTCGACATTTACATCTTCATCGTCATCTTGATCAAACATTGGAAACATTGATCTGCTGCATCTTCCACCATATTTTCTATTGGATTCGTCATAACATTATTGTCATCTAAAGCTACAGGACTAGGTGTGGGTGCAAGAAGTTCTCCATGACGATCCCACAAGTAATAATTCGGCACAAAACCATTTTTATACAAATGTACTTCAACTATATCTGCTTTCTAATGCTTCAAATGTTTGCACTTACTACACGGGCAACGAAGTTCTTCTTATTACAATTATTAGATTTAGCGAATCTAATAAATTCGTGTACACCGTTACAGAAATGTTTCTTTATTGAACCTTTCATATCAGTTCTGACTTCATACGTCCAACTACGGTCGAGAAAATAATCGAATATTTTTCCTGATTTGAAAATATATGTTAGAAACACAATAAACTTTATCGTTTATTAATCCAAATAATCAATTCGATTTATTTTTTCTTTTTTCTTTATTGTTTTAACTTTGATGGTCGACCATCCAACTTCCCATTACAAATAAAATAAAGTAATTACATTTCCTAAATCATATCATTTTAAATGGTTCATAAAATTTCGGCAGCACTTCCCCTTTGTTCCCTGTATCGTACACAAATACGTGTACACAGAGAACAAAACGGAAGTGCTATTGAAATTTTGTGAACCGTTTAAAATGATATGATTTACAAAATGTAATTATACTTTATTGTATTCGTAACTTGTCCAATACAGGGACAAATCCGACAAATATTGTATCAGATGAATATAGATGTCCGCTGTATGAAAAACCGAACAGCTATATAACGATTATATACAACACTTGTCAGACGGGGCCAAAAATTCTCTAAGGGGTTTAAAAAATAAAACTTTTATAATTAACAATATTCATTCAACTATTTAAATATATATTAACTAAATTTGAAATTTTACAACGTAATTTAACTTTCGTTTAACTATTTCAATTTTTAATTTGTCGATTATGTAAACTAAAATAAGTTGTTCACACATATAATTAGTAAAAATAGTTTTTTTATATACTAAATTAATAATACCTTTTATCATCAACTAATGTACACCATTAACATCAACCCATACGAAATAATGAACAATTACAAATTGATAATCAACACTTTTCCCTAATTTCCCCAATTTCAAGCCGACAATGTCAAAATTATACTTCCAAACCAATCTAAAACAGTAATATCATCGAATAATACCAACCAATCATCAATTTCTAATCTACCATCAACTAATTTCAAAATTTAGGGTTTAAATCATACCTCAAACAAACTAAAATATGGAAGAAAGGAGATACCAGATAGCGTCGGGGGTTAGATGTTGATTGGAGACGAGGGTGACGGCAGGCGGCTGCGGTGGGTGACGAGGAGGAGGGTTTTGGAAGAGAAAATGGGAGGGAAGAGAATGAGAAATTTGTTCGCGGGCTGATGCTTCTGTAATGCGATATTGCGTCGGCTAGAATCAGCCGTGTTTTTAGCCGATTCTCGCCGACGCAAGGCCTGGACACAATTTAGGTTAACATATTCCCATTAGTATCCACCATTTAGGTTATATTTATTATAATTTATATTGATATCCCCAATGATTGTCAAATCATATAAGTGTTGATCCCCAACTATTTTTTGGAATTCATTAAGCCCACCCTGATATCCCTAAGGTTAAACGACATTTATTTTACAAGGTTAAAAGAAAATAAACTTCCAACTCTTCGAAAGTATCCCCTTCGAAAGCCTTGCTTTCGCCGCTTTCAAAAGCAATAAAATCTTAGGCATCCTACTTTAAAATGCTTGAAAACATAACCTTAGAAAGCCTTTGGCGAAGCCTTCTGAAACCATCCAAAACAAACCTTTCGAAACCATTGGACTCAACCTTTCGAAACCATTGGACTCAACCTTTCGAAACCATTGGAAGAAACCTTTTGACTTTGTCGAAACCATTGAACTCAAACCTTTCGAAACCATTGAACTCAACCTTTCGACTTCATTGGAAACAACCTTTCGACTTTGTCGAAATCTTTGAAACATATCATTTAAAACATTGGCCTTTGCCTTTAAAACGTTGAATTTTTTATGTTGCCTTAGCCATAAAAATGTGTTGCTCTAGCTAAACAAGTGTAATTGATGCAATTTTTTTTTATAGTGTTGCTATAGCAGACCTTTGTATATCTTTCGCACCGATCCGCGTCAATCTACCAAGGCAAATTCTACGTTGGAGAACGTGACACCTCATCAATCCGAACACCACTCCTTGATCTTTTAGAGCCGCGAAGAAAAAAAGTCTCCGCAAGTAACTTTTTATTTTCTTTCTTCTCTGTCGATTTTGGTTAGGGCTTCGATTTAGGGGTTCCCGATTTCGCTTCGATCCAGGCTCCGGCTCGCTCCAGTGCTCCATCGCAAGTCATCCTCCCTCGCAAATCACCCTCCACCGCTCGATGTAGTCTCCTCCTCAACTGATTCGATTGCAAGCTGGGTTTCACGAATTCAAAGCACGAAATCGATTTTTCCTGGAAGGAATTTCGAACAGAAACGTGATGTCTGGAAGCTCGAACTGGGAACGAAGAATCGCGGTTCGATTTTGCCTAGAAATCGTACTAACTTCTCTAAGGTATTTTCATTCCCTACTTTTGTTGTTCCTATTTCTCCTTTTAATTTTATTTGCTATAAGGTGCTGAATTGTGAGTTAATGATTAAGTAATTCGGACATTATTTCAAAAGAAAGAATTTAAGTGTTATTTAATGATTTCATTGTGATTACTATCATGGTATTACAGCAACTATGTCCTACGAGGATTTGATGTAAGCTTATTTTAATGTTTATGAAAATCAAATTTGTTGATTACTATCATGGTTTTAAATCTGGGATTACCATGTGCTACTGCTTGGTGCTTTTGTAGGCCGGCTGTGTTTTTGAAACCCATATCTTTGGCCATGAATCATTTGTCCACTGCAGCTGATGCAGTAACAAAAGAAGGTTGCATGTGTAACATTGTCAAAAATGAAGGACTAGTTTACAAGTATGAATACTCTGTTGTTTTCTGTCAAATATTTCCACTAAAAGTAAAGATAACTGATGAATTGAATGATAAAGTTTTATCTACTGCTATTTGATTTATTTCTCAAAACACTTGTTAAGATGATAAAAAATAGTTCTAACACACCATTTTGTTTGAAAACTTGTTATAAAACCCATCTTGTTTTTTATTATATCACTATTGTACAATTGCGCTATTGTTAAAAAATATGTATACTAACATCAAAAATCTTTACATTGCTATTCAGTTCACCATACAGTTGAGTAATAAAAAATATGTTTTTTTCTATTGTGTGTTTGCTGTGCTCAAGTGGCTTGGACTGTGGAGACTGAACCTATGATATTTTTGGTGAATGAATATAGATGTTAACACAAGTGCGTTTACGACAAATAATCCCAATTTGGTAAAATCTGAATTATAAGTTTTAATACAGGTGCGTTTACATCAATCATAGATGTTGTCACTATGGTATAAGGTCTAAATGATATTGATGAGGCATAGTTGAATAGCATAAAAATTGGGAAGATTCCTAAATTTTATGCTATTTAGCTCTTGCCTTATCAATATCATAGGTAATCTGAAGATTGTGGACTTTGGTTAAGCGTCTTTACTGGGCTGGATGTGTTGCTTCACCCTATGTGTGGGACTCCGGCTCATGCTGTGATGGCGCAAACGAAAACCTAAATTCTCATCACGCAAAGGTAACTAATAATATTATTTAGTTATTTTCAGCAAGTAATTTCCTTTATGTTATATACATGATTATTTCAGTGAACAATCCAATTTGGTCTTTGAAGTATTATACTTCATAGAATTTTTTTTAATTAATAAATGCTTCAACTAGGGTTTTAAATACAGAATTAGAAATAACATCTATAATTTATAAATGCTTCAACTCCAGTACATTTCTAAAACTTCAGTACATAAATGCTTCTCCTTTGTGCATTTTTGCCTGAACTGTTGCTTGCTGTCTTCCATACTGTCTTGTATCCATGTGTTGCATTCATGTTTGGCTTATGCACTTGTGAACAGCTGACTTGTGCATTCACAGGTTGTCCGTGCAAATATTTGGTCCCTGTCAGAAAAAAATATGAAAAGAAACAACCCAAATACCTGAGGCAAATAATATAACAAAAATATTTTCATTTTCTGTTCGAGTTAAATATTATTTTCCAGATTACTGCTTTTGAATTATATGTGACAGGTATTGAAGACTGGACAGCTGGATACAAGCTTGAAGACAGAGTCAAATCAAATGTGCTTGAGCTTGAAGACTGGACCCGCTACTCGGCTCGCCTTCGGCTCGGCACTCGGCTCGTCATATATTTGTCAGTGTCGGTGTCTGTATAAATTGAAACTGCATATGTAATGAGTGAACTGAGTGATGTAGTGAGGAATATCTGTATATGTGAATATCAGTGTTATATATCATTGAATTGTAAAATAGTGGAGTAAGGAATTTGTACTATTTCAAATGTTGAAATAAAATATTTATTTAAATAAATTACTTTTTGAACATCAAATTCTATGCAATAGCATTTTATTAAATAAATATTTATTTCTATTAAAAAATCAAATATGCTCTACATTGTGGGCCCCACAAATTTAGAAAGTTAATATCTATAGCAATAGCAACATTTTGGAATGTTGCTACAGACACATATGGATGTTGCTATAGACCCAAATAGGGTTCTATTGCAACAATATTACTTATGTTGCCTTAGATAGTCAAAATGTTGCCTTTGAGGTCTAAGGCAACGGCAAAAATTGCATCATCAGAAAAGTGTTGCCATAGACCTATGACAACATTTATTGGGCCTGACCCAACATTTTTTTTGTGTTGCAGAAGGCCATTTATGGCGTAGTGTTGGGTTAGTCTTTAGTTAGAAAAACAAGAGAAAACCACCTAAGTTGAAAGCTTTCCTTCAAAAGCATAAAGAAGCAGCTAGTCTTAAAAACAGGTAAACCTTTCAACTTTGTCGGAAGGTTGAAAACAAAATAAATAAAGCGACAATAACCTTTCACTTTGTCGAATGGTTTGAAAACCTTTATTTTGAATGTTTGAATTGGTCGAAAGCAACCAAGTCGAAAGCTTTTGTTCAAAAGCAAAGCAGGTGAAAGTTTTTGGTTTATAAAACAAACATATCCCAACCTCTTTGGCAACCAACCTTTCGACTAAGCACCCTTGGGCCTTGTCAAATTCATTACGTACCAACATACTTGATACCATATGCATTGGTTTGACCTTGTCAAAAGCTATAACCTTTCGACTTAATCGAGAGGTCTGGGTTAAGGTCTGATGCTAAAATGGCTTAAACATGCTAAAAGTATGATTTCTTTGTTTTTAACTTGAAAAGGATAATCTTTCAACTAACCTACCTTTGTTTTTCAAATTCTCATTGGTTAACAAATAATTTTTAGAAAAGTGTTGCCACTATTTTTCAAAATTAAGTAGTCATTTTATTTTATAAAATTCCCCTTCTCCTTAATTAAATATATAAAACATTTAAGTCTCATACCTTAAATAATTTTATATATTCATCAAAACACTTAGGAAAAATCTGAAAAAATTCCAAAAGATATAATTTAATATGTTTTCCAACATATAAAAATTTCAAACCCATATAATTATTTGTTCAGCCGTAAATAATTTATAACCCAATAAACCAGTTTCTTTACTAGAAAATTAATATAAAATCCACATAAATTTATAAAATTATGAAAATTGAAACTAATCTCTAAAATATCATCTTTGACCTATATTTAAATTTTCAAGGCATTTGAATGTCCTTTAATAGGGTTTTCATATCAAACATATCATAAAAACTAACATGAACATATATAATTCATCAACAAGCATATATATATATATATATATATATATATATATAATCATCAAAACATGGTCTATACTTGCAAAAAAAATTCAGATCTAATCTAAAACCGAAAACCAAAAGAAGATGAGATGTAGTAATTATTCACCTTAACTTTGAGATTAAAGGTGTGAGATGTGATGTTGATTATGTTTTATCTTCCTTCTTTTGAATCCTAGCTTTTATCTTATCTTGAGAACAATAATGTTAGCCGTCCTTAGGTATTTTTAGTTTGAATAAAATTAAATGAACGTGAGTTTCATTTTCTAAGGGTTTAGGGTATAGGCCCTTCCTATTTCTCATATTTCCTTCTTATTTCCTAACACGTTTGCTTATGTTATCTTATTTTAATTTGCACATTAACATGGCACGGCTACCCTTAATTTACTCAAATCTTAACCTATTAATCTTTACATTATTTTATTTAATTTAGCCAATTAAATACTCTAACTAATGTTATAAAAATATGGGGTATTACAAAGTCGAATCCAATGCCACCAAAACGTGCTTCCCCATCGCCGTCGTCGCCTCAAAAACCCAACCCAAATGCGTGTCGTTCGTGGCGAATTCTGGCCACCATGCATCGCCGCGAAACTTTACCACGACGTAGCCCCGACCACCCTTCACAACTTTCCTCCAGACCCATCACAAAAAAACAACGAATTCGTTGGAATTGATGAAATCACGACCGCGGTTCATCGAAAAACTGCGGCCACCACACATCACATTGCCTCGATCCAACCGTACAATTACCTCGTCTTGTTGCCGCGAACAAAACCTAGTTGAGACCCTAGCCCAGATCAGCCTAGATTGGCTCCGATCGACGAGGACCGTCGGATGAGGCTTATGTATTTAAAAGACGGGTGAATTTTTTTTTCTTTTCTGGTTTTTGAGAACTTTTAAGAGGGTAAGGCATATATATATATATATATATATATATATATTGGTGATGGGTATGGGCATAGGTATGGAAGGGTATGGTGTGAATAGTGGAAAGGTATGGGTTGGTTATGGGAATTGTGTGTGTATAAATATATCTGTGTATGTGTGTGTATAATTTAAATTTAAATTTTTTAAAATATCAAATTACAAAACGTCCGAAAATTTCAAGCTCCAAACGAGACATGCCGCTTGACGTCTTATATGTTATACCCCTATTCCGAACGCAATGAAACTTGTTTTGAGATCTAATTCGATTGTATGCAGAAGATAGCTTTTTGAACCCAATTATTATATTAAATTTTCGATATTAAATTCTGCGTGTTTCAATCTCGCACGACCAAACGATACATCTGATCGCTAATTTGACAGCATATTATAATTCATTATTACGGATATAATAAAACTGATTTCGTCGAAATCCGAGATAGTGTCCCGGAAGGCTATTTTCACTAGTTATATAAAACGAATTATTTTCAAAATCAGTTATAAATCCAATTTAAAAGTTTTATTACATTTATTCTTATTAATAGAATGTTATATGAGCTTTGAAATCATTTTTATCTAACTTAAAACTCATTGAAATCATTTTTATCTAACTTAAAACCCAAGATTTAATTTCTTAAACAATTTCTATTATTAAATTTAACAATTTAATTATCCAATAAATCGCTATATTTGAAATTCAAGTTATTTAATCTATAAAATTAGTTTTTCAATATTAAAAAATCAATTAAATATTCCAATTCCAAATGACCAAAATGCCGGGTCGTTACACAAGCAATTTAAAAATATAAAATTTAATTTATTTATTTATTTTTTGCGAAGGAAATTTTTTCCAATGCGCAAGCTATATTTAACAAAAAAAATTATATAATTTTTGCATTTCAAAAATGCACAAGCTTTAATTTTTTATTATTTTAAATATAGCTTGCGCATTCTATAAATATGCGAATTATTATTTTGTATTTCTGCATTTATAGAATGTGCAAATACAATTTTGGGACTGAGAAGAGAAAAAGAGATGCTGGTTATTTCAGCAATGTAATTTTATTTGCGTATTCCATAAATGTGCAAATACAAAATAATAATTTGTGCATGGAATTCTCAAGTTTAAATTTTTTATTTTATTTTCAAATATAGTTTGTGCAATCCATAAATGCGCAAGCTATGCTTCTGCAATTAGTTTTTTACTCAACCATATTGTTAAAGTTGGTTATTTTAGCAAGTCTATATTAAAAATTTATCCTTTTCCAAATTATTGATACATTCAGTAGAAAAAAATTAATTAAATATAAATCATTATTTTAAAATATCCATTTTAAATACTTTGCTCAGATTCTGCGTAGCAACACACAAATACATTCTTCGTTCACCAACATTCGTCGTTCAAATGCCACGTTCAAATGCTAGGTTTCACAAAGAACGCAACCTTAGCCTTTGAGACTGCCTTAAAAGTGAAAATACATAACATTTGGCATTAGTCTTAGCTAGGTACCATGGTATTTGAAGAATCACAGGGGTTATGTGTGGAACCCATTGATGATAAACTTCAGGGTGATGAGTGAGAGACCCCAACGAAGTATAAGATTCCTGAGGGTGGACTGTAACGGGTGGACTGTAACGCCAACTGTGTATTACATCCCTAATGGTAGATTGTAACACTAGTGCAGTATATGATAGTGTTATTGAGATTGGGTAACGTAAGAAATGAGTGACACTTATCCATGTGTTGTATATATTGTTCATGTTGTTATATATCCACGGTATTGATGATGTACTGCACTTTTTAACCTGTTCATGTTGTTATATATCCACGGTATTGATGATGTACTGCACTTTTTAACCTGATATATCGATGACCGTTCATAAAATGTTGCGACAACGAGATGATTATTATGTATGAATGCTCTTTTATATATTGCGTTGGATTATTATATTATTCTATGAGCTGAATCAGTGTATAGAAGCTTGTGAATCATCTTGATTAAAGTTTAAAACATCAAACAGCCAAGACTAAGGTAATAAGTAGTTTTTTGCCAATGTGATAAATTTGTTTGACCGAACATAAGAAAATTTCCTGTATATTGCATTAATCTTATGATGCCGGTAGTTAAAACTTGCACTTAAGCTGGCTTAAATTCCTCTGCCTCATCTTTCATGTCTCCATGTGTTAAATTTATCTCAACCATCAATTTTAACATGATCTAATTGCTTTGATAACATTGTGGGATCCACTCAGAAATTAACGCATATAATGTGTGAGGGTCCTTTTATTAGGCAGATGAAAAGCACTGAAAGTGGGGACGGAGGAATTCAAGTTTGATAAGCTTGATCCTATTCATCTTCGAAGTTAAATGACATCAAATGCACCATTAGGCAAAACTTACTATCAGTAAACTTCACATATCTCCGATCAGTCATATTTAGCAAGAGATTTTTGGATACTTGCACCTGACATCCAGTGAATACATCTATACATTTCATATATATGTGTGTACATAAGAAAAGTTGATATTCTACCTACATCATTCATATTTAACACTCAACGTACCATCTATAAAAACACATTTACACCCAACAATACTGTCATCTATAACGAAACATGCATAACATACTACTTACTATAATCTTATCATTCTTATTTTTCCCATTTCTTTCTGCACAAACATCTTCACGTGCAACCTTCTATGGAAACTCAAATGGCAAAGGTACAAGCAATGGAGCTTGTGGGTTTGGTGAGTATGGTAAAACTCTAAAAGGTGGTCGTGTCACCAGTGTTTCAAGGCTGTTCCATAACGGAACAGGATGTGGTGCATGTTACAAGGTGCGGTGCAAGGGTTCGGCTCTGTGTAGAAGAAGAGGAGTTAGGGTTGTCGCCACTGATTTTGGTGGAGGTTATGATACTGATTTTGTCATGAGTGCATTTGCATTCGGTAAGCTTGCTAAACGCAATAAGAGCGAGGAGTTGATGGCATTTGGAGTGGTTGATGTTGAGTATAAAAGGTATGTTTCCTAATGACATTAAATGTATTGCATGTAACCGTTCATCGACAAGATCAAAAGTTCAATCCACACTGACTACACTACTGTACACTATTATAGTATAATCCCATATAATAGATGAGTATAACATGCTTATAATACAGTTGTACAATCTTAAATGTGGGAAGAGTAAGATTTATAAAGCAATAATAACAAAACGGTGTACATTTTATATGATAATTGTGTTGGTTTGAATATTGATTGCTCGTAAATAATTTGTTGGTTGATGAAAAAAAAAATGTAGGGTCTCATGTCTATATTCAGGGCATAATATGACGATTCAGATTAAAAAAGAGAGCAATTACCCGGACTACCTTGCCTTTATCATTATCAACCAAGGAGGTAAAAGAGATGTTACTGCTGTACAATTGTGTCAGGTAGCCTTTTAAGTTTAACCCTCCTGTAGAAAAATATATACATATATTATAATGCATACATGACACTGGACGTAAATATGAATGTTTAGGAAGAATGCAAAGAATGCAAAGAAATGCGTAGGGCATATGGAGGTGTATGGGACATAGTTATGCCGCCTAAAGGGCCGATCAGTGTTAAAATTCTAACTGAGAGTGATGAAGAAGGACAGAACTGGGTGCAGATGGATAAAGTTATTCCTTATGACTGGAAAGCTGAGGCTGCTTACGAATCTTCAGCTCAAATGTTTAATTGAAAAGAAAAAAACTATATGTCATCCGCCCATAATTATAAAACGACCTCATGCCTGAAATTATAAGTTCAATCGTTTAAAACTATATGTAGTTTGCTGATGACTAAATTTGAAAGTATTTTACTAGTAAAGACAGGTTTAATAAGTAACTAAGCAGCTATTATATGCAGTAATTTCTAAGTGTTGCAGTTGCTTGTAAAATTATAGGAAAATAGCCAACAAGTTGAAAAGAAAGCATATGCACTTAAGTAGTTGCGATAAATTCACCAAAATAAAATAACTCTTGAAAAGATAAATATAGTTTTTTCTTTGAATCCGTTTTTTAAGGAAATGCGGTCACTTTCGTTTGGAACTGAATTAAAAAGAAGAAAATTGATAAAAATAAACCTGTAGCATCCTCTCGGTTCTGACAGATACATATGGCGCTTTCATTTGGCATCAACAACCCCATGCCTATGTGCTAGATATGAAATTAACAAAATAATTGAATATATGTCCAAAAAAATAGCTTAAAGAAATGATACACAAGTTAATTAGTAAACAACAAAACAATATCAAGGTTTCACTGACAGTAGTATCATGAAGTTATGTAAATACTCAAATCGTCATATAAAGGCATTTACAATCCTTGCAACCTTCTCATATCTAATTTCATTACAGATATCTAACAGTACATACGGGGAAATATATTCTCAAAATTGTATCAATGGGTAAACATGCTCTATAAATATGACAGGGAAATAGGAACATGAAGCTTTTTGATCTTCAACTCCTTCTAAAGACCAATCAAACACAAAAATGTTTAATCAAATGGGTCAATTCGTGGATCATGCTCGCTCGCCATGGCCATTCCCGTACATAGACATGTAGGGCACATTACCTATAAAGGGAAAAAATAACGATGAAGCTTCAGACGCTGATAACATAAAAGATTTATGATTTTCATAACTTATCACAGTAGAAATTTG
This sequence comes from Allium cepa, assembly GCA_030765085.1. Taxonomy (NCBI): domain Eukaryota; kingdom Viridiplantae; phylum Streptophyta; class Magnoliopsida; order Asparagales; family Amaryllidaceae; genus Allium; species Allium cepa. Next base: position 1,036,240,549 of record CM060937.1, on the reverse strand, counting down.
TGACAAACTTGATATTCTAAATTGATAATAATAAATCTCAGTATCCAAAGCAAGGAAGATCCCCAACATCAAAATTCTAACTATTATTTAAAAAAAAAAAATACAACTTTAAAATAAAATATGTTTTTCTAGGATACAAATGGATGGCAATCAGGTTCAGATGACAATCAACAGTAAATCATCAATCAAACTAACATTACTATATTATGGAAAATGTTTTTTCAGCTTCTTATGTTGTAAGATGGATATTATTTAGCTATAACATTGTATAGGTAAATATTTTTTTAGAATCCTAGGAATCACTGCTTGACCTGCACCTGCTAACCGACAACTGAGTTTAGTCAGCTCAGCTGTAAAGTAAAATATGAATCCCCTTTCACAGAATCGTTAGGGTGTTAAAACGCAATCATTCAAACAAAAAGATAGAATTGACTCTGATCTGCATACGGTTAGTGCGACTATAAGTTACATATATAAAAAGCTAACATGCAATCAATTAAACATTGAGCGACCTATGCTTGATCCTGATTATCTCAGTTGAATGGAAAACTAGAAATTGGGCATGTTATTTGCTACAAAAGATGCAGCAAAAGTTGTGCTTTCAGAAAACCTTCTATGCAATTTTCTAACAATAGGAATTGGTTTAGGTATCAATTTAACTAATATTTTGAGGTCATTAGTCATATAATTCTGTATCATGACTATGGTGTTCAACTTTTATAAGTCTAAATTCAAAATATTCATTATCCCAACTTCATATTCCAAATGATCAAATCATTACTCATCAGAAAGTTTATATTTTATTACCTTTCCAGCACCAGAACAATTTGAACACCGCTCTGTTCTTGGTGGGGATAACGGCTGGTTACTGCCATCAAGTGTAGAGATAGGCTCAGCTAACACTACAGATCCTGTGCTTGTACAGCGAGCACAAGAGAGGTACCCTGTGAATTCATTTCCAAAATTTGAGGAATGACCCATGCATAAAATTAATTGGAAAAAAAAAGCGAAGAATCCCATACGAATAAGTTTTGTATGTAAATTAAAACTTTGAAGTAAAATCAAACGGCTAGGCCAACATATTAATTTAGCCAACAAAAAATGAACAACTTTGTGTCATTAGATTCATATTTTGTATCGTCTCATCTATTTCAGATTCATGTTATAGTGCATACATAAAACTGAGGACAAGTACCAATTAATGATCCATATATTCATATGTTTCAGATTCATGTTTTAGATACATAAGACTACCCTCAAACTCCTTTTTGTGGGCAGATGTAAAAAATTTAACTGTGTATCATCCATATATGGGCCAACGTAGGCCATAGGGAATTACCGGTTCCAAGACAGTATTTACATCTTTTTTGCTCCTGCTGCTTTACATTGTTTATCTCAACAACCATCAAAGCTGAGATAACTCCAACTGCTCCACCAGAGAATGATGCTACTATGGGATCGACATCGCTATATTTACCGGAAGGATAACATGAGAAAGTACAGCACAATTCATATAGAAACACAAACCCGCTTTCATTATTCACAAATTACCACACTAAGTATATGTATTAAAGATGTTCTTGCTATCAAGAGTGATGGCATATGCTTTGAAGAAATAACATTTATCAAGAGAAATTTTCTAGCCTAACACCAAAAATGGTGAAGTGTCGTGGTTGTACAAGGTGCTTGATGTTTTTTAATTGAATAAACGGCTTTGTCTATGATGTATATATGTGATATAATGGTAAATATCATATTTATTTATCTTTGATGATGGCTGAAAAGGCAAAAACAGTTGAAATTATATACAAACAATTCCCTTTGTTAATAGCAAGATAGAGATACATATATTTTGCTAAGGATTTTTTTTTTCTTTTTGATGATGATGATGAAGAAATCTAGAAACACTCAGGTTGCATGATGAAATAGGTAATAAGCCAGTGATTTGGAAAAGTGTGTAAATTTAATAGGTGAGGTTGCACGTATCAGTAGATATTATGCATAACCAAGCAATAGTAGGCATGATTAACAAGAAATAACTCATGTCTTTATTTTTAATGCGCTGATAAAAAAGTTCATATTGATTAAAATATGTATGTTGGGTCTCCCTATTTTTTTTCTTTTTCATTGAATCATGTCCATTGTATTCTTTTAATATTAGTGTATTATTAGTTTCTTCAACTTTAAAACTTTCTGTACAACTCAATCATTTTCGCGGATTGCCATTAAAAGTATTTGTCGGTCGTCATAACACAAAATATACAAACTCATTTTTGTTAATATAAATTGCAAACCAGTTTGCATTTTCTACTTATTGCATTTTTATAAAGTAAACTGACACGCATTTTTGCTAAAAATCAGTCTTGTTTTATCTTCTAATAGAATTTTAACCATTGTCCGCGGAAATCTTTGTTCTGACATAAATATTTTGAAAAGTGCAAACTAGTTTGCATTTTTCAAGTACTGCACTTTCTGGAACGCGTGCTTTTAATATATATCGTTTGTTTTTGTAAATATGCTTTTTTATCAAATAATCTTGTTTATTTTATTATTATCGAGATTTGTAGAATTTTGATTAAAGAAATGTCTACTTTAATTTTTTTTTCTAGAAATGCAAATTGGTTTTGCATTTCCTGTTATCTGAAAATATAGACCAAACGCACATGTTCATTGTGACATAGACATTTCTTAAACTAATAAAAAATAAGGACTTAATACTCAAAGTCCTCATGATAATCCGTAACAGTTTAACAAAACAAGGTTACATTAGACAAATAAACTCAAGCCAGAACAAACCTGAGTTGCATAGGTAAGTGCATGCTAGTGATAAAATCTGCATACGAAGTACCACCTAGACCCAGTTTAAGCTCCAGCTGTCAAGATAGGATAAAAAATTGGATTATCGACTAATGCATGTCAAATCTCCCTATCTACCAAACCTACACATATATAACAAAATACATACACTAGATAACAATCTACTCATCATCATCGTATGCCAGTGTAAATTAGCATTACAATATACATTCAACTATTCAGTAACTGTTGGCAACAATGACCGGCTATTGGCTACTATCTACTATCTAGAGTATTCAAGTATTTTATTGCCACTTCGATTGCTTAGAGTATTTTCTAGAAATATGGCTATAGCTGAGGCTCTCCAGTGCAAAAACTGTAATCAGGCTATTAAGAAACACAAGTCACTGCTCTTAAACCTCATATTCCCTTCTTCCAACGAACCGAAACACGTATATATTAAGGGAGCCACTTTGTAAGCACTCAATATGTGAAATGTCATATAAAATTACAAATGCCATGGTGCACACTAAATGTTTAGCAACATGTTACGTATATCAAGAGAACATGCAAGATTAATTTAAACGACCGACAGTGACATTAGTTTACACTAAAAACACCAGACAGCATGAAGAAATAATACTATGAAATGAAAATTGAGGTGTAAGAAAAATTTGTATGAACTATGAAGTTATAATGTTGAAACTTACAGTTGGAGCAAGAAGACCACCAAAGAGAATAATTCCAGTAATGAGCGAAAAACATGTAGCATAATACTGCTTCATATTTGCAGGTGTCTGTTAAAAGCACACAAGTAAAGAAGTTTCTAAGTGATCGATCAGAAAAAATTCATATTTCTACAGACAAATAAACAAGTAGTTGGAAGAAAAATGCTTACGAGTGGGGGTAAAAAAGGTATAAAAGATGGAAAATCAGGAAGCTCATTCACTTCCTCCTCCGATACAATACCAAGTTCAGCATTTTTAATTCTCTGTTGTATCCTTAGTCTGCGCACCTGCAAAAGGCAAAAGGCAAAAGCAGTAGCATGATGAGGAACTTTACAATGAAGAACAAAAATTTCACATTGAATCATGTTTGTTGGTTGAAATTTATTTTGATTTGATTTATTTTTTAGTTAAAAAAAAAACCCTTTAAATTTTATAGTAAGAGTACTGTATCACCTATTTGAACAGCAAACATCTAATTAAAATTATGGATAAAAACATCTAATTTAAACATATTGTATCATGTTGTTGCAGAAGTTAACATATTTCCAACTATAAAACATTGAACAATTAGACAAAACAATGGGTAAAAGTCTACCACATGTAATGATCATTTATAGTTGGCGAAACAGACCAAACTATCATATTCACTTATTTGGATACCTTCTTAAGAGGTATATCAGCTATGCCAACCTTCGAATTTCAACCCGTTTATCGTGTTTATTGAAATTTACTCATAAGGCACTTGTTATAAGAGATGTCAAAAGCCCAAAACCAACACCCACCTCCACATTATAAAATTTGATACAAAACTTACTATCATATTCAAGCGTCGGTCATGCAAATATAATACTAGAGCTTAGAGCATGCGGAAGCAGTTGTATTTGGCTTCTGACAAAGTTGCTTAGAAGCTAAAATTAGTTAAACAGTCCCTGAACAGGCCGTAATTACTTAAACACCGAGAACTAATCAGCAAAATTTAAAAAACAAACCTCTTCCATATGCAAGAATATCTTGTTCCTTCTACTCTTAATATTATCTTGAATCTCCTGCAACTCCATCTTAGCAAAATCCTGAACCATTTCAGGTCCTTCTATGATGCAAAACCTGCACCAAAACCATTAAAAACCCCAACTTTATCCTCAGCCAATCTTGAAAACAAAAATCACAAAAACAATCGACAATAGAAAAAGGAAAATACCCAGATAAGTTTCGGTCAGTAGACTCTCCAGCCTTATCAGAAGCAGAAAACGATGAGGACGATGCATCAGATTCAGCAGACGCCATAGACCTCCATTTTAGCAACGCTGGATGCTTTCTGATCAGTTTCCGATCCAGAGAAATTTTCCAGCTCGGTTTTGAACTGATGGGACAAGAAGAAGGTAGGAGTCGAGGTGAGTATAACATATTGGTGGAAATTGTGATCGTACAAGGAAGAGGAGAATTAATGGAGCAAGCATCTGGAAATGAGTGGCGGTGGCAATTATAATTTAATATTTTGTTTGTATGGTAAATTAAGTAAATATCATTTTTTATTGAAGTTTGATTTTGATTATTAATTAGTTGAAGTGGACACTTATTTGGAGGAGAAAATTAGCGAGTTTTTGTTGTTGGCACTATGCTCCAGTTCGCCGACTCCACAAGTTATGGCTAATTAGCTACAATGTTCAGTGCTGCATTATCGCCGTGGACCAGTGAACAGATGACTGAAAAGGAAATGGATAAAGGATAATAATATAAATATTTATGATTTCCTGCTAAAGATAGTATAAAACTAAGTTCCGCTGCTATCAAACTTGTACCTCTGTCCCTTGTTCCCTTTCCCATGCATCATACAAAAATTTTAGTCCTTCTTGGCCACAAATTAATGAATTGGTGAAGACTCAACATATTTGATGAATGACCAATATTATTGTGTTACATGTAAAAAACAAGAAGAGACTTGAATATATAACAAGTGTAATTTTCTCTAACTATTATTGTTATTATTTTCAATACCATGGGTTTTGAGATGGGAGTGCATACAATAGTACTACACACACACACACACAGGTAAATGGACACAAAAAAGAAGTTGCAAAAAAATTTAGTCTCAGAGACAATAAATTTGTTTTTTAGTCTGAAGGACATTTTTTAGTGTACATTGAAAATGATAGTTACAACTATCATTCTGTGATTTACACTAAAAAGTGTACTTCAACCTAAAAAACAAACTTCTTGTTACTGAAACTAATTTTTTTGCAACTTCTTCCTTGAGCCTAAAAACATATATATATATATATATATATATATATATATATATATATATATATATATATATATAAGCGAGGAAACCCACATTCGCGTAAGATTTTCCCACTATAAAATTGGTGTCAACGGTCTTCCTAAAACTGCAGCAAAATGCGGTTGTTTAAAGAAAATCATGTCACGGTACAATTTGATTTTCTAAATTTTTTATTGAGGTTTATAAAAGTTGTTTAAAGTTAGCTCAAATGCCACTGAACTTGATTCTTTTTGTAATACCTTTAAAGTGTTATCCAATCGATGCAATATAATTTTGTAGATGGGAGTGATCGTTTTGTTTCTATAGGTTTGCCTGGTATATTTTCCTGGTTCGAAAGATTATTGCATATAAACCATAAAATTTAATACTTTGAATGTGTTTTTTTGGTAACTATCTTGTGGCGGGTTTTGTGCGTTATTATGGTTAAATTAAAATGTTTAAGCTAAATAATTTCTACACTGTATTTTAGCCTAGGAGTGCCTATTGGTTTTTTTAATGATCTAGTTGTTTTTTATCATATCTCGGGGGTCCTGTAAATAAGTGTTTAGTTTCACCAGCCTATTTACTATTTATTAGGTATGTAAAACCAAACACCTATTAAATAAGTGTTTGGTTGTTGAGATTTAAATCAATTCTACAATTTTACGAGATATGTGGTTATGATGCTGACTAATGATCCATCAACTTACATGCGTGTTTTTCGAATAGTGGAAATTAGATTGGAGGGCTTCTCATTTCAAGGCAATAAGTTTTAAGGATAACAATTCTAAATAAACAGTTTTAAGAACAATATACAGGAAATGATAAATTCATTTATCTTTTTAAATTATGCAGAAAAATGATAAATTCATTTATCATTATTTCTATATAATTAAAAATGATAATTTCGTTTATCTTTTTTTCGTAAATTGTCCTTAAAATTAATTTTCAGAAGTATTGTTCTTAAAACTTATTACCCTGCATGAAAAAGCCATTTGAGTGAAAATCCCCTTCTGATTAAGCACCATGATATTATTATATTCTTTTAGACAAATACTAATAATGCAGTTTTAAGGTATTTAAAAAGACCACTATTACTTTGAGAGGAGTAATGATAATATGATCTTGAGACTTGAAGTAATTTATTTTAAGACAAATTATAACATTGCAGTTGGCCAACAGGGTTGGCTCAATTGCTTGGTAGTTCAGACTATAAGATTAAAAGTCATGAGTTCGATCCTCAAGATCGATACTTGTTGGTATTAATGAATCATGTTAAAAAAATACAGTTTTGGGAGATTTTATCGTAAGTTTACCCAATTTAAAATCCATCTCCAATCGTATCCGAAAATCAGATAAAAATCTGACATTCAAAAAAATGTATGTGAATACAAAGGCATCTACGTCCAAAATATATTCGTCCAGTTTTTGTCAATATTATAGTTTATATTATGTGTATTTTGGTACATTGAAAGATATATATATATATATATATATATATATATATATATATATATGCACACACATGGTTTTATTAAGTTAATAGTTTATATTATATGCATTTAATGCATATTAACTGCTTAAAATTATATATTACCATCATATATGTTGATTTCACATACTTTTATAATAAGTTGGATTAAAAAAAATTATCTCGAACAAAATTTTCTATTAATTATATTTCTTGATTTATCAAATATTAGAGGATAAGATAATTATTCGATATCTCTTCATATCTACAGATGTGAGTATCTCCTATCTGAAAGTGATTTCCTATGCGGATGTTGATAAGGCACTATCGGTATCCAAAAGTATCCGTTGACGGACATATTTATTGTTAATTTGAGGTACGTAATAATATGTTCTTAAGAGGTTTAATGTAAACTAATATTATTATTATAGATTATATATGTAATAACAGAGTAATTTTATGATAATTCAAGTTTTATCAAGCAGGTTTTATGATATTTCAAAGTGTATTGTTATTATTTTAAAAAGAACAATAATGTTATGGGTTTAAGATACTTGAGATAGATTATTATTATTTTTAATAATAAATGGATTTTTAGATGTATCGAGTGTGATCCATTTACCTTTCTCATTGCAAGAATTTAATATTTACAGGAAATTACTGTTTTATTTGTATTTACTACTAATAGATATATTATTTGTTCAGTTACTACATATATTATCAAGTAATTGACAAGACTTATGATATATATTTTCCTTACATTCTTATTTGGTTTTGGATGTAATTTGAGAGTATAACATTCACGTAACTAATACAAATTTACTACATTTATTTTATTAATATTTGTGTTACTAGTATAAAGTAATAAGTACATTATAGTCAAGACTATGCCACATGGGCAATTATGTAATTTGATTATGTGATTTAACTCTTGTAATAAAATCTTATTCCAAAGAAAGGTATGTTTTTTATTTTTTTTATTTTGTATGTGTTTATGTGTGTGTGTAAGTTATGTTAAGAATGCATTATAAAATATTATCACTTGATTGTCTCGCTAGAAGATAGTGATGGTGTAACATCTCATAAACTAAACAGTAGTTAATTAAAAATAATTAATAAATAATAATTAATACTCAAAATAGAATTTTACAAACTTTGAAATTTGACTATTAAACTAGCACCGTTATTTTGTAGCGATTTTCTGATCAACTTTCATATATACAGTTTTACGATCGAAATAGAAAAGTTATTAACGTTTAAAGATTTGAAATTAAAAATAATTCAAAATATATTAAAGGAAATAATTTATCAAAGGAAGAAAATCACGTTAATTAAATAACATCAATCGGTAGACATCGGTATATGACCGGTCGGCCCTAAAGGTCGACTGCCCCCTGTTGATCGGTCGACCAATGGTGTTGTGGCCGATGAGAATGGCCCTCGACCTAATGATACAGATTTAGTATTGTTATACGATTAGTATACGAAAACAAAGATGAATTTCTTATAAACTCCTCGCACGAGTTTACAAATCAGATTTCCACTACTTTGAAATTGTATATTAGTAATTTTGAGCAATAACTATTGTTGTAATAAATTTACAACAACAAAATATAGCAATAACAACAACAAAGTGCTATGTTAAACTACAGCGATAAACAATCATCGGACTACTTCGTAGAAATAGCACAACATTAAAACGGAAAGATTACAGAATGATGTGTGTATATATACATAAACAAGAAATCTAACTGGATGAAGAAGAAAATTTTGTCTAAGGTTTGCCGTAACAATTGCCGTAAGACTTTATTCAAAGTCTTCCAAGATACAACAGACACAATCTACTTGAGACTGTGGCATGTACGATCATCTGTATGATACGTAGGACCGCTTAAATTGTAGAGGTTTCAGAAACGAAGAGGAAGAAGAGAAAAAATGGAGTTTGAAAACGATCAGGTTTCATGCTTCTTTTATGGGCAAATTCTGCAACGGCTATATCCCTTGGTAAAAGTCGTGTCTCTTTGTTTCATGTCTGTTCAAATCTACGATAGCAATTCGCAACGGTAAGGTCGCATCTCTTCGTTGGCATCACTTTTTGAATTCGCAACTCCTATTTCTATTTGAAAAAAGTAGCGTCCATTCAATTAGTTGCAACCATCGTTTCTGTTGGAAAATCCGCATCCATTCAAATATGTTTGTTTAATAACCAATAGTCGCTTCTGTTTGAATTTAAAAAGTAGAAAACTGTTCAATTTTATGCAACAAAAATATACCATGGTCTAGCCTTATTGGACCCGCACCCTACTCGGCCCGGTTCGGTACGGGACGGGCGGACGGCGTGCGCGTGCATGTGTTACTTCATGCCATATAGGTCCTCCCTTTCACACAAAATTTCCTGACCCTAAGGGCTAATATGAGTTTGAGGAAAGTAGTATATAAGCATAAATATTAACTTATTTTTGGCGATATGGGACAATATCTCATTCACTATAAAAGGCCTCTAAAAATCCCCCACATGAATAATGATATATGTCTCCCCCACACAAAGTGTAATATCACACAGTCCATATGGAAATAATGCTATATCAAGGATAAGTAGATATTTCACTTTGAACTTTTCCTAGTTAAAACTTATCGGATATACTTGGCTAATCAGTGAACCATCTCATCTTAAACTGTCGGCCGTTTTTGCATAACCAGGCAATAATCTTTACAAAGCATTGTTTACCCTCACATCTAATCTCCTGGCTGTATTTGTTTTGGTCCTGAACAAATTTGGTTCCGCGAGTGTTTTATAGAATTTAAGGCTTTAATATTCTCATAGAGCCGATTCAACTCACACTAACATAGGTGATCGCAACCATTAAGAATATTCTACATATACCCCACTTGATTTCAAGTTATAGTCATCATGAAAAAGCATAGCTTTAACCTTTATACTTCTATAGGCATGCATTCTATCATGCACCATAGGAATAGAGTAGGACTAAGTCCAAATAAATGCATTACTTCTTGAGTTACTCAAAACCATTTTTCCAGTTGATCCTAGTCCGTGGGATCTCCAGTCGCTAGGATAGGTTTTCGCATAAGATAACTCTTATTGGTTTAGGCTTTTAAACCCATTCCCCTCGATGCGCAGTCTATTTTCTCTCTTGATAAACCTTTAGTAATTGGATCCGCAAGATTATCGGTAGTTCTCATATAATCAATGAAAATAGTTCCATTTAAGAGTAACTACTTAACTGTGTTATGACGTCGACTAATATGTCGTGACTTTCCATTATACACAAAGTTTTGCGCTCTGCTTACCGTTGTTTAATTATCACAGTGTATGCATATGATCGGTATATGTTTAGTCCAAAATGGAATATCATCTAAAAAATTACAAAGCCATTCTACTTCTTTGTCTGCTTTATCTAAAGCGATGAACCTTGATTCCATAGTGAATCGACTATGCACATTTGTTTAGTAGATTTCCATGACACTACTTGTAACAGCCCGCACCTTACTTAACGCAAATATTGTCCCCAACTTAATCACCTCCGCCTCTTGGGCCAAGCAAGGTGTGGCGTTTTGTTCCTCAAAAGGCCTCAATATTATTATGAGGTGAAGGCTTTGGTATATAAGCACTCACTTCATAGTATTTTTCCACGATGTGGAACTGTTATTCCCATTTTAAAGGGGTGTTACACTACTGCTCCTGCTAAGATGAAGAGATAACCACTAGTTGATTTAGATTCCTCTGAATCAGAAATCCAGTTTGCATCACTATATCCTTTTAAGACAGCATGATATTTTCCATAATATAGGAAAAAGTTTGTGGCACCCTTAAAATATCCCAACACTCTTATTAGTGCTTTCCAGTATTCCTTCCCTGGGTTGTTTGTATATCTGGTCAGTCGACTTACTACATAAACTATATCTGGTCTTGTGCAATTTATGAGGTACATTAAACATCCTATTACACGAGAGTATTCCATTTGCATTACACTCTTATTAATGTTTTTATGTAGTACTTTCAATTGATTAAAAGGCGTTCTTACTCCTTTAATTCCATGATTTTGGAATTTTTCAATCACTTTTTCTACATAGTGTGACTAAGATGTTCAATTCCATTAGGTGTTTTTATTATTTTGATTCTCAAAATAACATCTGCAACTCCTAAATCTTTCATGTTGAAATTGTTGATTAACATTTTCTTTATGGTCTCTATTACCTTACTATTTGGATCAAAGATTAGCATATCATCTACATATAAACAAATCATCATGTATAATTATCTAACTTGTTTATAATAAACACATTTATCACATTCATTTATATGGAAACTATTTTTCATAATGACACTATCAAATTTTGCATGCATTGTTTTGGAGCTTGTTTTAGTCCATATAATGATTTTACTCATCTACATACTTTGTTTTCATTTCCTTTAAAAATAAAACTCTCGAGTTGCTCCATGTAAATCTCCTGATCAAGGTTTCCATTTAAGAATGTTGTCTTCCATCCATTTGATGAATCTCTAGATTATATATGGATGCAATTGCTCTCAACATTCATATAGAGGTTATTCGTGTAACTGGTGAATAAGTATCAAAGAAGTCTATAGCTTCTTTTTGACGATATCCTTTGGCTACCAATCTTTCTTTATATTTATCAATAGAGCCATCTGGTTTTATCTTTTTTATAAAGATCCATTTATAACCAATCGGTTTTATTCCGGGTGGAAGATCAGCTATTTTACAAGTTTTATTATTTAGAATTAAATCAGTTTCACTTTTGATTGCTTCTTTCCAACATGAAGATTCAGAAGATGACATTTCTTCCTTGTACGTTGGAGGTTTGTGTTCTAACATGAATGCTAGAAATTCTAAACCAAATGTCTTGGACGTTCTTACCCTTACGCTTCTTCTTAGTTCAACTTCCTCCATTTCACAATGAGTTTCATCTTCATATAGCTTGCTTGATTCTTCTCTTATCCTTTTAGGGACATAATTTCCTTAAATCCTTTTTTACTGAAACGCATCTTCAAAGAATAAGGCATCTCTTAACTCTATGATTGTATTTAATTAATATCAGCTATATCAGACTTGAATACCAAAAATCTGTAGGCACTACTATTTTGTACAGGTCCCAGATAGTAACAGTCTATGGTTTTTGGTCTAAGTTTGACTTTTTTGGGAGGCGGAACTGGAAATTTTACCAAGCACCCCGGTGTGTGTCCATTTCATAACTCATATGGAATTGTTCCCGTTTTATTGTGAGGAATCTTGTTTAATATGCGATTAGACATATTTAAGGCTTCCCTCCACAAGTTCATTGGTAGACTAAAGGTCAATAGCATTGCATTCATCATATCTTTTAATGTTTTATTCTTTATGTCGGCAATACCATTTTGTTGTCGTGAATATGAAGCTATTATTTGATTATACCAGTTTCTGCATATAATTGTTCAAATGGTGATTCATATACTCCACCTCGATCAGATCACAATATCTTGATCTTTTTATTTAACTGATTTTCTACTTCAGCCTTATATTTTATAAACCATGTAATTGCTTCATCTTTACTATGCAAAAGATATATATAACAATATCGTGCAGAGTCGTCAATAAAAATGATAAAGTACTTTTTCCCATCTCTTGTAGGAAATGACTTAAAATCACATAAATCAGTGTGAACCAAGCCTAGTGGTTCAGTACTTCTATCAACAGCATGAAATGGTTTTTTAACCAATTTTGCTTCTATATTGTCTCACATTTGAAATTTTTATCTACTTGGAATTTAGGAATTAATCCCAAGTTTTCTAATTTTTCATTTTTTGGAAATTTATGCGTCCTAATCTATCATGCCATAGTAAAATTTCATGCTCAACCAAATAAGAAGCTTCATTTTTATTAATAGCACAATCAGAATACATAGTTCTATTTTCATCTATGACTACATTTTCCTTAAATAGGCCATCACATAAATAACCCCTTTGCATATAAATTCCAGCCTTAGACAGAACTACTTTATCTGACTCAAAGACCATACGGAAGCCTTTCTTTGAGAGCATAGGTCCAAAGGTAAGATTCTTACGAATATCCGGAACATGAAAAACTTCATTTAGTGTCGCAGTTTTTTCGGATATAAATTTGAGGACAACAGTGCTGGTACCTTCGATCATTGAAACTGCAGAATTACCCATGTAGAGTTTTTCTTCACGATCGCATTTATTGTAGGTTGAGAACATAGATATATCAGAACAGACACGACGAATAGCGCCTATGTCTACCCACCACTGTGCAGGGTTTTGTACTAAGTTTCATTATGAAACAACTTCCGAAAAGTTCATCTCTTCAATGTTTGAACTCAAATCTTCCACTATATTTTCCACCGACTTGTCATTCGTCTTCTTGTGCCTGCAATATTTAGCTGCGTGCCAGTCTTTTCATAGACCCAACATTCGCCTTTGAACTTCTTGGTTTGCTTATCTTTGGATTTATTATTTGGTGCCTTTCACCTTTGCTTTTTGTTCTTGAAGTGGCCTTTCTTCTTTGACCTTTCCATAACAAGTGCCTCTTCCCCTTTGGGTTGTGTTATTCTGCGATCATATGCCTAAATTTTTAATCTAACAATGAGATCTTCTAAGGAAATCAACTTTTTCTTATGTTTCAGATAGTTGCGGTAGTCTCTCCAGGATGGTGGTAATTTTCCTGTTATCGCTTTAACAAGGAATGACTCTCTAACTTTATGTCCTTCTGATTCAAGTTCATGGATTGTGAGTTGGAATTCTTACACTTGACTAGTCACTGATTTGGAATCCACCATCTTGTATTCCATAAATTTGTCTGCAATGAACTTCTTCATACTGACATTCTACGTCTTGTATTTATTTGCAAGTGCAATCCATAGGGATTTTACTGTCTGGTGTGGCTGATACACTTTATAATGTATTTTATCCAAATAATTCATAATGTAAATTTATCACTTATTCATTTTCAGTCAATTCTTATTTAATTTAATAAGCGTTATCCGTTAGTGATATTTATATACACCAATTCTCTTCATCAAAACTGTGTTGCTTTGGATTTATGGAATTTGGTAATGGTCAAAATTCAAATACTGTTCATATTCAACTCTATAGTCCAAACATAAAATCCTTGGTTCAATAATAACAATTATTATTAACCGTATTACTCTGGCCAGGGATTTTTACTATGGGTTGACTTGAGTTGGCCATGATACTAACCTCATGTAACTGAAGTGACGAATCATCTCTTGAATAGTGTCTTCTTTCCAATACTTACACTCGACCCAACTATAATCACTTGATGGATGCCATTCCATGATTTGACTATATTCAAAGCATAGTTTTTCATATTGAAGGTTGACAGTATTCTCACGTTGAAAGAATTATGTAAATTAGTCACGTCGATATTTTCTGTTTGACCTTAGTTATATTAACAAATAGAAAACTAATGGGTGAGTTGTTCTATAGGATCAAATAATTGTCAGTACAGAACCTCTAGGTGCCTCCAGAAGTCATCAGTAATACATTGCCCAACATTTGAAGAGCATTATGTACTCTAATCTCAACGGATACATCAATATCCAGTGTCGATGCACCTTGACTAGGAATATTTAAAATGACGTGTTTTGTAACAATGTGATCCAATACTCATGATTACAACTAATTGTAATTACTATCACAAACACATCATTTGTGGGCTTTCTGTTAAATATATTTTTAGTTAAACATTTAATTATTTATAACACATTCTAACAAATATATAACAGAAAGAAGAAACACCTTTATTTCGAACAAGAATTTATTTCGGAGTTAATAAATTACAGAATTGTCCCTAGGGCATACCCCTGACACTATCAATCTCCCACTTGCACTTAGCGCCAATTATGGAATCTTATTCCAACTTCTCCAATCGATTTCTCAAAACCAGTTGGATCAATCCCTTTGTGAACGGGTATGCTATTATGTTCTAATTATCTACTCTGTCAATCAACTCTCTCCGATGGTGATAAACTGTTTTATCATTTGGAACAATTTGGAGTGTATCTCTCGACATCTAGTGAGCAATAAGTTCTTTTACAAACTATACCATGATATTGTTATTATATAAAAATGTTATAAGATTCTCAACATTTGAAATTAGCTCAGTTATAAATTTATGCACTTTTTATTATATATACATTGCCATTATTGTGGCACTATTCAAGGCGATATACTTAGCCTTTTATATTGAATTAACCATGATATTTCATTCGAAACATTTCTAACTTAAAATTTGTTATTGACATATTATACTCAACATTACTTGTGAAAGTTTGAGTCTGAACATTCTTTCATAAGGAATTTTTGTTTCTGTAAACAATTCTCTATTATTTCATAAATACACGAGAACACTTCAAATAACTATTTAGTGCTATCAATTTGGATTTAATATTTGTTTCATGTATAAAATACATAAAGAAATCATGATATCGTAGACAACACAGTATATATGATAATTCCTTTTGCCAATGTAAAGGAATCAATCTTACATGTTCCATATTAAACATTTTAATAAGGTGTCCTTGCATATCATTTGGGACATTCCTGACATCTTTTATACTTACTATAAAAGTCATCATTTATTAATTGATTGTTGAGTATTAAAACAACTAAGGCTGACTTTAACACAAATACATCATTAAAATCAACAACGTGTTGTTTACTTATAGTTTAGAAATATCAATGTACCTTTTAATGTTCTTTCTTGTGTATACACACTTCCTCTGCACTTTGATTGAAAATCAAGCTACTTGATATTCCTATCAAAATTCTTATTCAATCTTGATGCTTATAAAATGATGCTTTCGTATCATTTCTTAGATCGTATCCAAAGACTCACAAACTCAATATCTCTCCCACTGACTTCGAGATATTTTGGTTATTATGTGTAAACGGTTTAATCTAAATCATTATTTATAATTTTCTGTTTCAATACATACGTACCACACACAAAGTCATATCAAGTGGTAATTTTGTGAGTAAATTTGAGTTAACTTGAGCACGTTGAATATCGAATCTATTACGCTAATTTCAACAATTTTAATTTGAGATATTATTCTCATCAACATTGCTCATTTAATTCCAACTGCATTAGTCATGCTCATAAAGACATAATCATGGCCGATGGATCACATCCATTAGGTTACGACTGCCAAAATCATATTTTGATAGCGTACTTGGAATTTTTTCAGATTGTGCATCATACCATATGATAGAGTCAATATTCTTAGTGGTTTAATTAAACAATCGAGGATTATATATTTTCAACATTGACAAGAAACTCATAGTTTCTCTTCAATGAGCAAGAATACTTATTAGACATTATAATGCAATGTGTTCGTTTAGGTTAGTCAATTTTATTTCATCTCATCTAATCGGTTCTATCTTTCTATTACATCCAAATCCTTTTACTACCAATAATTTCTCAAGGAAATTCCTTCACAATGAAGTTGGTATTTCTTGAAATGTTTCTCAGCGCAATAGAATAGGTATTCAGAATCGTTTTATGAATTTCCTTATTCATAAAACTTATTTGATTATAGTTTACAAAAAATATGTTCAAAACATAAAGATATCATCCAATGACAGTATTTTCAAAATCCTTTTGGGAAGATTCATATAAGATTCTTCATGAACAATTATTACGTTTAATCTTTCGACTCCCACAACCTACTAACTTCTTGGCCTAGGATATGTTGGAGTTTCTTATAAACCCTTATCTTGCGTGATTTTGTAAACCGTTATTTAGATGAAATAATATTAACCTTGTGTACTACTCTTAAGTACATGACTTTATAGAAAGAAACTAACTCAACTTCACTCACAATTAATCACACATTTTCCAACAAAGTTCGATAACTCCATGTCGATACATCATTACGTATCATATGGAGGAGTAATTTTGAGATTGAATCTTTATTTTTAGGTACGTTTGGAACATTTTCCAATATACTCACTCATTTGATCAAAGCAAATTATTTCTATCGCATATTATTTCATTTACTTCTATTTTATATCATATAAGTTTACCATAGACTAGCTACATGCGTATCAAATACACATGTCATGTTGACGATAACTCATCGGTGAATATGATGAAGTATATGGAACAATTTTGGTATTTATAGAATCATGATTGCATACATCTACATGTATCAATCCAAAAAGTTCATTAACTCTTATGATACTCCAACTAAATGGGTGCATAACCCTTTATTTTTTGAGATATAATTAACAAGTATCATATTATTCAAAATCATATAATAAAATTATTTCCCAAATCTACGGCTTAGTCTATAATTCCAAAACAACCATAAATAATATTAGATACTTTTGTATTTTCCAATGCATTACTTTTGTTATAAAAAAATCGCCACATTATAGTTTTATTTCACAAAGAATATGTATAATATTCATATTGAAATATAACTATGCCTATTTTTTCAGTGGATACCGAAAAATAATCATTATTTCATAAATAATGTATGGTAAATTTTACGAAACAATTTTCGTACTATGATGCAATTAATAAGTGCTATATGGCATACTACCACTATTTCCACCATTACTATAATAGCGTACTAAATCGAAGGTCTATCATTCACTTAGTACCATTTATTTATTTCATGCACTATAACTATTTACAGTGGAGAGTTCGTTGGTCAAAAATCTTGAGCTCATAGAAATAAATCTCATAGAAAACAATTTGCCATATGAAAATACATTTCGAAATAGAAATCATATTTTTTATTCCAATATCAAGTATCAATTATTATTACAATTCTCGTTTTCAATGTTTCTCTATAAAGCAGAAGTGACTATTTATTCTCTTCATCCTAATTGTACCTTAAATTACATCTACTCATATACATTCATTTTCCTTTCAAATGTTCAAACTATTCAAAAAAACATACTATAATATCGTAATGTACTCTTTACAAAAGCGCATTCAATTATCCTTATCTTTTAAGGACATTAGATATGTTCTGCTTTATATAAACTGATCAAACTGACATTTCAGCGATCGAGTTCTTAGATTTATAATGTAGTTTTGGTCTTGTGTTACATTGACACAACATGATTCTTTTTGTAATTAGTCAGATTGAATACTTGATCTCGCACTAAGGTTTATTTTGTTTTTCGAATGAACTAATTTCATTGAAATATTGTACATTACATACTTTGACCGTTCACCCTATAACATATATATGCAATTGTATACGAATCAAATATCCATAGTCTTGCATTGCTTTCGGAGTTCGAAACTCATAGAATTCAATACATGGTCTTGACCAAATAAATGCTTAGTGACCAAACCACGAATGTATTCAGTAGTTGTAAAATTAGGCACTTGCATGGGTGTAGAAACGTTAACATGCAATAGAAAATTAATAGTGAGTATTACATTATATTTCCATTTGTCAATTTTCAATTCAGTTCATTTGTATATATTGATTGATAAACATTTTACCAATCATATTAAATGCACAAATTTATCACTGTAGATAATTATAACATTATTCAGCATATGTTCTTACAATATTAGAAAAGTTAAATGTTACCATTTCATTTTTATAATAAGGCTCCCACTAGTCTTTTATGTTTCTCCAAACCATAAGATGAAACATAGAAGTCTCTCGACTTCATTAGTGGGTGTTAGGACTCGTTTGTCTTGGTATTCTGACCTTGAGTTTGCTCAACAAATCATAGCCTCACAGACAATGGATAACTCCTTATCGGTTTTATCACATACAACTCATAACCCATGTTTCCTTGTCCTAATCTCATTTCAACCTTGAGTTTTCTCAACAAATCGAAAGAGATTATTCACTCGTACCTACCATATCGTGATGGCCTAAGTATAGTATATGTACCTTGAGTTTGCTCAACAAATACATATAGTTATCTTACCTTATCTATTTAGTATATTAATAATACTACACATAACATTCCCAGCTTGAGTTTGCTTAACAACTAAGGGGCATGCAAGTAATTTATTAATATGTATATGGTAGATGACTATATTGAAGATTCATAATCCTTAGTATATTATATTGAGAGATATAGACTTATGGAATAAAGTATTTCTTATAAAATACCCTCGTGATTCAACTGTTAGACACATTAGAAATTACAGTATACGTATATTTACGTATGTATTTATTCCTTAAGTCTATTTGGGTTTCTTTAATGTTCCACTTTTAGTTTATACATTCATATCATATAAATTTTGTAGTTAAATAACTTTTATATTTCATATTACTTATATGATGGTCTTATGTATAATATTTCATTAATTAAATTTTATTTAATTAATTAACTCTTTAATTAATTTTATATTAGTATTCTAATACAACTTTTATATTGGACATATCTAGTATAACCTTTATAATGTAACATATATGTCTTATATATGTGTTTTTTTATTGAATTAATTAACCTTTAATTAATTTATTAATTAAAAAATTGAAATTAAATTATATTAATTTCAAAATTTTATCTTATATACATACATGTATGCTTATGTTATCTCATACACTTTAAAATAACATAACATATACCAACATATATAATACATGCATACAAGTATTAATTAATTAACTCATTTAATTTATTTACATTATTAATATTATTAATAATTTTAAAATTTGAAATTAATATATACATAGTTTCAAACATTTTGAACCTTTTCAGTACATTTTCAAACATTTTGAAAATTTATATTATATTATAACCTTTTATAACAAACATGTTTTTAATTTAAATTTAAGTTTTAAATCTAAAATCATGTCTTAATTTTTAAAATTAGCCCAAGGCCCAATTTAAGTTGGGCCTTTTCTATTAAGGCGACCTTTGGGCTCACTTCATCTTTCAGGCCAGGCCGGTAGCCATGTAGGATAGGGTACTTGATTACCTGATTCCAACCCTAGATATTACCTTTCTAGACACCATACAAAGTAGGCAAGCTTAATTAGTTGGCCCTAACATGACTAATTTAGACCGTATATGCTATTGAGCTCTGATACCATTATTGGAACTGGGCCAGCCGCAGCGGTAGTGGTAGGTGTATTACAATTTTTTTATCCTATTCGATCTTTATTGGGCCTATGAAGTCTAATTCATTTAGAACAATTTTGAACTCGTTTTAAAATAAAATCATGTATTTTATTTAAATTTAAGTGTTTTGTAATGTAAACTTGTAAAGTTATCTTGAATGATTTAATTTATACACACACACACGTATCATATACATATGCATATGTGTGTGCATGTGTAACATAATTATCCATGAAGGGTATAACATGCCCATATATAGATGTTGGGATTTATATCGCAACAGACACATTAGCTCATTTCGTATATATTGTATGTTGTCTAAATATGTGCATAAATCTATAATGCAAAGTTTATTTATATAAATACGTATACATATATTTAAAATATATTTTATAAATAAAAGTCTCAAAATTATATATATATATATATATATATATATATAATTTAAAACACCTGTATAAATATATATGCATAACTAAACCTATAAAATTATACACACACACACACACACACACACATATATATAACAATTAAATATAAATATATATAAGGTTAAATAAAATGTATGTGAATAATTAATTACGTTCAAATACTTAAAATATAATTATATATATTTTAAAATTATTTCCAGATCGAAATTAGCAAAACAAACATAAATAATAATTTTATAATTTTATCATTATTTTATATATATATATAATAAATAGTTTTGATCATAATAATTAAAAATATTAGTATTAAATATTAAAAAATAAAAAATAAAATTATAAAAGCTTAGGATCATAAAATACAGGTTCAAATTTTTTTTCATGATTTTTTGAAATAAAACATTATTTTTAATAAATAAAAGTATTTTTCAACCGAAGTAATTTAATTATTAAAAATATTAAATAGTAAAAAAAATTCTGAAATTTTTTCCGTGGGTTAGTTCATAAATGTAATAATTTAAAAAATATAAAATCGAATTTTCAGTGCAATAATTATTTTAGATATAATAAACAATTCAAATAATCAATAAACGATAACTTAAAATTATTTATATGTAAAAATAATTTATCTTCGAATTTGATACTTGATATTATGTATAAATAGGTATAAGGAAAAATTCTAAGCTATTTATACTGTGAAGACCCGCAAATCCGTACTCCTTGAATATACACTAATCTCCATAGATTAATTCAAGATGAACAGAAATACGAATTATCAATGTTTTAAGAAAAAGAAAAAGACAAAAGAAGAGGGAAAAAGATAAGAAGATAGAGCGGAAAGAAAATAGAAAATAGAACGGAACAGAACACAACACAACAATATCAGAATCTCACAATTCGCAGCGGAACAACATATAATAATAAATGAATAATCTTTAGACAAAGAACTATATCAGTTATTACATTTTATACATTACATTTCATCATATCATATCATCAGAGTGTACAACAACAAACAACATCAAACAGCGGAAAAAGAAATACTATATACTAGTAATACGCCATGCCATCCAGCTTGCCTCCAGCAATTCCAGAATATCCAGAATATCCTGATAAACCTTAACTCTTGACTGCCCGTGTGAAAATTGGTGGGCACCTAGAGTTTAGGAAGGAAAACAATAAACTCCGAGTCAGTCATGTGACTGGTGTGAGAACTCAAAACAGTTTATTTATCTTTGAAAACAAAATAGAGGAATATTTTTAAAGTCAATTCGCAATGCTTTTAAAAATGAGACTACCATAAGGCCTCCCGCACACACACACAATGCAAACGCAGAATCGGAGGAGATTTCTCCTTATGATAGTCAAAGATGCTTGATACGCATTTAAAAAGAACATTTGATATTATTATTAGTGCTTAGTGTAGGAAAATATTTCGAAAGTAGAATATAAATCTTAGCCAACATAGACATTTCGAACTATGCCTACTATAGCTACCATCTAAACAGTGGTGACCACCATAAGTAAATGGCAGGTTCTACAACTAATACCGTACAGGTTTCGTATTGGGAATTGGATTTCCAACGAATGATCAGGCCAAGGAACTTCCCATTGCCACATGAGAATGCCTCTGGATGGACATCCCCGAGAACCAAACCGGATCTCTACCAACACAAGGCCGGGTTACCCCTAACTGAGTAACAACTGACCGAATATGCCATCCCCCGGTCCTTTGGGACCTTTCACCGAGCGCTCGTAATCAATTCACACAATCATAAAGTGTTTTCAACATGAGTAAGTATCTGGGCTCCATACCATGATACCACCCTTTTCCAGAAGGAAATGCACATATCCTAAAGGGCGCTACCCCTCATAACCTTGCTGCATCTTTCCTGTTTTGACCATTCCCGAGGTGTGAGGCTCGACGAAGTCACGTCCACAAAAACATACTTTATACAAAAGCCATGCTTTGGGTCAACAAATGATCATAGAAATGATCACCAGGATAGACGATCAAATAAATGATCCTATCACAAATAATCAACACAATGATCATTTAACAGCAACACTCAGCATGTCACATTACCAAATTGGGAATATATCGCTGATAACATTCAACTACATAACCTCTAAGCTCGTACGTCTTAGAGAAGGGTGTTAAGCTAAAAGAATAAATTCTCCGCCACCAACAGAAATATATTTGAAAGAAATCTGCTTTATATCTCAATTTGTAACGTCAGACATACAATCCATACAAGTCTGTTCCGGGCTCGAACAGAACCGAAGGCACTTACAAAGAAGTCCTTGCAATCCGGATATCCACAATCCTGATCGGATTTCCCATCACATATGGAGAACTCAATACCGGAGCAACTCGGTGCAGAGTCAATCGACAGGTCATCCTATCGCTCTCGCAAATACCCGGTCTTCAACACTGATCTTCAAATGCAATTCATAACGACGTATCACATATTCGGAATGGGTTATACGACCCCATGGTCCTTTCCCGGTTAACCCGAATAGTGAGCGCTTATTCAAAAATAAGTGTGGCATTCAAATTCAAACAAATCACATCAAATACCCATTCAAAGGGAAATATTGATAGTCGGTTATTGAACTATCAATGGATATGCACACATCACCCGTTTCCAAATAATTTTCCAAATTATTTATTTTCCAAAATATCTTTACAAGATATATTATTTTCAATACTTCAAAAATAAATCAATATTTATTTTTAAACAAATTTCCCTACTCCTTTATAAATTCCATAGTGAATTTATATTCCAAAATATCTATGAATATACGATTTCAATTATTCATTTCAATTTATCTTCAAAAAGATAAATTCTCTAATATATTCACTTTATATTGGAAAACACTTCCATACTTATTTATTCATAAGTAATTCACAAATTTTATTTATTTTCAACACTTAGTAAATATTCAATATACTTAAATCGAGATTAAGTATATATTTCATTCTTTAAGGAAATCATTCTCTTAAACATATTTATTTGGGCCAAAACGAATGTTACGTAAAACATCCTTACGACAACCCAAAATCACTAGTATAGGGATTTGAAATTAAAATAGATATATAAATCCCAATACTATACAAAACATTTCCTTTCGGGAATCATTTACTATAACAATAGTGTTATAGTCCACCATTTCCTTTTATTTCTCGAAAACATCTATTTCAACAATGAATGTTGAAATCTATGGTTTCGAATCTCAACACATTTAAAAACATCGTTAGATCGTTTTAATTCTATTTAAAACATCACATTCAAAACAATTTCTTTAACATATTATTCACTATTCAAAAACGTGAATATACTACGTTAACAAATTTCATCCTTTCTATTCGTTTCATTTTAAAGGATTATTCACTGTCTAAACGTGAATATAACTCCATTAATAAATTACAGCAATTTACTTATCAAAATAAGTCGTTGCGAATTTATAAAACAATGTTTATAAATTCCTTTATTACCCTATATTCAATTCATAACTCAATTATATACCAAAGGTTCATATTATAAGTTAAACACTTATAATTTATTTGTTTGCAAAATCGTTCCTTTGAACTTCATAATTATAAATCTTATAACTTATAAGATTCAATTATTTATCCAAAACCATTCTTTTAATAACTTTATAAATTTTATAAACCTACTGCTTATAAAATTCCATTTATAACTTCACCGTTTATAATTCTATAAATTTCATTCGTTTATGAAATTCATTCACAATTCATTCTAACACTTATAAAAACTCGTTTTATAACTCAAATATTTTTAATTTATAAATATCAATTTATAAATCCTTTATAAAATCAATTTATACTATTATTTTAAAACATCTTTAATCTCCTTTATAATTTCATCATTTTGATTCATAAAATAATTAAATTTTATAAATCCTATATTTAAACTTTTCACAATAAATTCAAAAATCCCGATTTAACTATTTTATAAAATCATTAGTCTCATATTTTCAAAAATCAACCTTTAACTATATTTCTCAAAGATCATAGTTTTTATAACATTAAAATTTTATACGTTTATTTATTTAAAATGAATCAATTCAAAAAAATATTTTATAAACGTATACTTTCAAAAATCACTTTGAAATCGTTTCTTTATTCCAAAATTTGGTCCAATGATGCTACATACCAAATAGTCAATCACGACAACAACGATATCATATATCGATATGGTAATCCATCAAATATCAAAATATCTGAAATCAAATAAAAACTGTTGAGGAATCCAGTTGGATCCCTCCAACCTGTTTTCCTGCATCCACAAACATTAGCACAATACCAATTCCGCTCCAGTACGGAATTATCGCGGTATATGGGATTTAAAATATTATTCGCTTAATAGACGGCGCAATAGGGTCTCATCCGCTATACAATGCGGGAAATCAATAACTCCAATATATACATATGCCAATATATATATATATATATATATTGCTATTATATATATAATACCAATTTCACTGTTTATGAAATATTCGCGGTATATGTTTTTAATAAATAACATCCACTTACTAACGGCGCATAATGTCTATTTTAACAATCAATAGATAATAATCATCATTTAAACATGCATTCAAATATTTTAAATCTAACTATTTAAAATAAAATCGAAACCGATTCGATTGAGTGAGAAGTTCTCACCTTGATTTCAATTTCGTTTTAGCGATTTATTTCGAATAACGTTTAATTTTACATGAAATTTTCACTAACTCCAAATGACTCCAATCCAATTGCATCGCGTAGTGCTCGTCCATACGATTCCAACGCAACTGGTTTCGTGCGTTTTCGACCTCGTATGAAAAAGATATCAATTTTTGAAGTTACACGAACTTTTTATAACTAAATTACAACTTAAATTTTATAATTTCAAACCCAAACTAAATCCAGGCCGTGAGATCTCCACCCCCCACATCATAGCCGTGCATTCCCTCCATCTCCCTCACGTCTCCTTCTACAGACAACGTATACGCTTATGAACCCATTTTCATGCTTTAGGGTTCGAAATTCGAGCCATCAACGAGCAGCTTAGACACGATCAGATAGCGCCATGTCGTAGAGCATCTCCACCCCTACCCACGCCCAACGCAGCTCCAAGCTCGGCCACCATATGCGCACGCAGTTCGAGGCCGAACGGCTTGCCTTTGAACACAAATTCCCGTTGATTCGTGAGGCTATTCGCGATCTTGACCGTTGATATTAAAGATCTCATCGAGCTCTTCAAGATTGTAGTTGAGAGTTTCTTGCAAAAGTTTATGGATTGGAAGATAAATGAGGGAGAAGGATATGATTTAATATAGGAGGCGGCGGCTGGCTAGGGTTAGGGTTATATTTTTTTTTTTAATTTAGAGAGAGGGGGGGCTATTTATAGAAGAACGAACGACACTATTCATTCCGGAAATTCCAAACTCCGATTTACGCGCCATAACCAGCGTTTCTAGGGTTTACCCCGCGTTCCAGACACAATGGAACAGGTTTTGAAAGCTAATTCAGACATCTGTGCGAGATATGGCTACAAACGTTCAATTTAAATTAAACCGATTTAAACGATTTTCTAGGCGTTTGAATTTGTACCGGACAAACGGTAAATCCGATTGACACGAAATTTTAAACCTTACAATAATATCACATTACGGATCCGATGAAACTGGTTACGTCGAAATCCGAGACTGTTTGAAAAATGGCTATTTTAACTCGCCAAATTAATATTAAAAACAATTCGATGCGTTTCGAGCTGCTACGATCAAACGATAACTCCGATTGCTACGAAAATTGAAATCCGGTAATAACTAACTATTACGGATCCAATGGAACTGGTCTCGTCCAATTCTGAGACTGTTCAAAAATTGACTATTTTCACTAGTCGATTTAAATATTTAAATATTCAATTTTCACAAATAAACTTTTAATTCGATTTTAAAAGTTCTAAAATATCTTTCTAACTTCAATATGATAAAATAAAATTTTACAAATCATTTTCAATCATATTTAACTCAATTTTCAATTATTTCCATAATTTAACATATTAAATTATCGATTTAATTATCCAATTAAATCCAATTATTCGAAATAAAATTTATTCGACTTATAAATTCACTAATTAATATTTATAATTAATTAAATATTCAAATTTTAATTATTAAAAATCCTGGGTCGTTACATATACATTATAAATATACATATATGTAATTATAAGTTTAAAATATGCATTAGTCTATGTTTAAATTAATATATAATATACGTAAAATAATTAATAAAAAAATTAAATTTTTGCCACATATTAGATTTGTTCATACATAAATTATAACACATAATAATATAACCATGCACACAACCAAACTAATTTGTGACAACTACATATATCTACGAAAATCTCACCTATCTAGATATACAACAATAATATATATACAGATTTAGGATCAATCAATATTAAATCATAAAATATGATATGATTACTGTAATATATAAATAAAATACCAATTGATGATGCCTTTGAGTTCACTTGAATCAATGAATTTCATTCTCTGGTTAAGCTCGATCCATCAGATTGTAAGTCTTGAATCGTCAAACTTTTCTATCAAATAATGGTTTTACTTAACTTGAATTGATTTGAGATTCTTAGAACTGATATGGGGATTAATTTCGACCAGCAATCTTGATAATCATGGCAGCCAAAATTAGTTTTGATTAATGTTTTAGAGATCCGTATATATAACCTTGTACAAGAGAGATATTAGGACGATCTCATTACCTATTCTCTCTTAATCTTAGCCATCCATCTCTAAGTCTAATCCTAAGTTTAAACCGCCTCCAATAACTTGTCAAAACCGAAATTTGCAGCCCTAATGATGGGCTTTAAACCCATAAAAGCCTAAGCCAAAATGTTATGTAATTAAATCTAATTTAATCACTTATTGATATCGTATATCGATTGGTACATTTATAACTATTATAAATTTATAACAATTTTTATTTCTCAAACCATATTCGAATTTTATAATTAATATTTCATAAATATTAATTAATTTAACTTATATATAATAATTATAAACTAATTAAAATTTTCGGTCTTAAGGGAATTCATCATTTTAGTTGTGTTACTCTTGGGTGTAAATTTGGTCAGCAATTAACACCGAACTATTCGAATGTTAACGTTCATATGTCACTTAGCAAGTGGTGTGGCATTATGGCCAAATTTATCGCTTATTCGTTTTAAGTAAAATTTTATTTAATTTAATAAGAGTTACCCGTTAGTGACATTTACGTACGCCAATTCTCTTCGTCAAAACTGTATCACTTTAGATTTATGGAATTTGGTAATGGTCAAAATTCCAATATTGTCCATATTCTACTCTATAGTCCAAACACAAAATCCTTGGTTCAATAATAATAATTACTATTAACCACACTACTATGGTCAGAGATTTTAGAGATTTTGAGATTGGGCTGACTTGAGATGACCATGATACTAACCTCATATAACTGAAGTGACGGATCCTTTCTTGAATAGTGTCTTCCTTCCAATACTTTCACTCGACCCTACTATAATCACTTGATGGACGTCGTTCCATGATTTGACTATAATCAACGCATTTTTTTCAAATTGAAGGTTGACAATATTCTCTAGTCGAAAGAATTGTGTAAATTAGTCACATCAATATTTTATGTTTGCCCTTAGTTATATTAACCAACAGAAAACTGCCAAGTGAGTTGTTCTATAGCCATCCAATAATTATCAGTACATAAGCTCAAAGTGCCTCTAACATTCATGAGTAATACACTGCCCAACATTTGAAGAGCATTATGTACTCTAGTCTCAATGGATACATCGATATCCAGTGTCGATGCATCTTGACTATGAACATTTAAAATGATGTGTTTTGTAACAATATGATACAATACTCATAATTACAACTAATTGTAATTACTATCACAAACATATCATTTATGGATTTTTTTTGTTAAATATATTTTTAACTAAACATTTAATTATTTGTAACACATTATAACAAATATATAACAGAAAGAAGAAACACCTTTATTTCGAACAAGAATTGATTTTGGAGTTAATAAATTACAGAATTGCCCCTAGGGCATACACCTAACACTATCAATTGGTTCTAAGATACTAGCCTTAGTCACTATGTATATGTTTTATTATATTTTATTATTCCAATATGAGTTCATATAGATAGCACTCTGATATACTTATGTTTATCATAGGATACCAACATCAACGATCTATACCCTAATGGACTTAGATTTTTCGATTTGATTGGAATATTGTGTTGAGACTTGGTTTTGATTTATGACACGAAGCTATCACTACAACATATAAATTTGATGACTGCTATGACAAAAAGACGCAAGGAGACGAGACTATAAAAACATATGCATCAACTATGGTATTTTGTTTTTAAGTCTTAGGTTAATATTTGTTAAAATCTCTCCTCGATTATGTCTACAGTAGCTTATATATTTAATCACTATATTTACTAAATATTTTATACACATATAAGCTCACGTTTAAATTATTAAAGTAATATAAAGTTATAGAAATAAATATATAAATTTAAATTGTGCAAACTGCACAAAAATGACCAGGTCGGTCGACTGGCCTACGGAACCAGTCGACTGACACTGGAATTTTTGTGCAGCATGCATAGTTACATAAATGTATACGGATTTAAATTTCAAATTACTTTTGAATCTTCAGTCGACTGACTATGTAGCTCAGTCGACTGAATTTCTATAACAGCCATTTTTTGAAGGGACACGACTTTTGTGAAGAGTTGCGAACCTTTATAACGAAAAGATTTGGATGCAACACTTCGATCGAAACTCTTCGCCAACAGGAATAGCTTTCTAACTCTTATAAATACAAACTCTAACTTCATTTCAAGTCACTGAATTACAATCGATTTCTCTTATTCTCTGATCTAACTTTCTGAAATCTATTTGCTATTATATTTTCAATTATTCTGCATAAAAGCAATACTATACCTTTCTATTCTTCATATACTTCAAATATAAACATTTATACTCGAGGTGAAGAATATAGAAAGGGAGTACTACAAGTGACAAATCAGTGTTATTAGAACACATATTAGTCAAACTATTTTCCGTATTAGTTGAAGTCCTGTTCTGCTGCTCAGGCGAGTGAAGTCCTCTTCGGCTGTTGAGATGAAAACCTGTTCTGCTGCTCAGGTCCCTGTTCGGCTGCTCAGGGGTTTATAGACCTGTTCCTCCGGGTTAAGTGAGGGTTGTTGTTTTAGTGAAATTCCAGAAGGAGTCTGGGACTGGATGTAGGACGGTGCTCCGAACCAGTATAAAAATCTCTGGTGTCATTTTACTATACTGCTTTTTATTCTGCACTATTTACAGTATTATTATCATTATTATGCTTTGCATTATCATATATCCATATTACACGATCCATAGCATCACTTTCATTTGGTATCAGAGCAAGGTCATCATATAACCGTAACACAGTTATCTGATAATCTAACAATATGGACACTAACACTAGCACTAGCATTAACACTAGGTTTGTTGAAGGACAATCCACTGCACGTCCACCACTATTTAGTGGCATGAATTATAACTATTGGGCCACACGAATGAGAATATATATGCAAGCAAATAGTTTTGAGTCATGGAATACAACTCAGACAGAATATACTATTCCTACCGAAGAGTATTCCACTTGGTCAAACACACAGAAATTAGATGCCACGGCTAATGCAAAAGCCATGAACATGTTGTTTTGTGCCTTAGATAAAAATGAGTTTAACCGTGTTAGCATGTGCAATATTGCATATGAAATATGGCGTACACTCAAAACCACACATGAAGGAACGAACAAGGTTAAACAAAGCAAAATATCCATGCTTAAGAGTCAATTTCAAAACTTTAGAATGAAAGAAAATGAATCCATAAATGACATGTACTCAAGATTTTAGGATATTTATCATTCATTAGTAGGACTAGGAGAAAAATATTCATATTTTGATATCGTATCCAAAATCCTTAATCCTTTAACGGAAGAATGGGAAAGAAAAGTTCTCTTTATTGAAGAAGCGAACGATATTTCCAAAATAACTCCAGAAGAATTAATAGGAAACCTAATGTCTTATGAAGTGAATTTGCAGGCAAAAAGAGTTCAAGCTCAAGATAAAAAGAATATAGCATTTCATGCAGAATAAGAAGAATCAGACTCAGACAAAGGCGACCTAGCTTTTATTGCAAAGAACTTTAAGAAATTCTTGAAATATAGAAAAGGAAACAGAAATAATGACAAAAGAAGATCAATCAGCAATAAACCACCGTCTTTTTCAGTTATATAATGTTTTAACTTTCACAAAAAGGGGCATATGCAGAAAGACTGTCCAGATCAAAAGAAAGAATACCGAAATAAAAGGAAGGACAAATTCAAAAGAAAAGCCTTTTCTGTCACATGGGATGATACAGACTCCTCATCCCCTTCTTTGGA
Organism: Allium cepa; assembly: GCA_030765085.1. Classification (NCBI taxonomy): domain Eukaryota; kingdom Viridiplantae; phylum Streptophyta; class Magnoliopsida; order Asparagales; family Amaryllidaceae; genus Allium; species Allium cepa. The sequence continues at coordinate 1,036,209,214 of CM060937.1, read as the reverse complement.
AAGTGAAAGTGACAGCGATAATGAACAAGCTAACGTATGTTTTATGGCTAAAGCTAATGAGGTTAGTAATTTTACTTTGATGATACGATAGGAATAAACTCTGAATTATTCGATACTTTAAAAACTCTTAAAAGAAAATATAAAGAAGCTGTAGAAAATCAAAAAAAGGCAGAATTTGAAAGAAATATGCTTAAAAATGAGAAGAAAATATTGGAAGAAGAACTTGAGAAAACTCAAGAATCTCTCTCTAATGTTAATTCTCAACTTATATTATTAAGTCAAGAAATTGAAACTCAAAAGGAGAAGAATGATAGTCTTGTTTTTGAAAATTATGTTTTAAAAACTAATATTAAAATGGTAGAACTAGAAAATTCAAGTCTAAAGACCAAGCTAGATGGAATCACTAAAAGTGTTTCAAATTTTAATAAAGGAAGAGAAAATTTATCTAGGATTATTGAAAATTCACAATCTGTTAGTTATAAACATGGTTTAGGATATAAGAAGAAAGTTAAAAAGTCACAATCTAGTAATTTGAACAAAGTTAAAATAAATAAAACACCCACGTCTTTAAATAGACTAGTTTCTAATACTATAAGTATATGGATACCTAAAACTAATAATAAACTAATAAGAAAGAAGTATATTAGTTCTTTCATAGAAGATGTTCATAATAATAAAAATTATATTTATAAAAGGGATGCTAAACCCTTTTGGGTTTGGTTTCCTTAGACCTAACTCTTAGAACCCTGTTAAAAAAGGTGGGTACCAACGATATCTCATATTTTTTGCAGGTCCCACTCAAGGAAAAAGGAAAATGGATACTCGGTAGTGGTTGCTCAAAACATATGACATGGGATAAGGATATGCTGATAAATATTACATACTCAGATGGAGGTTCTGTCACTTTTGGAGACAATTCCAAGGGATATATCATCGACAAAGGTGACGTAAGCAATTACGGTACATCTAGTTTACCTTTAATTACAAATGTTTTGTTAGTTAAAAATTTAAAACATAATTTATTAAGTATAAGTTAGTTATGCGGTAAAGGATTTAAAATATCATTTTCTGAAAATAAGTGTAGTATTCTTGATCAGAATCAAAATCTTATTTTCGAGGGATATAAAGATAAGAACATTTACGTTTTAAATATGAAAATTAATCATAACTCAGATTTATGTTTAATAGATCAAGAAAATGATCCATAGATATGGCATAAACGATTTTGTTATATCAATTTCAAAAATATAGATAAAATTTCTAAAAATAATCTTGTAAAAGGATTACGAAATATGAATTTTAAAGTCAATGATATATGCGACTCATGTCAATTAGGTAAACTAACTAAATCCTCGTTTAAATCTAAGAAAGTTATCTCGACATCACAACCGCTCGAATTACTTCATATGGATTTATTTGGCCCTACCCAAATTCAATCCATAAATCATAATAAATACGTATTTGTAATAGTTGACGATTTTTCTAGATATACATGGACTATTTTTATGCAAAATAAAAGTGATACCTTTGAAAATTTCAAAACTTTTGTTGAACAAATTCAAAAATTAAAAGGTATTAAAATTAAAAATATTAGCAGCGATCACGGAGGTGAATTTGAAAATATACAATTTGATAACTATTGTAAAATGAAAGGAATATTTCATAATTTTTCATTGCTAGAACTCCACAACAAAATGTAGTTGTAGAACGAAAGATCGAACTCTACAAGAATGTGCAAGAATTTTACTAAATGAAAGCATGTTACCAAAACAATTTTGGGCAGAAGCTATTGCAACTGCTTGTTATGTTTTGAATCGTGTTTCTATTAGACTTCTCACCAAAAATACTCCTTACGAACTTTTTGACGGTAGAAAACCAAACATATATTATTTTTAAATATTTGGATCAAAATGCTTTATATTAAATACTAAAGATCAGCTTGGCAAATTCGATTCATATTCGAATCGAAGTAAAGCTTATCGAATTTTTAATAAACGAACAAATACTATCGAAGAATCAATCCATGTATCTTTTGATGAAAACGCTAAACTTGTTTCTACTACATTTAATGACAATGACTTACTTAATAAAAAAACAATAATAAACAATTCGAGAGAGACGACGATATCATTTTATCTAGAGAAGATGAAAACATTGTTTATAATTTAGAAAATAGAAATACTACTAATACGATAAGATCTCCTCGAAGAGTTTTACGAAATCATCCTACAGAAAATATAATTGGAGAAATAAATTCAAATGTTTGAACTATATGTAACTTTTATCTCTACTATAAAACCTAAAAATACTAAAGAAGCATCATCCAATGAAAATTGGATTATTGCTATGCCAAAAGAATTAAATCAGTTTGAACGAAACGAAGTTTGGAAACTAGTACCCAGACCGACCGATCAAACGGTTATAGGAACTAAATGGGTTTATAAAAATAAAGCAGACGAATTAGGAAATATAACTAGAAATAAAGCAAGACTAGTAGCACAAGGATATAACCAGGAAGAAGGAATAGACTACGAAGAAACGTTTGCTCCAGTTGCTAGACTAGAAGCAATACGAATCTTATTGGCGAACGCGTGTTTTAATAAATTTAAACTTTATCAAATGGATGTTAAAAGTGAATTTTTAAATGGTTATATTAAAGAAAATGTTTATGTTGAACAACCTCATTTATTTATTCATGAAAAATATCCAGATCATGTATATAAACTTAAGAAAGCTTTATACCGATTAAAGCAAGCACCACATGCTTGGTATGAACGTCTTAAAAGCTATATAATTAATTCTGGATTTGAAATAGGAAGAGTAGATCAAACATTATTTATAAAACATTCTAAAAATGATATATTAATAGTTCAAACATATGTCGATGACATTATATTTGGCTCAACTAATAATGATTTATGTAAAGATTTTTCTGAAATAATGACTAGAGAATTTGAAATGTCCCATATGGGAAAATTATCATATTTTCTAGGACTACAAATTAAACAAGTTTCAAATGGAACATTTATTAATCAAGAAAAATACCGTAATAATCTTATTAAACGTTTTGGAATGGAAAACACTTCTGCCAAACTAACTCCCATGAGTACAACAACACATCTTGAAAAAGATGAAAATGACAGAAGTGTAGACCAGAAATTATATCGTAGTATGATAGGATCACTACTTTTTTTAACAACCAGATATTATGATGAGTGTATGGTTATGCGCACGATTTCAAGCAGACATCACATCTACGTGCTGTAAAACGAATATTATGTTATTTTAGTAAAACTACAAATTTCGGACTTTTCTATCCAAAAGAGTGTTCGTTCGAATTAGCATCATATAACGATGCTGATTTCGGAGGATCACGAACAGATAGAAAAAGCACAAGTGGTACATGCCACTTCATTGGTAAATCGTTAATATCATGGTTTAGTAAGAAACAAAACTATGACTCTCTATCAACTTGTGATGCAGAATATATTTCTGCAGCACTAGCTTGCACGCAAGTAATTTATATGCAACAGACACTTAAAGATTTTGGAATCAACCTATCAAAATCAACAATTTACTACTATAATTCTAGTGCAATTAATTTATCTAAAAATCCTGTAAATCACTCGAGAACTAAACATATAGATATTAAACATCACTTTTTATGCGATAATATAGAAAATGATATAATAAATCTAGACTACGTACCATCATAAATCAAATAACCGATATTTTCATTAAACCACTATTAGAGAATACGTTTATAAAATTGCGTCTGAGCTCGGGATAATCTCAAGTAAAGATATATAAAAATGTAAAAAAATTTAAACAAAAAAAATCAAAAATTAATTTTTTTTGAAAAATTCAAAATTCTAACCATGTTGTGACTCGAAATCGTGACCTGTTGTGAATAGCCCATGTGTCTTAAGCACCTGAGCTATTATTGTTTTCTGTTCTAGTCTCTTATGGCCATTTCATTATATAGTAACAAGTATTTTATACTACATTATATGTCACAGTTGTCTTTATAATTTACATTACTAATTTTATAAATATTATAACTATTCAAATTAGCTCAACCAACAGAAATCCTATGTCTCTACATTCTTTTAGGCTGGAATTAATATAATCCCCAAATTATATCCTATTTTCTCCAAAAATAAAACTATAAATAGGTGCATATTCCTATTCCTATGCACTTAAAACAAAACAAAATACATCATTCGATTCTCTGAAGTAAAATATCAATTAACAGCAGCTTTTAAAACAATGTCAACTTCCTCTACAACCGACTCTATTGAAATCATTGCTTCGACCAACTCTCCAAAAACATCTAACCATAAGGGTTCACCATCATCGGTTTACCACACCGGATACACGCCGGACAAGAAAAAAGGGAAAAAGACTGTTGATATTTCACCAAACACAAAACAAAAGATCGATGATCTCCACCATTATCAACAGGAGTCTCTAATGCTTCAACGGGAGATGTATTATGAATAGAAAATATAACAACCCAATATTTTTGAAATTTATTTTATTTGTTTTAAACTATTTTTATAGTGAAGTAGAAATTTTTCTAGAATTAATGGTAATATATTGGAATTTTTAGGTTCTGTTCCCTATTTATAAGCAATTTCTTTAATTCTTTTGATATTTTCCATGAATTTAATTATTTATTTCACTTTGAAAATGTTTTAAAATCATTTTTATTTCAAATTTTGTTTTATAATATTTTTAAAATGATGTAAATAACTTTCCAAAGCCATTGGTAATTTTCTTGTAATTTTTATGTCCTGCTTGCTATTTTTTTAAACAATTTCTTTATTCCTTTTTCTATTTTTCTCCAATTTGATTTTCTATTTTATTTTGAAAATGATAAATAAATTAATTTAATTCAAGTTTCCACTTCATAATAATTTTATAATGAAATGTATAATTTTCCAAGACTAACAGTGATTTATTCACAATTTTAGAACACTGTTTGGTATTTTTATGGCATTTTCTTCATTATTTTATATTTTTTTCAAATTATACTATTTGTTACCTCATATTTCTAATTGATTTCGCTTTGTAAAGTATTTTCTCCTGAAATTTTGTTTATATAAAGATTTAGAAGGAAAGGAATATGGAAGATTGTAAATCACTTTGAAACGTAAGCCCTTTTATTTGCCCAAACCCTTCATTTCCTTAAACTCCTCAATTAATTGCCTTAGCCGTGTAAAACCCTAGTGTAGCCGTCATCTCATTAGGTTTTCACATGAAAAAGAATCCATCTTCATTTGTTTCTCATGGCTTCAATAAGATCTGGTAATGGCTTCCCTTTCTTTTCTTACTTTTCTCCTTGTTTTCTCTAAATTTTTGCCTTGTTTCTCTTCTAGTTTGGATCGGCCTCTTCTCCATAGCCGTAGCCACAAACTCCTACATCTCTTCCATGCCTTCAACACCATCTACTCCACCAGCAATGACCATGGCCGAGCCATCTATGGTGGCCAAACCCTTCAAATTGCAACCTACATGCCTAAAAACAATGTTTTTGACCATTGTTGCCTCATTCCCTTCATCCACCACTCAAATCACCACCATAGCCGCCACCACCACCACTGACCTAACCACCACACACCCCTTCCACCTCTGTCCAGTCATGATGCACCCTTAGGCCGAGCATACTTCCCATGGCCGAGCAACCTAGCCTAACAAAAACTCCACTTTTTGCCTAAAAACCATTCACCGCCTCATGCATAAAACTCCATCTTGTTTTGCCATGAACCTGACCCACGCTAGCCATAAACCTGAACCAAAACTTTACCAAATTTGAAACAAAACATACCCTAGGTCGTGACAAAGGTTTGAGGAAGCAAGGCAAAAGTTTGGCAATCCGTTTCTCTTTTATTTCAAAGTTATTGCATGTTATAGTCATATTGAATTGTGTTGTTTTGTTTGTTTATTTTGGGTTGTACGCAAGAGTTGTAGCTTGGATTCAACCTCCACTCAAGTCCGTAGTTGTGTCATCGTGCCTTATTGTCTATTTGTGCCATTGGTTTGGAAATATTCAGCAATTAGAGGTGAGTAAATCTCACACGACAATTATATACTTACGTAGTTGTAAAACAACCACAACTGAATGTGTAGAAATATTTATGATGTTATAACTGCCATGTGATTTTATATATATGATGTTAACATGTTAAATTATATGTCATATCACCTGTTACATGTCACATCACCTATTACTATTATATATTGTTAAACTGTTCATTTTTATCTGTTTATCACACTGCAAGTTCCCTGTAGGTTAGAAATCATTATGGGTTGAAATGATACATACCCGAACGAACTTTAGAATAAGGAAAAATCGTTATGGGCTGAAATGATAGGCTTGAACGGTTTTTAAATTATTCATTTTGACTTGGGATTGCGGGTTTGAAATGATAGAACCCGGATTTTATTTTTAAACTGCGGATTGAAATTATACATATCCGTATCACATAAACGAGGATAGAAAACTATATACAGACCCGTGGTTATTTTATAAATGTTTTCTGGAATTTTAAATATTTTAAATTGTAAATATATGAAAATTTGATTTAAATTGGATTTTTATTTATTAATTATAGAAATTTGGAATTTTCTATAAGTAAAAATGTTGAAAAAAAATGAATAGTTGCATTGAATTTTTGAAATATAACTTAAGTGGAAAATTAGAATTCTAGTTAAATAAATTAAGTTACATAAATAAAAATTGGAAACTAAATTTTTTGAAAAAAAAACGAAGAAAATTTAAGTGTTAAGTTGTTTATTTAAAAATGTGAAGAATTGGAAATTTACACTTGAATTTATTAAAGGAATCTGTTGAAAATTGGATTTAATAATAAGAAATTTATTGTATATAAATAATATGTTAATGAACATTTTTATTGTCAAAAATATGATTTTGAAATATTTAAAGGATTTAAAATGAAGTTTATTATTTGCTGGAAATACACTAAATTCTAGAAATCACTTTTAATGGCATTCAGAAATGCTATGGTTTCTGAATTGAACTAAAATAGTGTAAACAGAGCTATTACAGCATTTCTGAAATGTTGTAGTTGCTGTAATTGAATTTATAGGCTAATATTGGACTCAGGTCTATTATAACATTCTCTGGAAATGCCGCAGTGGTCTGCTGTGCTTGCTGAAATCAGTTTAAACCTTTGTATTGAAATCTGAACTACCGTAGCACTTCTGAAATGCTGTCTTTTCTGTTTTGAACTATAATTCAACTAAAAACTGAGGTTTTAACAGCAGTTTTAAGTGTTGTCTTTGCTGAATAAAAATATTTCATATATAACTTATAATAGTTTTTTCTAAATGCTGTAAAAGGCTGAAATTTCTATAATTATGGTTTTTGACTTAGTAAACGAACTCTGAATGGTTTGAAACTTTGGAAATTAAATACTTGAAATGAAAGAACAATAAGTCCACTTTTAAAATGATCTTAATGAATAAATTAAATTGGAAATGAATCATTTTAAAGAGAAGTTCAAATTGAAATAAATGAATGTTATCTTTGAACTTTAAAAGGGTATTAAGTTTGATAATTTGCATTTGAATTTAATAATGATTTAAAAAAGGGAAATTTGAAAAGATATGTTGTTTTGAAATATTGACATAATTTTTGGGAATGATTAAATCTTTATTGGATAAAGAATTGAGTTTTGAAATGATGTTTTCATTTGAAGTAAAGTATTATTTCAAAATTATAACCACGGGTTATAATAACGATTGGTTGGCAAAGAGACCGGGATCGGATATGGACATACTCTCTGTCGATACCAAAACCACTTTGACTAACCGTGTACGCGGTGGAGATTCCAGAATGAAGTAGGATGGTGACGACGTTCTTGTGGTATGTTACGTGAACCCAACTCCCGTGAGTTGGCATAAGGTGGCTAAAATAGGAGCGATCTCGGGCCAGCTGAGGTAGCACCTCTTATCGAACGTATTTCTTCGATACCATTCTATTACTTGTGATTGTTTGGTGGCCACCCTCCGATTTTGGGACTGTGTTCCGAGACGGGCGTATGTGGCTGCTGCGTTACCACCAGCCCATGTGCGTAATTGGTATATCTACCCTGGCATTGCCTTGTGTGCCGTGTCACCTACCATACCGAGCCTTTACTACGAGTTTCTATTTATGTCGTACCTATGCAGTATCTTCTCATAGTCTCCCGATCAGGAGATATGCAGGTACTGTATAGACTATTGGCATTAATTGTGTTAAGGTGGAAAATGTAAAGCCTTAACGCTATTTAAAAGTATGTTTATTTTACGGTTAGACATTATTATAATAGCGCAATATACTATATAGTAAATATTTTAACGGATCCTTAGAGGATGGGCGGTCCCAGGCATCTTCTAAGTTATTTGTACCTTTACTACAGTTCACTTGAGTTGGTTTACACTGGATAAGTATGTATGTACTAACTCGAGTGTTTGCTTTTTATTTACGCTCGGGTCAGCCTGAGTTTATTCACAGATTTGGATTCCCACTCTCTGGAGGTCTGGAATCGCTGGAGATTTATCAGCTTATCTAGTTATCTATATTTCAGTTCTGTTGTTCTGTTGTCAGCTTTGTATTAGTGGACTTCTTTGTATTTGGGATTTGATGTCGTATTTACTTTCAGTCAGATATTATGTATTTTGTATTTGGTTTTGAGACTTTGTGATAGTAGCTTCATGAATTACTATGGTATTTAATTTCCGCTGCGAGATATTCTGATGTTCTGTGTCTGTGATTCTGTGATTTGATTTTTATTTGCTCCAAAAAATTTTACAATCTGTTATTTTGTACTATTCAAGTCTGGCATGTGTGGATTATTGTCGATTTGAATAGTGGAAAATAGTGGGTCGTTACAGTTGGTATCAGAGCCAGGTTTTGGGCAAACCTTAGCCTGCGGCGTAAAAACTCATTAGAGATAGGGTAGAAATATCCAGTGAAATCAACTTCCGAATCATTTCTTTGTGAGAGAATGTATTTTCAAAGTGTGAAATGAATTTTTAAATGATTTTTAAAAGGTTTTTCAAAGATTATTTCGATATAAACTTTTTCTTGTTTTAAAAGCAAATTTTCTAACTCCTTTCCTTTCGTATCTACCTTGTTAGAAATTTATGTAATTAGAATGTTCTTCCAAGTGAATTTATTTTGTCTTATCTTATCTTTATCTTATCTCTACTTGTGTCCTAATATTAATTCTTGAATTTTCAGGATGAATCGTAGGAATGCTAGAGGTCAGGGTCGTGGTGCTGTCCCAGTTCCAAACCCAGCTCCTGTCCGTTTCACTGTTCTTTGCAAAGAATTTACTCAGCTTGGAGGAACCAAGTTCACTGGTTCCGAATCTATCATTGAGGCTCAGCAATGGCTGAGGAGTATCACAAGGATATTTACTGGTCTTGATATTACTGATGCCCAGAAGCGTCAGTTAGCCGCATGGCAGTTGCAGGAGGCTGCCCAAGATTGGTGGGAGTCGGTTACGGCTAATACCATTGAGGCTGATCTTACTTGGGAACAGTTCAGGTATCTTCTTGTGTCTCTTTGAACTCTGTTTCGTATCTTTTCGTGCCTTGTCTAAGCTTATCTATCATTCTTCTCAGGGAAGCTTTCATCGCTAAGTGGATGCTAGAGGCGGGGAAATCCCAGCTTTATAGAGAGTTCATGGACCTCAAGCAGGGAAGCATGTCTTTTTCAGAGTACGAGAGGAAGTTTAACGAACTTTCTAAGTTCGGACCTGGTCTCATAAACACTCCTCTGAAGAAGAACGAGAAGTTTATTGCTGGTGCTCGTCCCGAGTACTACAGTCATCTCATTTCTCATGTTCATGGCACCTTTACCCAGCTTATGGATATGGCTCTTCGTTATGAGAACCCTACTTATAAGGGTCCTGCTTCAGTTGGTGCTCCATCATCTCAGACTTCTTCTGCAAATTCTAAGAAGAGGAAACTTAGTTTCCAGCAACAGAAGAAGAATTGGCTCAAGAATCCGGGTTTGGGATCTTCAGCATCTGCTCCATCTCAGAGGCAGCCAGTTGACCTTTCCTCCATCACCTGTTTCAAGTGTGACCAGAAAGGGCACTATGCGAATAGTTGTCCTACTAGTGTTGGTGCTGCCATTCCTCCACCTGCTTAGCCAGCTAGGCGTGAGCTTTGCCATATCTGTCTCCAGCCTGGCCATTTTAGGAAGGATTGCCCTACCCAACAGAGGGGTAAGCCTTCTGGTATATTTGCTGTCACCTCTGCCTCTTCTCCAACACCTGCTCCTTCAGCTCCTAGTGATGACCAAGGTACGCTCCAGGGTTCCTTTTCTTTATTTTAGCATCCTGTTCGTGTTCTGTTTGATACTGGTGCATCCCACAGTTTTATATCTGTTGATTTGTGTGATAAGTTTGAGCATCTACTTTCTCCTGATTATGTTTCTGAATCCTTATGTGTTTCAAATCCAATCGGGGGTCCCGCAAACCTTAATAGGATTTGTAAACAAGTGAAGCTTCTTTATTCTGATCATTGTTTCAGTGGTGATTTCTATGTTTTGGGCTTCGATGCTTTTGATTTGTTGCTTGGTAGTGATTGGCTTGGTAGGCATAATGCTCACATCTCTTGTAAAGCCCGGTCTGTTTATCTTGAGGATGATCTGGGTAATTCCTTTGTTATTCGGTGCCACATGCCTCAGGATTTTGCTGGCAGTTTTATTTATTCTCTGGATTCTTCTTCTGGTGACCTTCATTCGACCCGTGTGGTCAAACTCTTTCCAGATGTTTTTGGTGAAGTCACTGCTTTACCTCCAAAGCGGGAGATAGATTTCCGCATTGACCTTATTCCTAGAGCTCGACCAGTTGTTCTTCCTTCTAGAAGAATGGCACCTCGTTAGAAGGTTGAGTTAGCAAAACAAATTGAGGACTTATTCTCCAAAGGTCTAATTAGACCCAGTCATTCCGAATGGGGAGCAGCGGTGGTTTTTGTCACCAAGTCAGATGGTTCTCTTAGGATGTGTGTTGACTATAGGGAGTTAAACAAGCTCACTATGAAAAACAGATATCCCATGCCTCGCATCAATGACATGTTTGATCAGCTTTATGGTGCTACTTGTTTCTCTCAGCTTGATCTTGCCACAGGTTTTCACCAGCTCAGAGTCGCTGAGGAAAGTATTCCTAAGACTGCTTTCCGTACAGAGAATGGTTTTTTCGAATGGTTAGTCATGCCTTTTGGTTTGACTAATGCTCATGCTTTCTTTGTTGATTTGATGAATCGTGTTTTTCGAGATGTTCTTAATAAATTTGTTCTAGTCTTTGTTGATGATATCCTTGTGTTTTCTAAGATCAAGGCAGAGCAAGAGTCACACTTGAAATCTGTTCTAGAGATTCTTAGAAGCCATCAATTGAAGGCTAAATTTTCTAAATGCCATTTCTGGAAGGATGAAGTTCGGTTTCTCGGACATATTGTTTTTGGTAATGGAGTTTCTGTTGATCCAGCCAAGATCGCTGCGATCAATGTAAGTCTTTCCTTCTTTCTCCTTTCCTTTATCATTTAATTATTCTATCCCTTCTGTGGTTTTCATTTTCCCTATTTTTGTTTTAGGATTGGGAAACTCCTAAGACTCCATTAGATATTCGTAGTTTTATGGGCCTTGCCGGTTATTACCGGAGATTCATCTAGAATTTTGCTCGGATTTCTGCACCGCTCACTGCTTTAACTCGTAAGAATGCAAAGTTTATCTGGGATAAGAAGTGTGAAGCTGCATTCGCTGAGTTAAAGAGCAAGCTAACTTCCGCACCAGTTCTTACAGTACCGAACGGAAGTGAAGGATTGACGGTATATACTGATGCTTGTCGTGAAGGATTGGGTGCTGTTCTCATGCAGGATGGTAAGGTCATTGCCTATGCCAACCGTCAGCTGAAAACCCATGAAGCTAATTATGCCGCCCATGATTTAGAGTTGCTTGCTATTGTCTTTGCTTTGAAGCTTTGGAGGCATCATTTGCTTGGAACCAAGTTTGAGCTTTTCACCGATCATCGGTCTCTGAAATATATCTTCACCCAGAAGGATTTGAATCAAATGCAAGTTCGTTGGCTTGAGTTTTTGGCTTCTTACGACCTTGATATTAGCTATACTCCCGGTAAAGCTAATGTTGTGGCCGATGCTCTGAGTCGGAAGAAGGCATTGTTGTGTCAGCTTGTTGTTTCTTCTTCTCCTCTTTTGGATCATATCAAGGCTAAGCAAGATGAGGATAGGATGCTTAGGCTTATTAAGGAGAGTGTTCGTAACAGAGTTGGTGGCAGTAGTAGTGGTAGTAGTGGAGCTCATATCGATGACAGAGGGGTTTTGAGGATTAATGGTAGGATTTGTTCCCGAATGTAGATGGTTTAAGGCAGGAGTTACTTCGGGAGAATCATCGATCCAAACTTTCTATCCATCCCGGCGTGACAAAGATGTATCTGGATATGAAGAAGCTTTATTGGTGGAAAGGTATGAAGAGGGATGTCTCTATCTTTGTTAGTCGGTGTGCGACTTGTCAGCAAGTCAAGGCCGATCATCAGAAGACTCCTGGTTTGTTGCAGCCTCTTGAGATTCCCGACTGGAAGCGGGAACAGGTTTCCATGGATTTCATTGATGGATTTCCGAGGTCTAGGAAGGGCAATGAGAGTATCTGGGTTATTGTGGATTGGCTAACCAAATCTGCTCATTTTATTCCGGTCAAGTCTACCCGTTCTGCTTCTAGCTTGTCTGAGATCTACATGAGGGAGATTGTTCGTCTCCATGGTGTTCCTCTCAGTATTGTTTATGATCATGATCCTATCTTTACCAGCCAGTTCTGGAAAGCTTTTCAGGAATCTTTGGGTACTCATCTGAATCTGAGCACTGTTTACCATCCGCAGACTGCCGGTCAAATGGAAAGGTGAATCGGATACTCGAAGATCTTCTTCGTGCTTGTGTGCTTGATTGTGGTGGATCTTGGGAAGATCATTTGCATCTTGTCGAGTTCACCTACAATAATAGTTATCAGGTATAATCTTATCTTTTGTTTTAAGTTCATCTTAATATTTTATCTATTCCCTTTCTATCTTTGAATTCAGGCCAGTATCAAAATGTCTCCATTTGCTGCTTTATATGGCCGACCTTGTCGATCCCCATCTTGCTGGATTGAATCCGGTAATCGTCTGATTCTTGGTCCTGATATGATTCTGGAAGCTTCTGGGAGAGTTGAGGAGATTAAGAGAAGGTTGAGGGTTGCTCAGGATAGGCAGAAGAAGTATGCTGACAGGAGAAGGAAGAAGCTTGAGTTTGCTGTTGGCGATATAGTTTTCCTTAAGGTCTCTCCCTTGAGGAATGTCATTCGTTTTGTCGTAGAGGGAAGCTTTCTCCCAGATTCATTGGTCCTTTCCGCATTTTGGAAAGAGTTGGTTCCTTGGCTTATCGTCTGGAGTTACCCGAGAAGCTTTCTGGAGTGCATGATGTATTCCACGTCTCACATCTTCGCCGGTATCTCCATGACCCATCTTTGGTTGTTCAGCCTTCTGCTCTTGACAGCTTGGATATTGAGCCTAATCTGACTGTCAAGAGGAAGCCACTTTGTATTGTCGATAGAGGTACGAAGCAGCTAAGAAGGAAATCTGTTAGTCTGGTCAAAGTACAATGGAGTACGGATGATCGTGACTGTGCTTGGGAGACGGAGGAGAGCATTCGTGCTTCAAATCCGAAATTGTTTATTCCAGGTACTATTTTATTTTTCTATCTTGATTTCATTTTTGTTTCCTAGTTTTCCGTTCTTTTCGAGGACGAAAAGGTTTGAGTGGGGGAGAATGTAACAACCCAATATTTTTGAAATTTATTTTATTTGTTTTAAATTATTTTTATAGTGAAGTAGAAATTTTTCTACAATTAATGGTAATATATTGGAATTTTTAGGTTCTGTTCCCTATTTATAAGCAATTTCTTTAATTCTTTTGATATTTTCCATGAATTTAATTATTTATTTCACTTTGAAAATGTTTTAAAAATAATTTTTATTTCAATTTTTGTTTTATAACATTTTTAAAATGATGTAAATAACTTTCCAAAGCCATTGGTAATTTTCTTGTAATTTTTATGTCCTGCTTGCTATTTTTTTAAACAATTTCTTTATTCCTTTTTCTATTTTTCTCCAATTTAATTTTCTATTTTATTTTGAAAATGATAAATAAATTAATTTAACTTTCTATTTTATTTTTAAAATGATAAATAAATTAATTTAATTTAAGTTTCCACTTCATAATAATTTTATAATGAAATGTATAATTTTCCAAGACTAACGGTGATTTATTCACAATTTTAGAACACTGTTTGGTATTTTTAAGGCATTTTCTTCATTATTTTATATTTTTTTCAAATTATACTATTTGTTACCTTATATTTCTAATTGATTTCGGTTTGTAAAGTATTTTCTCCTGAAATTTTGTTTATATAAAGATTTAGAAGGAAAGGAATATGGAAGATTGTAAATCACTTTGAAACGTAAGCCCTTTTATTTGCCAAAACCCTTTATTTCCTTAAACTCCTCAATTAATTGCCTTAGCCGTGTAAAACCCTAGTGTAGCTGTCATCTCATTAGGTTTTCACGTGAAAAAAAAATCCATCTTCATTTGTTTCTCACGGCTTCAATAAGATCTGTTAATGGCTTCCCTTTCTTTTCTTACCTTTCTCCTTGTTTTCTCTAAATTTTTGCCTTATTTCTCTTCTAGTTTGGATCGGCCTCTTCTCCATAGCCGCAGCCACAAACTCCTACATCTCTTCCATGCCTTCAACACCATCTACTCCACCAGCCATGACCATGGCCGAACCATCTATGGTGGCCAAACCCTTCAAATTGCAACCTACACGCCTAAAAACAATGTTTTTGACCATTGTTGCCTCATTCCCTTCATCCACCACTCAAATCACCACCATAGCCGCCACCACCACCACTGACCTAACCACCACACACCCCTTCCACCTCTGTCCAGTCATGATGCACCCTTAGGCCGAGCATACTTCCCATGGCCGAGCCACCTAGCCTAACAAAAACTCTACTTTTTGCCTAAAAACCATTTACCGCCTCATGTATAAAACTCCATCTTGTTTTTCCATGAACCCGACCCATGCTAGCCATAAACCTGAACCAAAACTTTACCAAATCTGAAACAAAACATACCCTAGGCAGTGACAAAGGTTTGAGGAAGCAAGGCAAAAGTTTGGCAATCCGTTTCTCTTTTATTTCAAAGTTATTGCATGTTATAGTCATATTGAATTGTGTTGTTTTGTTTGTTTATTTTGGGTTGTACACAAGAGTTGTAGCTTGGATTCAACCTCCACTCAAGTCCGTAGTTGTGTCATCGTGCCTTATTGTCTATTTGTGCCATTGGTTTGGAAATATTCAGCAATTAGAGGTGAGTAAATCTCACACAACAATTATATACTTATGTAGTTGTAAAACAACCACAACTGAATGTGTAGAAATATTTATGATGTTATAACTGCCATGTGATTTTATATATATGATGTTAACATGTTAAATTATATGTCATATCACCTGTTACATGTCACATCACCTGTTACTATTATATATTGTTAAACTGTTCATTTTTATCTGTTTATCACACTGCAAGTTCCCTGTAGGTTAGAAATCACTATGGGTTGAAATGATACATACCCGAACGGACTTTAGAATAAGGAAAAATCGTTATGGGCTGAAATGATAGGCTTGAACAGTTTTTAAATTATTCATTTTGACTTGGGATTGCGGGTTTGAAATGATAGAACCCGGATTTTATTTTTAAACTGCGGATTGAAATTATACATATCCGTATCACGTAAACGAGGATAGAAAACTATATACAGACCCGTGGTTATTTTATAAATGTTTTCTGGAATTTTAAATATTTTAAATTGTAAATATATGAAAATTTGATTTAAATTGGATTTTTATTTATTAATTATAGAAATTTGGAATTTTCTATAAGTAAAAATGTTGAAAAATAATGAATAGTTGCATTGAATTTTTGAAATATAACTTAAGTGGAAAATTAGAATTCTAGTTAAATAAATTAAGTTACATAAATAAAAATTGGAAATTAAATTTTTTGAAAAAAAAAACGAAGAAAATGCAAGTGTTAAGTTGTTTATTTAAAAATGTGAAGAATTGGAAATTTACACTTGAATTTATTAAAGGAATCTGTTGAAAATTGGATTTAATAATAAGAAATTTATTGTATATAAATAATATGTTAATGAACATTTTTATTGTCAAAAATATGATTTTGAAATATTTAAAGGATTTAAAATGAAGTTTATTATTTGCTGGAAATACACTAAATTCTGGAAATCACTTTTAATAGCATTCAGAAATGCTATGGTTTCTGAATTGAACTAAAATAGTGTAAACAGAGCTATTACAGCATTTCTGAAATGTTGTAGTTGCTGTAATTGAATTTATAGGCAAATATTGGACTCAGGTCTATTATAGCATTCTCTGGAAATGCTGTAGTGGTCTGCTGTGTTTGCTAAAATCAATTTAAACCTTTGTTTTGAAATCTGAACTACCACATCACTTCTGAAATGCTGTTTTTTCTGTTTTGAACTATAATTCAACTAAAAACTGAGTTTTTAACAGCAGTTTTAAGTGCTGTCTTTGCTGAATAAAAATGTTTCATATATAACTTATAACAGTTTTTTCTAAATGCTGTAAAAGGCTGAAATTTCTATAATTATGGTTTCTGACTTAGTAAACGAACTCTGAATGGTTTGAAACTTTAGAAATTGAATACTTGAAATGAAAGAACAATAAGTCCACTTTTAAAATGATATTAATGAATAAATTAAATTGGAAATGAATCATTTTAAAGAGAAGTTCAAATTGAAATAAATGAATGTTATCTTTGAACTTTAAAAGGGTATTAAGTTTGATAATTTGCATTTGAATTTAATAATGATTTAAAAAAGGGAAATTTGAAAAGATATGTTGTTTTGAAATATTGACATGATTTTTGGGAATGATTAAATCTTTATTGGATAAAGAATTGAGTTTTGAAATGATGTTTTCATTTGAAGTAAAGTATTATTTCAAAACTATAACCACAGGTTATAATAACAATTGGTTGGCAAAGAGACCGGGATCGGATATGGACATACTCTCTGTCGATACCGAAACCACTTTGACTAACCGTGTACGCGGTGGAGATTCCAGAATGAAGTAGGATGGTGACGACGTTCTTGTGGTATGTTACGTGGACCCAACTCCCGTGAGTTGGCATAAAGTGGCTAAAACAGGAGCGATCTCGGGCCAGCTGAGGTAGTACCTCTTATCGGACGCATTTCTTCGATACCATTCTATTACTTGTGATTGTTTGGTGGCCACCCTCCGATTTTGGGAATGTGTTCCGAGGTGGGCGTATGTGGCTGCTGCGTTACCACCAGCCCGTGTGCGTAATTGGTATATCTACCCTGGCATTGCCTTGTGTTCCGTGTCACCTACCATACCGAGCCTTTACTACGAGTTTCTATTTGTGTCGTACCTATGCAGTATCTTCTCATAGTCTCCCGATCAGGAGATATGCAGGTACTATATAGACTATTGGCATTAATTGTGTTAAGGTGGAAAATGTAAAGCCTTAACGCTATTTAAAAGTATGTTTATTTTACTGTTAGACATTATTATAATAGCGCAATATACTATATAGTAAATATTTTAACGGATCCTTAGAGGTTGGGCGGTCCCAGGCATCTTCTAAGTTATTTGTACCCTTACTACAGTTCACTTGAGTTGGTTTACACTGGATAAGTATATATGTCCAGACTCGAGTGTTTGCTTTTTATTTACGCTCGGGTCAGCCTGAGTTTATTCACAGATTTGGATTCCCACTCTCTGGAGGTTTGGAATCGCTGGAGATTTATCAGCTTATCTAGTTATCTATATTTCAGTTCTGTTGTTCTGTTGTCAGCTTTGTATTAGTGGACTTCTTTGTATTTGGGATTTGATGTCGTATTTACTTTCAGTCAGATATTATGTATTTTGTATTTGGTTTTGAGACTTTGTGATAGTAGCTTCATGAACTACTATGGTATTTAATTTCCGCTGTGAGATATTCTGATGTTCTGTGTCTGTGATTCTGTGATTTGATTTTTATTTGCTCCAAATTTTTTTACAATCTGTTATTTTGTACTATTCAAGTCTGGTATGTGTGGATTATTGTCGATTTGAATAGTGGAAAATAGTGGGTCGTTATAGAAAATTAACTATAGACGTATAGGTATAATCGAGAATATAGCAATGAAATTCTGCGGGGCTTCGTCACACCCGATATACGAAAATGTCGTTGCGCCTATCAAACGCCCTTCGACTTCGTCTCCTCCGCGACCACCATACTCACCAAATTCATGAGATCGCAACGAAGCTTCGAACATTCGTCATAAGCAACCGAAAGAATTCAAGACACCAAATCTTAAGAAATAATCATAGTGTTAAATAATTTTTCGTTATATTTTTAAATAAATTTTCTATCTATGTGTACGTTTATGTTGGAAATAAAATAATTTCTGTGCAATAAACGGCAACTCATGTATAAAAATTATTCACATTTAATAGCAAAATATGGTTAGTTCTATATCATTCAGTAAAATAAAATTATTTACATTAGTAGAATAAACAAAATATACATAATCCATATCGTATAAAAATTCATTGTGCAAAATGCTACAGGTCAGTCGACTGGATTTGAAAATCAGTCGATTGACACTGCAATTTTTTTTAAATATATACAAGGCCAGTCGACTGTTCCAAGGCCTCAGTCGACTGGACCAGAAGGTTGAGTATAATCAACCTTCAGCTTCAGTCGACTGACGCCCATAGCCAGTCGACTGACGCTGTAATATAAACGTTTATATAACAGACCCAGTCGACTGTTGCAGGGCCTCAGTCGATTAGACCATAAGGTCGAATATTCACAACCTTCAGCTTCAGTCGACTGAAGCCCTGCTCCAGTCGATTGAGCCGTAGATCTGAAGGGCTTTTTTACCTTTTCACCTACCCCCTTTACCCCTTCATCTATCACTTTACCTTCTCTCCTCTTTTACAATTTAGTTTTTCAAAGTCTTCAAAACCCTAAGCTCTCCAAAAAACAAAATTTTCTCCTCAAAATCAAAATCAAATGGCACAAAAATGTAAAGGTCAAGCCTCCTCCTCGTCTCAACCTCCATCTAATGAACAAATTCAGTGGTGGCTATTTGACGGCACCGCAATAAAGAGGTGGAGACGGATGCAAGATTCAAGAATATTCGAAGGTTCCTTCATCAAATTCCCTAATTTTTCACCCTATCACATTCAAGAATTAGCCCAACGGAGCAATTTAGAGTCGTTAATTGATAGCGACGACAATAAACACAAAATCAACCAAATTATGATGAAGTTGTTGTATGCTAAGCTTAACTTGGGTCATCAAGATGTTCCAAATTAGGAAGATTGCATATGGAGTCTCGTATGTAGTAAGCCCATCTTCTTTTCTCTAGACCGCATGGCTCATATTATAAACAAAAAATGATGGAGTTGAACTGGCTACTATTGATGTTGATTTGGTTGTTCGAGACCGCGTAAGCCATTTATTTCTTGAAAACGATACGCGTCAGTCAAAATCGATGTCTTTACGACCAAAGGCACGAATAATTCATCACGCCTTGATGAAAATCGTAACTCCTAGAACCGAGAGTTATGAACTCGTCTATGAACATAATTTTAGAGCTTTGTGTGAAACTTTTGGAAACATCAAAGTAAACTGGCTTCGTTTAATACTTGACAAGTTTTTAAGCTTTAATAAAGGTAAGATGAATATAATTTATCATGGCGAATATATTATGCGTCTTCTCAAAGCTTGTGAAGTTCTGAAACCGGATTCACCGGTTTCTACCGTTGGTTGTTTGAACGCTCGGACCTTAGCCTTAATGAAATTACCGGTTGCCCGACCCCCTACTATAATATCTTTTGAAGAATGGACCCAAAGGCAAACAACTCAAGTCCAACCTGAACAACAAGGCGAGCCTTCTCACGGACCATCTCGTCAAACATCAACTCGATATCAACAAGAAGAAATTACGATTCCAAATGAAGGTCTTTAACCAATTGAGGCCATCAATATCGTGTGCCATAATCAACGAATCCTTCAATCAAACATCCTCAAAGTTGATAAGAAGCCCGATAAAGTCAAAGGATTTTTCACAAAATTATGGCAAGCTATATCGTGCTCTTCTGGTACGTCTACTTCTACTATAGGCGATCCAGGTAAGCAACCCATATTTACATGGTCTTCTTCTTCTTCTGGGGACGATCAAGCTAGTAGTGATGATGATGGTAATGAAGGAGATGGTGGTAGGGGTAAACATCCGATGGAGTAAAATGTTCATTTCTTTCATTTAAGACATTTGCTTATAATACGGTTTGTACTAAATAACCATTCTAGTTTATTTATTTTAAACACTCTTGTCTATGGATATTAAATGTTTGGATGATTATTCTTGGTTTTATTTCATATTATCTTTAACATTATGATATCATATTACTTATTCCTTTTTGTCGATGAGAAAGGGGGAGAAATATTATTGCTACTAATAAAAATGCAGGATATAGAACATCAAAGATTCAGGAGGAGTAAGTATTTATGTTTTATATATATACAATCGAAATTTATATCTATTTATAGGTTGTCATCAATCAAAAAGGGGGAGAATGTTGAGGCTTGGTTTTGATTCATGACATGAAGCTATCACTATAACATACAGATTTGACCACTGCTACGACTAAAAAAGACAAGGAGACGAGACTTTAAAAACCAGTGCATCAACTATGGTGTTTTGTTTTTAAGTCTTAGGTTAATATTTGTTAAAATCTCTCCTCGATTATGTCTACACTAGCTTATATATTTAATCACTATATTTATTAAATATTTTATACACATATAAGCTCATTTTTAAATTATTAAAGTAATATAAAGTTATAGAAATAAATATATAAATGTAAATTTTGCAAACTACACAAAAATGACAAGGTCAGTCGACTGGACTACGGAACCAGTCGACTGACACTAGAATTTTTGTGCAGCATGCACAGTTACATAAATATATATGAATTTAAATTTAAAATTACTTTTGAATCTTCAGTCGACTGAATTTCTATAACAGCCATTTTTTTGAAAGGAGCGACTTTTGTGAGGAGTTGCAAACCTTTAACGAAAAGATTTGGATGCAACACTTCGATCGAAACTCTTCACCAACAGTCATAGCTTCCTAACTCTTATAAATACAAACTCCAACTTCATTTCAAATCACTGAATAACAATCGATTTCTCTTATTCTCCGATCTAACTTTCTGAAATCTATTTGCTTTCATACTTTCAATTATTCTACATAAAAGCAATACTATACCTTTCTATTCTTCATATACTTAGAATATAAACATTTATACTCGAGGAGAAGATTATAGGAAGGGTGTACTATAAGTGACAAATCAGTGTTATCAGAACACATATTAGTCAAACTATTTTCTGTATTAGTTGAAGTCCTGTTCTGCTGCTCAGGCGAGTGAAGTCCTCTTCGGCTGTTGAGATGAAAACCTGTTCTGCTGCTCAGGTCCCTGTTCGGCTGCTCAGGGGTTTATAGACCTGTTCCTCTGGGTTAAGTGAGGGTTGTTGTTTTAGTGAAATTCCAAAAGGAGTCTGGGACTGGATGTAGGATGGTGCTCCGAACCAGTATAAAAATCTCTGGTGTCATTTTACTATACTGCTTTTTATTCCGCACTATTTACAGTATTATTATCATTATTATGCTTTGCATTATCATATATCCATATTACACGATCCATAGCATCACTTTCATATTGGGCCCATTAAAGTGCGGGTTGTTACATTTGGTATCAAAAGTCGGTTTAGTCAAGCATACAAATTAGGATTTGCTGAGTGGACATATTTTTTCCCTATATATATATTATACACCAAACCCTACAAATTCTGTCTGTAGAAGTAGTTGAGACATATTCATAAAATATTGATAAGGCAATTTTGATATAGAAAAATAAATAGGGTTAAAGATATATGCATGTCCCAATTACCCCATGAGGTGTATGCCGTATCCTAAGGCGCTGACTTAAGAAGAGCACGCGCACTACATATAAAAGGGTCCCTGAAGTTGGATAGTATTTGACTCCTTTATTGGCCTAGATTTCCCTACGGTTGTGGATCCCATTCGATTATCAATTGGGGAAATACATTTTATTTAGATAAATGGAAAGTGAAGAATCTATGTGTTATAGATATACAAAGTAAGAATGGATAAATTTCGCGAAGGAAGGTGTGTAATCATCACCGTAACAACCCTGTTTTCGATTATGTGATATCAGACAAATTTTATTATAGTAAAAGAATTTGAATTCATATTTTGGTAATCAGTATCTTAGAAATAAGGTTTTATTTAATTGAAATCTAATTAATGATAGATTTTGTTTTAGCAAGTTGTATTAATTAATAAAATAATTTTCAAAAGACATATTAAACTGGATAAAGTGTTATTATTGAACATAAAATAATTTAAGGTGTAAATAATTATATATATGTATATATATATATATTTGAAATAGATGAAAAGAAGTTTAATTAATATTTATTTAAATCAATAAATTGATGAAGATGTATAAATTTATTTTAATCAATACAATGAATAAATGAAAATAAATTCACTTGTGTTAATCTGTTTAATAATTAAATAGGGTGAACTAATATCGAGTAGAATTTTGTACTTACTAAATTATATTTTATACAACAAAGTGTAAATCAGTTTAAATTAAAACGAAATTTATTTCAAATCAATAATTTGGGTTGTATAAAGAGAAGAAAGAAAATTTAATTATTGTCAACTAGTGAAAGCCTAGCCCATTTAAACTAGCTCACTCCTTTGTCTAACCCAAATGACGTAGCCTATTTTCTTCATTCCTAAAACCTTTTTACCTCTTTTTCCATTCTTTATTTCTCAGAACCCCTAATTCGATCAAAAAATAAATCGCGGCCAAAGCCAGCGATGCAAGCAGGCATGGGAAGCAGTGCCTCGTTGATGATGACATAGTGCCGGGGATGGTGATCAATGATGCAACACTTAGGAGGACGCTATTACGTGTGCCTGAGGTAAAACTTTGACCTAGGTTGCTAACTGCCATGTGAGGGAGATCGCAACGATGTGAAGGAGCTCGCGACGCTAGGATATAGGTGATCGACGCCTGACAATGCTTCGAAAGGGGGATGGTTAATCGAGGACAGCGGTGACACGATTACAGTCCTATAGGGTTTTGGTGGAGAAGCAATGCGATGGGCGGTAGTGGATGGTTACGAGACTGGCAGGGCATGGATTCAAGCAAAGATGGCCGTGTGCGAGTTTTCGAAAACGGTCACTGAACTTAGGTTGGAAGCTTAGTCTATGTACTATTTTTGCTCTCAGATTGGATGAGTTATTTCTTAACTCACATTTCTATATCTAAATAAATAACTATTCTTATACATGCCGTGATATGGTTATTTAGTTGATAATTGTTGAATTCAAATTATTGAATTATTTTAATTATGAATTGAAATTTTTTTGGCAGTGATTGAATGACAGAATTAGAATAAAAATTTAACGATGTAATTTCAATTGGTTGATGCTTAAATTAGTTGAGTAGAACGTTTGAAATATTGGATTTGAACCAATAGTTAAAAATGAATTAAATTGTTAAAAATAAGATTACATGTTAAAACTTATATTATTCCTTGTAAGTTTAGTTGATGGTTGAAAATACATACATTGTTGTATAATCGGAGTTTGTCGAAAAGCAACTCGGATTGATAAACAATTCCGTATTAAGGATATATATTTTATAGAGCGATGTTGGCTCAAGGTGTTGAATTTTCATTGGATTTATTTTTAAATTATTTAAATGTTTTTAATGAATTTCAAAATGAGATTTTATCCATTTTGATCCTTAGTGGAAATTAGTTTATAAAATATATAGTTAAATTATATCTTCTTAACTTATTGCTTATCACAAAATTTCCAATTAATTTTTTTAAAGATAAGCATATTTATTTACAAAATCTTTTTAAAATTATTGTTTATCAGTATATAATTTTGGAAATGCTTTAGAGGCAAATGATAAGATCCGATATTATTTTAGAAAAATGGTTATGAAAGTACTAAATTCAATTTCAAATAATTTTTGCTATAGAAGCTGTTTAAATGATTTTAAAAAGAGTTTGAAAGCCTTTGGAAAATTATATCTTTATTTGTGTGTGTATATATATTTAAATAGATTTTCAAAATAAAGTAAGTTGTCAACTATGAAAAGTAAAGCTTTGTTTTAAATTAAATTTAACTAAGATTTTTAAGTTACAAATAGTTTATGGTTTTAAAGTGTTTATGAAGTAATATTATTTATATATATAGAGGTTTGAAATAAAATGAATTATCAATTATTTAAATATTGTTTTGGTTCAAAGACCTAATAAAGGAATTTTATTTTAAGACTTAAAACTTTGTAACTCTTTTATATATATATATATATATATATATATATATATATATATATATATTTGAGTTACTGGATTTCAAAAGTGATTTTGGAAAAATTATATCTTGGTATATATAAAACTAATTTAAAACTCTTTTAATTCATTTGTTAGGGATTTACAAAGGTGAGAAGTAGATGAAATAATCATTTTCCAAATGATAAAATTATATTAATTACTTTCAACTTATAAACTATCGTTGGCTTTTATTGTAATTATCTTTTGGCTATTTTACGCAAGTTTGAATTGAATTTCTGGTGAATTTCATGATTTTCTATGAAATAAAGAATTTTAATAAATGATTGAATTATCTGGTGGTATGTAACACTTTGTACAATCCTTTCGATTATTGTTATAATTTTCTAAATAGAGTTTAATTGGAAATTATTTTCTTTTAGCAAATACTTGAATTTACTATCTGGTATGGGTCAGTTAGTTAAATTCTTTAATTACTGAAGTGATAGTAATTAACACTTAGAGTTGTATTATCTGAGGGTGTTCGAATTTCAAACTGATAGATCTTCGAGAGAAGATAACGCTTTTTTAGTCAATTTGAAAATCGATACATTTTAAGATTTGGGTTGGTAGATCTCTTTTGGAAGATCTGTTATGGTGGAAATACAGCCTTCTCTTTTGAAAGGAGGATTTTTGCATGCATCATAGTCGATAGATACTACAACCTATCGGTTTATTTTGTTTTCTATAGTTAGACCATGTTTACCTCTTTCGAAAGGTA
The DNA here is from genome assembly GCA_030765085.1 of Allium cepa. Lineage (NCBI taxonomy): Eukaryota > Viridiplantae > Streptophyta > Magnoliopsida > Asparagales > Amaryllidaceae > Allium > Allium cepa. The sequence continues at coordinate 1,036,183,861 of CM060937.1, read as the reverse complement.
AATTTACATAGGACAAATTAGGTACATTGATGCTCTTTTCTTTGAGCGGTGTCCCTAATCTACAGTCTCTTTCGGAAGGCTTTCTTTCTATGTAGAGGGTATCTTTCGGAAGATTTCATGTTATTAAACCGATTTATGACTACATTATTATTTCATTACTGATGATTATTTCTTCAGAGCTTTTTAGTACGGATATTCTATATCCTTTAGGGCTTTGAAGAATTTTGAATTGGTTATCACCGTATTTTGAGATGATAGTCTATTGAGCTTGATATATATTAATGAAATGGTGATTTGTTAGATATGCCTTATTTGAGTATTTGTTTTGGGCATATTTTATTCATGATTTATATGATTATTGTTAAGTCAAAATTTTGAGATCTATATTTATCGGTTTGATATGCCTTTTTGAATTTTGGGTTTTAGGCATATTTTGAGATGACTTATTTTAGAGTTTAGTCATTTATGTAATTATAAAATAGTGAATTTAATTAATGTGCGTTATTATAATTTTGTGTTTGTCCGGCATATTTTATATGACTTATTATTTAAGTATATAGTTATGATAATAATACACCTTTTTATTTAGATATAGTCTGACCCATTTATTATTTTAATACTCGGGTCAGGCCGAGACTTTATAAGTATAGGGACCCATTGACCTTTGGATTTTGAGCTAGCATTGAAGTAGACGATTTTGATAGTGTTAGTTTACTTCATAATTGTATATATTGACAGTTAGGAGTTTATGTCATCTATATTATATAGCAGTGACTTTGTACCTGATACTAGATTTTGGATATGATATATATGTATGTATGTACGTACGTATGTATGTACGTACGTATGTATGTACGTACGTATGTATGTACGTATGTACGTATGTATGTATGTATGTGTGTGTGTGTGTGGGTCTACTCATATTTTGTATACTCACATTCTATTATGTATATGATGATGTATATTATTCCGCCATGGTCTGTGACTCTGATTCTGATTTATCTATATTATATACTATTTTGAATATTTTAAGCGTGTGTTTATTACTTTGTGTTAATAATAAACACATCTAAATTTTAGTTCAAATCCTCAAAAAGTTAAATAAGATGTGTTAATGTTAGTATAAAGATATATTCACATTCGATAGCCTTCAACAAGCCGTATTCTCCGGATTAGCAGACGACATTACTTGTAATATTTGCTAAATTGGGCATAGCGGTGAGGTCGTTACAATCACTTTAAGAGGATAATTGAATTTTTAATACACTTTGAATGATGATAAGTTAGAAAGTAAGTGGAAAGGAAGAAAAGTCTAAAGAAGGAACAAATGAAACCCACTTTGAGTCTGACCCTATATGAAAGAATTCAACAAAAGGTTTTTAAATTTCCTTAAAAGTATTTGAAAAACGATTTTCAAATTGATTTATTTAAAAATAGAGAAACCTTATTTTTGAAAAAAAATAGTAAATATTAAAAAAAATCATCATATAAAACATCTTTTTAATTAAATTGAACTTCTAGTTGTAATTAAAACTTTTTAGTCTAAAAATTTCAGTTATATGGGTTTTAATAAAGAGGCATTTCCTTTGAAATAAACAAAAAATAGAATGTATGTATAGCTCGGTGGTTTTTTCTAATTTCATGAATTCAATTTTTTTAAAATTCTTTTAAGGAGCAGATAATAGAAAGTGACATCGGTTTTAAATGGGTTAAAAAGAATGGAAAGACACAAGCACCCGATATAGAAAGTGATAGAAATGCTTCGGTCCAAAGAAGATTTAGAATAGAAATTAAATGGAAGGAGACAGAGTCGAAAAACCAAAGTAGTATGTGAGCGCACTATAATGAAGAAAACAATCAAAGTGAAAAAGAGAAGCCATTTAAACAAGAACAATTTTGGTAAAAGAAATTTAAATAGTAGCAACACAAGGAAATATAAATAAAAACAGCGTTTGGAAATTACATTAAAATAATGTAACCCAATTAGAAACAAAGGAGAATGAGCATTGATGGCACATATCTTTTAAAAGTCTACCCCATATGCTACTACAGTTTCTGCTAAGGTTGAAAGTGGAAATAACATGAGTAATAGAAAAATAATAAAATGAAAGCTGTCCTTGTCGACTTCATTTTTTATTGTTTGAAGTTATAAGATATGTTTTAAAAATGCTGCAGTAGTACATTTTTGAAAAAAAAAGTTTATAACAATTGAGTTTGTAAATGCAAAACCTTATAAATGGTATTAAAATATTTTTTTTACATTTAAACATTTTCATGAAATTGTTGAATTTAATAAAGTTTCTAAGTTTAATTTTAAAGTAATAAAAGTTTTAGGTTAAGTACTACATGACTATGAAGTTTAATAATTTTATAAAGGGTGGTGAAAGTCAAGCCAACTTTGATATGGAGTGGATAGGGATGATCACCTATGTAAGATGGGGTAAAGATTACGGCTATGAATAAATTAGCCGTGAATGCCAAAGAGTAATAGCAAGGAATCACCACATAATGAATATTAGTGTGAACCTAGGAATGTTTTATTTGACATGTGTGAAAGCCATAAGAAGAACCCACAAAAGGAATGGTGAATGATATCAAAATACACTTTTGTGAGTCCTAGAGTATACTCGCATGAAAGATCAAAGATAAACAAAGTTATACTGAAATTTGTGGATTAAAATAAGATAGTATTATAATTGGAGAAGGGTAATGAGATGGCAAATATATATAGAATGACGTTGGTTGACTCAAGGTTAAGGAAGATAAGATAGGTGATAGGAAAGCTATTCTGCCAAGCCAAAAAGGTAAGTTAAGACATGTGGGTTATAGTAGAATGACCTACTAAAATTTCCATTTTATTTAAATAAGAAATGATAGGGCAATAACATCATTAAAACTAGTTGATGTTAAAGAGCAGCTTCTAGTAATTGTTTCTTTAGCTTAATTAGGTTGTAACCACTAGTTCTCTCCTTTTGGATATTGAAAATGCGTACGATATGACATGATATATATTCTTATGTATTACTGCATTGGTTTTCTAGAAGTCTTTTGACCGATATATATATATATATATATATATATATATATATATATATATATATAAAGGGAAACAACAATAAGGAAATCTCATAAGGACACTTAATTAGCGATGGATGTAACGTATGGCCAAAAGTTTATTAAATAAATTAATAAATTTGTTAGATTAGAAAACAAAAATAATAAATTCTTAAATCCTAAAAGATTTGAAATTTTGGTAAATAAATTTTATCGAGCTAAAAAGGGAAAGATTGTTAAGAACCATGGGTCATTATCTATATGCCTTAAAAGATAAAATTTATAAATGCACTTATATGTTGATTGTTGACTAATTCCTAATTACACTGGGATGTGGCTTGATTCGTTTTGAAAAGTTAATAACAAATACTTTTGAAAATCGTATTAAAAAATCTTTGATTTTTAAAATACAAAGTACTTTTGAAACAGTTTTGAAAAGAGAGTTTTATTTTAAAATATTCCAACTATTTCACAAATTTAATTAAAAATTATTTCAAATGGAAAAAGGGATAATTTGTGATTTTAGAAATGTCATATACTTCTTGTAGGGAAATTCGACGAGTCAGCAAATATGAATTTTATTGTTCAGCAGGAGTGATAGTACGTAATACATAAATAATAACGAGGGAAAAGTCATTTTAGCTTTGGAATTTCTATTTTCATCCTTGTTGGTTGTAAAACAAAACGTATTTATAAACTATTTCTTTTTTAAAATTTTAAAAATAAACTTTCTTATACAAACTATACTTAGAAAAGTTTGAAAAAATTTGGGAGCAAAATAAGAGGTTCCAAGGTACAACAGATGGGTACACAACGGAAGGGTGGAAATATAAAATTCTTTATCTAAATTCTTTTTCAACATAAGAGTATAGATTTAGGAAAACTGATTTTTTTTTTAATTTTGGAAGTTAGAAATTATGCTAAGTATTGGATGGTCGATTGGATGCAAAATTGGTGGAACCATACTTTTACTCATACGAATGCAGGAAATTTTTATGTGAAAACAAAGATTTTGATTTTTGAAAACTTGCACACATATAAAACTTCTAGTGTACATAGTTGTTTTTATCATATTTTCAAAAAATTGTGTTAATGAATGCATTTGTATAGGAGGCACATATTTAGTATTATTTAGCATACATACTATGTTATGATACACCATGCACTTGTACACATTGGCTGCAAAATTGGTTGCACACTAATTGCTTTGATAGTTTAGAAATAATCGCACATTATGTTACATAATTCGGTCCTTGAGGAATTTTGAAGACGAAGCTCTTTTAAGGTGGGAGAATGTAACATCCCATAAATTAAGCAGTACATAACATGAATTATTAAATCTCAAAATAGAATTTTTTTATAAATGTTAGAATTAGGTTATAAAACTAGCACCATAGTATTTGTGATGATTTTCTGATCAATTTTCATATATATATATATATTTCTACGAATGGAATCCAAACGAAAAAGCATTAACGTTTAAAGATTTGAAATAAAAAATAATTCAAAATATATTAAAGGACATGAATTATCGAAGGAAATAAATCACATTAATTAAATAACGTTAATCGCTCGACACTGGTATAAGGACTAGTCAACCCCTAGCGGTTGATCGCCCTCTACTATTGATTGATCGGTAGTGTTGTGGCGGTTGAGAATGAACCTTGGCCTAACCTTTCGAATTTAATATAGTTTAACCTAACAGATTGAATTGATTCGAGCATGTACAAATACAGCCATAACCTCTCACTTTAGCGAAGCTTTGCTATTTTCTTTTCTCCACTACTTCTAGAAATCATAAATTATAAAATAAATGTGTGTGTGTGTGTGTGTGTGTGTGTGTATAGAATAATGGGAAATAAAAGAGAAGAAAAATAAGGGTGAATCGATTTTGTAAAAAGAGGTTAAAAAATCTAGATCAACAAATTTAAACTATGCTAAATTCAAATTTTTTCTCAGATTTAAAATTAAAATAAATATGTATGTACTTTTAATACATATTTGCTAAAAAGAAAAGGAGTCAAATAAGGAGAAATACTTCGATCTGGAGAATTAGAAGCTTAGATGTGAGTGAGAAATTATATGTTTTTCATAATATTTGATGTATATAATTGCTAATCTATTTCTTTTATGCCTGAATATAAATACTGGAGTTGTAGGGTTAAATATATATAAAATGAACTTTATCCTTGCCTACATATTCAGAAGATTGTTAACTTTGATTAAATGTTGTATGCACCTAAATCTGGAATATGAGAGTGGTTCGCCTCACTTCGCTCGCCTGCCCCCTTTACATACAAGTTAGTGGTCGCTATCATTATCTACAAAATTACGGTATTTTCACGAAAAGGGGGTCTTCTACGTAGCGAAGGGGTGGTGATGATAAGACGACAAATCATGGTAAATCATGGCCGTATATGAGACACAATGATTTCAAATTCTGGAATGAAGAATGTTTCTATGTGAATTTTGATAAATTATTCAACTTTACAATTATTTGTTAAAGTGCATCATTTAAATTGATAAGGAATATGCCTAAAGGAAAGAGGTGTGCAAAGTAGGAATTTTACTCTATTTTGTACTGCCTATTTCAATAAAAATAGAAGAGGTAATTATTTGTAGTTCTGAACATAACACGGTTCCCTTTTTAGACAATTGGTAGGAAACTACAGTGATAACATTTCCCTGTTGGAAAAGATAAAGTTCCAACGCATTAAAATATAGAAATCGCTACTCTAGAAGTATAAGTTTTGCAAATTGAAGTAATAATAATTTTGTCTTCGATTAAATACATGTGACTAAATATAAGTTAAGAAATAAATAATTAATGCTAAATATGAATAAGACAATGAATTAAAATTTTAGGAAGGTTATAGTAATCAAACCTAAAATGGGCATTAATTGGACAGAGGCAGTAAATGATACTTCATTGCATTAGTTGAAATGAAGCAGTAATTGATACTTAATTGTATAATGGGAAAAGAAGCAGTAAATGAAACTTAATTGTATTAATTGAAAAAAGTAGTAAATAATACATAATTGTATTAATTGGGAAGAAGTAACAAATGATACTTATTGGAAACTGTGAAACCGAAATAAGAAGTAGGTATATGGTAAGTAAATGACCACTAATAATTGAACTTAGGAGGGGTAATAATTTTCCAATTGAAATTATATGGCCTCAAGAATATATTTGTGATGGTTGTGGGTTATTGGGTCTAGCCCAATATTTAGGTTAATTATAAAAAACGTGATCATAAGTATGGGTCGGAACGCGAGATTAGTAATGTTACACAACATAAATCCAACCTCTGTAAGGGGCTATCGGTCGTTGTGTGTACATTGTGATGATGTAGGACATCTCCAACTGTAAGACACATGAGGATATACATTTGCATATAGATATAGGGATTATACCAAAGTGGGTTCGCCTTGGATTTGAAGCCTTAATGGCCAATTTGGTTCTGTTTCAATTCCAACATGAGGACTACGTAACTGTAATAACCCACCTCGAAAGGACCTAATTTTCGACCCAGTAAAATCCAATAAACCATAGGCTGTTTCCAAAACTGACCGTCGGTTAGTAAAATGATACAATGAACAACATACAAAGCTATCTATCTATGCCATCAAGATCTCATAACATAAAGGATAAAATATAATATTAGAAATAAATACCTATTTCATAAAAATTCAAACCTTCGAAATACAACGTATCATCTCAAATATCCAAAATACAATATCCCAAAAACAATATCAACATGTTTGGAACTGGGTACATCAAATTATATCAAAAACGTAAACAGATAGATAAACCGCCACAAGTTTTCGCTTCAGCCTTCATCTTCTCTATCGGCATTATTTCCCCAAACCTATGTGTTGTACTAAGGAGAGGATTAGAACAACAATGTCTGACGAATGAAATTCTAAAGTCTTATCATTATAGTAATTGGGTAGTATTATTTAGATAACAAATATGTCATACGCATCCTATAATATATCCCACTAGATATACCTCCTAATTTAAGCAAAAAGGTCTTTCCAGTCCAACTTCATAGCATATCTTCAACTGTAGGCCCAGTCCAATGCAATTACCATCAATCATGTCTTAACAATGTGAGAGAAGGTACGTAAGTACTTAATACCTCTTTAATATAAATTAGACAGACTCTGTCACTTAATACCTATATCCTAGGCAGATCCCTGTAATTTAATATCTAACCCAAGGCGGACCTCTATATGGTACTTCCTATAAGAAATTCCATATAACCACTTAATACTTCATTTATTGAAAGAGATGGATCATAAAATAGCCACTTAATACCTAAACCCCGACGCACACCCTTTCTAAGATTTCCTAGTACTACGCCTAATAGATATTCTATATTATGGCCCATACCCTAACCGTGGTGTCTCACATTATCTGCCTATTCGTAAGTATTGGTAGCTTGATCAACTGGATCGATTTACCCTACATAATTGGGACTAACCTCACATCCACCGTGGGTACTTATTATAGAAAACGTCTCTCATCATCCCCAAAGTCACAGCTATTGGTAGCTCGATTAACCAGGCAGACTTCTATGTGCTTTTGACTGACCTCACATCCCTATAATTTAGCCATTTTCCCCTCTCCTAACATACTACCATAAATATATACTATGTATATATTATACCTCACCCGCATTTACACACTAGGTCCATTTATGAAAAACTTCTTATGTCGCCTTTAATTATGGTTTAAATTCCATAATTAACTTTAACTTTCTTCCTATGGGTTTTAAAGCAATTTATAAACTTTTTGCTATGTTTGATTAATACGCTATTAATTATATGCTAATAATATATTTATACGCTACTACTTATATGTATGCAATTTAGGCTGGCTGAATAATCCTGACCATCCAAAGTTTTTTGCTTTCTATATTAGTCGTTTAAAATGTCAAAATTTCTAAATTCATACAAGTCTAACGACATACAACAACTTAGAAAATAGCTAATACCCTTAGCCAAACAAAAAGACTTGCATTAATAAAATAGAATTAAATTCCAAATATGTTTTATATTAATATAATAGAATCAACACTTCTATTTCAAGGATTAAAACTTACGATTTAAACCTTTTATGTTCTATTCAACTTTTACATACACGAGCTTGAAGTGAAAAAGAGATTCATATTTAAATTACGAAAATAGGTGGTGTTATCTACAAATAGGAGAATTCGTACTTTACATTACATTTTCTAACTTATTTCCAACTTAAAACCCTTTAGATCATAAATAAATTAGAGTTGGAAGTGAAATATAATATAAAATATTCAAATTGTAGTAATAAGACAAATTTTACCATTCTAATATAAAAAAATTGAGATTTCAATAACTTAAGAACTGACATTTCGTTTAGGGGAGTTTTGGGTTTTAGTTTTAGAATTTTCATGAACAAAATTCCCTAAGGAATAAAACAACTTGAAACTTCTACTATACAAATACTGAAATTTGAAAAACTAAGATTTCAACTCACATTTAGTATTCAGCTTCCCTTTTGGTTCAATTCACACCATTTCCTAACCGCCCCTTTAGATTTCCTCTCTTTGAAATGTAAAATAATTCAACATATATAAACTAGATTCGGAATTCAAAGATTAGGGAAGAATAAAAGTAGAAAAATGTATATCTATATAAACATATTACCTCTTCCCCTTGAACTTGAACTCTTGAATCTAATTGAGGAAGAAGGCTGACAGAGCTTCGCTAGTGTTCCAAATTTTTTTATGAATAAAAGCGAGGGGGATAACCGCTTATTTATAGTGGTTAGAAGGCATCCAGACTATAGGATTTAAGTCTATTTAAAGCAGTAAAATATATTAGACCGTTCGTGCCAAACAAAATCCTAGCCACTACTGTCCTATTAGTTGATCAATCCTTCCTAAGTGATCGAACGGCCTTAGGGACGCAGTCAACCAATCCCTATATATGGAAAGAAATTTATTGCAGCCGTATATTTTAATTTTTTCCTATTTTTATAATTAATGTTTCCTTAAACTCTACAGTTCGCATTAATGTAATATATTTAATAATGTTTTAACTTTCGAACGTTAACATTAATTAAATTTTAAATTCAAATTCTTTCAAATTATTTTAAATTTGAAAAGGTCAATAATTTTTCTGTTTGAGCTTCAATTACAAAACTTTATATATGAAAATTGATCAGAAAATCACTATGAACGCAATAATGTAACATTCGTGGCCAAATTCCAACGTTTGTAAATTTTCCCTTTTTAGTTTTGTTATTAATTAACTATTTTCTTATTAAATTTTATGGGTTATTACATTCTACCCTCCTTTAAAAAGGATTTCGTCCTCGAAATCCTTAAGAGATAGATAGAGTAACAAGCACTCTATAACCATGTTATACAACCAGTTATCTACACAGCCATCCACTCAACCCAAAAATGCAATGTGATTATATATGCAACATACTATAGTTAAGCTAAGTCCTTGCGTGAATGCAAGATCATGACATATAGGCATATATGCAAGTATCCTAAATATGCATAAGATTTTATATGAGTGCAAAACCAACAATAAAAGTGTGGCAACCATCCCCTACCGTCCAATCTAGCAACCACAATGCAACGAAAATCCGAAATTCTAGAGAGAAAAAGTTTACCAAATAAAAGCTTAGGATGAGAAGCATTCATCTTTTCTTTGGTTTTTTACGTGATTTCCATTGGATTATCTCCCCATTGCACTTGGATCCACCTAATTTCATTATTATGAAGCTTCCTAGTTCCATGCTACACTATCGTGCAACGACATGAAATGTTATTGTCCCCATATGTACATCTACTTACCGATCTGGCTCTCCTATAGTGGCGGTGTCGTGAGGGCATTTCCTTAAGTATGAAACAAGAAAGAGGTCATGGACTCCCCCTAACTTATTCGAAAGCTATACTCGTCACACAAGTTTCCCTATTCTTTCCAAGATCAAGAAAGGCCTAACGAACCATAGCGCTAACTTCCCCGATGTACCAAATATCATAACCTTCCTAAAAGAAGAAATCTTAACGAACACCATTTCCCCTATATTAAAATACAATTCCTTCCTTCGCCTATTAACATAGGACTTCTAACGGTTGCAACCTTCATTTGTCGTCTAATCATCTCTATCTTTTCCGAGGTCTCAGAAATCAAATCTGGTCCAAGTAGAATTTTGTCAATAGTTTTCCACTGTTGGCGCCACAAATGGATCAACATTAAAGAATGAGTTGTAGGAACCTATGAGACCTAGATCTAGCAGATAGTAGTAAAATTAAAAGAATAATTTGAAAGGAAGTAGAGAGACAAAAGATTCTATAGTGGTTCGACAATGTCTACCCTACGTCCACATTATAGCATTATTACTTACAGATTTGTTGACCCAAATAATAGACCAACACCCTGAATTGAGTGTGAAAGCACCAGCCATGTTTATCAAGGAAAATAAAATAGAAACAACGAATAATAACTTGCAGATAAAGTAAAGGGACAATAAATTTTTATAGTGGTTCGGCTGTTAACGAAGCCTACATCCACTTTATAACTTTTGTTATGGACTGACTGCAATTACAAGTTGAATCTAATTACAATTTGATTGGATCTTGTAAGTTAGATCAAAAAACCAGTGTTAGAGTTTACTGGAGAATCACGATGAACCCTTTGGATGACTGTTGTGTGGGAGGAGAAGAGTGAAGAATAATTTGCGCAATATTTCAGCAATCAGTCTAGAAGATCCCCCATATGTATTTGATAGGTGAGTATTTATAAGGAATGGAGAGTTATCGGACCAAGTCACTATGCCAGAAGCCCATATTTGATTGTACGATGGCGCTCAAGAAATTCCATAGCGAACAGAGCCAATTTGATGGATCACTAGCGATCCATAGAGAATGGATCGCTAGCGATCCATGTAGTTAGAATATTTTTTGGTCATTTCACATGGATCGTGCTTCTTGCCTTATGTAGATTCTCTCCATGTAATTTCATGACTAGATTTCTTCTTTAGATGATGATTCATGTACTAGTTGCATCGAATAATTGTTGGAATCAAATGAATGCCCACTTCTCGGTCTAGCTTGCTTGGAACATTGACTTAGCAGGCATACCTAGATTAAAAAATGCTTCATGATGCAAGAAGGATGGGTGACCCATGAGAAATATCTATGGATCGCTAGCGATCCTTGGGTGATGGATCGCTAGCGACCCATACCCTTAGGCTATTCTTTTCTTTTTTCTCTTGAGTCCCTCATGGTTCCTTCTTTTGATCCTTCTAGTCAATTCTTGAGTTATTTTGACTTGATGCTGATGTTATAACTTCCGTTGAATTATATTAGGTTAAAATCATAGATAAGATTTGCCCCTTAGAGTATGCCTTTGTTGGAAACAAGGGTGCTCTGGAAGTTATTACTTTTGAGTTTCCATTTAGTGAGGTTTAAATGATTGTGTTGAAGCCATCATGCGAGTTTGGCTTTGGTTGTTTAGCCATCTGTTGAGTTCTGATGGGAATCGTCATAGGTCATAATAATAAATCAATTTCGGTCCCACAACTTTCATGATGCTTACAAATATAACGTGGATTATGCTTAGCAAATTTGTAGGATATTGGTTGCAATTTGATGGATCGCTAGCGATCCATAGCCCATGGATCGCTAGCGATCCAAAGACTTAGTAGTTTTTTGTTCAGTCTCCTATTTAGCTTCCCATTTGAGCTGTTCCTTCCTTCTCTACCTTATTTTCTTTTATGAACCAAGCTTCCTGCCTTACAATCCGATCCTAGGCATTGAAACCCTCGATTATCTTTTGCCATCGCCACCGTTGATCTCCACCGCCGGAGCTTGTTGCCATTAACCATACTGGACTTCGCCATCGCCTTGACCTAACCCCTAGTTCCTATTATTTCATCTTTTTGGATCGCCACCGACCTTACCCACTTAGATTGCCGTCAATCTTTCCTGCCATAGGTCGCCGACTACCTAAGTTCAACCATGTTCACCTTTTGACTTTTAACTAGAGGTGGGTAATGCATATTTTGGCTTTTGTTTAGCATTTTGATGATGAGGTTGCATTGGTGGTGAAAGTTATGGAGAATTCATGTCGATTGCAATTTTACGAAAGAAGATAGTAAATTGGGTCTTGACTTCTTCACGGAATGAAATCCGAGCTTTGTCCCGATGCTTGACATGTTTTGCTATCTTCGTCCACAGAATCATAATTAACTTGCATTGAGTTACATTGTTAATCCAACACGACATCTTGTGGATTGGTTTTGTTTTTTTTAGAAGGTGATAATAGCTTAGGGTAGCATCTTGTGTGCAAATTCTACTATTATCATATTCTATAGAGCTAAAATCGACTTATTCTGAAATTTCTCTACTTGATTCAAATCCATCAATCTATAGTTACTCACTTCGGTTTGGTCCCGTTACTGCATTATCTGTGTACCTAGAATGGGAAGAGCTTCCCGCGTCACTTTGGACAGCGTATCCGTTATCAATTGTTGGTCGATAATGGGTAAGTGTAGGAGTAATAACTATAATAAGTGACACGAGAAGCTTTTTTCTTTCTTCACCGCAAGTGAACTATCTTCAAAAGATAGATCGATTTTAGTGTTCAGGACATCAAGCTCATCCAATATTGATAACACACTGCACTTGCCCCAGTCAACACTTGGAACCTAATGTGTCGGCATAAATTGATATTTTTTTCGGAGTTCAAGTGTCATAATGGGACTTTTAGTTAAAAACAAAATTACCTGACGGTGTCAGGTACAAGTTCTGTTGTATAAAATGAAGCACCCGTCATCTCGTCTAAGTCCAGCACTTTTAGAAGCTAAATCATTATTAGTTGTGCTTACACAAACAGTTTCAGTAGCGCCTACTTCTTCAACACCACGAGCTGAATATGGTCAATTGATTCCAGTTGGTCTGGTTGTAGACCATACTCCTGCAAATATTAGAGTTCCACTCAATCTTCTGGAGAGAACTTCCTCCATAATCACTGCTAAAGTTCTTCATGACATTTTTTTACAACATGGCGTTTTAGAGATAACGTGCGCCTTCCGTTAAAGAATGACCAGTTTGCACATATGCCACCTTTGGGGTATACCGCTTTCCACCGGTACATGTGCTTAAATGGAGTAGTGCCCCCTTTCAATCACTTATTGAGAGAAACCCTTCTGAACTTAGAAATTGCTCTATTTCAGATTCATCCTAAGAGGTACGTGATCTTAACTTTCCTTCACATCTTGTTTATGTAGACATTTAATCGTGTCCCAAGTTTCGATGAGTTAAGATATTTTCTCTCATTCAAGAAGAGAGACGAATTTCCGTCCCTCTTGGTCATCGAGGCCCAAAGAAACCTCAAGATCTTACGGTAGCTTCAAAGAAAACTGTCCCAATTCAGGACCTAGTATTTCTTCATTAGGTGTCCTGAGAGATTTAATCGTCTTTGAATGATGGGGGGTAAGTCCTTTCTTTTACTTATTGAGATTTAATACGTCAATATGGGATTTTTGATAGATTGAATACTTCTATAAGTTATTCCAAGGATGAATAAAGATCCATCATTTGATTCGATTTTCCACACTCCGAAGGCCGTAGACGCCAAAGAGAGACATGTCAAGTTTTGCTAACGGAAGATCTGCCATAGCCGTTAAAGTTCTGCCTCCTTCCAATTCTCGAATTCGAACATTTTCCACTTCTTAATCACATGGCTCCTAAGGGAGCCATCTCCCAGAAGGAGAAGGTTCGTCTGGCGGGTCGACTGAAAAAATTCATGAAGAAAGAGGTGTTACAACTGAAGCCAGCTGCTCGCCTAAGATGCCCCCGATTCCATAGGATGAGGAAGAAGAATTCAAGTAGCATGAGGGCAAGGCTGTGGTGATAACGGAAAAGGAGGAGGGTGAAATTGAGAGCAGCAGCAGTTATGATTCTTCCTCTAGCGATGATGAATTCGATTTAAGTTTGGTGATGGAATCTTCGAATCGTGTGATGAAACTCTAGGAATGAGTCGCATTCTCACAGATTCATCTCCCTAAGAGATTTGTGTTGGAGATGCCCACAATAGCCAAGCAACTACATGATTCCCCGCTTGAGGAAACCAGTGTTGACTTTGGGGATTTGAGCAATGTTTATGTAGATATTGATAAACTCATGGAAGAAGATTTCAAGTTCGGGGGATCGTCTCCTCGCCCCAATCATATTGTGTCTAGAGTTAGCCCGATTTCTATCGTGTTGACTTCCCGATCCAGTTTGTGATGTCCATTTATGTCGCCTATGACATCTTACACATTTCGTAGGGTCACGTTCACTTATACATGCATTATTTAGGTTCATTTCTTATCGCTAAAGCTCTTTATTTATTTTTATTTTATCAGGTACTAGGTAAGGCCATGGGATTTACGAGGGCCTTAAACAATTCACTTATTCGCAACGCTGGTCAAGATGGTCTTCAAGCAGCCATCAGCCTTATGAGACCGAGGAAGAATGGAGAAGGAGGAAAGACTTGAAAGCCGAAGTATGTTGTCGGGATGACAGGAAATGGGGTTTTACAAAAGTGGTTATGAGAAGAGAAAACCTCCTAATGACCGAGAAGATCCTCCCAAGAAGCCTAAGGTAGATCGTGGTTCTCATCCCTCCAAGCACTAAGCATTTTTCCCAGCTCCAATCTTTTTCGAAATTGAATTTTCGGCTTCCACCGTTCAAGTTTCACCTTCAACCCAAGCTCCATCAACTAACATAGTGCCTGCTTACAGTTCTTCATGTCCTTATACGATGCCATCTTATATTTTCCCATCTGGTCCTCTTAGACTCGAAGCTGTGCTCCTCAGATGGTTTCTGAAGGGAAATAAATTTGATTATAACCTGTGCTTAATCCGTAAAGATTCCTATATGCCCCGTCTCTAAGCGATTCAAAGCGACTTGGATCAAGTTGATGAGAAAAGTTATGCAAGCAACTAGCAAACACGAGGTGCAATAATTACCAAGAGATTCTTTCCTTTGAATCAGAAAAGGACAATTATGAGAGGGCGTTAGCGGAACATGATGAAAGAATCGAGTAGTTAACAAAGGAGATGGATGCCGCACTCTGAGAGAGTAAGAGTACCACTAGCTTGCTAAAGGAATTGAAAGAGGCCTACACAAAAATAGAAATCATGTTCCGAGACAAAATTAACAAGGACCACATGGTTGAGGGTAAGCCGAAAGAGGAACTTGTAGCTCGTGACATGATAATAGAAGCTCAGTGGAAAACTATCGATGATCGTAATGAAGTCGACGAAGCCTATAAAAGACAACTGCTGATTACATGGGGATTGTGGAATCCCGTGACAAAACCGTTTCTGTTCAAACTTAAATGATTGCTTTGCTCCAAGAAAGGGTCATGCAGCTTAATGGTTAGAAGACTGGAGTTGAAGTTAGGAAGGCCGCCATGACAGTGGGCTACTTGGAGTTGCAGGATACGTTTGAAAATAAAATGGAGAATATGGATGACATCATCTTGAACTTCTATGTTAATTCCTCGCTGCATCAGGGGAACCTCAACTATCTGGGCCCCAAATTCCCACATACTCGTTCTATGGTTTAGGAAGAAGTTTTGGCCCGTTATCGAGAGAACGGGGATGTATACACCAAGCAAGATTTGGAGGATGCCTATCTCAATGAAGAGTTGAATAAAGCTTTAAAAGAGGGTCGAGAGATCATTCGAATTGAGAGGGAACATGAGGCCGCCGGTGCTGTTGTGACTGCAACTGCCAAAGCATTACTAGAGCCTTTCATTTCCAGGCCTGGAAAATCATCAAAACAACCTCACGACTAGTTTGCTAGCTCAGCCAGTACTACGTTATTGTTTGCCCTTCTAATAGTTGTCTCGAAGGCCTCAGGTGGTCTCGGAGTTTCTCCACAGATCGTACAACCATACAAAGAAGGAGAAGGTATGGAGTATGAGGTCAAAATTATCGGCCATTCTTGTGATGCAGGTAACCTTCTTGTTTCACTCGAGTTTGAGAAATTTCAGCTTACACCGCATGAACAAGACAAACTGAATGGTTTCATTTTTGATCTTATAGGTTCGTCATCTTTACCTATGACCCGCTGATCGCTTTGGTCCTTAGGCTTGCTGCTATTTCAACTGCCTCGACGCTTGTTTCCATAGCCGCTTCGACTGCTGCACCTGTATCTGACTCACAACCAAGGCCGGAATCCAAGAAAATTGCTGCATTGCACAGTATGGATGACCCTTCCGTATCTTTGGAGGGCGATTTCACAGTAGTTGAAGTTTGAGAGCGGGAAGACCAAGTTGGCCTGCTAATTAAAACTGAACAGCAGATGGTGGCCGTTAAGAAGGAAAATACCGAGGAGAGAAAATCTTCAAGGAGCTCCCATAAGTCCCAAAAGCGTAGGACCAAGGAAGAGTCTTCTAAGAAGGTCAAAGAATAGGGAGGGGTGCTGTCATAGAGGAGGTAGTTGATATTTCAGGCAACGACACAATTTCTGTTAGGGATTTAGTGAGGAAGAAGAAACTTCTGACCAAAGGTGAGAAGGGAGTGGTTGAAAGAACATTGACAGACTCGAGTAGCAGTGAAGCTAGATTTTGGTACATTCTGTTTGTTTGATACGTGTTTTGTACAAGTGCAGAGTCTACACTTATTGCTTTTGTTTTTGTAGTATCTGTATTTTCCTTTTTTATTAGCTGATATTATGTGGGTACGACCCCCACATTTTGAATTTGTATAGACAAAGATATAAGTAATATAATATTGACATTTTTATTGTAATTTATTTGTCTACTTATCTTTGTTTCATGCATTTATGACAATTTTTTTACTGCTGTTTTATCTAGTCCTGTAACTACCGCCAAAATTCTTTGTTTGGAGTAACAGAACTGTGAAGTACTTGGTTTTTGTTTTTGAGTATCGGTGCATGTTCCCTCAAGTTAGTGGGGCTGTTAACCTCAAACACTTGACAAATGAACGGTTGATCGATATGACTCTTTTGATGTCTGCAACCGAGTCTATTTTGCGGTTCCTATCTTCAGGAACTTGTGATTTGAGCATGTCGATTCCAAATATTTTGTCCGTCAATAATCAGAATTCTTTGCCAGTTCGTAGTCATTTGTCATTGCTGGATTCGTACCCATTACTCCTGATAGTGGGAGTGGATTAATTCTTGTTAGTCCTGTAATAGATGAGTTTTCCAGCACTGTTGGGACAATATCGATAGTTAAGAGTGTGCATGGCTTATGAAATGCATGGCTTTAAAGAGTATGCGTAGCTTATGAGATGCGCTACTTTTGGGAGCGTGCGCGGCTTATAGGATGTATGGCCTTTGGGATCGATATGACTCGTCAATCTAGAACGGTTTGGAATCTCCCAACATTACCAATCTTGGGGCAACATGAGGGGTTCATGTTTCGAGAGCGTGGTTCCATGACTCGGGAAGTAATGCGCGACTTATGGAGGCGTACAACTTTGATTGGGGCCTTTCCAGTGTTGTTGGAGCTACACTGATTCATACAAGGCAGGGATCGAGTTCCGTCAATCCAACGGTTTGATTCGATTGCTTTCATCAACCCTTTGGGTAGATAGGGCATACTTATGTGTGGTTCAACTATTTCAAGAAGCAATCGGATGGATTTGAGTCGATTTGACCCGTCGACTCAGTAAATTACTTTTGTGAACACCGTTTTATTGGTTCAAAAAGCAAAATAGTCAATGAAAGTTGGGCAAGTTCTGCTTATTTACAACGCCTCATGTATTCCGGGGTTGCTTATATGCTGGACATAGGAAACACATATGTCTTATATAAAGTAAGGACGTAATGATTCGTTGTTTCATGCTCGGAGCATTTGGACTCCATCAACAGTTGTTAGCTTGAATGTACCATCCCCTAGCTTCTGACCGATCACATAGGGTCCTTTCTAGTTTGGTCCAAATGCTTCTAGTTTAGGGTAGACCCTCTTGAGGACAAGGTCTCCTACATTGAAGGTGCGGTTATGAACTTTGGAGTTGAAGTACCATGCGACCCTTTTCTAATGAGCGCCAGTCCTTAATTCAGCTTCTTCCCTCTTCTTATCGACCATATCAAGTGATTCGACTAAGAGCTATTCGTTCTGCCTTTGATCGAAGTTTCACCTCTGCTAAGAAGGGACTTCTACCATAACCAGGATCATTGCTTCTGAACCGTATGCTAGGACGAATGGAGAGTGCCCAGTTGCAGATTTATGCATTGTCATGTAGGCCCATAGTGCAAGTGGAAGTCCATCGACATAACTTCCTTTTGCTTTAGTTAGCCAATTTTTGATGGTGGACTGGATGATCTTATATATTGCTTCCACTTGCCCATTTGCTTGCGGATGTGCAACAACAAAAAAGCTTTTCTCAATTCAGAAGTGTTTGCAAAAAAAATTGAACTCAATGCTTTCAATTGAGTCCCGTTATCCATGATGATTTTCTGTGGCATCCCAAACCTAAAAATAATATTTTTAGTAATGAAGTTAATGACTTTATTTATGGTAATAGTGGCCAGAGGTTTTGGTTCGACCCATTTTATGGAATATTCAATAACAATGATAGCATATTTGGCTCCTCCTTTAGCCATTAGTAATATGCCAATCAAATCGACTCCCAAAATTGCGAACGACCATGGGCTGACCATCTGTGTTAGATCCGTCGAGGGGGTTCTTTTGATCTTGCTAAATCTTTGGCATTGATTGCACCATTTGGCGTAATCTGCTGCACCGCGGTTTACTGTCGGGCAAAAGTAACCATACCTCAAAACTTTCTTTCCAAGGATTTGCCCTCCGGTATGATCTCCCGAGTCGCCTTAATGAACTTCTTGTAGGATCCTTCAAGCTTCATCATTGGTCAAACATCTGAGCAAAGGGGTAGAGAATCACCTTTGGTAGAGTATCCCATCATGTATTGCAAATTTTGATGCCTTTCGAAGAAGCTTTTTCAGCTAGTTCCTATCCGTGGGGAGAGTTCCGGTGAGCAGGTAATCCTTGATCGACATCCCCATCTTCCATGTTTCTGATTCTTTTGTTTTCTTAAAAATCAAGTCGATATCGAGTTCTCTTATGCTTGGAGTCGTCAAGGTTTCAAATAGGACTAGCCCCAATGATCGAGCTTCTTCAAAACTGGCCAGTTTGGCCAGATAATCGGCCTTCGTGTTATGTTCCCTCGGGATATGAGTTATGATGTAATGCTCGATGTCGCACAGCCATCTTGCACCTTAGATAGATACAGGGTAAGGTTCTCCCGTCGAGCCTGGTATTCGCCTTTCACCTGACATACGACTAGTTGAGAGTCGCTATAGATGTGTATGGATTTTATCTCGAGTTTCTTCACAATCTTTAACGCAGCTATCAATGCTTCATATTATGCCTCATTATTTGTTGCAAGGGATTCCAAGTGCAAGGCATAGCAAATAGACCTTCCTCCGGGAGTCTCGAGCATGACCCCTACTCTCGAGCAGAAGTTGTTAGATGCATCATCAACAAATAGTCTCCAACATGTCTCTACTTCTGGAGTCATTTCTTATTCATTATCTCGTATTGTAAATTTGGTAATGAAATCTGCCAACTCCTGCCTATTGATCACCTTTCGAGGATGATATGTAATTTCATGCTAACTAAATTCGATGTTCAATTTTATAAGATGTCCAGAGGTCTCAGGGTGATGTAGAACTTGCTTCAAGGGTTGATCTGTCAACACTCTGATTGAGTGTGCCTAGAAGTACGGTCGTAACTTTTTAGATGCGATCAAAAGGCAATATGACAAATTATTTCAATTTCGGATAGTTCTCTTCTGCTCTAGTGAATCATTTACTTATGTAATATACGGGTCGTCGGATCGTAGCTTCTTCTTATACAAGCATGGCACTCAATGCATGGGGTGAGACTGCTAAGTAGATGTACAAATCTTCTCCATCTACCGGCTTGGATAGGATTGTTGGAGTGTCCATTTGTTGCAACAGCTCTTTGAATGCATATTGACAAGCTTGATTCCATTCATAGTTCTTCTTTCCCTTCTTTAGCACGTCAAAGAACGGTATACATTTGTAGGCTGGTTTCAAGATAAACCGGCTCAGCGTTGCAACTTTTCCATTCAAATTGACTCTTTCCTGTTCCCTGGGGTCTCGACTTTCCATAAAGCTTATTTGTTCAGGATTTTCTTCGATGCCTCTGGTGCTTACGATGAACCCCGAGAATTTTCCAATGGTTACCCCAAAGTGACACTTAAGTGGATTGAGCTTCACTCCATATTTGCAGAGTACTTCGAACATTTCGACAAGGTTGTCCAGGTGATTTGCGTCTATGTGCGATTTAACCAACATATCATCTACATAAACTTCCATAGTTTCCCAATCTAATGTTTAAACATAGCATTCACCAGTCGTTGGTAAGTTTCCCCAACATTCTTTAAGCCAAATGACATTACTTTATAGTAGTATAGTCCCAGACCAATAATGAAACTGGTATTTTCTTGATTGGGTTCATGCATCATGATCTGATTATATCCTGGGTATGCATCCATAGATTTGAGTAGTCAATACAAGTTTTCCATTTCCTATAGGACTTCTTGACCAATACTGGGTTAGATACCCATTCAGGGTAGGTTGTCCACTTCTTCTCATAGCACTTTGGATCGTTTAGGCCCTAGGCGATGCCTTTTCTGCTTCACCGGCGTATACCTGGGATCAATGTTAAGTGTGTGGTATGCTATCTCCGACGATACCCCACACATATCAGAATGCATCAAAGCAAATACATCCAGATTGGCGTGAAGAAATTTGATAAGTTGCAGTCACATCCCGTTTCCAGGGTGCGATCCAATTTTGAGGACCCATGTTGGGTCATCCATTTCAACTGGGAAAGGTATCATCACTTCTGTCGGTGCTTCCTTTTCCTCCTTTAACTCTTCTTTCTAGGGTTTAAAGCCTTATCGAATCGGCTATGGTCCCTAAGTTAGGGGAAGCTCTGTAGTTGCTATTCCATAGGTTCATGAATGTGAAGAGTTCTCGCCCACATTCTTCCCATTTCCCTTCTTTTAGACTTGCATAGTTCTGTGATATAGCATTATCTAACGGTACTTTCGTCTCCTTTGATCACGCCGACTTCGTTCTTTGTCGAAAATTTCATAGTTAGACACCAATGAGCTAGAGCAATTCTGAAATCTGGCAAGGCGGGCCGCCCTACGAAGGCAATGTAGGCGAAAACTTCATCTACGATCACAAAGGTTTGGATGAGGGTGACTCTCCATTTTCCTTCTTCGAGTTCTATAGGAAAGTCAATCATTCCAGTAGGTTGTTTGGGTTCACCAGTGAACCCCTGAATCATTGTTCGGTAGGTGAATGTCTTCATCTGATCAAAGGTGCATTAGAAAAGAATATTCACAGAACTGGCACCGTCTACCAATACTCATCGAACCATAGTGGGCCCGATTCCTACTTTCACTACCATGGTGTCGAGAGTTGGAGCTTATATCCCTTCAATGTCTTGATTAAAAAATACCGTGTCATCGTACAAGGTTCTCTATTGCTTAGCAGGAATTCCATCTTTGATCGCAAAGCATGCAACTTTTGAAGTGTGCTTTAATGAGCTTGCATACCGCTCCATTTCTCCCAAAATCTTTTGCACAGGATGGGGCCCTCCAGATATGGTTCCAATGATGAGTCTCTAGTTAGTCCATCTAGGTCCCTCTTTGTTGCTTCCAGTTTGATTCCCTTGATCTCTAAGAGCTTGAGGCACTATGGTTTGGTCGGGATTCAGTGGTTCCGTCATATACTGCTGAAGCCTGTATTCTCGAATCAACTCCTCAATCAAGTTCTTCGGGTGACAATACTCATTTGTGTTATAGCCATCTGTCTCACAGTAGCGACAGTACTTTCCAAAATGTTTCCATTTAGTTGCTTCCTTATTAGGCGGCTTCTTATATTCTTCCATCCCATGTGTTGTGAGATAGATATTTTCTGGTGTATCGTTGAGTGGGGTGTATTCTTCGGGCCTCAAACCTTTGAGTCACTTGCTACTTCCATTTTGCTTATTGGAATTATAGTTCTTCCTTCTCTGATTCTCATTTTTTCTTGCATTCCCTTCAGCGATCCTGGAGGAATTTATGTCATGGCTTATTGCCATACCATTATGCCTAATGTTGGTTGGTTGTAAGTCAGCAGATTTCCATTCCAATTCTTGTGCCTCTTTCAATCTCAAGTACTGGCTCGCCTTTCGTTGAAGTACTTCCTAGTGGTTGGTTGTTTAATTTTGATCCATTTCTCGAAATCAGTTACGGGATGAATTGCACGGACTAAGGCCATGAAAACCATATCCTCATTCAGATTACTTACTTTAGTTACCGCATTGTTGAACCAATTCATGAAAGTCATAGATTCATTCCGTCCCTAGAATAGGCTGGATAAGGACATCACATCTTTTAGTTGTGTCGTGCGAGTCTAAATTGATCAAGGAATCCTATAGCTAGCTGATTGAAGGTAGAGATGGATCTTCGCAGAAGCCTGGTGAACCACATGGAAGTAATTCCCTCCAGAAAAATCAAGAAACATCTACCTCAAATGGTGTTCGAAGCATTCACTCCATCCATATACCAACCGTACTTAAACAAGTGAGATTTTGGGTCTCTTGATCATAAAATGGAATAGTTAGCATAGTGAACTTTTTTGGTACCACTCATTCAAAATGTCATCAGCGAAAGCATTCCGACTTGGAGAGGACCCCAATTCATCATCCCTTCTATCCTTACATTCATCCATTAGTCGCTGGACCATGTCCGTGACATATGCCTCAGATGTCCGGTAATCCGGTGGTCTGCTGTTAGTGACTACACAAAGTGTTTGATTTTGCAAACGATTTTGGTGAGCAGGCTAAAGCCTAGACTATCCTATCTTTGGGAGAGCCACTCCCTTAGGGTTCTTTTGGCTTGCGGTTGATCTGATGGGGGAGATTGGATCTCCTTGGCGTCATTGAATGTGTTGGTATTTCCTTCTAACTTCTTGTCATCAAGTCGGTCACCATATTCTCAGTTGGAAAGATACATGGCTATATCTTCCTGTGGGGATTTCGCCTCTAAATTCAAGTTTGTGGCTGGTTGCCTCGTAGTTAGTAGAGTGTTTGTGTTTCCTTCCTTATTGATTCCTATGGTTCTATATATCATTCCTTTCTTTGGCTACTTCTCGTTTCTCCTATTTTGGTCAAAGACAAAAGAATTTTCTTGTTCCATGGTAGCCGTGGGCTCTGTCATGGTTCTTAGAGCAGCATGTGAGGTCAATAGGGAATTCAATTTGTCCATGAGGGTCCTTTGATTATTTTCCATCTTCTGATTAATTTTGTAAACCATTTTATTTAATTCATCTATAGTGACAATTTCACACTGAATAAAGGATCCTGGGACTTGATCTCCAGAGTTAGCTCCTAATTGTAGATTTTTGGGGTTGTTGACTTCAGTTTGCCGAGCCTTTGTGTCTTCTCCAACAATGGTAGCTTCTATGGATCTTCCGAAAGTAGTTCTTCTTCTCCCAGGTGCCATTAATTCTTAGGAGTAGATTTTCTAAGCAGATATTGAGGATCTAACTTCTAAACCTACCTGATCAAAAGTAGATAGCTAGATCTAAGCCTAAGTTCAGTTTTCTCAGTGAAAGAACAAAAATTTTGACCCAAAAAAGGGATTAGCACCCTGAATTGAGTGTGAAAGCACCAACCCTGTTATCAAGGAAAATATGATAGAAACAAGGATTAAGAACATGTAGATAAAGCAAAAAGACAAGTGATTTTTATAGTAGTCGGCTGTTAATGAAGCTTACGTCCACTTTCTAACTTTTGTTATGGATTGACTGCAATGAAAAGTTGAATCCGATTACAATTTGATTGGATCTTTTAAGTTAGATCAAGTCACCAGCCTTAGAGTTCACTTGAGAATCACAATGAACCCTTTGGATAGCTGTTGTGTGGGAGGAGAAGAGTGAAGAATAGTTTAAGCAGAGTTTCAACAACCAGTCCTTCCCTTATGTTGCAGAGGTTGAGTATTTGTAGGGATTGGAGAGCAATCAGACCAGGTTGCTTTGCCAGAAGCCTACATTTGATGGTACGGAGATGCTCAAGAAATTCGATAGCGAGCCGAGCCGATTTGATGGATCGCTAGCAATCCATAGGGCGATCCATGTAGCTAGAATATTTTTTAGTCCTTTCACATGGATCATGCTTCTTGCTTTATGTAGTCTCTCCGTGTAATTTCGTGACTAGATCTCTTGTTTTGAGGATGACTCATGTATTGGTTTCATCGAGCTATTGCTGGAATCAGATGAATGCCCACTTCTCGATCTAGCTTGCTTAGAATATCGTGAAGCTTAGCAAGTGTGCCTAGAAAAGATAATGCTTCATGATGCTAGAAGAATGGACCACCCATGAGCAATATTTATGGATCGGAAGCGATCCATGGGTGATGGATCGCTGGCGATCCATACCCTTAGGCTATTCCTTGCTATTTTCTCTTAAGTCCCTCTTAGGTCCTTCTTTTGATCCTTTTGTTTGATTCTTAAGTTGTTTTGAATTGATTCAGATGTCCTAACTTCCACTGAATTCAATAGGGTTAAAATCCTGGATAACAAGATTTGATGTAGTTTATTTTAGATTAGAAAAGGTTAGGTAGAATAAGTCATTGGTACAAGGGTTAGACAGATTCTAAGTCCTAGAATTGCTTAGAGTAACTGCCTTGTAACTATTGTGTGAAAGAAGAGGATGAAGATGAGGCAGAGCTTCCTCGTTGTGATAGCAGAAACCAACCCCCTCTTTAGTTGTAATTAGATTGGTATTTATAGAGAAGTAGAGATATTGGTCTAGAATCTCGCTTGCATTGAGGTCCAGGAGATAGCCTGAAGTCGTACAAGAGATTACGGATCCCCACGAGTTAAAATGATAGCTCGGTACCGACCTGACCTAAGTCAACTCAGTATCAAGTCAGGAGTCTTGGTGCAAGTTGAACTTCTTTCGCTTGCTAGCTTTTCTATCTCATATTTGAGTTGATTTAAGCTCTTTCCCATCGATTTCAAGTTGATTTTAGTGATTTTTCATTAGCACTTGTGTTATCTTGCTTCCTTGGCTCTCTTCTCATCAACTTTGGAATTGATCATTCAAACTCTAGTAATTCCACTTGATCACGATTAGATGGAATAAAGTATGAATTTTATGTTGTTTTGGAGGAAAATGAGGGAGTTTGATAGGTCAGTGCTGACCTAAGGCTTTAACTTGATAACCAGTTAAGGACTTGGCTCTAAACTAAGTGAAAATGCTCCAAGTTTCTTCTTTAGCTCTTTTAAGTGTAGTCCCAAGTTTTTGAGTCATTTCATCTGCATTTTGCATGGGTCATTCAAAGGTTGGAGTGCTTGGACTTCGACCTGAGAGTTTGTGTGTCAAATCCAAGTTATACTTGTTTTGAGTCTGACCTGAACATTCTGTGAGTCCGACCCCAGTTATACTCAATGAGATCCGAGTTATACACTCTTGGAGTTTGACTTAATGTTTTGTGAGTCTGACCTAAAAAAAATCATAACTTGGTACCAAGTTAAGGATTTTCAATTTGGTACTGAGTTGAATCGGGCCCGACTTCAAGTTATATTATCTTGCCTTGCTATTTCTCAACTCGGTTTTTCCTTCACTTTTCCAAGGGTTCTATACAGGTACAACTCGTGTTCGACTCCAAACGCCAAGTTGAGAAAATCAAGTCAATTTTTCCACTAATTTTTTGATATTTCCATTGTCTTCTCTTTTTATGATGTTTCCAGAGATTGTCTTCGTTTTAACATTCTAACCTTTGATTGAAATCCGCTTGGTCGAAAACCGGTTAACACTTGCCGCCACCCTAGAATATGCTTTTGTTGAAAATAAAGCATGTTAAATATGCGCTTGTATGTTTTTGTTTGATGATAATAATCATATATATTTATTTAAATGTATTTGGTAATGTACTATTTTGTTTTTCATAGATTAAATAAATATTTGTTGAATAAAATAAATTACACAGAATTTGAATTTGAATTCAAACAGAACAAGTTACACAGATTTTGAATTCAAACGAATATTTTATTCAAACTAATATTTATTATAATTTTAAATAGTACAATTTCATGCTCTCACTATACATATACATTTTTGATTACAATCACATCACATTTCACATTTACAGTTAACCTCACTACATATCACTCACACTCGTGTTTTTGTCTTCAACTGCATTCCGGTTTGAATCCGGCATCTGAGTAATCTGCAAAAATATTCTCAAACGCAGTAAAATTGAAAGGGAAATATTTTTGAAATTTGAAAGAAACGATGATTTTGAAAACATTGTTTGCCTCAGTTATTTGGGTTGTTCGTCATCATTTTTGACTGTGCAATATCTGTGCATATCAGTATTTTTATCAGGGACAGGCAATTATAAGTGGCTGCAGTACACACGTGTACATTCGTATACGTGTGCACTGCCTCGCCAACTCGTGTGCGCAGCCAATAATAGCAAGTGTGCAAGCACAACTTTTCAACAACATCAAGGGCAAGTGCACACATTACAACAGCAACAAGGCAGATGACAAAAAAAATGCATGCCACAAAGTAAACAAACTCAAGATTACAGGGCAGTGGACAGTACAAGCCTGCAGAATGCAAATGGACTCGACCAAATGTGCAAATGCTCAAGACCACCAGTACACAGTGATGACAATACAAGGAAATGAAGATTGCAGCAATATACAGATGAAAAAAAAAATTGACCAACTGCAACAATGCAAACAATAAACAGTGAAGAACATGGACTGCAACATTCAAGTGTATATTGAAAACAAGCTGCATGAATACAACATGAAGTACAACCACAAAGTTCACAAGTGCAGACACAAAAGAACTGATACAAATGAATGAAATGAATGCAAACAACTCGACTGCAACAGTACAGTCATGAAGTATGCAAAGAGCTCGAGCATAAGATATGGCAACTACAGTAATGCATCAGTGACCAAACAAAGGAACTCAACAAGGCAGAGGAATGTCACAAGCATAAAAGCATGGATACAGCAAAGTCAGAGACTACAACGTCAAAGTGCAGTGCAGACTCAAAGCACCACTGACCAGAATACAATGCAACAACACAGTCAACAAGGCAACAATGCAGATGAACAACAAAGGGTCAAAGCTCAATACAACATGAACCAACTCCAAAATGTATCACTAACATATACTACAGGGATGAACACATGAGAATGGACAAGGCACAAATCAAGTCCAGCTACAAGTTGCAGACTCAAAGCATCAGTGGACACAAATAAACACAATGCACATGCCAACAACAAGTCCAGCAAACATGACACCAAGCTACAAACTCAAATGCAAACAGAAACATCAATATGCAATGCCACAGTACTGAATACCATATGGACACAGCAATGTTCAAGACCAAGGTGGTCAAGGCCAAAATCATCAATGCAATGCACAGCAAAGTCAAGGGCATATGAAGACAAGTGTAACATCACAACTAAGTACAATGAATTCACAGGGCCGAAGCAAACACATGAATTCACAAATCAAAGCCGTGTCGAAATCAAAGATGAAAAAGTCAGAGCCTTAGCAATAAAGTAATTCACAAAACAGAAACCAAGTGTGAGACAAATTGAAACAGTCAATGCCAAGTCGAACCAAGAAAATTGATCACGAAATCAAATCAATACCGTGTGAATCAAGCTACCAAAAATACGAAATTGACAAAGTCAGATCAATCCCAAGCATCAATACAAGATCGAACGACTATTGATAAATTCAAATATATTTAGACGAACGTAATTCAAGGAGTTCGAACGCATATATAACCCAATCATCACTGGCAAATTAATCATCGAGTTCAAGTATCAACTTAGTAAAGCAAAAGGAGACAGTACATACCGAATTCACAAACAACGAACTCGATCAAGCAACTGCAAACGAGCAATAGTCAACCATCAGAGAAGCAGCGAGCTTGGGCAACATATCTCAGATCGATTGAAGAAACCGAAGCCCTAATTGGAACAAAGAGCCGAAGCCCTAACTGGAACAAAGGGAACGAAGCCCTAAACAGAACGAAGCCGCCATTATTCTCACGAACGAGACAAAAGGATCGGGTGAAATAAGGGAGTGGGCTGGCCTTATTAAAAAAAAAGGGGGTTTTGTTTTTTAATTTTTATAATAAGGCTTTATTATATTGTTAATTAGTTTCAGGGTTATTTTCTATTGTTTTTATTTTACGAATCAAAGAATCTTGGTAAATCACCACCTAGGTTTTAGGTTGTGTCTGATTGTCTATTTAGAGTTAGTTCAGTAAGCAGGGGTTGCGAGTTTGCAAAACTCTATAGGCGGTAGCAGGGTTTGCAAGTCTGTTAGAGTGTTTGTAAGCGTGATACTGTTTAATTCTAATATAAATCTGGGAATGCAGCAGTAGGCAGGGGTTGCCGAAGCTGGGTAAATTTTGTGTGTGATTTACTTTTCAGTATATTTATTTCTGCAGTTTATTTTTGTGTTTAAATCGAGAAAATTTGCTATAACCCTATTCACCCCCCTCTAGGGTTAATCTAGATCCTACAAGTGGTGTCAGAGCCCGGTATATTTTTTATTTAACTCTAGAGTCATGAGTCTACAAAATAATGCTTTTTATGAGGGGCAATCTATTGCTAGGCCACCCATGTTTAACGGGAACGATTATGCTTATTGGAAAGTTAGGATGGGTATCTATCTCAGTTCTGTTGATTATGATGTTTGGGATATTATTGAAACTGGCTATAAACCCCCCACTATAATCGTTGGTGATACTGAGATTCCTAAACCTAAGGATAGGTGGGATGCTAACGATAAGAAATTGAAAACGACAAATGCTAAAGCCATGAATGCTTTGATATGTGCTCTTGATAAAAATGAATTTAATAGAATTTCTCATTGTACAACAGCACAGGAAATTTGGCACACTTTGGAGGTGACACACGAAGGAACTTCTCAAGTCAAGGAGTCTCGTCTAGCCCTATTCAGCAATGAATACGAAAACTTTGTGATGGACAAAGGCGAAAGCATAAAGGATATGTTTGGACGCTTTTCAACCTTGGTATACAACGCTAGAGCGCTTGGGAAGGTATTCACTGAGGTAGAGCTTGTGAGGAAGATACTACGAGTCCTACCGATGAACTTTGAGGCAAAAGTCACGGCAATACAAGAATCGAAAGATCTGAGTAAGCTAAGCATGGAGGAGTTGATTGGCAACTTGATGACATATGAACTTGAGCTAAAAGCAAAGGAAGAACGCAACAACTCCGAACCAAAGAAGAAGACGATTGCCTTAAAGAGCAAAGAAGAAAGCGATGAAGAAGAAGAAGATCCAATTGAAGAGCTTGCAATGGCTGTCAATAATCTTAAAAAATGGTCAAGATTCAAGTCACGAAAGAAGAAAATGAGTGGTAATAGGTCAAAGAATTCTGATGATTCCGATAATGAATTGACATGCTATAACTGCAAGAAGCCTGGCCACTTCAAACAAAAATGTCCACTTCTCAAAAACAACAAAGGAAAGAAAAAGAAAAAGAAAAAGAAGGCCTTTTCAGCAACTTGGGATGATGAAGAAGGAGAGGAAGTTTCGAATAATAGCTCAGAGGAGGCTAACTTGTGCCTTATGTCAAAATCGGATTCAGAAGCAAGCTTAGAGGAATCTAGTGAGGTAAGTGACTATTCTTATAAAGAACTTGTTTCAATGTGTTGTGATTTTACTAAAATGATTGATACTCTTGAATCTAAAATTGAAAAACTAAAATCTGATAGGAGAGAACTTGTCCATGAAAATTCTAGGTTAGAAACTGAAATTGAAAATATTAAAAACCTAGACTGTAAAAAATGTAAAACTTTAGATTCAGAATTATCAAGACTTAGAAATAGCTTTGTAAATCTTGAAAAAGAAAATTTAAGTCTTAAGGAAAACCTTGACACTAGGAAAAAGGATTTTATAAATAGGTGCACCTCACTTGCAACTGAAAACACAACACTAAAAACCAAAGTCCAAAATCTTGAAAAATCTCTAAATAACTTTTCAAGAGGAGAAAAATCATTCAACATGTTATTGAGAAATCAAATTTTTGCTAACAACGGAAAAGGACTAGGTTTTGGGAAAACACAAGTTGATGATAATGCAAAATATAAGAATGTCTTTGATAGATGTGAAATATTTAGATGTCGTGCTGAAAATTATAGTCATAGGAACAAGAACACAAAATTTATACAAGTTTGGGTTCCTAAGAATTCTACAAACAAATTTCATGTCTATTGGAATAAAAATAAAAGGACTAAACAAGTATGGGTTCCAAAGGGATTGTTTATTCACAATGCTTCTATCACTAATAACATTGGACCTAAGAGTTTCTCTAGGTCATCTTCCTCTCTTTTTATGTAGGTCTGTTGGCGGGCTAAGGAACAACAAGAATGGTTTCTAGATTCAGGTTGTTCTAGACATATGACAGGTGACAAATCGAAGTTCCTTAGCTTAGAGAATTTTAAAGGTGGAAATGTAATCATGGGAGACAATAGCAAGTGTAAGATTATTGGCAAAGGTGATCAACTTGGAAAATTTGAATCAAAGGCTGATGAGGGAATTTTCATGGGTTATTCAACAAGGAGTAAGGCTTACAGGATATACAACAAATGAACAAAGACAATTGTTGAGTCAATCAATGTGAAATTTGATGAATCTGATCTGGAAAGAACGACTGAAAAGATGGTTGACGATGGAGTAGATCCTGAAGGCACTGAAGAAGGGACATTTAGTGAGAAAACTGAAAGAAGGACTGTTGATGCTGATAAATTAAGGTTCAAACCTAATCATCCTCCTGAATTAATTATTGGTGATCCTACGGAAGGTATACGTACTCGTTCTTCATTTGATGAAAATTTGTGTGCGTTTTGTTGTCATAGTGGTTTTATTTCTGAGATTGAACCTGATTCTGTTGAAATGGCTCTTAATGATGAAAATTGGATTTTAGCAATGCAAGATGAACTTAATCAATTTGAGAGAAACAAAGTTTGGAAATTAGTTCCTAGGCCTAATGACTATCCAATTGTAGGGACTAAATGGGTGTTTAAAAATAAACTTGATGAATCAGGAAATGTAATTAGAAACAAGGCTAGGTTGGTTGCAAAAGGTTATAACCAAATAGAAGGCATAGACTTTGATGAAACATTTGCTCCAGTTGCTAGGTTAGAAGCCATTAGAATCTTGCTAAGTTTTGCATGTTACAAGGGTTTCAAACTTAAACAAATGGATGTAAAAAGTGCCTTTTTGAATGGTGATTTAAAAGAAGAAGTTTTTGTTGAACAACCACCCGGTTTTGAAAATCATGAATTTCCAAATCATGTGTATAAGCTAGAAAAAGCATTATATGGTCTTAAGCAAGCTCCAAGAGCTTGGTATGACTGCCTCTGTACATATCTTTTGGAAAATGGTTTTAAAAAGGGTAGTGCTGACACGACACTGTTTCTATTACATAAAGAAAGT
Source organism: Allium cepa (assembly GCA_030765085.1). Classification (NCBI taxonomy): domain Eukaryota; kingdom Viridiplantae; phylum Streptophyta; class Magnoliopsida; order Asparagales; family Amaryllidaceae; genus Allium; species Allium cepa. The sequence continues at coordinate 1,036,152,222 of CM060937.1, read as the reverse complement.
GATTTTTTGATTGTTCAGATTTATGTGGATGATATTATTTATGGTGCTACTAATGAGCTCTTGTGCGAGAATTTTGAACAAGTCATGCAGGCTAAATTTGAGATGAGTTTGGTTGGTGAATTGAAATACTTTCTTGGATTTCAAATTAAGCAAAGCAGTGATGGTATTTTCATTTCACAATCCAAATATGTGTTGGAACTATTGAAGAAATTTGGAGTCGAAAATTCCAAACCATTGAGAACTCCTATGAGCCCATCAACAAAGTTGGACAAAGATGAGAAAGGAATTGCAGTTGATCAAAAGAAATATCGAGGGATAATCGGTTCACTTCTCTATCTTACTGCTTCTAGACCTGATATTATGTTTTCTGTGTGCTTGTGTGCACGTTTTCAAGCTAATCCCAAAGAATCTCATTTAAAAGCTACTAAACGAATTTTGAGATATCTTTCACACACACAAAAATTTGGACTATGGTACCCTTCTTGTGAAAATTTTGATTTAGTAGGTTATTCCGATGCTGATTATGCTGGTTCATTAGTTGACAGAAAAAGCACTAGTGGGACATGTTTCATGCTAGGACATTCATTAGTCTCATGGTCAAGTCGGAAACAGAATTGTGTTGCATTATCCACCACTGAAGCAGAATATATTGCTTTGGGAAGTTGTTGTGCTCAAATTCTATGGATGATGCAAACTCTTTCTGATTTTGGCTTAGTCTATAAACAAGTTCCATTAAAATGTGATAGTAGGAGTGCTATAGATTTGTCAAATAATCCTGTTCATCATTCACGCACAAAACACATTGATGTGAGACACCACTTTCTTAGAGATCACATTGCTAAAGAAGACATTTGCATTGAATATATTTCAACTGAAACTCAACTTGCTGATATTTTCACAAAACCTCTCCCCGAAGATAGATTTTCCAAATTACGTTTGGATTTGGGAATTATAGAGATTGACTAATCATTTTTTTAAAAAAAATTTGATTTTTTAATTTGATTTTAAATGAAATTTTTTGACTAATCTGACTCCCTTTGATTATCGAAAAGATGAATAGTGGTTGAAAAAGAGATGAGTGTTGATATTTATCATATATTATAACTCGAGAAAGTATAATTAGAAAATTTCTTTAGAATTTCATAACAAGAGTTATAAAAACTTTTTGTTGGGTAAAAATTCCATGACCATTTCTATTTCTATCATCTTTCTATCGACCATCACTCATCAAGATCATATTTAGTATGTAAATTTGTGGTAGTTTACAAAGGAAACCATTTGTTCTTCAATATCTTTAAATCTGTAAAGGAAATTATTTGTGCTTCAACTTATTATAATTAGCAATAAAAAAATAAATATCCAAAGTATTCACTCTCATTTAAAAGTCCTCACGGTTATGCATGGGTGAATTACTTGGATTTTTGATTATGTGCTTCCATGCTCATTTAAAAGTCCTCACGGTTATGCATGTATGGAACGCATATCAAAATTAATTGATTCAAATAGACAAGTTGATTCTAATCCCATTTAAAAGTCCTCACGGTCATGCGTGGTTAGAAGATACTTGATTTCATTTTTTAAATTAAATTGGAATACTACTAATCTCATTTAAAAGTCCTAATGGTTATGCATGGTTAGTAGATATTCAAATTTCCTGAAATAAATATACCACAAATAGACAGAATTGTATGATTTTTGATGATTTTATCCTCATCACTTCTGAAAGTGGAATATGCGCTTGACAAGGGTAATTATGATTTTTGTTTGAGTTTTATTGAAATTTGATATTTATATTTAATTGAGTTAAATGTTTGATTCATGTCTATCACTTCATCCCTATTTTTGTAACACTATTATTCTTTTGCTGATAACAAAAGGGGGAGAGAAAAGTTAAGATTTTGTCGAATAGAATCAAGCAAAGGTCAAATAATTTTCACCTTGCATATAGGCTCATTTATATATTTCTATTTGTATGCATATATGTAGGGGGAGTATTGTGTAGAGAGGGAGCATTCAAATAGGGGGAGCAAATTGAACGATCAAATACATTTAATACATTCAAAATCTTAAATATATGTTTGTTATCATCAAAAGGGGGAGATTGTTAAATATGCGCTTGTATGTTTTTGTTTGATGATAATAAACATATATATTCATTTAAATGTATTTGGTAATGTACTATTTTGTTTTTCATAGATTAAATAAATATTTGTCGAATAAAATAAATTACACAGAATTTGAATTTGAATTCAAACAGAACAAGTTACACAGATTTTGAATTCAAACGAATATTTTATTCAAACTAATATTTATTACAATTTTAAATAGTACAATTTCATGCTCTCACTATACATATACATTTTTGATTACAATCACATCACATTTCACATTTACAGTTAACCTCACTACATATCACTCACACTCGTGTTTTTGTCTTCAACTGCATTCCGGTTTGAATCCGGCATCTGAGTAATCTGCAAAAATATTCTCAAACGCAGTAAAATTGAAAGAGAAATATTTTTGAAATTTGAAAGAAACGATGATTTTGAAAACATTGTTTGCCTCAGTTATTTGGGTTGTTCGTCATCATTTTTGACTGTGCAATATCTGTGCATATCAGTATTTTTATCAGGGACAGGCAATTATAAGTGGCTGCAGTACACACGTGTACATTCGTATACGTGTGCACTGCCTCGCCAACTCGTGTGCGCAGCCAATAATAGCAAGTGTGCAAGCACAACTTTTCAACAACATCAAGGGCAAGTGCACACATTACAACAGCAACAAGGCAGATGACAAAAAAAATGCATGCCACCAAGTAAACAAACTCAAGATTACAGGGCAGTGGACAGTACAAGCCTGCAGAATGCAAATGGACTCGACCAAATGTGCAAATGCTCAAGACCACCAGTACACAGTGATGACAATACAAGGAAATGAAGATTGCAGCAATATACAGATGAAAAAAAAAATTGACCAACTGCAACAATGCAAACAATAAACAGTGAAGAACATGGACTGCAACATTCAAGTGTATATTGAAAACAAGCTGCATGAATACAATATGAAGTACAACCACAAAGTTCACAAGTGCAGACACAAAAGAACTGATACAAATGAATGAAATGAATGCAAACAACTCGACTGCAACAGTACAGTCATGAAGTATGCAAAGAGCTCGAGCATAAGATATGACAACTACAGTAATGCATCAGTGACCAAACACAGGAACTCAACAAGGCAGAGGAATGTCACAAGCATAAAAGCATGGATACAACAAAGTCAGAGACTACAACGTCAAAGTGCAGTGCAGACTCAAAGCACCACTGACCAGAATACAATGCAACAACACAGTCAACAAGGCAACAATGCAGATGAGCAACAAAGGGTCAAAGCTCAATACAACATGAACCAACTCCAAAATGTATCACTAACATATACTACAGGGATGAAAACATGAGAATGGACAAGGCACAAATCAAGTCCAGCTACAAGTTGCAGACTCAAAGCATCAGTGGACACAAATAAACACAATGCACATGCCAACAACAAGTCCAGCAAACATGACACCAAGCTACAAACTCAAATGCAAACAGAAACATCAATATGCAATGCCACAGTTCTGAATACCATATGGACACAGCAATGTTCAAGACCAAGGTGGTCAAGGCCAAAATCATCAATGCAATGCACAGCAAAGTCAAGGGCATATGAAGACAAGTGTAACATCACAACTAAGTACAATGAATTCACAGGGCCGAAGCAAACACATGAATTCACAAATCAAAGCCGTGTCGAAATCAAAGATGAAAAAGTCAGAGCCTTAGCAATAAAGTAATTCACAAAACAGAAATCAAGTGTGAGACAAATTGAAACAGTCAATGCCAAGTCGAACCAAGCAAATTGATCACGAAATCAAATCAATACCGTGTGAATCAAGCTACCAAAAATACGAAATTGACAAAGTCAGATCAATCCCAAGCATCAATACAAGATCGAACGACTATTGACAAATTCAAATATATTTAGACGAACGTAATTCAAGGAGTTCGAACGCATATATAACCCAATCATCACTGGAAAATTAATCATCGAGTTCAAGTATCAACTTAGTAAAGCAAAAGGAGACAGTACATACCGAATTTACAAACAACGAACTCGATCAAGCAACTGCAAACGAGCAATAGTCAACCATCAGAGAAGCAGCGAGCTAGGGCAACATATCTCAGATCGATTGAAGAAACCGAAGCCCTAATTGGAACAAAGAGCCGAAGCCCTAACTGGAACAAAGGGAACGAAGCCCTAAACAGAACGAAGCCGCCATTATTCTCACGAACGAGACAAAAGGATCGGGTGAAATAAGGGAGTGGGCTGGCCTTATTAAAAAAAAAGGGGGTTTTGTTTTTTAATTTTTATAATAAGGCTTTATTATATTGTTAATTAGTTTCAGGGTTATTTTCTATTGTTTTTATTTTACGAATCAAAGAATCTTGGTAAATCACCACCTAGGTTTTAGGTTGTGTCTGATTGTCTATTTAGAGTTAGTTCAGTAAGCAGGGGTTGCGAGTTTGCAAAACTCTATAGGCGGTAGCAGGGTTTGCAAGTCTGTTAGAGTGTTTGTAAGCGTGATACTGTTTAATTCTAATAGAAATCTGGGAATGCAGCAGTAGGCAGGGGTTGCCGAAGCTGGGTAAATTTTGTGTGTGATTTACTTTTCAGTATATTTATTTCTGCAGTTTATTTTTGTGTTTAAATCGAGAAAATTTGCTATAACCCTATTCACCCCCCTAGGGTTAATCTAGATCCTACAAAGCACACTTTGGATGAAGATAGGTTCTGCTTTGCTATCCATTGATTTTGGATAGTTGTTTAAAAACTGCTTCGATTATTGCTTTTGTCCAATAGACATTCCTTCAATCGTTTCGAATTGTCAGAGTTCCATTCTTTATTCTTCGTGCTAAGAAGATGATCTACTATCTGGGAATTGTTCTACACCCTAGACAAGTATGCTTTCCCATATTGTGTATTGTTTTCATTTTTGATTTTCGGTTGCACTGAGAGCTTCTAGTGCTAAATCCTTCAACCTTTGATCAAAATTGCTGCCACTGACTACTTAAATGGCATCGTTCTTTAGACCATTGCAAAGAGCTTTCGTCCCTCGATTTCTACAAGTAACCGAGTGAAATTCATTTAGGGTGAAGGAATGGATATTGCTACGATGATGGTAAAGATGGTGGTAGTGCAGTCGATTGTTTCTTAGTGATAGATAGTATTATTTGGGTTGCACTTGACCTATGGTTAATCTCAAGCCAGTCCTACTCTGTGTTAATGCTGCTCTAGGGCCACGTCCGACTTTCTGTCTTTTGCTAACTCCTATCAATGCATGCCTGTTCTCATATTGCCATTTGAATTCCAATGTGTCAATTCAATCTAGGAACCATCATGTTGGATGCTTCCATCGTTATGCTTCTCTTATTGCTGCAGTCCTCGTGTTCTTGGAAAAGAAAAAGTTTTCGTGTCGCTTTAGATAGTAGCGCCTTTACCAATTATTTGTCAATTGTGGATAAGTTTGGACATATAATACCACTGCACGAAATCACTCATTTTCCTAGCATGAGCGGGCTATCCACATAGGATGGTCTGTTCGTCACATACGGGACATAAGACTCATACTTCATAAATTGACACTACTCATTTGCCCCGATCAATGCTCGGACTCCAATTGGTCGACATATGTTAACATCCTTTGGACTCCATGCATTAGTCACATGAGTTTTAGTTTTCAAAATAAAATATGCCTGATCATGTTGAAGGTCAAGTTTCATTTTCTAAAATGACTCACTTATCACCGTGCTTCAAGTCCAATGATGGTATGCCTAGTCCTCCCAGGGCCGGGTCCTTCACCGCTTAGGCTTTTCCTTTTTATCCCTATTATACCAGGACAATTGATCACGGCTGAATTACAAGGCATGGTTGCTCTTATAGATTTGTTGCTAAATCTACCTCCTCCTCTAAATAAGTATCTAGATTCAAGGGTCTGGAAAAAGAGGGAAGAGCAGGTAAGTATTCCATAAAGCTTGTTGGCCTATTAGTCTTCTCCTTGGCCATATAGTTCATACTCTTTGTTTTTGCTTTAAATAGGTCATGTTCCTTTTAACCTACTATTAATAGCAATGAATCCTAGATCCGTGTTGCTCCTTGCTGTCTTGGGGTAGCTGTTAGGATGTTCATCCCATTTTTAATGATCTCCACCATGAACTAAATTATGTTCATGGAACTTTCTACTATGAATTTGGGCATTAGTGCGAGTTAAACATGTGGGGCAAAAATCGGATTGACCCCAATACAATCGTGCTCCCTCGTCATGGTCTTGAATAGGGAAACTCCAATAATACTTACCTTCAACTTTCCATGATTATCCTTGCCTATCCATGACCGAGCATGCCTCACTTGGCCGCTACCGCTATCGCTAACGTTCGGTCAGGCTCTAGTTTCAATCTTTGGAAACTAGCACAAAAGTTATCCTATTTTGATTATCCTTTCTTGAAGTAACCTATTTCCATGGAGCAATGGAATTCCTGAAGGCCTATGATTACACCTTCCTAACGTCGCCAATCTCTAGATAACGACAAATACTTAAAAGTTGGAGGACGATTCCATCTTGATGTTGTCAATCTTCGGGTAGTGTTAGATTCCAAAAGGTAGGGCTGAAGGCTCAATCAAGTTCCTGCTTCTGTCTTCGAAAGCTAGTATATCGATGGTCCCTTTCAGAGCTTCTCCTTAGCATCACCAAACTTTGGGCGATGGCATAATCCTGCATGTTGGGATGGAATGATCTTGTCGATCCTTAAGTAGGTTATTAATCCTTCTTGTCCTCGCTAGGCTTCGGGTAACGGCGAATTCTCGAAGGTTGAGGCCAAATTATCCAATTGAATCCCGGCTGGTTTTTGGAACCTTTTCACTATTTCCAATCTCTGTGCAGCAACGAATTTTTGAGGACTAGTTGCTTCCTCTCCCTATCAATGCCTATCTTTGGGCAATGATTGATTCCTAGAGGTTAAAGTTTTTCCTTCTCAATCCCAGGAAATGCCAGATTCCTAAGCGAGGGAAGTTAGTTCCATCTTGACGTCGCCTGTCTTCTGGCAATGCTTAGTTCTTCAACATTGTGACCTTCATTTCACCTATGTGGAAATTTGTTGCCAGAATGCTCTATTTTGTGAAACATAACTGTTATTTAACCAACTCTATGGTTATTCGTGTTTACCTTTCAACAAATTATTTATGCATATCCTTGTTCGCGGGGATATCCATTTTTAATGCCTTTATTCGGGCATTTATAAGAGATGGAAGGGCAAATGATTCGATTGTACCCGGTCTAACACTCAATCCTAATTTGGGATTAAGGAAGTCTGGTGATTTAATCCCCAAATTTCCGTGATTTTACCCGTTTATCCTTAGCTGTGCGTGTCTTGCTTGAATATTAACGTCGTCACAAAAGTCCTATTCATATGTCAGTTCCTATCTTCGAGAACTGGTGACTCAGCCAGTTGGTTCCAAGCAACATTTTCTCGAGGCTTCCTATCTCTAGGCTGCATCAAAATTCTTTCTAACTAGAATACTAGAAATTCAGGTATGCACCAACTTCTATCTCTTGAAACTAGCACAAGAGCAATTCGATCCTAGGAATTCCCTTTGGCGCCGCCTTATCTTCGAGCAGCGGTTGATTCCGATAATAAAGGGCCGAACCATTTGATTGACGTGCAAAAGGTTATGTTTTTATATTGTCTCCTATCTTCGGGCAGTAGTAGTTTTTTTAAGACAAGGTCATAAATTCAGTTGAGCACTAACTTCTATCTCCGAAAGCTAGTGCATTGATGGTTTCCTACGGTGATTGTTTCTCGTCAACCATCCAATTCGAAGTTTTCCTGGCATTGCCAAGACAACAACGATATAGAAAGTTGGATGGTTTTTCGATGTTGTTGAGACAACACAGGTATCTAAAAAATAGAATGTTTCCCTGCAATGTCGAGGCAACACTGGTACTTAAGAGATGAGAGTGTTTCTCAGCATTATCAATGCAACACTATTACTTAAGAGGTTAGAATCGATTCGCCCCATTGATTTGGTGGTTTTGGGCCTTCCCAACATTGTTAGAGCAACGTCAATTCTTAGAAGGTATGGGTCTATTTTTCTCTCGATTCAGCAGTTTGAGTTGATTTTCCCATCGATTTGGCTGTGTTATATTTCTGTTAGGTACTATATTAAGTCTTTGAAAACTAAAATTTTGATTATTGGATTGAAAGAGTCTTGTCTTAGTGTTGCCAGTCTCAGGGTACCGTTAAATTCCTATAAGTTGAGATCGAATCATTCATCGGGTAGATTCCTTTCGACCTAATGTAGCTGCTTTCTCAATGCTGCCTTCTCCAGGCCATGCCACATTATGGAAGAATGAGAATCTTAGGCATTTCCGTTATTTAGCACTGTTTATAACTGTCAAGTGCTCCATTTGGCGATGTAGAGCCGTTTCTTAACCAATTCCATGGTTATTCTTATTCATGTAGAGTCGAATTTCCTTCGCTCTATTTTTGTTACAGCTTGACTTCCATTTGCAAAACCTGTTATTCCCAAGTGCCAAACTCCCGGCACTTATAGAAAATTAGACACTACAGGCGAGTCGTCACATTGCCTTTACGACCACACTCTTCCCATCCTGATGACGGATCGATAGAGTTTGATAGTGCTTGTCTTGAATCTATAACAATTAGCCTTACTTCTTCCAAGCCATATATATTCTGTCGAGCCATTAGCGTTTTTGTGGATAGTCACCTTATTTGTTGGTTCTAATCTTTAGGAATCTATGGTTTATTTGCTTGATTTTGAGTGTTCTTTCCTTATCATTGTCTATCTTCAAACAATAGCTGGTTTCCCATAAGCAGGAGCCTAAGTACCCAATAGGTCCCGGCCATGGAAAACCTATGACAGTTAGGGGTTATCCTTCCCTACGTCGCTAGTCTCCAAGTGGCATTGGATTCCTAAAAGATAAGTTATTTCTTCTAGATGATACCGATCTTCGTGCTACTTTGGATTCTTGCAAGTTAGAGTTTGAGAACTTACTCGAGCTCCCCTTTTTGTCTTTGAAAACTGGTGCGTCGACAATTTGATTCTAAAAATGCCTTCTGTCATTGCCTATCTTTAGGCGATGGCGTGCTCTTGCCAAGTCTCCAGCAGAAATGATTTCCTAGAAATTGGTTTCTCTTTCTGACATTGCTAGGGCAACGCCTTTTTTGAAAAATAGGGGATCAATGTGATCGTTAATATGTCGGTTTAGACCTTCCAGGCGTTGCTTTAGCAACATTGGTTATCAAAAGGTAAGGGGTCGAAGTGACCATTATCTCGTGGTTTTGACCTTCCCGACATTGGCAGCCTTAGGACAAAGCGAGTTTTCAAAAGTTTGGGAATTGATACGACCCATCGATCTGGTGGTTTAGACCTTTCTGATGTTGGTAGTCTAGGTCAACTTCGGTTCTCGAAAGGTTGGGAATCGATATAACCTGTCGATACAATGATTTATACCTTCCGGACATTGCCAGTCTTAGGACAGTGCTAGTTCTCAAAAGATTTAGGATCGATATGACTCATCGATTCAGTGGTTTAGACCTTCCCAACATTGCTAGTCTTGGGGCAACATCGGTTCAAGAAGGTTAGAGATCGATATGGCCCATCGATCCAGCAGTTTAGACCTTCCCAACGTCACTAATCTTAGGACAATGCCGGTTTTTAGAAGATTGGTGGTCGATATGATCGTCGACCCCACAGTTAGTGAGTCTACACTCCTCGTCCATCATTCGAGGGTTGAGAAGAGATTTCTTAGCTGTGCTACCAGTTGCATGGCATAGGTGTTCTGCTTGCAAGAACATGGTACCCTTGGTTCAAGAAGCAGATTTTATTGATGAGTAGGAGAAATGGAAAGTCCTACCGATTCGGAATGCCCCCAATGTCCTTGAGAGGCTTATTTGTGAAAGGAAATTGGATAAGAATGAATGAAATAATATTGTTTTAAGTTGTTGCTTCATCCCTAGGGGACCGGCTAGCTTGAGGGTTCTTTTATGGCTAATCTTTTATCAGCTCGCCTGGGCCCTCTCCGCTGGGTCCAAGCAGTTTTCCTTCAGCAGGTAAACTCTAGGGTCTTGCAGTTTCTCTACTTTTCTGCGGTTCCTTAACATACTCCTTGTTGTTTTTCCTTATCAGCTCCTCCATTAAGTTTCTCAAATGTTGACATTCATTAGGGTTATGCCCATGGGTTTCATGGATGTGACAGTACTTCCCAGGACGTTTATCTTACTCTGTCGCTTCCCTTCTTGGAAGCTTCTTATATTGCTCAGTTCCATGAGTGGCAAGATATATATTCTCTGGTTTGTCATTCAAGGGCATGTAATCTTGTAATCCAAAGTTCATAGGATGTTTCATATTCGGTCATGCCCGTTACCATAGTTTTGACTTCTTTTCTTCTGATTACCAGAGTTTCCAGTGTTTATTGCGATGTTGCTTTGGATTATTTCCTTCGGTTGTTCATCGCCAACCTTTCTTTCGGCCAATCCTTCTTCTTTAACCGCAGGAACTGATTTGCCTTTCAGTGAAATTCTTTCCATTGTAGTGGTTTGCTTTATCTTTAACCATCTACCAAAATTCATATTCGAATGAATACCCCAAACCAAGGACATAAATATAAGATCCTCGTTTCGATTGCTAACTTCTTAAATTATAATGTAGAATCGGTTCAAGAAAGCTTCCAGGGACTCCTTGGGTCATTGAGACAAGTTAGATAGGGACATCATGTCCTTTAGTCATGCAACATAAAGTCGAAACTGCTCCATGTATTTTCTATCCAATTCATCAAAAGTCGATGTAGATCATTTATCGATCAAGATTTTGTCCAATGGAGTCGAAATTTGGCATGAACATTTCTTAACTCATACGTAAGCTCCAGTGAAAATGTCGTAGCATTTGGACTTGTAGATTGTGAGATATGATCGATGCAAGTCATGTTTTTTGAAGGCTATCTCCTTTGTATCGATTATTATTGCACTGCTCGTACTCGATCGATGTTGCACTGTTCGTACTCGATCAATGTTGCACTATTTGTATCAATCAATGTTGCATAGTTCGTACTCGATCGATGTTGCACAGTTCGTACGCGATCGATGTCGCGCTGTTCGTACTCGATCGACGTTGCACAGTTCGTACTCGATCGCCATTGCACTGTTCGTACTCGATCGCCGTTGCACTGTTCGTACTCGATCGCCGTTGCACTATTGGTACTCGACCGATGTTACACTGTTCGTACTCAATCGATGTTGCACAGTTCATACTCGATCAATGTTGCACTGTTCGTATTCAACCGATGTTGCACTGTGGGTACTGATCGATGTTGCACTGTGCACACTCGATCGATGTTGCACAGTTCGTACTCGATCGATGTTGCACTGTTCGTACTCGATCGATGTTGCACTGTTCGTACTCGATCGATGTTGCGTTAATGGATACGAACAGTGGAGGCTTGATAGATACGAACAGTGGAGGCGTGATGGATACGAACAGTGGAGGCTTGATGGATACGAACTATGGCGGCTTGATTGATACAAGTGGAGGTTTGATGGATACGAACAATGAAGGCTTGATGGATACGACCAGTGGGGATTGATTGATATGATCAACGGAGGCTTGGTGGATACGAATAAGACCCTTCACTTGATGGATACGAACAAGACCCTTCAATTGATGGATACGAACAGGACCCTTCACTTGATGGATACGAACAGTTGATTGCTTGAATTGCTTCAATCATATATTTAGCATATGTACTTCGATTGACCTGAAATTTGAAACGTTGGCTTTCATAGTTTTGATTGTCATGTCTTGTCAGTTTTAGCTCGATCCGGACTCGGAAAAAATTCATTGATATCCATAGCGAAACAGTGTATAACCAATCTTTGGGGAAAACTGTTCTTGATTTCCAGTCAACTTTTTGGTGTCGCGACCTTGCCAAAAGGCGGGATAACACTTGCCCCCCAAAACATGCCTTGCGATAGGAAGGTTTTTTTGTAGTTCGATAAGTTGGATGTTCATATCCTGTTAATGATCTGCAAAGAAATTGATAATCTTGTCTGACCGTGAATAGTGATTGTTCGCGATCGGATGCCGTTTGAGGCGAATGATGACAGTTTGAGGTCATGTGCCGTTCACGGCGAATGGTGACTATTCGCTATCGGGGTGTTGTTCGAGGCAATTTTGTGACCGTTCGTGGTCGAGTGCCGATCTAGACGAATTGTGACCGTTCGCGATCTAGTGTCGTTCTAGGCGAATTGTGACCATTCGCAGTCAAGTGCTTTAGGAGACAAATTATGATCGTTCGCGATTGAGTACCGTTCGAGGCGAGTTGTGTGTGCCTAGAGGGGACGTACTATCATTATTGTAGATTTCACGTACGAGTGAGTTTCTGAGTTGCTGGTTATGGCGGTTTGTCACCATCTTAGAGCGTGCTTGGGGACCGTTCGTTGTCCCTTACATGTGTAAGTGGCTTAGCCGTTATGGAATCACAAATAGCATATTTACATTCAAAATAAGTCTTTCAACAGAAATGTCTAACAAAATCAAGTCCAAACATGAGAAATGGAAAACAAAAACTAAAACAAGGACGTCAAAGTGCAAATACCCACATTGATGCGATTTGTAGTCGTATCAGAGCATGCCTGGGGACCGTTCGTGATCCCTTACATGTGTAACACGACTTAATCGCATCGATGTTGACTTTGCCACTTATTCTCCATTATTTCAGTCAGTTGATGATAAGTTGATGCGTTGATCCTGAGTCATCCCCAGTTTGTGCAGGTGGTGGTTGTTTTTTTTCACCGCCATGGCTCCCCTTCTCACATACCGCGATAGCAGACCAGTCTGGATATGCCCCTCAACCTCATTTTTGAAGTGTCTGCAATCATACGTGCTATGACCATTCAGCTCATGGAATAAGTAATACTTGTCGGATCTTCCTTTATTGCTGGTCGAATCCCTTTTCATTGGCTTTCGATAAGGAATCTGCCCCCGATATCCTGGTAGATTCACTCCAAACTCTCATCCAACTCTGAAAAAGTTGTGAAATGCGGCTCCCTCCACGGTCGCTTTGACCTATCGTCATTATCTTCCATTTTTCGCTTCCCTTTATCCTTGCCAGAATCCTTCCTGGGTGGGTCTCCACCTTTTACTGCATAAACATCAACTCCTTCTCGTCCTTCTCTTTCAGCATTAGCATCCTCCAATCATAGAAACTTTTCGGCTTAATGATAGAACTCTCCCAGATCCATATGTGGATCTCTACTCGACGAATTCTTGAACTCTTTGCCATCAGCTATGCCGGATACAGCTGCCATCATAACCATGGATAGATCTGGTCGATCCACTGATGATGCCACTGCATTGAATCGTGTGAGAAAACTTCTTAAAGATTCTCCTACCTTCTGCTTCAATGTTCTCAAACTCATCACATTCTTGGGCCTTGAAATATGAACTCTGAACTGTCCCATAAATTTTCAATCAACTCGGCCCATGTTCTAATGGAACCTCTCTCTAACTACCTGAACCATAGTATCGCTATGTCTGTCAAATATAATAGGAAACACCAAGCCATGACCTCCTCCAATGCCCCCATTACCTCCATATGCCTCATGTATCTGGTCAGATGAACTGCAGGATATGTCCTTCCATCATACGTGTCCAATGTTAGTAGTTTGAATTCTGGTGGATTTCTAGCCTTTCTAATCATAGGAGAGAAAGGACTCCTGTTCACATCTTCTAGATCTCTATTTACTAATCCGCCTCTCATGGCTCGTCTGACCATTCTGCTAATCTATCACTATCTCCAAGCTATAATCCTTGTAAATTACCTCTGATCTACCCCTCGAGTTCATGAGGGTTTGCTGGAATCTGCTCTTCTGGACGAGCATCCGCTCCTCTGTTAGCTCCTTGCGGTCTAATCTCAGCCAGATCCTGCCTAAGGTTGGATCAACACGCTCCTAGGGAGTGCTCCCTAATTTAGGGGCTTCCCTTGATGGTCCCGCTCTATCAAGTTCCCGGTTTAGTCCTTTCGGTCTTGCTTCATTGGTCCAAATTCCAATAGATCCAGTTGATCCTGCTTGCTCAATTCATCTGAGAATTTTCTACATCATCTCTTCTTACCTTTTGAATAGCTCCTCATGCATGGCTCCCATCATCATCTCTATCTCGTCCTAGGTGATGAAGAATGAGGCATGATTCGCCCTTGAAGAAGCCTCCTGACTACCTTCATGCTGACTCCTTTCAGTTCTTTATCTTCTTGCTGATTGCCTCGTCATAATTGTCCAGATCTAAGTCTTCAAGCCTTCAAATTTGAAGTCCAAGTGGTAGAATTCCTGTATGCTAGCCTTCTTAGTGAAGCACCAAAATGTTTGCACCAAAATTGGTCACAAACACCCAACTGTCAATGAAAGCACCCGTTTACAATCACAGATCACAGATAATAAGTATGTAGAGAATTAAAAATGAAGAACACTCAGAATATTAAGAAGAATGCAGTAAAGAACACATAATTTATAGTGGTTCGACAATCTGGCCTACGTCCACTTTGAATTTGACGATTTTATTGATGTATACTTGCTGGTATGACAAGTTACACCTGATTACAATAACAAAGTTCGAGTACAATGATGACTGCGTCAGACTCTGGACGTAGAAGAATAAAAGGTCCTTTCTCTGTAGGCCCTGGGGCTCTATTTATGGGTGTAGGAGGCTGATATCTCGCTCAAATCTCGAGAGACTTTTTCTGGCACACGAGTGGGCCCACACGATCGATCCTATGAAGTTTCGGCTCGATCCGTGATCGATGTGAACGTAATTCATATCGATCAAGATTTTTTCCAATAGAGTCAAAATTTGGCATGAACATTCCTTAGCTTATACGTAAGCTCCAGTGAAAATTTCGTAGCATTTGGACTTGTAGATTGTGAGACATGATCGATGCATGTTTGTGTTTTTTGAAGGCTGTCTCCTTTGTGCTGTCGCACTGTTCGTACTCGTTCGATGTTGCACAGTTCGTACTCGATCGATGTCGCACAGTTCATGCTCGATCGATGTCGCACTGTTCGTACTTGATTGATGTTGCACAGTTCGTACTCGATAGATGTTGCACTTCTCGTACTCGATCGATGTTGCACAGTTCGTACTCGATAGATGTTGCACTTCTCGTACTCGATCGATGTTGCACAGTTCGTACTCGATCGATGTTGCATTGTTCGCATCGATCGATGTTGCGCAGTTCGTTGTAACGACCCGCCTTTCATTATACAGAAAGACGCATCATTAAGAAGAAAGAAAGGGATCGAAAAGAGAAAAGATGGAAAAGAGAGAACCAACAACATCAGAATCTTACAGCGGAATGAACAAATTATATTAATCAAATAAAATATTACATAGTATCATATACATCAGAGTTATACAGCTAATACAAAACAAACTAGACAGTTATACACACCTGTCTAGTTATTACAACTCAAGTACAACACAAAGATAAGATACAACTCTAACACAGTAGAACACTATACATTTATCTACACGCTGAAGCCACCTGCTCCATATCTCCTTCAGAACTCGTCAAAGCAAACCTGAATTACTCGACTACTCATACATAATATGAGTACCCAAGAGTTTAATAAAACAGAAAATAAACACTTGGGTCAGACATGGGTCTGGTGTGAGTAAACGGGTTAAAGTTGCTTAACTTTGAAAATCCTTTGAAAAAAAAGTATCACGTAAGACTTACCACAAATAAACATGGGTAAGTTTTTAACTTACGCTAACCAAAACATTTGATAGGAAATCCAGTGATATTACAATAGGGTCTAGGGTTTTCAAGTAAATAGAAAATAGCTGAAATTGTTACACTTATTAAATTCCAGCTACTAGCCACAGAAGTGGGTAATACAATCAAAACCGTAAAGGACACGTAGGAAGAATGGGTTTCCATCAATGGCAGGGCTACTGGGTTACCGCCTGTCACAGTACGTGGCCTAGATCACCGTACCGAGGATCCACCCTAAATCCCCTACAATACAAGGCCCGAACCATCCCTTACTGGACAGTCCCGAACAAGACAACCCCGGCAGTTGTCATGATCAACCGCCCACACAGCCGAAATAAAAGGGACCTCTAGACAGGGGTAAATCTCGTCCTACTTGGGTGCTTCCCGCTCAGCCTTGCTGCACCTCCCCTGTTTTATCCATTCCCGGTTGATAAGGCTTGAGGCTACGATTACCTTTATAGAACACATCTAGAATGCTCATCATCCATCTGACGATGTTCTGAAAACATTCAATCCATACAAGTTCGTTCTGGGTTCGAACGAAACCGAAGGCACTATCTCTCTACACTTATTTTGGAATCACCTCGGAGTTAACGACAATAGTCCTTGCACTCTGAATCTTCATCTCGAACCTAAAAGAATTATCCCTGTTAAACTCGTATTGGAATCACCCTCAGAGTATTAACGATGAATAGTCCTTACACCTCGAGTCTTCACTCTTTCACAAGAGATTCATGACCTAACGTTTAATTTGGATCGATGTGGTTTTCGGAATTCCAAATTTGGAAACCCGATCCCGGTCTCATCGAATCCAAAACGCCATCTTAATGTCCAAGTGATTTAAGTTTAACAAATTAATTCAATTTAAAACATTGAATTCATACAACATCATTCATAGATAAATATCACACATTTATCACTGATATACCCAATATCATATCACAGAATATCACAACATATCATCCAATAGATATCAACCAATCCAGATATTTCACAAACCATCATCCACAACAGGCATCATTAACCCTTTTACAATTAAATTAATCAACTTAAATTAAATTAATTGCTTGAGAATTAAACAACTAATCATGCTTAAACAATAATTAGTTAATTACAATTAATTAACCAATCACTCTTTAATCACCATCATAATCCAATTAATTAATCCTCAATTATAGATTAATTATCCTTTAATCATACTCTTAATTAATCACCTAGATTAATCATTCCTTAATTACACTAAGTAATTAGCCTTTAAATTAATTACACAAATTAATTAATCTTTAATAATTAATTAATCTTAATTAATTTTTAATTAATTAATTAACTTTAATTAATTACATTAATCTTTAATTAATTACATTAATATTTAATTAATTACATTAATCTTTAATCAATTACATTAATTAATTATTACTTTAATCACTTAACTGATTAATTATCCTTTTAATTAATCACATTTATTAATCAATTAAAAAATTAATTATTCATTAATTACATTAATTAATGACCCTCTAATTACTTTATTAATCAATGGTTCTCATAATCACATTTAATAATTAATTATAAACTTAATTACATTTATTAATCAAACCTGATTAATCACAATCAGTAATTATCTTGCCTTAATTACTTCATTAATTAAACCAACACCTTGATTAATTACCTTAATTAATCCTTTAATTATACTAAGTAATTATCACTTAATTACTTTCCCTAAGTAATTATCCTTTAATTAATATCCATCAAGTAATTTCCTTAATTAATTACATCCAGTAATTATTCATTAATTACTTCACTGAGTAATTACACTTCATTAATTACATTAAGTAATTTTACTTAATCCCAACATTAAGTAATTCTTTTTAATTAATTAAACTTAATTAAGTAACTAAAATTAACCATAATAACTTAATTACTTACACTGAGCAATTAATTTCTTTAATTACTTCATTAAATAATTATCTTTAATAATTCTTCTTAATCATTAAGTAATTAACTTCTTAATTACTTATTACTTAATTATTTCTTAATTAATTAACCTTGATTAATTTATTTTTAATTAAGTAATTAATTACACTTAATTAATTTCCCAACTAATTTACCCAAATTTAATTATCCACATTAACACTTAAGTTAGTTAAGCAATTACACTTAAATTACCTTTATA
Organism: Allium cepa; assembly: GCA_030765085.1. Lineage (NCBI taxonomy): Eukaryota > Viridiplantae > Streptophyta > Magnoliopsida > Asparagales > Amaryllidaceae > Allium > Allium cepa. Next base: position 1,036,134,166 of record CM060937.1, on the reverse strand, counting down.
AATAAAACTTGATTAAATTAAGATAAACCATACATTAAATTCTTATCTTCCATTTTAAATTAAAAATTAAATTTTTAAATTTAAAAGCTTCAGTTTTGTTTACACAAAATCATCATCTTTAAATTTATCTACGTTAGATACCTTACTTTAATCACTTTTAAATCACTACAATAACATTTTTATTTGAAAACATTTAGACACCTATTATATAATTTAACAAAGCAATATTTATAACCAAACTATTTTTAAACAAAAGTTTAAATTTTGAAAATCCATATTTTAAAACTAAAATTCTTTTTAAGTCAAGCATTCATTCATTATAAAACTAATTAAACACTTTGTTCAAAATTCAACTTGCCTTCAAAATTTGAAAATCATTTTTAAAATTTTAAACTGGACAGAATTTGAATTCTGGAACAAACTTAGTAAAATTTTTGCTTTAGATTTCATTCACTAAAACTGGTCAAGCTTTAATCTGGTGCAGGCTATACACTAGTCAGCACACACAAAACCCTGAGTCACCCCCGATACATACACGAGACAAGGTTCGAGAAAACAATGAATGAAACCATGGCCAAACTCTTTCTTCCCAAGACAAAAGCAGATGCACAGATTTGAACTCGTGCACGTGCACGCGCCACAGACCGACGTTGGCCAACTCTCTGATCATCTCCCAATCGGCTACGACTTTACCGTTTGATCAAATCATCCAGTATTGCTAAATTCGCTTGGAATCAAAATATGGACCCATCGAGCAACCTGGAACAAAAAAATCATGATGACAAATCCTCTTTCCGTCGACTAACTATGCCATCAGAATCCAAAATGCTTCGACCACGGCCACGTCTCGAACCACCGAGACCATCCCTCACTAAGTGATTCGACCTAAATCACCATTGAAGCCGCGATCACCACAATATCAACACAGACAACGTCAGGACTTCGAACCCTACGTTGCCATACTCCGATCGCCACGACTATCAATAAAGACTTCCACTATTTTCCAGCGACGCCTGACACTCCGGCCTTCTTCACGCCAAACCTCAACCTCCCATTTGACGCCGATCAACAGAAATCGACCCAAAACCCAAATTCGAGAAATCCTTGATTTCTCTTTAAATACTAAATTAAAAATTTCCAAATTCATATTAAAATTCATGATTTTGTATTTCAATTCAGGTTATATGATCAGAAACTTAAATTATTGAGATTGATTTTCATTGAATATTGAGATCATTACTGTTATTTTGCTTTCCAGGCTAATTTCTAAATATAAAATTTTTGAAACAAATTTTAAAATGTCAATTACACTGTTAGAGTTATATCATCTTTACAAATCCAAACCTATAATTCAATGTATGGGAAGCTATGGATTTTTTTTCAATAGAATTGGGTCTGGTGAGTACAGAGAACATGACTGTATAAACTTCAATATTACTTCAGGCATCACACTTCATACATAAACATTCACATCCATATATTTGTAAACATAATTACTTCAACAGGCATCAATCATAAGATCAAGTTTAATCTGTTTTTAAAATAAATTTACTCACCTTTCTGACAACAGAGAGAATACTGCATTTAGATTCCTGGAACTTTGAGTTTGACGGGCATTTTAAAATCTGTTGTTTGAGTTTTAAAAACTGTTAGCTTGATCTTAGTTGAACTTTGAAACTTGATGATGCTCACAGCTTAAAGTTTCTATCTTTTGAAAGCTTGATGTTGAATTTGCTGTTAAATATCTTGCAGTAGATTCTTTATATAGTATTGCATGTTCTTCAGATTAAATACTTTGGATCTGAAGTTATAAATGGCTTCAGATTTGATTACAGTTGAATTTTGCTTTTAGTTTTTTTTTTAAGAAGAAAGCTAAAGAAAGTTTTGAGCTGAAGAAAATAAACAGACCCCTTTTCTTCTCTTTTAAACATTAATCATAAACAAAATTTTCTTTTAAACAAAGAGAGGCCACTTGTTTGTTACATAAATCCATTTATTTACACATGTCCAAACCTTTATTATTATGAATACAAGTGTACTTCTCATTAATTCTTAAGTTTCCAAGTGTTTAAGATTTGATTATTGAATTAATTACTAATTATTACAAATGATTTAAACCTTAATTACATATTAACCCAAATACTTATGTTTAATATAAATATGAAATGTATTTATATCTTTATGTTTTATTTATATTTTAAAATCCATTTTCCGAGGATAAGTTTAAAAAAAAAGAAAATAAAAATTTATTTAAATTTTATTTTAAAAGTTTAAACTTAAGTTATTATATCTAACATTGATATTATATATAAAAACTAAATCGATTCTCAGAAACCAATTTAAAGGAAAACAAATTAAGCTTTTATAATAATATACTATTTTTAAGCTATTATACTTTTAACAAAATAAATTCTTCTTTAAGTGTTTTGTAAATATAAAATAAATTTTAAATAGCTTTTGAAAAGCTTTTTATTAAATGAAATTAAAAATCTTCCAAATCACCATATGTACATATGTATATTATAAATTTGAAAACACATTTTCTACTTAAGTTTGATCCAATATTTTTCTATTTACAATATATATAGACACAAAAATATATATACATTATAAATAGAACATTTTAAATATTAACTTTAGAAATTATTTAAATTTTGAAACAGAACTTCAAATCACAATATATAAACGTATATATTATAATTTGAAAACATTTTTATCAAATTTAAATTGAAACCAATTTCCTTTTTTACAATGTATACATATATACATTACAAATAGAATATTTTTATTAACTTAGAAAGATTAATTATTATTTATTATATATATTATTATCTTTTGAAAAGAATAAACATTTCCAAATTAAATTATTATTATCAAGTTTTGAAAAGATAACATTTGTTAAATTAGATTTATTATTAGTTTTGAAAATATAACATTTGGTTTGATTAGATTATTAAATCAATATTACATATTTTAAAATAAATTATGAATGGAAATTATTAAATAAGTATTGCCCAAAATTGCGGGACATCACATTCGTACTCGATCGATATTGCGTAGTTCGTACTCGATCGATGTTGCACAGTTCGTACTCGATCGATGTACGCACTGTTCCTACTCGATCGATGTCACACAGTTCGTACTCAATCGATGTTGCACTATTTATATTCGATCGATGTTGCACTGTTCATATCAATCGATGTTGCACTGTTCGTACTCGATCGATGTTGCACGGTTTGTACTCGATCGATGTTGCACTCTTCGTATCGATCGATGTAGCACTGTTCGTATCGATCACTATTGCGTTGATGGATCCGAACAGTGGAGGCTTGATGGATACGAACAGTGGAGGATTAATGGATACGAACAGTGGAGGCTTGATTGATAGGAATAACGAGGGATTGATGGATACGAACAGTGGAGGCTTGATGGATACGAACAGTGGAGGCTTGATGGGTACGAACAGTGGAGGCTTGATGGATACGAAGAATGGAGGCTTGATGGATATGAACAGTGGGGGATAGATGGATAGGAACATTGGAGGCTTGATGGATACAAACAAGACCCTTCACTTGATGGATACGAACAATACCCTTCAGTTGATGGATACGAACATGACCCTTCACTTGATGGATACGAGCAGTTGATTGCTTGAATTACATCGATCATATCTTAAGCATACAAACTTCGATTGACCTGAAATTTGGAACGTTGACTTTCATAGTTTTGCTTTTCATGTCTTGTCAATTGTAGCCTGATCCGAACTCAGACAAATTCACCGATATCTATAGCTAAACATTGTATAACCAATCTTTGGGACGAACTGTTCTTGATTCCCAGTCAACTTTTTGGTGTCATAGCCTTGCCAATAAGTGGGATAAAATGTGAACCATATTGACGCTACTTCTTCCAAAAAGATAGGGAAATATCTACAATGAATAGCATTCGTAACTCTAGCTCTATCCATATGCCATTCGTATTTAAGTAGTAGTTGTCTAGGATCAGTAGTGCTATTGCATGATGGCATATTGGGAATCATGAACTTCCAAAGCTATCCCCTTATCAGAATATTTTTCATGAATGGAGTTTTACTTGGTGTCAAACCATAATCGTTGTTCTTCCTACCTCTACCTTCTTTGACAACTTCTTAACCATATCGGCTGTGTATTCCTCACTAGCGCGGTAATCTGTAGGTCGACTGTTAGGGGCTGCATCAAGTGTTTGGCTCCCCAAATGATCTCGGCTAGCCGACTGAAGTCTAGGTTCTCCATTCTCCTAGAGAATCACTCCTGTAGAGTTCTGTTGGCACCCGGTTGGTCTTGCTGCAGTAGTTTGAACTCCAACTCTAGTGTTCTGTCCGTTAACACCAATATCCAATTCCAAGTAATAACCATTAAGCTGCATACCATCTTCAGGGAAAAAAAGCACAACATCATCTGCTTGAGGAGCGTTCAACCTAAGGTTCGGGTCGGTACCGAGCCGTTTTCTTACAGAGGGAACACCCCTACTTCCTTATGGAACATTTCCTATAAATCCAGCATTCACTTCCTTCTACTTTTGTTTTCCATCTCTCCGGTTTAGGCTTGACACCAGGGAATTCTTTTGTTTAATTATAGGAGAAGTTTCCCTTCTAGTTATTCTTGTTGGTGGCGGCTACAAAGTTAGCAACGCATCCATCTTATCCACAAGAGCTTTTTGACTATCAATAAATTTCTGTTTAAGTCCACTAATCATCCTATTAAGCCTTCTCTAGTAATAACTTCCTATTGATTAGAACGTCTAGGTAGTGGATTTTTCATTGTTAACTTCTTTTTGGTGGGTATTTGCTTCCACCACACTAACTGTTGCTCCTACAGTTCTTCCAAATGCACATTTCCCATTTCTAGAAGCCATTGAGATAGAAAATCATTAGAATTTTCAAGTAGAACATCTAGATCTAACTTTTGGATCTGTTTAATCCAAAACAGAGAGCAAGGTCTAAGCTTGGATTCAGTTTCTCAGTGAAAGCATGAAAATATTAATGTCAAAATGGATAAACACACAAGAATGAGTTGCAGGGAACCTATGAGACATAGATCTATCAGAAAACAGTAAAAATAAAAGAAAAATAATAGAAGTAAAGTAGAGAGACACAAGATTTTATAGTGGTTCAAAAATCTTTGGCCTACATCCACTTTGTAACTTTGTTTCTTACAGATTTTATATAGGCTATTTAAGATTACAAAAGGCTAAAAAGAGAACAAATCACTAGTGTAGGGGTTAGATAGATTTTAAGTCCTTGAATTTCCTGGAGTAGCTGCCTTGGTGACTATTGTGTGGAGGGTGAAGGTGAAGAAGAGGCGAAGCATCCATGTAGTGATAGTAGAAACCACCCCCTCTTTAGTTGAAGTTAGCTTTTATTTATAGAGAAACAGAGGTATTGGTCTAAAAGCCCACTTGCACTAAGGTGTATGAGATTGCCCAAGCATATAAGAGATCCCAGATCCTATGAGCTAAAATGATAGCTTGGTACCGACCCGACCTATGTGAACTTGGTTTGAGTTAAGAGTCTTGGTGCAAGTTGAACTTTTTTCGCTTAGTATCTTTTCTATCCCCTACTTGTGTTGTTATAAGCTTTTTCCCATCGACTCCAAGTTGATTTTCGTGATCTTCTATAGTGACCCTAGTTAACATTATTTAGACATTTAATTGGGTAAATTAAATGACATAATGTGGAAAGTTAAGGGATTAAGATTAGTAAGTTAAGGAGGAGCTATGCCAATGAATGTGTTAATAAATGGGAAACTAAACATAATTAAGAAAGAGGAATATGATGAGGGTAAAATGGGAATAGCCTTTATTCCTATACCCGAAACCCTTCTATTCTCCCCACTTCCTCATTCATTCCACATTCACAAACTAAACAATATTAAGCTTAGACTGACCATCATTAAGAAGATATAAAGCGAAGATAAACTAGGATTCAAATAGAAAGCTTGAAGAAATCAATCCATGGGAAAATCTTAACCTTCTTAACACAAAGCCATGGTGAGTAATTAGTTTATATCTCTATTTTGATGAATGATTTTGTGTTAAAGGTAAACGTGTTTTCTTTTGCAAGTATATGCCATGTTGAGTGTTTACAAGTGATTAAATGCTATGTTGATGATTTGTGGTTTAAATATGATTTATTGTGTTATGTTTTAGTTACAAAACCATTTATATAACATCCGATTAACTTGAGATTTTGGTATTAATTGAGAATCAATATTTTTTTATAATTTTCCATATTAATTTGGACATATGGCAAATTTCTAAGCCTAAAAATGATTTTAATCGTTTTTATTAATTATAATAATTAAATATTGTTTTTGCCCTTAAAATTTTGAGATAAGGAAGGGAATACTTAATTTGATTTTTGGGGATTTTTCCTAAGAGTTTAGGATGAGTAGATAAATTATTTTCAATGTCAAGGTCTTATTTGCTTAAGTAAAATGTTCAAATTTGAGCTTAATTATATTTTTTTTGGGTATTCATGCATATAGCATGCGGTAGTATTTTTAGAGAAAGAAATTGGTAAAGTTTTATAAACAACGAGATTTTGAAAAATATTGATGGTTAAATGAAAAGGAGTTTCTTTTAAAAACAAAAATGCAGTTTTTAATTTAATTACATCTTCATCATTTACCCTGCTTACTTCATCACTATACCCCACTTGTAGACCTTCCGCATCCATTTGAAACCAACACACATGGTATCAATTCATTGGTATGTAGTGTGTTGGAGATAGGTGAAAGGTAAGACGGTGTTGAGGGAATGCATTCAAAAGGGGTGAAGTTGTCTTTCAAAGCTTCAGAACCTTTAGTCCTACTTTTGTTTAAAAGAGTGTCTTGAAAGGGTTGATGCTTTAAACCTCTTTGACACCCTAGCTGCTGCACTAATACTTTGACCTTAGATCAATGAGTGCGGAAGGTAGGTTTCGAACCAATACCCTTCTGCAACCATTGAGCCACTTTCCATTTAACCCATCCATATGAAAGGGAAGGTGACACACCTATACCTTTCGACATAGTTAAGACTGCTTTGCTTAAGGCATAAGTATACATGCAGAAACATGTTGCCATCAACCTAGGTCTTTCGAAAGGATAGCTTTCGAATGTGTCCCCTTTTTACCTTGTAGTTTGTTTTGTTTTTAAACTACGCTTCTAAGGAAGTACTTTTAATTGATTTCGAGCTATGCTTTCATAACTTTTCACTTGAACCCAATGCTTTCGAAATATATGTTTTTAAGTGTTTCAAAAGAATGTTTCCAAGTGTTTCGAATGATATGATTCCAAGTGTTTCGAAAGGAATGTTCCGAAGCATTTCGAAAGATATGTTTTTAAGCGTTTTGAAAAGAATGTTTCCAAGCGTTTTGAAAGATACGTTTAATGGTTTCGAAACAAGATGCCTAAGATTGTAAGTAATGATTTCGAAGGATCTATTTCCAATGATTTGGAAGGAAGGTTTTGGCCTTTTAGCCTAATGTTTTCAAGGTTAAAGAATTTTACTTGTTTCGAAGGTTATCTATCCCTATTGATTTTAGGTTTTCATTAACATTGTTTTGTATAAAGCATATATCATGGCATAGATATTTTGAGTAAAGGAAAATAGTCACAAGGACAAACTTAGAAAAACTTTAGGTTGAAGGACAACATGTTTGTTTTTTAGGCCGAAAGACAATGCTAGTTATAACTAGCATTTTGTATAGTGTAAAGCTGAATATAACGCTAGATATCACTTGCATTTTGTATAGTGTAAAAGTTGAATATAATACTAATTATAACTAGCATTTGTCCTTCAACCTAAAAATGAAACTCGACGTCCTTCAGCCTAATTTTTTTCAAAGTTTTTCCTTTAGCCAAATTCCCTCTTTTGAGTAAAGCAAAGAGTATGTTTTCCTTGTTTAAGTATGTTTTAAAAGGGTTAAATCAATTTGGAAGAAATGTTTTCAAGGAAAACTGAATAGGATGGTTATCCCTAAGTATATGACTTGATAATAAAAAACCAGATGGGACTAGTGTGGGGTCACGCCCTATACTTTAGCTAGTAGCCCCTGTACCGTTAGGTTTAGTTGACCATTGGAGAAGTAAGTTAAGGACAGACCCAAAGTAGAGATAGGTTATTGGTAGGCCCAGGTCAGCCACGTAAACTAAAATGTCCAAATGGATAGTCCATTGATTACCTGATTTATTTGCATATATGTTATTACTATTGTTGTTACAATCAGTTTGACTATAGGATTTTGATTTGCTAAAGATATGATTTTAAAAGGATATTAGTGAGGGGAAACCCGTTTTGCCAAGTGGTGTGGTCTCACTTAATATCAATAGACCAAGATGTAATAGAATTATTCACACCAGGGTTTATGTTAGACTTGAATTTTATGTTTTCCCCTTAAACTCTTGGGTGCTCAAAATTTAATTTGAGTAGACTTAGAGTTAAGACTTTTCAAGTTTAGTAGGTTGGATGAATAAGCTTCCAAAGATGTGCTGAAGGTAAATCTAGCCATATAGGAATTATTTGGTAATATTTCCACCGTGATGTATTTATGACTGATATATCTATCTATCTAGTACTATCATCATCCAATGGTGCATCTTCATGTGTCGCTCTTAGCATATTTTGTAATAATTATATTTATCTAAACCTAGGAATCATTTTGGGATTATGTAATTGAATATGAAATATTGATTTGCAACGTAATCAGAAAAGCTGTTTTGAAATCTATGTTGATTTTATTTCATATTCATATTATTCTGATATTATGGATACCATTAACATTATTGTTTTTTTTCATTGGAAGTTAATACTATAAATGACTACAACATCTGTAATGGTTAGCTTCGGGCCTCAAAAATAGGGGATGTTACATCTTCCAACGGCACTTGAATTATTCTGCTTCCTTTGCTCTCTTCCCATAAACTTTAGAATTGGTCGTTCAAACTCTGGGAATGCCAGTTGATCATGAGTAGATGGAGAAGAGAATGAGTTGTATGAAGTTTCGAAGGAGAATAAGGGAGTTTGATAGGTCGATGCCGACTTAAGGCTTTAACTCTGTATGAAGTTAAGGACTTGGCTCTAAACTGAGTGAAAATCCTCCTAGTTGATTCTTTAGCTATTTTAAGTGTACTCCTAAGTTTTCAAGATGGTTTGTCTTCATATTGCATGGGGTCATCCAAAGGGTGGAGTGCTTGGATTTTGACCTGAAAGTTTTGTCTGTCAAACCCGAGTTATACTTGCTAAGGATCTGACCTAAGTGTTTTATGAGTCCGATCCAAGTTATACTCAATAAGATCCGAGTTATACTTCCTTGGAGTTTGACCTAAGTGTTTTTTGAGTCCGACCTGAGAAAAATTATAACCCGGTATCAAGTTAAGGATTTTAAACTCGATACCAAGTTGACTCGGGTCTGACTCAAGTTAGACTCGTGTCTAACTCCAAGTCATATTGTATTGCCTTGCTATTTCTTGACTCAGGTTTTCCTTTATTTTTCCTAGGTTTAGCTCAGGTATAACTCTGGTTCAACTCCAAGCGTCAAGTTGAAAAACTCAAATCAGCTTTTTATGCTCATTTTTGATATTTCCTTTTCTTCTCTTTTATGATGTCTCAAAATTCCTTGAATTATTTAATCTTCGTTTTGACGTTTGAACTTTAAGTTGATATTGGCTTGGTTAAAAACCGGTTAACACCCACCAATAATTATGCAATTTGCATGGCCTCCTGTATAACACTTCAAAGGTTTCATACCGATCGTCACTTGGTAACTATTGTTGTAAGCAAACTTTACCAAGGGTAAACGCTGCTTTTAATGTCCTCTGAAATTCATGATGCAAGCTCTCAATAGATCATCCATAGTTCTATTCATCCTATCAGTTTGAACATCTATCAGTAGGTAGTTAGCGGTGCTAAGATTCAATGTCATTCCTAGGGCTGACCGCAACTTCTTTGAAATTCACTAGTAGATAAAGGTTTCGTATCACTAACAATACTAACTGGAACTCTGTGCAGTTGTACCAATTCTTTAATATAGATTTGCCCAAAGGATGTGGCAACCCTATTGCTCCATACGGGAGTAAAATAGTTCTATTAGAGAGTCTATCCACTATAACCCAAATAGCTTCATTACCTCTTTGATTCCTATGCAATCCATCTATAAACTCCATCGATATATGCTCCTACTTCTAAGTCCACACCTCTAACAGTATCAATATTCATCCGGACTTCCCTTCTTCCACCTTTATCTTTTGGCATGTCGAACACCTATATAAAAACTCCACTACCCTCTTCTATCCCTTACCAATAGAAAATCCACTTCACTATACATTTTGCCCCTCTGGGCGAGTGGTCGTTAGAGAATGGTGACACTCAGATGGAACTTTCTCAAAAACATCCTCCATCGTATGAACACGTCTATATCTTATTAAACTTCCTCTTTTGTTAATCACATACCTACCGACTTGAGGGAAATGCTCTCTCATGCTTAGCTTGTACAAAATATATACCATCATTGCATCTTTCTTCTGCTCATTTCCGATGTTGTCCATCAATGCTGGCCTACTTCCATTGGTGCCAAATATACTAAAGTGGGTATTGATAGCGGTTGGAAATTGAAATTCGAGAGGAACTCCAACTGCCTTTGTTCATGTATACACCAAGAGCAACATGCCTCCGGTTAAGGGCTCCGGTAACAATATTCCTTTTTTTGGGGGTATATTGTATCTCAAAATCACATGATGCTATAAAATCCATTCACCTCGGTGCCTAAGATTCAAATGTTTTTAGGAAAATATGCTTTTAAGGGATTTGTGGTCGATGAATAATTCAAACCTTTCTCCTAAAAGACAGTGCCTCCACATCTTCAAAGAAAAGATGATAGCTACTAATTCCAAGTCCTGAGTTGGGTACTACTTCTCATAGTTCTTCAACCGCCAACCTATATAAGCTATTACTTTTCTCTCGTGCATAAGCACAACTCCTAACCTCATATCACATGCATCGGTGTAAACAGTGAAAGACTTCATCCCATCCGAAATCGTAAGTACTAGCGCACTCGTCAACATCTCCTTCAGCTTCTCAAATGTTTCCATGTATTTCTAATCCTATGCAGAAACTAATTTTTTGGATTAAGCGAGCCAGTGGGACAGTCATATTTATAAAGTCCTTAATGAATTTCCTATAGTAACCTGCCAGCCCAAGAAAACTACTAACTTCTGTGGAGTTCTTCGAAATTTCCAGTCTTGAATAGCTTCCACCTCTACAGGACCCATAGACAACCCCTTCTCAGAAGCAACATAACATAGAAATCTTACCTCATTCTTCCAAAAATAACACTTTGAGAATTTGGCTTTTTGTTAACGGCTTCTCAAAGTCCTCGGTACCTCCCTTAAGTGACTTCTATGCTCACCCTTACTTTTGGAGAACACTAGAATGTTGTTTCCCATCACAACGACGAATTTATTAGGTGTCCCCAAAAGACTCTGCTCATCAAATCTACAAAGTATGTAGGGGCATTCCTCAATCCAAAAGACAATACTTTCCATTCATATAGTCATCTGGAATGCGAAAAATGGTCTCCTACTTGCTATCCTTGGCTATTTTTAATTGGTGAAATCCAGTGATGGAGTCCAATGGAGAAATTTTTTTGGCTTCAACAAGCAGATCAAACAAGTCATCAATTCTAGGTAAGGGATACTTTTTTTGTTAGCTTGTTAATCTCATTATATTCAATGCATAGCCTTAATAATCCATCTACCTTAGTGGTCAAGACAACTAGTGGTCCCCATTCAGAAGTACTTCGGCAAATAAATCTCTTCCATGATTGCTTCAAAATATGTGTTTTTCAACTCTCACCTTTCTTTAGGGGCCATATGCCTTAATGGAAGAGCGACAGGCCAAGCATCCTTCTTCAAATCAATCCTAAATTCAATCTCCCTTTGGGGTGGAAGACCAAAGACTTCTTTAAAAAATGTATGGAATGTCTTTGACTACGGGCGCGGATGAGAGTTCAGCATGTGATAGGCTAAGAGAATATAAATAGCTTAACCCGACTAAGTTTTGAGGTATATGTCGAATATCGATCTTTTGTCACCTACAACTCCTTAACCAAACAATCCTCCTATCACAATCTAGGGTAGCCTTGTAGTAAGATAACTAAACCATCCCAAGGATAAGCCCATACCCCTTAAAGCTAAGATCGTGTTATACATAAAATCAACGTTACATATTTCCACAACTAAGTCTATACAAATCAAAGAAAGATGTATTGACCACTCAATAGGATTTGATACATCTATTGGATCGGTGCCAACTTGGGTTTTTAGACTCAAGTATTTAAGTATATTACTAGCTGTAAGATGCTCTCGAGTCAAATATGGTACAGATAGTATTGTCGAAAATAATAGTTGTACCTTCCATTGCAGGTCTTCCTTAATCTCCAATAAGAGGTCTACTCGAGATAGATACAACATCAATGGCATAAGATTGCCCCGTTCGTCCCTCCTTTGCTAAATTTAGACATATATTCTCGTAGTGTTCCTCCTTAGGGTAGTGATAGAATCTTCCTTTGAACTCCTCCCTCATCAAGCTCACCTTGCAGTCCTTAGCAACATGTCCCTTCTTCTGACATCTACGGCATGATATACTTCCCTTCTTAATTTTCCCCTTGGCCTTCTTGTCCATCCAAAATACTACTTTCTTAGCTCCACCCTGACTTTGCATCGGTCCTACCATCTCCTTTTCCTTACTACAAGTAGTCTGCAGCGTGGTCATTTCAACTATCATATCATAAGTGGCGCCACAGGTACTTGGGTCAATAACAGCTCCCTAAGTGGAGACTTTAAGCATTTAACAAACTTCATAGCCCTCTTCATGGGGTGTTAATTAAACACAATCCAAGCTAGCTTTGTGAACTTACCGATATACTCCTTCAACATGGAGCCTCCATTACTAAGTTATATAAATGTTTCCAATTGCAAACTTACTTTAGCTCTTTACATGAATCGTGACTCAAAGCTAGTTCTGAATTCAACACAAGTGATTCCCTCCTCATCATTCTCCTTACCACTATAGTCCACCAATCTAGCACCTCCCTTCTTTAGATGCCAGCAACCATCATCCTCTTGATCCAGTCCTCCCATCCAAGCTCCCAAAATATATGTTCATAGTCATCAATCTAAGCCTTTTTCTTCATGAAACCCTCAACTCCCATATACACCGTCCTCCTATATCCTGGAAGCTTTACTCATTTTGGGAAAGTCTAATGGATGTGGTGCTGCTTTAGCAGGCGAAGAAACGGGTGCTATTGGCGTAGGTTGTTGAGGAGTAGGAACTTTCCCTAAATGCCTCAGATATTTTCTGAATCATTTTGGCATCCCCTAATTGTGGGTATTTCTTGGGTAGATGGGTTTCGAGCATTAGGGGAATGGTTTTCACCATAATCAACTATCTAGATAGGTTTAAACTTTTAACGATAACTTCCTAAGATAATATTATTTTTCGATAAAGATTTTCCTAGTGTGTTTGCTTATGTTCATAAAAGTGTGTGCGCACACACATTAGGGTTTTGAAAAATACTTTCAAAACAGAAAATACTTGCTCTTATGTATACCTATCCCTTTTAAACGGATAATCTAAGTGCTGATACCAAATGTAGCAACCCACCTCAAAACGGGTCTAATTTTCGACTCAATAAAACTCATTGAACCTTAAGCCTATTCCAATGCTAGCTATTGATTGGTGAAATTGATACAATGAACAATATATAGAACTATCTATCTTTGCCTGTAGGATTTCACAATGGAAAGGATAAAATATAGTACTAGAAATAAGTACCCATTTCATGAAAATCCAAACCTCAGAAATGCAATATATCGTCTCAAGTATCCAAAATACAATATTCCAAAAACAACATCAACATGTTTAGAATTGGGTACATAAAAATGTCTCAAAAACATAAAAAGATAGATAAACTACCATAAGTCTTTGCCTCCACCTTCAAATTCTCATTCAACGTTGTTTCCCTAAACCTGTGTGTTGTAATGAGGAGGGGTCAGAATAACAATGTCCAGTGACTGAAAATCTAAATTCTTACCATAATGGTATTGGGTAGTGTCATTTATATAAGAAATACGTCCCACACATCCTTTACTATATCCTACCAAATATACCTCCTACTAAAAGCCCAAAATCCTTTCTAGTCCAACTCCAAAATGTACCTTCTACTATAGGCCAAAGTCCCTTTCAAATTCAATGCAAGTAGTGTCAATCATGTCCTAACAATGTGAGAGGATATTCACTTAAATACCTCTTTAATGGAAATTAGGCATGCTCTGATCATTTAATACCTATGTCCTAGGCAGATCCTCGTCGTTTAATACTTAACACAAGGTGGATCCCTCTCTGGTACTAGCTAGCCGACATTGTAAGAAACCCCAAACAACCACTTAATACTTCATTTATTGGAAGCTGTAGAACCTAAAATAGTCAATAAAAATCTCAAACTTGAAGTGGGACCTTTTAGAGATTTCTCGTTACCACGCCTAATAGATAAACCGTATTATGGCCCATACCCAAAACATGATATCTCATATTGATTCGCCTATTTATAGGTACGGCTAGCAAGATTAACTTCGAAGATTTATCTTACAGAATTGAGACAAATCTCGCATCCACCGTAGGTACTTATTGTAGGTGATGTCTTACATCAGCCCCAAAGTCACACTATTGATAGCCAGATGAGCTAGGCAGACATCTATGTAATTTTGACTGACCTTGCATCCTTATAACGTAGTCATTTTCCCGCTTTCCTAACATACTACCATAGATATATACTATGTGTATATTATACCTCATCCACATTTATGTACCAAGTCCATGTAAGGAAAACTCCTTTCTTTGTCAAATTCATTAAGCGAAAAGAAATCTTTAAGAAATCTGTATGAATATCTTATAATAACCTACTCGACCTAAAAATCTCATAATGTCAATTGCACTTTCCAGTCCCTTCCAGTCCTGAATAGCCACTACCTTAGTGGGATCAACAGATCTGCTGAAATAACATGACCTAAGAACCTAACTTCGGAACAACAAAAGTGACACTTTGAGAAGTTGGCCTTCAATACACGCTCTCTTAGTGTTTCTAATACAATCCTCAGATGGCACGTATGTTCCTCCTCGGTCTTGGAATAAATTAGAATATCATTGATAAATATAAGGACAAACTATTCAACACATCTCGAAAAACCTGATTCATAAGGTCTTGTTAGAGCATTAGTTAAGCCTAATGACATAACTAACTACTCATTAAACTGAGCGAATCTAAACCTGTCAGGGGTACACTCTCCTCTTCCACACTCAACTGATGGAACCCCGTAGTAAGATCAAACTGAGAACACATTTGAGCTCCTTGAAGCTGATCGAACAAGTCATCTATCCTAGAAAAAGGATACTTGTTTGTAACAGACCTCTTGTTAAGCTTGAGATAATCTCCACATAGTCTTAACGAACCGTCCACCTTTATATCCAAGATCATGGGTGCTCCCTAACTCGAACGACATAGTCTAATCGTACCATTCTTCAATAGACCACTTACACGAATAGATAGCTCCAACTTCTCCTTCGTTGCAAGCCTACAAGTAGGCAACACGATAGGTTTTCCATCTTTCATTAAATCAATGCAAAATTCTATCTCATGATGAGGTAGTAAACTTGACACCTCTTCGAAGACATCCGCAAATTCCCAAACGATAGAGATAGAACCTAACTCTCCTTCTACCATATATAAAGAATAAAGAAAACCACACAAGCGAACTAGGCTCCTCATAATTCACTACTAGAACCTTCCCTTTCTTTATCTTAAATGACACATTTCTCTTCACACAATCTAAAACTGCACAATATCGAGATAACCAATCCATCCCAAGTAGAACATCAATACCCAAAAAACCTAGAATATAAAGATCGCACGAAAAGAGTTGGTGAAAGAAAGTAATTGGAACTCCTAAACAGAAAATACAAAGGTTGGCCGAGTTCCCAATAGGGTTCGAAACACAAATAAAATCTAAAGCCATAGTTGGCTTAAGTTTCAATTTATCAACAACGATATAAGATATAAAACTAAGAAAAGCACTAGTATCAAATAAGACGTAAATAGGAATACCACGAATAGATAGAATACCTTCCAGAACCTGCTTCCCCTTTGCAGCGGCAAAATTAGAAGGTGCTGAAATTAGTGCAAAAGCTCGAGGCTACTGCCCCTTCTACAGCATCAGACACTCCTTAGCATAATGACCTAGCCAATGAAAGTTATATTAACTCTGCCTCAGATAAAACTAAGCTTTGCTTCCTACAGCTCTAGCTTCGGTATCTTAGTAACCGGTGCCTTCACGAAAGCTACTTTCGCATTTCATCATCCCTAACTGACATATAGTTCCTAGTGAAATGTCTTTTCTCCCCACACTTATGATAGGTCAAACTATAAATATCCCTCGGCAGCTGAAACTTCAGCTTGTTGTCCCCAGCTAGTGCAGAAATAGATGGTTTTGGAGCCAAACTCTCAAATCTCAAAATTTCACCAAAGCTACAAAAGACACCTGTAATGTGATTAGTCATACCCCTCTAGAACTCAGGATGCATAACCACGATGAACATCTTGTTCTTCTTTGGTGGCGTATCAACTAACCCTAATCCAAATTGAGACAAAGCGATGAATCGATTCTCATACTCTGCCATAATCATGCTCTCTTCTTCAAATCCAAGATGCACCTAAACGACAAAGTCTTCCTGGCTTTTGGGACAAACTTCACTTAGACACCTCCTTAAATTAGTTCCAAGATAAGTCGGTCACTTGGACATCGTTTGTAATATAACTTCACCAATCTATAACCACGTCTGTTAGATGTCACGATGCCAACTGATGCTTTATCTCTTCATCCAAATCCATATCCCTGAATATACAGCACATAACATAGCTAAGACTGAACCTCAATAATAATCTTCAAGCTACTAAACCTCTTACCCCTCGCCTCTCATTATCATGATAGAGTGAAAAAACACATCTAAGGCTTGACCTGTACAACCTTCTATACTATATCCACCCACGGTTCCTCAATGTGAGCAACATTTCTCGGTGCTCGATTCCTGCCATTTGTGACAATACTACTCTGACCAGCTCTACCTCCTATAGCGTTCGTAGTTTTAGTACTCAAGGTTTGTACTATCTGAACACATCATAATATATTTAGGATAAGAAAGGATAGAGTTATCTCAAAGAAAGAGTTATTCCAAAGGAAAAGCTGAAAAGGGGTATAGGTTTATAGAAAAATACAAATATGCTCCCGTATATATCATGCACTCAACTCATTATAGGGTGTCGCTTACCCTATCTCTAATAAGCCATACCTAATCAAGCCAAGGCGTTCGCTCAACCTGGGCTCTGATGGCAAATGTAACAACTCGACTTTTCGACTCTTGAATGTCGACACTAAATATAACCATAATATTCATGTGTCGAGCACCTAAGTGCTAAAAGGATAGATAGTTAAGGTAAAATAAATAAAAAAGAACAAGAAAGGAAGAATATAATGTCATAATTTCACAACGGAATGATAAAATATAATATCAAAAGAACATTACAAAGGGTTACTCCGAATATAGGAATTTCAAAGTTAAGTACTATCATCAGCCTGTACAGTTACAACTACACATCCTCGCAGTGCAAATATATACATAAATAATACAGTGCAATAGAAATAGACAGATAATGGAAGCCTCTAGCTCGTCTCCTGAACTCTGAAGCATCCAAAGTAAAACCTGCATTACTTAGCCTACTCAAAATTGTACGCGAGGAATTTAGGAAAATAAAAACCATGTGTCTTAAGTATGGTATGAGAAAACTCAAGATATATGAATACAAGTAACTAT
This sequence comes from Allium cepa, assembly GCA_030765085.1. Lineage (NCBI taxonomy): Eukaryota > Viridiplantae > Streptophyta > Magnoliopsida > Asparagales > Amaryllidaceae > Allium > Allium cepa. Next base: position 1,036,116,226 of record CM060937.1, on the reverse strand, counting down.
AAAAAATGAGGCCATACGGATTCCCGTAATGGTTTGCCCCTCAAAAGGAACCAACATTTCATTAATTTTAATATAGTGATATGATAGATAATGTCTAGGGTGTAGAATATAAATCATATCAAATAGCTGTGATGCTTACATTAGCCATGCCACAACATATTTAGGGTATAATCAAAATGCTAATATATGTCCGCATAATGGATTTTCCGTTAAAGACATCCTCAGATAAACTGAGGCCAGCCTCTTGACAGGGGTCAAAATGTACCTTTGAGTGTCGTATGTCACTGATAGAATATACCATAAGATAAATACAACTAGCCCATGCACGAACCTATATAACCCATGAACTAGGTATCATCAACTCTAGGTACCAACATCGACAAGCATAATCTAGATTTGGAGTTGATATACTCTGTCACGAGTTAGCTAAGCCCTAGGCTATGCTCTTACTCTATTTTCTATCATTTCCAATGTCGAGGTCATAATCGACATCTCTCCCACAAGTCTTCGTCACTTGAACAGAACTCGAATCACTCTATGGATTTTCGCATAAGTCCTCAAATGAATGCTGATGCTGAGCTCTCCCGTGGACGTAACCTTAGGATAAACAGTTCAACTATATAGCATTCGTTTTCACAACCGCTTCGAAAACAGAGAACTCATATACTAGTTTTAAAGTGGTATTTGATAAGTAAAATGCTTATCAATCTTGATCTCGGTACACTCAATTCCAGTTCTTTTAGAAGTAAGCGAAATATATAAAGAGGAGCCCTCCTCATAGGATATCGTATATATAAATTCTTAAAGCTAGAGACATTTCATACCAATACTCCTTCCCAGCGGTTCTCAAAGGTTATGAAACTGTGAAGCTTTTAGATGCTTCTTAAGTTAAATTAGGTCAAGTTTGGTAGTCGATTAATTGAATATCTTGTTAAAAACAATTTCTTGTACAAATCAAGGTTCATATACTTAAAATGTTTCCAACATTCTAACTTATACTATCCCTCAATTAAGAGTAAATCCAGAAAAGTTAGAGAACTATTTGTAAATCAAAGTCTTACCTAGACATTTTATTCTCGATGCTCACAGAAAGACAAATCTACCTCGTTGGCTTTTAGTTTTAAGCATAGTTTTAATGACTTCAAAAAACAAACAAGTAATCAACATGATTAACATATTTCCGACAATCCTAACTCAACCATTCCTCGGTTAAGAGTGGAGCCACCAGTTTAGAGCTCAACGTCTTCTATCCCTACTCGAACATCAATCTTAACTCTTACAAATAGATAAGCCTACTTCATCGGATTCTAGCGTTAAGCATGGTTAATTACTTTTCAATAAGTAAGTAAACAAAGCAAGATTTAACTACTAAGCAATTCTTAATCCCTTTCCAAACCATTGGTTACAAAACCCTTTTTAAAATATATTTATAGCAATTTATTTATAAATAAGATATTTAATAAAACAATTTTAAAAGATAAAGATATTTATATAAGATATTTGTACTTTATTAAAATAATCAACTAATTTTCTAAAAAATATATATAATTGAAAATTCTTATAATGGGTTTTAAAACATTTACTCAAAATATTATTTGAAAATAACAACTTTATAACTTACTTAAAACATGGAAAAACATATTTATTAAGTATTTAAAAATAAACCTTTTTCTTTAAAATTCATAACTAACTCTTAAAAATCCATAAAAATCTCAAACCACTTTTAGAATAATCTAATAAGAGTTAGCAAACAATTATAGAATGAATGAAATGAAATACTTGAATTTAAGTATCTTTTCAAACCATCAAATTCCACAACAAAGGCAAAAAAGGGACAGTTTTGCGCAAATGTACGTTTGGCCACTTTTCAACATGCTACTCAACTTATTAACATTCAAACTTTTCAAGGCAGTAAGCATACACATAAAACATTACAGATATGATGAGAAAACCCTAAGGATCTCTCTAGAAAGTTCCATAGAGATAGCTAAAAACAAGGTAATTCCTAAGTGTATCCATAGCGACTAATGTTATGTGAACACTTTCAAATCCAAGTCCAATCTAAACTAAAGTTTAACTACAACCTATGTGCTTTATTTCAGGGATACTCTACAAGTCATAGAAGCTCATTCAAGTCAATTTATATGGATTACATACGCCATTTTCTTTCAAAGCAAGAATCAAAAGAATATTGCAAACATATATCAACATTACAACATATATCAATATCCACTCAGGCTTCAAACACAAACACATATACATTTACTTATATGCAAGTTGTGAGTTAGCTAACCTTTATGCAAGCAAATAAGAAAGTTCAAGCAACCAAGTCCAATCTTTACCTTGCAAACACCTAACCTCATCCTTTCTAGCTTTGCACTAGCTTCCAAGGCAATAATACCTAATATAGCTCATGGCCCAAAATTATGTAGTGAGATGTGCTTTGATTTTTCCAAATCCAAGTAGCTAGGCGTTGTGATGTTTTTCTAAGGCTCTGGTCCAAATTCAAGTTGAATTGGAGTTGTTTTGAAATTTATTTTCTTAGAAAATTTATGAAGAGAAAGAGTGATAGCATTTTGTGTAAAAATTATAAAATGGATTTAAGGGGTATGCCATTCCTTTTAAGGCTTAAGAGGGTGTTCTCTAACCTTACTCTCACCCCTCCTATCATGTCATGTAATGCTCGTCTCTCCGCATGCCCATCGCTTCTCCTTTACACTTTTTACCATTAGTAAATGATTAAACTACCCTTATACACAAATATCTCTTACTCATTAGAAGCTTCTAGAACATACTAATTACTTCATGAATAAAAGTGTGTTAATTAGTTCCTAATGTGTTCATTAGCTTAGCACAAATGAGTTTGAGCAACTTATATCAATTAAAAAGCTGTTTATGATAAATCGATTTTCAGTTGCATTATCGATATTTCTTCGAAGGTTATATTTTTGAAAAAAATATTAAAAACAAGTTTCTTATCAATAATCATTAATTAAAAGATGTTTAACAAGGTTGTAAACTTATATTTATAACACTTAAATATATATTAAAATGTTATAGTATTCGAAGATGAAGTATTTAAATTTACGGGCCGATACAAAAACTATATTTCAGAACTAAGCTCGGCTAAGAATTAAGGGCAGATCAGCCACAGTGCGTCTCAGTTTCAAAAACTAAGCTTGGCTCATTTCACAAACCGAGCTTTGCTCGGCTAAAAAATTAAGCTAAGCTAAGTTAAAAATAGAGCATTGCTCAATTAAAAAACTATGCGTGATTGAGTTTTAAAACCAAGCTAAGCTTAGTTTAAAAACCGGGTAAAGCTCAGTTCATAAACGAGCGTTAAAGCTACTGTGCATGATATTAATGGTAAGCTGAGGAATTTATTTGGAAAATCCTTTGGATATGTGTTATTTTGTACTTGTGATATACTAAGATTGGATGTATTCAATCAACTTATTTCCATTTAGTTTACTTTAGTGAAAAGTAGTAAAGTGAAATTACAACTTTATCAATCTTACTTCTAGAGCTATCAATGCCATAAAAAAATATGTGTATAAATTTCCATATTAACCATCAAGATGGACATGCAACTACAATCAGTTACTTCTTTATCTATAAGGTCACTAGATAGAGTTTTCCATTTTGCAAACCTCTTTCCATTAGTGTGATGACCCACCTTTTTAAACGATTCAAGTCGACAACAAACTACACATGTCTAACTCAAACCATTCAAAAGAGCAGATTATTAATCGGGTTTCATAAGAAAATAAGAAAAAAGAAGAAAACAAAACACAAAATCCCATAGCGGAATTACAATGTATAATAATCAAATAAATAGTTCATGAAGCTGTTTTACAATATATATTTGATTTCAATTTTTACAACACAATCAGAGTACAATCGATAAACATACCAAAATAATGTAGCGGAATAATAATAGTAAATATGGTATAGCAAACTCCATCTTTATCTCCAAGGAATAATATCTTCAAACACTGAAAGCAAAGGCTGACCCGAGCATAATGAAAAGACAAAACACTCGAGTCAGAACTAATAGTTCTTATGAAAGTTAAATTAATAACAAGTAAATTTTGAGTGTAATAGCTTCAAAGATGTTTACAGGATTTTCCATCTCCTATCAAGTGTACAACGCGAGTGCAATAGCTTAAGAGATGTTATGGGATCTTTCGTCTCCTAAGGATCCTTTATACTATCTATATGTAGTAAAATATGCTATATACGTACTTTCTATCAGTAAAGTAAAGTACTAAAATAGCGCCAAGGCTTTACATTGGTCCCATTTAACACATATTGAAGCAGACAGTCTATACAGGTCCTGTAACACAATCAGTAATGTCGATAGTCAGTGATACCTCTTTAGGTACCATAATAAAACAAAATCGTAGTAGGCGCGCATAAGGATAAAAGTACGATGAAGCACATGAGACAATGCCTAAGGTAAGATTCTACCAGTTTACCCTTTCTGGCTGGTCGTAACACATCGCTGCAATGACTGCCAACCGAGTCCACCACCCCCAAAATAAAATCAAGGTGCACCAATCGAGTCAAAATCAATATAGTAATATAAAGGGGTAATGACCCCTAAAGGTAGTTAACCCTTTGACCAGACAAAGGCTCCTGTTTTAGTCATTTCTGATTGATAGGGGTCAACGTGTCAGGGTCGTCTATCATTGTTCTCTTTCTTCATTCCAGTAAACGTCTCCAATTCAACATCTACATTCTGGACAACATCCACATCATACATGATTATTAAAGTGGTTCTAGCAGAATAAAAGAGAGTATGTCATTCATCTGGCCCTGATCTCTTTAATAGCTAATCGTCCATTTTACACACCCGTTGGTTCTTTTAAATTTCAAGAACAAGTCGTATATAATATCAAAATATCAGATTCACTTCAAAATCATTTCAAATTCAAAGTAGGTTATACCTTCATATCAAACATTAGTATTTAAATTAATGATTTAGATCTAAATAGTTCCCTTTTTAAAACAATTTGAATATTGAAAATGGGTTAGATAATTTAAATAGTTTGAATATTGAAAATAGTTTGGATAATTACCATAGTTTTAATTATTGAAAAAATAGTTTGGAATAATTGCAATAGTTTTAAGGATTGAAAGTAGTTTAAATACTTAAAATGGTTTATATTTTAAAATAATTTGATTATTAGAATAGTTTATATATTAAAATTGTTTATATTAAAACCGTTTCTTCTTTTTGACAACAATTTGAATGCATGTACAAATTCCAAATCACAACGAATTCAATTTTTCGACTTCCAATTCAAGTCAACTTTATATTCGAAATTCAATTTAAACCAGCTTCGATTCGAAAAAATTTAAAATTTACTTAAAATTCAATTTAAAAGGTTCTATTCAAATGCTGAAAGTTTCAATTCAAATTCTCATTTAAAACAATTTAATTTAAATCCATTCCACATCCAAACTTTGAAATACCAATTTAAACCATTTTAATTAAAGTTAATTCAAAATTTAAATAAAAATTTCAACCTTTAAAATATTGATTTCGAAAAATTTAGATCATCTTCCACTTTTAACCTTAAAATTCAAATTAAATCCTTTAAACAATTTCATTTTAAATAGTTTCAATTTCAACATTTCAAATCTCGAATTAGAAAATAATTCAATTCATATAAATCAAAATTTTATTTTCTTTAAAACAATGTCATTTAAACCAATTCGAATTTAAGATTTGTAGCCATTTAATTCAACCAAATCCGGTGTCTGTATATAATTTTATATAATTTTCTACACTATGGCCAAACGATTAGTTATTTCAGTTTCAATTATATGGATGGATATATATCATTTCAACCCATCTTTAAATGACATAGGTATATATTATTTCAACCCATTACTTATTTCAATTCAAATAATCCAAATGATAATTTACATAATGTAAAATAATAAATAGGGTAATAATAAGGATACATCCAAATAAATAAACGACCATACATCCAACATGTCAATCAATAGGCATCCAATTACAATCAACATGCAAATCAACCAATATATCACAACAATTACTAGTCATCAATTGTCGGTGTCTAACTGTTAGTTAAATTTCAATATTAATTTAAATGTCAAATTAATTCAATTTAAATGTCAACCTAAATTACCAAATATAAATCAATAATTTTTTATCACTTTATAATTTTAACCCAACCAACATAAGAAAATCTAGTATCGCGTGAGTGGGTTTAATCACTCACCTTTGATTTAAGCCCATTAAAAATCCAGCAAAAGCCCAAAATCTCAACAGTCTCTAGATTCAAACAAACCGGTTTCATATTATCTGGAATTTCGATATGAGTCCAAGGGAAGAAATCACGCATGAATCAAAATTGTATGCAAAAGATATTCATGTTATAAGAATTATTATTAAAATAACAATTGTTCTACAATTAAAAAACAAACAAATTTTAATACTCATGTTTTTCTCAAGATGCGGCTTCGGGAAAAGATCGAAGAACATACTTAGATGAAGATAGGACATGTAAGAAAAATGAAAAAATGAAACTCGTGTTTCTTAAAAGAGAGCTTTTGAATTTCCAAGCTCACATTATAATGAGTCAGGGAAATAAAGATCTAAAATGGAGATCTAAACATAGGAAATGAGGTGTGATGGAAAAAACTGAAGGGACAACTTTTAAAATATGAACAATTTGATGATGAGAATTTACCTTCAGCAAAGAACAATTTGAACTAAATGGCCCAGAATTTTTATCGTCTTGGGATTTGAATATTATATTTTGATATTCAATAATATGGTATTTTTAATCAAAATAAATTCCTTTTATTGATTATTAGTAATAATATATAGTTTTTAAGCCAACATAATATTTTGAATTTCCAAATTTTTATTTATAAAATAGGGAATTGATTGAAAATGGAATTTCTTATATATATTATAACAATCGTACAACATATCAAATCTTTTTAGCCCAAGATCTATACGTTTACACCACCTTGTTCTTGCATATATATATATACACACACACACACACACATAAAATTTTAGTAGCTTGAGCGGTTAGAAACTGTATAACCAAAGTCTGTAAAAAAAAAACTGTAAACACAAAAAAGGCTCTACAAACAAAAGAAGAAGCAATCTCTTTCAAATTCAAATCAAAGGCAAGGTGATTCAAGTTCAGATCAAAAACCAAGGATCAGTTAGAAGATTTCAAAGGCTTTCAACAATGTTAAAGGTTAGAACTTGAATCTGGAATGCTTGGAATTGTTATAAATATACTCTGTATATTCAACAGGCTTTAAAGAAACTCATGTATGTTTAACTTCAAAAATCAATATCTCTCGCCTCAATTTGAATCTGTGAGTGATGTAAACAAACAAATTGTTTGTTTTTAAGCATAGATCGTGTTAAATATGATTTGAGACTTGTTTATTTGGTATATCTTGAGAAAATTAAAGAATACAGCAAACAACTTAGTTTTTGATGAAAATTAACAGGTTTAAAACATTGATTTATTCATACAATCATGACTGTTATGTGAAAAGAGAATTTTTAGTGGAAGAATCATGATTTTTAGTAGTCTAAATCGTGTGAAATCTTGATTTGATCGTTTTCCATTTAAAAAATAATTTTTCGACGATAGCGTCGACGAGGAGAGGCACGACCTAGCCTAGGAGGAGTGCTGCGTCGTGGGTGAGGGTTTGACTGTGAGGTTTTTGTTCGCGTGGCATGGGTTGGGTGCGGTGAGATGATTTAGTGTTCTTTATAGTTTTAGTATGGGCTCCTGTACGTGTGGGTTTTAGGAATGCCACAGTGAACCAAGCGGCGGCAAACTCGGCTGAAAGGTGACGTGTGATATGGGGGTCACGTTGGTGGGATGGCGTGTATTCGGGTCATAGGATGAGGTGGGGCGATTTGTTTTCTTTTTGATCAATGGTGGAAGTTGGGCATGGAAGTGTTCGACTTAGGCTAGGAAGTGATGGAGTTGAGGATCTTGGATTGGGGATGATCGAACAGGTGAAGATGAGTTTGTGGGTGTGTTCGACTTCGTGAAATGGTGGCTCGACCATTGGTGCACGTGCATATACACAAGTGCACGGTATTGGAGTCATTTTGTTTTGGGGGTGATCGTGTTTTAGTGATGGTGGGTGCTATAGTTTGAGTACGGTCTTGAGTTTGCTAGGGATTGGTGGAGACAGTTGGTTGATCGATGGATTAGGAAATCAGTTTGGATTATTGGCTTTTAATTTGAAAATTTGGATCTGAAAAAAAAAGACAGGGAGGAAAGAGAATAGAAAAGGGAATGTTTTTTTTCTTTGCATTTGATTTGGGCTTCGGCCCAGTTTATAAAGAAAAGAATGTGTTAGTGTGTATATATATATATATATATATATATATATATATATATATATAAAGCTAAAATCTTTGGAATACCATAACTCGTCCATATGAAACCCGATTATTGCGATTCTTTTTGCGATGGGTTCGTATCATAGAGTATTTTGATGCCATGAAGTTTGTTGTTAGATTCGACTTAGAGATAATTTATGGCATTTTAAAACGGTCGAGTTTATATATAAAATGTTAAATTATATATATACTTTGTAAATTTTAAAATATCATAACTAATGTATACGAATTCCGAAATTCATTGCAATGAGTTCTTATCGACGAACACTACGTTGTCATATGAATGGCTGTCAAGTTTCAATAAGTTAAAAATTGTGGTATATTTAAACGGATAGAAATTTAATCACCCAATTTAAAACAAATATCGTCGTTTAAATTCATCTGACCTGTCTATTGAAGTTATTTGCCTAGATAAAAATAGTGATGAGTTAATTTAAGTTAGTTATGATGTTTTGATATCTATTTAGCGAAAAAAACACTGCCCCGCTAATTATATTTAATTGGACCCCAATTGACAGAATAAATCACCGTTCTGCCATTATTACTTAATATATTTGTTTTGGACATTGACCAGCAGAAATAAAACCCTGTTCTGCTGTTATATTTGTATGGACGTCTATTTACTATCCTGATAATTATATTGGGCAATATAATGTTGAATTGATCGTTAAAAATAGATTGTTGTGAATATTTGTATCTGTTATTCTCGACTGTTATGGAACAAATGGTATTTTGGTTAAGTACCATTGAAATTAATAAGTCTTTTTTCGACTTGCAAGTTGACTTTTGAACCAAGATTGTTTTAAGGATGATTATTATTTTTTAATGATATTTTAAAGTTAATTAATAAATGTTTTAATAATGATTTAAAGCTAATTATTTTATTATTCTTAAAAATTATTTAAAGAGTATTTATTTATTGTTTCAAAGCGATTTAATTATTTAAGTTGTTTAAAGTATATTTAATTAAAAATTAAAGTTATTTTATAGTGATTTGTCTAAACTAAATTATTACTTAAGGATTGATTAGCATTAAAGTATTTTATTTCAAGATAATTTTTTTAAATATTAATTATGTTTTAAAAGTAATATATTATATAGTAAACAGTTATAAAAGAGTATTTTCCCTAAATTAAACTTGGAAAATTTATATAGAAACTTTAAAGTATTATTTTGAGATAATTATTAAACAAAGTTTTCGGGAGTAATGGTATACTTTCATGGCATAGTCGAAGGCAGAGAGTGTGCCTACAGCTAAATTTGGATTTCTCCGAGACAGAGACGTAATCATTAAGCTACGAATCCATGGTAGATACTGTAGAGTGATCCTTTTCGCTTTTGGGTTGTGTTATTTTGCGATTATCTACCTAAATTTTTAATCTGACAATGAGATCTTCTAAAGGAAATCTCCTTTTTCTTATGTTTCAGATGGTTGCAGTAGTCTCTCCAGGATGGTGGTAATTTTCCTGTTACTGCTTCAACAAGGAGCGACTCTCCAACTTATGTCCTTCCGATTCAAGTTCATGGATTATAAGTTGGAGTTCTTACACTTGACTAGTTACGAATTTGGAATCCGCCATCTTGTATTCCATAAATTTGTCTACTATAAACTTCTTCATACTAACATTCTGCATCTTGTATTTATTTGCAAGTGCAGTCCATTGGGGTTTTACTGTCTGGTGTGGCTGATACACTATATGCAGTATTTTATCCAAAAAATTCAAAATGTAAATTTATCGCTTATTCATTTTCATTAAAATCTTATTTAATTTAATAAGCGTTATTCATTAGTGACATTTATATACACCCATTCTCTTCGTCAAAACTATGTTGCTTTGGATTTATGGAATATGGTATTGGTCAAAATTCCAATACTATTCATATGCAACTCTATAGTCCAAACATAAAATCCTTGGTTCAATAATAACAATTATTATTAACCGTACTACTCTGGCTAGAGATTTTGACTATGAGTTGACTTGAGTTGACTATGATACTAACCTCATATAGCTGAAGTGACGAATCCTCTCTTGAATAGTGTCTTCTTTCTAGTACTACCACTTGACCCAACTATAATCACTTGATGGATGTCATTCGATGATTTGACTATAATCAAAGCAAAGTTTTTCATACTGAAGGTTGACAGTATTCTCAAGTCGAAAGAATTGTGTAAATTAGTCGCATCGATATTTTCCGCTTGACCTTAGTTATATTAACAAACAGAAAACTATTGAGGGAGTTGTTCTATAGGATCCAACAATTGTCTGTACATAACCTCTAGGTGCCCCCAGCAGTCATGAGTAATACACTGCCCAACATTTGAAGAGCATTATATACACAGTCTCAACGAATAAATCAATATCCAATGTCGATGCATCTTAACTAGGAATATTTAAAATGATGTGTTTTGTGACAATGTGATCCAATAATTATGATTACAACTAATTGTAATTACTATCACAAACACGTCATTTATGGGTTTTCTATTAAATATATTTTTAGTTAAACATTTGATTATTTATAACACATTATAACGAATATATAACAGAAAGAAGAAACACCTTTATTTCAAACAAGAATTTATTTTGGAGTTAATAAATTACAGAATTGCCCCTAGGGCATACCCCTAACACTATCAATCTCCCACTTGCACTTAGCACCAATTATGGAATCTTATTCCAACTTCCCCAATCAGTTTCTCAAACCAGTTGGATCAATCCCTTTGTGAACGGGTATGCTATTATGTTCTAATTATCTACCCTGTCAATCAACTCTCTCCGATGGTGATAAACTGTTTTATCATGTGGAACAATTTGGAGTATATCTCTCGACATCTAGTGAGCTATAAGTTCTGTTACAAACTATATCATGACATTGTTATTATATAACAATGTTATGAGATTCTCAACATTTTAAATCAGCTCAGTTATAAGTTTATGCACTTTTTATTACATATACATTTCCATTATTGTGGCACTATTCTAGGCGATGTACTTAGCCTTTTATATTGAATTAACCACGATATCTCGTTCGAAACATTCCCAACTTAAAATCTGCTATTGACATATTATACTCAATATTACTTGTGAAAGTTTGAGTCTGAACATTCTTTCATAAGGAATTTTTGTTTCTGTAAACAATTCTCTAGTATTTCATAAATACACAAGAATACTTCAAATAACTATTTAGTGATATCAATTTGGATTTAATATTTGTTTCATGTATCAAATACATAAAAAAATCATGATATCGTAGACAACATAATATGTATGATAATTCCTTTTGCCAATGCAAAGGAATCAATCTTACATGTTCCATATTAAACATTTTAATAAGGTGTCCTTGCATATCATTTGTGACATTCCCGACATCTTTTATACTTACTATAAAAGTCATCATTTATTAATCGATTATTGAGTGTTAGAACAACAACTAAGGATGATTTTAACACAAGTACATCGTTAAAATCAACAACGTGTTGTTTACTTTTAGTTTAGAAATATCAATGTACCTTTTAATGTTCTTTCTTATGAATACACGCTTCCTCTGCACTTTGATTGAAAATCAAGCTATTTGATATTCCTATCAAAATGCTTATTCAATCTTGATGCTTATGAAATGATGCTTTCGTATCATTTCATAGATTATATCCAAAGACTCACAAACTCTGTATCTCTCCCACCGACTTCGAGATATTTTAGTTATTATGTGTAAACAGTTTAATCTAAATCATTACCTAGAATTTTCTATTTCAATACATATGTACCAAACACAAATTTATATGAAGTGGTAATTTGGTGAGTAAATCTGAATTAACTTGAGCACGTTGAATACCAAATCTATTACGCTAATTTCAACATTTGAAATTTGCGATATTATTCTCATCAATATTGCTCATTTAATTCCAACTGCATTAGTCTTGCTCATAAAGACATAATCACGGCCGATGGATCACATTCGTTAGGTTACGACTACCAAAATCATATTTTGATAGCATACTTGGAATTCTTTCAGATTTGCGCATCATACCATATGATAGAGTCAATACTCTTAGTGGTTTAATTAAACAATCGAGGATTATGTATTTTCGACATTGACAAAAAACTCATAGTTTCTGTTCAATGAGCGAGAATAGTTATTAGACATTTTAATGCAATGTGTTCGTTTAGGTTAGTCAATTTTATTTCATCTCATCTAATCAGTTCTATCTTTCTATTACACCCAAATCCTTTTACTACCAATAATTTATCAAGGAAATTCCTTCACAATGAAGTTGGTATTTCTTGAAATGTTTCTTAGCGCAATAAAATAGGTATTCATAATCGTTTTATGAATTTCTTTATTCATAAAACTTATTTGATTATAGTTTACAAAAATTATGTTCAAAACATAAAGATATCATCCAATGACAGTATTTTCAAAATCCTTTTGGGAAGATTCATACAAGATCCTTCATGAACAATTATTTCGTGTAATCTTTCGACTCGCACAACCTACTAACTTCTTGGCCTAGGATATGTTGGAGTTTCTTATAAACCCTTATCTTATGTGATTTTGTAAACCATTATTCAGATGAAATAATATTAACCTTGTGTACTACTCTTAAGTACATGACTTTATCGAAAGAAACTAACTCAACTTCACTCACAAATAATCGCACATTTTCCAACAAAGTTCGATAACTCCATGTCGACACATCATTATATATCACATGGAGGAGTAATTTTGAGATTGAATCTTTATTCATTTTAGGTACGTTTGGAACATTTTCCAATATACTCACTCATTCGATCAAAGCAAATCATTTCTATTGCATATTATTTCATTTACTTCTATTTTATATCATATAAGTTTGCCATAGAGATGCTACATGAGTATCAAATACACATGTCATGTTGATGATAACTCATCGGTGAATATGACGAAGTACATAAAATAGTTTTGGTATTTATAGAATTAGGATTGCATACATCTATATGTATCAATCCAAAAAGTTCATTAACTCCTATGATACTCCCACTAAATAGATGCATAACCTTTTATTGTTTGAGATATAATTAACAAGTATCATATTATTCAAAATCATATAATAAAATTATTTCCCAAAACTACGGCTTCGTCTATAATTCCAAAACAACCATAAATTATATTAGATACTTTTGTATTTTCCAATGCATCACTTTTGTTATAAAAGATTGCCACATTATAGTTTTATTTCACAAAGAATATGCATAATATTCATATTGAAATATAGCTATGTCTATTTTTTCAGTCGATACCGAAAAATAATCATTATTTCATAAATAATGTATGGTAAATTTTACGGAACAATTTTCGTACTATTATGCAATTAATAAGTGCTATATGGAATACTCCCACTATTTCCACCATTACTATAATAGCGCACTAAATCGGAGGTCTATCATTCACTTAATACCATTTATTTATTTCATGCGCTACAACTATTTACAGTGGAGAGTTCGTTGGTTAAAAATCTTATGCTCAAAGAAATAAATCTCATAGAAAACAATTTTCTATATGAAAATACATTTCGAAATAGAAATCATATTTCTTATTCCAATATTAAGTACCAGTTATTATTACAATTCTCGATTTCAATGTCTCTCTACGAAGCAGAAGTGACTATTCATTCTCTTCATCCTAATTGTACCTTAAATTACATCTATTCATATACATTCATTTTCCTTTCAAATGTTCAAACTATTCAAAAAAAACCATACTATAATATCATTATGTACTCTTTACAAAAGCGCATTCAATTATCCTTATCTTTTAAGGACATTAGATATGTTCCACTTTATGTAAACTGATCAAACTCACATTTCAGCGATCGAGTTCTTAGATTTATAATGTAGTTTTGGTCTTCTGTTACATTGACACAACATGATTCCTTTTGTAATCAATCAGATTGAATACTTGATCTCGCATTAAGGTTTATTTTATTTTCCGGATGAACTAATTTCATTGAAAAATTGTACATTACAAACTTTGACCGTTCACCCTATAACATATATATGCAATTGTATATGGATCAAATATCCATAGTCTTGCGTTGCTTTCAGAGTTCAAAACTCATAGAATTCAATGCATGGTCTTGACCAAATAAATACATAGTGACCAAACCACGATGTATTCAGTAATTGTAAAATCAGGCACTTGAATGGGTGTAGAAACGTTAACATGCAATAGAAAACTAGTAGTGAGTATTATATTATATTTCCATTTGTCAATTTTCAATTCAGTTCATTTGTATATATTGATTGATAAACATTTTACCAATCATATTAAATGCACAAATTTATCACTGTAGATAATTATAACATTATTTAGCATAAGTTCTTACAGTACTAGAAAAGTTAAATGTTACCATTTCATTTTTATAATAAGGCTCCCACTAGTCTTTTATGTTTTTCCAAACCCTAAGATGAAACATAGAAGTCTCTCGACTTCATTAGTGGGTGTTAGGACTTGTCTGTCTTGGTATTATGACCTTGAGTTTGCTCAACAAATCATAGCCCCACAGTGTGACGACCCAGAATTTTTGAGTATTTGAAATGAGAATATTTAATTAATTTTAAAATATTCAAAGGTTAATTATTAACTTTAACTTCAAATATCAGTATTTATTTGACAATTACATTGTTGAATTAAATAATTTGAAGTTAGGAAACTTATTGAATCTAGAATTTTAAGCCGATTAAAATAATTAGAAGACTTATAAAATTTATATTGATAATATTGAAGATAACAGAAGTTTTAAAATTAAATTTAATAGTGATTTATTCAGTTTTGAAATTTCATCGTTTAAATTTGAATAAACAAATAGTCTTTCGAGACACAGTCTTGGAATTCGACGAAACCAGTTCCATTGAGTCCGTAATATTGAGATATTATCAGATTTCAAATTTCGTAGCTTTTGGAGTTGTTGTGAGAGTACGATATATAAACGCGTTGATATTGCATTGCGTATGGTAGCTAGCATCATATAGGGGTTTAAAAACTAGCTTTTATCTTCTCCAGCACGCTTCTTTGTTTCATTAAAAAAAAATTATATTTCTCGCGTCTTCCTTCTGAAGAAAGCCAAGCTGTTTTTTTTTATCACGCAACCTAAATCTTAAATCAAAGTCCACAGACAGAAATCAACGAAGACGAATATTTTTTTTTATAATTGCGACCGCGCACAAATCCAAAATCACATCTTCTTCTTTCGTTTCCTTCACTTCTCCATTCGATTCGAAATAAACGGAGGCTAAAACCCCCAAAACCGATACCACTTCGTAAAAAAAAAAAAAAGAGAACCCTAAACTGATCGAAGCAGTATCCACGGCCAACCGAGTAACTCCATCGAAGCACACGAGTTTGGACGAGGTCCTGACAGCGAGGGGAGGGCGACATTAGGGTTCGTTTTGAGGGATGCGCCAAGATTGGCTACCTCGAGGGTGGACTTGTAGTCGCGACAGTAGGTCATGGCAGCAAAGTCATGGAAGTCGCGATGCGAGACGCGATTTGGGGGGGGGGGGGGAGGCTGAGGTTGTGATGTTTGTTTCGATCTGGGCAGTGAGGTATAAAGCAATTTCTCGATATTTCTAGTTTACAGTTTCCAATTCTATGAGATAAGTATAGGCATGTTATATATATGAAAGAAATTAAATTTATTTAAAAAAAAAGAGTTAAGTTAGGGATAGCTGCAGTTTTGTTGTTTTCAAACATATATGTATATATTATAGAGGATAGAAACAATAAAGGTTTTAAAATTTGGTCCTTATTTTTACAAAAATAAATAAATATATAGATCTGTGTCTATAATTTTACAGTAAGATATGTTCAGTTTAAAATTGAATATATATGTATGGCTAGGAATAGAAAAATAGTTTATAAAAGGGGAAATTATGTTAAATAAACTTTGTTGGATTAAATTAAATTAGTTAAACGAAATTAATTAACCGATTAGTTCAAATGTTAATAAATTAATAAACTATCAATTGTGTATTCAAGGTCAAAAACAATCGAGAAAGCTATGGCAACATTGAAGTGGACTGCAAATATTAGCAGAGGTGAGTCAATCTCACTCAGCTGCTTTTCAAATCTAAATGATTAAATTTAAATAATTGCTTGCATGGTTGAATTGATTGACATGATATAGTATAGTATAATTTGTAATTGGCATATTATGTGATGCTGACGTCTGTGGATGCAGGGAAAACAGGTTGGAGGGATCCAACTGGACCCCTCAACTTTATTTAATTGTTTAATATTCTCTGTTCTGAATATTGGATATCCTGCAAATGAATTAGGTGGAAATATTGAATGCTATGGCTTGATTGTTATAATCGGGCAATAATGAATTACCAAATATATAATTTGAGTTTAGGAATGAAAATAAAGAAGTGAAATTGTAAGTAAAATATTTATAGAAAAGTTGAATAAATTTATGAATGAACTGGAAAGGAAATAAAGTGGCTTTAAAATTTTAAATAAACAAAACTTGGGTATGGGAAGGAAAATTTAAATAAACAGAAAGTTAATGAAAGTTAAACTTCAATGTTATTGTTTAAAAGAACAAAACATTTATTTTTAGGATTTAAATTATTTAAAGAAGAATTAAGAAGAAATTGAGAATAACCTGAAATTTGTATATTTCAGCTAAAGGAATTAAAAATCAAACTGAAAATAATAAAGTCCATAATTAATGAATTTTGAAATGGACTGATAAGTAAAGAAATTTATTTCAAATGGAATAAATTGGGAATCAATTTGGAAAATTGATTTAAGTGATTGAGATTGGAAATTTCTCTCTGAATAACCGAGTACGTTTTCAAAGTAAAATTTTAAATATAAGTTAAAAGTTTAAAAGTTATTTTAAAAAGCAAGTTTTGGAAAATTTCTTATATCTAATATTTAAATTCTAAAGTAAGTATTTTCTCTTAATCTATTATAGTAGTAATTATTTAAATAATGACTTAATATTATGTTTTTAAAAGTATAAATCTACTTTTATATTTATTAAGTAACCTTATTTTCAAAAAAAATTCATATAGTACATATTTTTAACAAATCATTGAAGTAGTTTTAAAGTAAATATTTTAAAGTATATTTCAAGTAAAGTGTTTTAAATTATTTTAAAATCTAATTTTGTGCTTGGTGATTTCAGAGGAGGTAGAAAATAATTGGGAAGTTTATTCTGAAAGGAAAGATGGTTTTGAAACTGTTTTCAAAGGATTGAAAATAGAAATAATATCTTGTGAAGATATTTTAGAGATTAATAAATAATTTGGAAAATTATTTATTGGTTGATGGTTGTTTGTGAATATAATTGATAGTTAAATAACCGACTATCAATATTGGACAAATGCGTTGATCGTTTCGAAGAGACCGGGATCGAGATTTATTTTCTCGAAAACCACTTCGATCCGGTTTGTACGTTTCGTGAAAACAATTTTGAATTCGAAGATGGAGCAGTGAAGTGCAAGGGCTAGTCGCTACTAATCCTGAGGATATTTCCAAAATGGATGTAGTAGGAATAGTGCCTTCGGTTCCGTTCGAACCCGGAACGGACTTGTATGGATGAATGCTTGCGAAACGTCGTCAGGTGGACGATGGGCATTCTAAGGGATATGTTCTATAAAAGGTAACGCTTAGCCTCAAGCCTCATCAAATGGGAATGACTGAAAATCAGGGGTTATGCAGCAAGGCTAGGTGGGTAGCACCCAAGCAGGGTGAGGTCATTCCAGTCTAGATGTTCCTTTTTATTTCGGCTCAGTGGGCGGTTGCTGATCCCAACCGCGGGGTGATCTCACTCGGGATTATCCAATAAGGGGTAGTCCCGGCCTTGTGTTGCAGGGGAGCGAGCGTACTCCTCGGTACGGTGATCTAGGCCTCGTACTGTGACAGGTGGTACGCCAGTGCCTAGTCATTGGTTGGAAATCCATTCTCCCTACGAGCCTTGTACGAGTTTTGTTTGTATTACCCACTTTTGTGGCTAGTAGCTGGAATTTAATCATGGAACAATTTCGGCTATTTTATAAGTATTTGTATATAGACCCTATTATAATATCAGAGGATTTCTATAAAAATTGTTTTAGCTATCGTAAGGTAAAAACCCGACATGTTTATTTGTGGCGTGGTCTTACGAGATGCTTTTGTTTTCAAAGGATTTTTGAAACTTTAATAATCAATTGGGTGTGATTTTCTCACACTGGTAATCCAGACTGACTCGGGTATTATTTAACTGTAATGCTCGGGTCAGACCGAGTATTCTAGCATACAGGATATGATGTTGTGGAGCTCAGGAGACGAGCTGGATGACGATACGTACATTCGTACTTGTTTATATATATATTCCGCTGTTGAGTTGTTGTGTATCCATTGTATGTTATTGATGTGAGCTGTGATTGATGTACTCTGATGATGTATATATATAAAAACAAAGATATTTGATGTTTGAGTAAAGAGTATTTATTATCTATTATATTTTATTCCGCTGCGATGGTTAGATTCTGATGTTGTTTTCTATTTTCCTCTTCTACCTCTTCTTTTTTAACCCAAATGGTTCGTATTTCTGTGCAACTTGAGTTGATTGTTGTAGAATAGTGTTAACTCAAGGAGTACGGATTTGCGGGTCGTTATAGTTGGTATCAGAGCTTAGTTTGGAGATAACCTTGGCTCTGGTGGGAATTACTCATTTAAAATAGAGTCCGTAGTACTCTATAATGAGTTTGAGTGTATTAATAAATATGAGAGCGTATTTGTTAGTGAATATAAATTGTTTTAATATTGTATTGATTGATTTATTGAGTGGCATATGAACCTTCGTCGACATAGTCTGCGCAACTATATTGAAGGGGTTTCTAAACACTTGAATAGAGCAATCGACACGGTATTGTTTTCAATATGGGCAAATGAAATAATTTTACCCAAAAACATATTTTGATATAAAGAATAGTTTTTGTAAACTATTTTAGCTAATATATGGTTGCTTGGATGTTAGAAATGATAAAATTAAAGTATTATCATTGTTAAGTGAAAATTTAACTAGAAATTGAAATATAATTAAAAATTTAAGGGAATAGATTCATTATAGAATGAAATTTATAAATATGAATTATAAATGTAAATTATAAATTGAAATATAATTAATTGGGAATTTGTATAAGCATAAACTATACAAATGCATTTTAGTTAAACTTTGAAGTAAAATAGAATTTGAAAACTTTAAACCCCGGAGATTTTGGAAGGATTTTGGAGGTAAATAGTATTATTGTTGTTTTTGGGTTATTTCTGAAAGGAAATTTGTTTAAAAATGGATTTTGGAACGGAGATAGCATTGAATTCACTTCAGTCACTGGAAAATAACTTTGGTGATGACTGCAGCATCATCAATGTTCATTTTCGAGTTTCTAAGTGATGAATTGCTACCAAATTGATTTGTTCAGGAAAACCTGTTTGTTTTTGAAATTTCAAAGGAAATTTGTTGGGAATAAAACCAGGATTGGTTTGGCCTTTGAGAAATGTGATTTGTGGTGTTGGAGATTTTAAATGTTTTGAAACCAAAACCCGATGTTTTTAAATACCTAATGAGATGGATTATAAGCTTATAAGTTAAGATGATTTTTAAATCAGGAAGGAAAAATAATCTTTGACTGCTGGAATTTAAATTTAAAGTGAAAAGTTAAAAATGGAATTAATTGGATTGGGAACTAAAATTTAACTGGATTGAAATTAATTAAATAGGCTGAAAATAATATCCAGTTGTATTCAAATTAAGTTGAAATCGAATTAGGTTAAATAAATCCGAGTTAAAAGTAATTTGAATTGGAATAAGCATTCAATTGAATTAATGAATGGAATTAAATTCTTACCTGAACAAATGGAAATAAATTGGTTAAGGATTGGATTGAAGTAAATAAATTAGAATAACTCGTAAAGGAATATAATTCCATAGAATAAAATATGCATGGAATAAAAATATGCTTGAGTTATAGATAAACATAAGGCTTGAGTTAAAATAAAAGAATAATATATCCAAGCCTATGATGAAGGGAATTGTGTAAATAAATAAGTGTAAAACTCGAATTAAAAATACAAGATGAATACATTCAAGCCTGGAATGAATGTGATTGTATAAAATAATAAGTTGTGACTTATAAAATTGAGAATGGAGTACAAAGCCCAAAATTAATATTTTGATGAATTATAAAATGAAGGGAAAATCCAAACTTAAATTATAAAATAAATTTGAACTTAAGATAATTAAAAGTGGAGATTAAAATCAAATTCTGGATTATAAGTTGGGAAAAAAAAAATTTAGATAATAAATTAGATAATGAAATGTGTAAATGGAGTTCAATGTAGTTAAATAGAAGCTAAATTGTAAGCTACTAATGAAGATTGGAAATAGAACTCAAGTTATAAATCAAATTCGACTTGAATCATTAGTGAAGAAAATATAATTGAAAGTGGCCTTGTAATTAATCAAATGAATTGAGAATGAAGTTGAATTGTGAGTTAATAAAATTGGATGGTAACTTAAAAGTGAATGGTGGAATCAAAACTTGAGTTATCAATTAAAATTTAACTTGAAGTGTTAACAAATTAGATATAATTGAAATGTATCGAATACAAATGAAATTGGGTTAAAATAGCAAAGGTTTGAATGTGCAAATAAATCCAAATAAGTGAAGATAACTTGGAAAATAGCCAGGTGATAAATTGAATGAGCTAAATCTAGAAAGTTAAAATGTATAATAATTGATCAAATAAATTTGTAGTTTGAAATGAGATTGGAATGAAATAGAATCAAGTTAAATTGAAAAAGGGAAATTTATTTGGAAAATGAAACGAGCTTAAGTATAAAATTTGAATAAATTGGAGTAAATTGACTTAAGCTAAATAGATGAAGGAGAGCTGAATTGAATTCAACTTAAACTAAGTGTAATGATATTGGGTTGGATTTAAATCAAGTAAAAAAGTAAATTTGAATCGAAATAGAATTTGGTGGGTTATGAATAATATTTAATGGAAAGAAATTTCTTCAAAAACTAATTGTAAACCATTTAAATTGTTACGGAATTGAAATAATTAGGGACAATAAGGAAATGGAAAATTCGAAATGGATTGAGTGGATAAGTTAATTATATTGAATAAGTGAATGGATGGGATAAATAAGAACCAAAGGAAGTATGGTTTAAATAAGTTGAGAAATGGTTATTGAATGAAATAGCTTGGATTGTCTTCGAGCTAGATAAAATAGTTTGGGATAAACAAATGTGGAATGGAATGTAAATGAATGGATTGTGAATAAAACTGAAATGAAATGTGTCGAGCTAAATAAGTGGTTGTGAATGAATTAAAATAAAAAGGAAATTTAATTGGTAATTAAAATGAATCTAAATTGTAAATGGTTTTGAATGAAACTAGTTTGGTTAATAAAATGAAATGCAAGTGAATGGATTCAAATTTAATTGCAATGAAACTGAGAATGTATGATTTGTGAATAAATTTAAAAGTGGAATAGAATTAAGTATAAATTGAGTTGAAATCAATTTAAATTGGTTATAAACATAAATACTTATTTATTCACATAAATCTCGTCAAATTGCATAGAATTAATTGTCATTTGATGTAAATGGAAGTAGTTACAAATTCTATGGATTGATAGGAGTAAAATAAATTGATTTTGAGAGAAATTGAATTAAATATGAGTTCGGTTTGCTTAGAAATAAAATGAAATGTAAGCGATTGAGTTTTAAACCATTCAAATGGATGAAGTTATATACGAATGGATTGAAAACCCTTCAAATTGAATGCAAATGGTTTGTAAATAAGTTGAAACAGTTGAATTAGCTTGGAAACTATATAAATTGCTTACGGAAAATGTTTGGTATGAGTTTCTTTTAGAATTCATATGTTTTAACTATTGCAAATAAGTGATATGCTGTTAAACTGCATATATTTGGCACTTACATGTTTAAATTAAGTAAGTACAGGTACCTGGGAGCCGTGTGGCTGGATTTGGTTGTTCTATTTGCTAAAAATAATAAGCCGCTTGCTTAAAATGCTAAATAAGGTACGCCTACGCAATAAAAATAGGAAATATGAAATGTTTTTTGTTTTTCCGACCGGGTGGGTCGATGTATATATATTTACCTCTTTTGTCAAATTCCAAAAGCTCCTCCGTACAAGGGAGACTCTTCCAAAAATTTTCAGAAATTTTGGGAGTTAGAAAATTTTTGAAAATTTTGGGACAATTTTGCTTAATGACAAAACGATTTCAACTGGAAAATTGAAATAAGTTAGTAGATGGAGTTAATTAAAATCATACCATGAATAAGTATAAATGAAAAATAAAATTTAAAGTTTAGAGTTGAAATAAATTGAATTCGTATTGGAAATGAAAGAATTACTTTGAATAGAAATAGATATAAACTAAAGTAGTAAGGTGAAAATAAGTATAAGAAACATATATAATGCTTATATTAAACTTAAGAGAGAATGGTGAATTCTTAAATGAAAATTGATACTACTAATATAATTTAAGTCAATATTGGAATGAATGGATATTGTCATTTTGTGAGAAAGTCGATAAACTGTTTTGGGAATATTGTGTTTGGATATTAGTGCTAAACAGAATATGTAGGTATTATAAAGGGAAAAGAAATTTGGATTTGGTTTCGAAGGATAAATTTGAAATGCTCGACAAAAAGGTACATGTTTCAATTTCTGTGAAATTTGATTGGGATTTTGGATTGAACCACTTGGCCTTTTGTTTTCTTTTTGGATTTGAGAGGCCGTAGAGCCAATTTGTAGTTGTACCGAGTCAGCCGCGCAAAGGAGACGCTGGCGAAATTTTTCGGAAATTTAGAGAGTTAGAAAATTTTTGAGAAAATTTTGATAATTCAAAATTTGGTTTAAATTGGAATTTGAATGGTTGAGCAAGTAATAATAGTTGAAAACTATGGGAGAGTAGAGAAGTTAATAAGAATAATAATGGGTCTTTTATAAAGGATAGTTGGTAAGATGTTGAATTGTTAGAAACTGATTGGTTTTGGAAAAAGGAAACGGGTTTTGGACCATTCTTCCTAACTAATAATTTCGGGGACGAAATTCTTTTAAGGGGGGAGGAATGTGACGACCCAGAATTTTTTAGTATTTGAAATGAGAATATTTAATTAATTTTAAAATATTCAAAGGTTAATTATTAACTTTAATTTCAAATATCAGTATTTATTTGACAATTACATTGTTGAATTAAATAATTTGAAGTTGGGAAACTTATTGAATCTAGAATTTTAAGCCGATTAAAATAATTAGAAGACTTATAAAATTTATATTGACAATATTGAAGATAACAGAAGTTTTAAAATTAAATTTAATAGTGATTTATTCAATTTTGAAATTTCATCGTTTAAATTTGAATAAAAAAATAGTCTTTCGAGACACAGTCTCGGAATTCGACGAAACCAGTTCCATTGAGTCCGTAATATTGAGATATTATCGGATTTCAAATTTCGTAGCTTTTGGAGTTGTTGTCGGAGTATGATATATAAACGCGTTGATATTGCATTGCGTATGGTAGCTAGCATCGTATAGGGGTTTAAAAACTAGCTTTTATCTTCTCCAGCACGCTTCTTCGTTTAACTAAAAAAAAAAAAATTATATTTCTCGTGTCTTCCTTCTGAAGAAAGCCAAGCTGATTTTTTTTATCACGCAACCTAAATCTTAAACCAGAGTCCACAGACAGAAATCAATGAAGACGAAATTTTTTTTTTATAATTGCGACCGCGCACAAATCCAAAATCACATCTTCTTCTTTCGTTTCCTTCACTTCTCCATTCGATTCGAAATCAACACAGGCTAAAACCCCCAAAACCGATACCACTTCGTAAAAAAAAGAAAATAAAAAAAAGAGAACCCTAAACTGATCGAAGCAGTATCCATGGCCAACCGAGTGACTCCATCGAAGCACGCGAGTTTGGTCGAGGTCCTGACAGTGAGGGGAGGGCGACATTAGGGTTCGTTTTGAGGGATGCGCCAAGATTGGCTACCTCGAGGGTGGACTTGTAGTCGCGACAGTAGGTCATGGCAGCGAAGTCATGGAATTCGCGATGCGAGACGCGATTTGGGGGGGGGGGAGGCTGAGGTTGTGATGTTTGTTTCGATCTGGGCAGTGAGGTATAAAGCAATTTCTCGATATTTCTAGTTTACAGTTTCCAATTCTGATGAGATAAGTATATGCATGTTATATATATGAAAGAAATTAAATTTATTTAAAAAAAAGAGTTAAGTTAGGGATAGCTGCAGTTTTGTTGTTTTTAAACATATATGTATATATTATAGAGGATAGAAAACAATAAAGGTTTTAAAATTTGGTCCTTATTTTTACAAAAATAAATAAATATATAGATCTGTGTCTATAATTTTACAGTAAGATATGTTCAGTTTAAAATTGAATATATATGTATGGATAGGAATAGAAAAATAATTTATAAAAGGGGAATTATGTTAAATAAACTTTGTTGGATTAAATTGAATTCGTTAAATGAAATTAATTAACCGATTAGTTCAAATGTTAATAAACTAATAAACTATTAATTGTGTATTCAAGGTCAAAAACAATCGAGAAAGCTAAGGCAACATTGAAGTGGACTGCAAATATTAGCAGAGGTGAGTCAATCTCACTCAGCTGCTTTTCAAATCTAAATGATTAAATTTAAATAATTGCTTGCATGGTTGAATTGATTGACATGATATAGTATAGTATAATTTGTAATTGGCATATTATGTGATGTTGACGCCTCTGGATGCAGGGAAAACAGGTTGGAGGGATCCAACTGGACCCTTCAACTTTATTTAATTATTTAATATTCTCTGTTCTGAATATTGGATATCATGTAAATGAATTAGGTGGAAATATTGAATGCTATGGCTTGATTGTTATAATCGGGCAATAATGAATTACCAACTATATAATTTGAGTTTGGGAATGAAAATAAAGAAGCGAAATTGTAAGTAAAATATTTATAGAAAAGTTGAATAAATTTATGAATGAACTGGAAAGGAAATAAAGTGGCTTTAAAATTTTATATAAATAAATCTTGGGTATGGGAAGGAAAATTTAAATAAACAGAAAGTTAATGAAAGTTAAACTTTAATGTTATTGTTTAAAAGAACAAAACACTTATTTTTAGGATTTAAATTATTTAAGAAGAATTAAGAAGAAATTGGGAATAACCTGAAATTTGTATATTTCAGCTAAAGGATTTGAAAATCAAACTGAAAATAATAAAGTCCATAATTAATGAATTTTGAAATGGACTGATAAGTAAAGAAATTTATTTCAAATGGAATAAATAGGGAATCAATTTGGAAAATTGATTTAAGTGATTGAGATTGGAAATTTCTCTCTGAATAACCGAGTACGTTTTCAAAGTAAAATTTTAAATATAAGTTAAAAGTTTAAAAGTTGTTTTAAAAAGCAAGTTTTGGAAAATTTCTTATATCTAATATTTAAATTCTAAAGTAAGTATTTTCTCTTAATCTATTATAGTATTAATTATTTAAAGAATGACTTAATATTATGTTTTTAAAAGTATAAATCTACATTTATATTTATTAAGTAACCTTATTTTCAAAAAAAATTCATATAGTACGTATTTTTAACAAATCATTGAAGTAGTTTTAAAGTAAATGTTTTAAAGTATATTTCAAGTAAAGTGTTTTAAATTATTTTAAAATCTAGTTTTGTGCTTGGTGATTTCAAAGGAGGTAGAAAATAATTGGGAAGTTTATTCTGAAAGGAAAGATGGCTTTGAAACTGTTTTCAAAGGATTGAAAATAGAAATAATATCTTGTGAAGATATTTTAGAGATTAATAAATAATTTGGAAAATTATTTATTGGTTGATGGTTGTTTGTGAATATAATTGATAGTTAAATAACTGACTATCAATATTGGACAAATGCGTTGATCGTTTCGAAGAGACCGGGATCGAGATTTATTTTCTCGAAAACCACTTCGATCCGGTTTGTACGTTTCGTGAAAACGATTTTGAATTCGAAGATGGAGCAGTGAAGTGCAAGGGCTAGTCGCTACTAATCCTGAGGATATTTCCAAAATGGATGTAGTAGGAATAGTGCCTTCGGTTCCGTTCGAACCCGGAACGGACTTGTATGGATGAATGCTTGCGAAACGTCATCAGGTGGACGATGGGCATTCTAAGGGATATGTTCTATAAAAGGTAACACTTAGCCTCAAGCCTCATCAAATGGGAATGACTGAAAATCAAGGGTTATGCAGCAAGGCTAGGTGGGTAGCACCCAAGCAGGGTGAGGTCATTCCAGTCTAGATGTTCCTTTTTATTTTGGCTCAGTGGGCGGTTGCTGATCCCAACCGCGGGGTGATCTCACTCGGGATTATCCAGTAAGGGGTAGTCCCGGCCTTGTGTTGCAGGGGAGCGGGCGTACTCCTCGGTACGGTGATCTAGGCCCCGTACTGTGACAGGTGGAACCCAGTGCCTAGTCATTGGTTGGAATCCAATCTCCCTACGAGCCTTGTACGAGTTTTGTTTGTATTACCCACTTTTGTGGCTAGTAGCTGGAATTTAATCATGTAACAATTTCGGCTATTTTATAAGTATTTGTATATAGACCCTATTATAATATCAGAGGATTTCTATAAAAATTGTTTTAGCTATCGTAAGGTAAAAACCCGACATGTTTATTTGTGGCGTGGTCTTACGAGATGCTTTCGTTTTCAAAGGATTTTTGAAACTTTAATAATCAATTGGGTGTGATTTTCTCACACTGGTAATCCAGACCGACTCGGGTATTATTTAACTGTAATGCTCGGGTCAGACCGAGTATTATAGCATACAGGATATGATGTTGTTGAGCTCAGGAGACGAGCTGGATGACGATACGTACATTCGTACTTGTTTATATATATATTCCGCTGTTGAGTTGTTGTGTATCCATTGTATGTTATTGATGTGAGCTGTGATTGATGTACTCTGATGATGTATATATATAAAAACAAAGATATTTGTTGTTTGAGTAAAGAGTATTTATTATCTATTATATTATTCCGCTGCGATGGTTAGATTCTGATGTTGTTTTCTATTTTCCTCTTCTACCTCTTCTTTTTAAACCCAAATGGTTCGTATTTCTGTGCAACTTGAGTTGATTGTTGTAGAATAGTGTTAACTCAAGGAGTACGGATTTGCGGGTCGTTACACACAGACGATGGATAACTCCTTATCGGTTTTATCACATACAAATCCTAACCCATGTTTCTTTGTCCTAACTTCATTTCAACATTGAGTTTGATCAATAAATCGAAAGAGATTATTCACTCGTACCTACTATATCGTGATGGCCTAAGTATAGTATATGTACCTTCAGTTTGCTCAACAAATACGTACAGTTATCTTACCTCATATATCTAGTGTATTAATAATACTACACATAACATCCCCAGCTTGAGTTTGCTTAACAACTAAGGAGTATGCAAGTAATTTATTAATATATATATGGTAGATGCCTATATTAAAGATTCATAATCGTCAATGTATTATATTGAGAGAGGTCGACTTATGGAATAATGTATTTCTTATGAAATACCCTTGTTATTCAACTGTCAGACACATTAAAACTCACAGTATACGTATATTTACGTATGTATTTGTTCCTTAAGTCATTTGGGTTTCTTTAATGTTCCACTTTTAGTTTATACATTCATATCATATAAATTTTGTTGTTAAATAACTTTTATATTTCATATTACTTATATGATAGTCTTATGTATAATATTTCATTAATTAAATTTTATTTAATTAATTAACTCTTTAATTAATTTTATATTAGTATTCTAATACAACTTTTATATTGGACATATCTAGTATAACGTTATAATGTAACACATATATCTTATATATGTGTATTTTTATTTAATTAATTAACCTTTAATTAATTTATTAATTAAACAATTTTAATTATTAATTTCAAATTTTATCTTTTATATATATATGTATGCTTATGTTATCTCAAACACTTTAAAGTAACATAACATATATCAACATATATAATACATGCATACAAGTATTAATTAATTTACTCATTTAATTAATTTATATTATTAATATTGTTAATAATTTTAAATTTCGAAATTAATATTTACATAGTTTCAAACATTTTGAACTTTTTCATCACATTTTCAAACATTTTGAAAATTTATATTATATTATAACCTTTTATAATAAACATGTTTTTAATTTAAATTTAACATTTAAATTTAAAATCATGTCTTAATTTTCAAAACTATTTTTAAAATTAGCCCAAGGCCCAATTCAAGTTGGGCCTTTTCTATTAGGGCAACCATTAGGCTCACTTCATCTTTCATGCCAGACCGGTAACCATGTAGGATAGGGTACTTGATTACCCAATTCCAATCCTAGATATTACCTTTCTAGACACCACACTAAGTAGGCAAGCTTAATTAGTTAGCCCTAACATGACTAATTTAGACCGCATTGGCTATTGAGCTCTAATACCATTGTTGGAACTGGGCCAGCGGTAGTGGTAGGTGTATTTCAATTTTTTATCCTATTTGATCTTTATTGGGCCTATGAAGTCTAATTCATTTAGAACAATTTTAAATTTGTTTTTAAATAAAATCATGTATTTTATTTAAATTTAAGTATTTTGTAATGTAAAGTTAATTTGAATGATTTAATTTATATATGCACACACATACGTATCATATACATATACATATGTGCGTGCATGTGTAGCATAATTATCCATGAAGGGCATAACATACCCATATATAGATGTTGCGATTTATATCGCAACTGACACATTAGCTCATTTCGTATATATTGTATGTTATCTAAATATGTGCATAAATCTATAATGCAAAGTTTATTTATATTAATATGTATACATATATTTAAAATATATTTTATAACTAAAAGTCTCAAAATTATATATATATATATATATATATATATATATAAATTAAAACACCTGTATAAATATATATACATAACTAAACATATAAAATTCTATATACATATCTATATGTAACAATTAAATATAAATATATATAAGGTCAAATAAAATGTATAAGAATAATTAATTACATTCAAATAATTAAAACAAAATTATGTATATTTCAAAATTATTTCCAGATCAAAATTACCACAACAAACATAAAATAATAATTTTATAATTTTATCATTATTTTATATATAATAAATAGTTTTGATCATAATAATTTAAAATATTAGTATTAAATATTAGAAATAAATTTTCAAATTTTTTTAAAGTTTAGGATCATAAAATACAGGTTTTAAATTTTTTTCATGATTTTTGAAATAAAAATTATTTTTAATAAACAAATGTATTGTTCAACCGAAGTAATTTAGTTATTAAAAATATTAAATATTAAAAAAAATTCTGAAATTTTTTCCGTGGGTTGCTTCATAAATGTAATAATTAAAAAATATAAAATTGAATTTTCAGTGCAATAATTATTTTTGATATAATAAACAATTTATATAATCAATAAAAGGTAATTTAAAATTATTTTATGTAAAAGTAATTTATTTTCGAATTTGATAGTTCATATTATGTATAAATAGGTGTAAGGAAAAATTATAAGCTATTTATACATTATAAATATACATATATGTAATTATATGTTTAAAATATACATTAGTCTATATTTAAATTAATACATAAATATACGTAAAATAATTAATAATAAAAAAATATAATTTTTACCACAAATTAGATTTGTTTATACATAAATTATCACACATAATAATATAACCATGCACATAACCAAACTAATTTGTGACAACTACATATATCTACGAAAACCTCACCTAACTAGATATACAACAATAATATATATACAGATTTTGGATTAATCAATTTTAAATCACAAAATATGATATGATTACCATAATATATAGATAAAATACCAATTGATGATGCCTTTGAGTCCACTTGAATCAATGAATTTCATTCTCTAGTTATGATCGATCCATCAGATTGTAAGTCTGGAATCGTCAAATTTTTCTATCAAATAGTGCTTTTACTAAACTTGAATTAATTTGAGATTCTTAGAACTGATATGGGGATTAATTTCGGCTAGCAACCTTGATAATTATGGTAGCCAAAAGTTATTTTTGATTAATGTTTTAGAGATCCGTATGTTTAACCTTGTAAAGAGAGATATTAGGACAATCTCATTACATATTCTCTCTTAATCTTAGCCACCCATCACTAAGTCTAATCCTAAGTTTAAACCGCCTCCAATAACTTGTCGAAACCGAAATTTGCAATCCTAATGTAGGCTTTAAATCCATAAAAGCCTAAGCCGAAATGCTATGTAATTAAATCTAAGTTAATCGCTTATCTATATCGTATATCGATTAGTACATTTATAACTAATATAAATCTATAAGAATTTTTATTTCTCAAACTATATTAAAATTTTATAATTGATATTTCATAAATATTAATTAATTTAACTTTTTTATAATAGTTATAAACTGATTAAATCATTCGGTCTTAAGAGAATTCATCATTTAGTTGTGTTACTCTTGGGTGTAAATTTGGTCAGCAATTAACATCGAATTATTCGAATGTTAACGTTCACATGTCACTTAGCAAGTAGTGTGACATTATGGCCAGATTTATCGATTATTAATTTTCAGTAAAATTTTATTTAATTTAATAAGAGTTACCCGTTAGTGACATTTGCGTACACCATTTCTCTTCGTCAAAACTGTATCACTTTAGATTTATGGAATTTGGTAATGGTCAAAATTCCAATATTGTCCATATTCAACTCTATAGTCCAAACACAAATCCTTGGTTCAAATTTAATAATTACTATTAACCGTACTACTATGGTCAGAGATTTTGACATTGGGTTTACTTGAGTTGACCTTGATACTAACCTCATATAACTGAAGTGACGGATCCTTTCTTGAATAGTGTCTTCCTTCCAATACTTTCACTCGACCCAACTATAATCACTTGATGGACGTCGTTCCATGATTTCTCTATAATCAAAGCATTGTTTTTCAAATTGAAGGTTGACAATATTCTCTAGTCGAAATAATTGTGTAAATTAGTCACAACGATATTTTCTATTTGCCTTTAGTTATATTAACCAACAGAAAACTACCAAGTGATTTGTTCTATAGCTATCCAATAATTATCAGTACATAACCTCTAAGTGCCCCCAACATTCATGAGTACTACACTGCCCAATATTTGAAGAGCATTGTGTACTCTAGTCTCAATGGATGCATCGATATCTAGTGTCGATGCATCTTGACTAAGAACATTTAAAATGACGTGTTTTGTAACAATGTGATACAATACTCATGATTACAACTAATTGTAATTACTATCACAAACGTATCTTTTATGGATTTTCTGTTAAATATATTTTTAACTAAACATTTAATTATTTATAACACGTTATAACAAATATATAACAGAAAGAAAAAACACCTTTATTCGAACAAGAATTGATTCCGGAGTTAGTAAATTATAGAATTTCCCCTAGGGCATGCATCTAACACTATCAATTGGTTCTAAGGTACTAGCCTTAGTCACTATGTATATGTTTTATTATATTTTATTATTCCAATGTGAGTTCATACTGATAGCACTCTGATATACTTATGTTTATCATAGGATACCAACATCAACGATCTGTACCCTAATGGACTTTGATTTTTCGATTTGATCGGAATATTAGGCACATTAAAGTGCGGGTTATTACATTTGGTATCAAAAGTCGGGTTAGTCGATCATACAAATTAGGATTTGCTGAGTGGACATATTTTTTCCCATATATATATATATATATATATATATATTATACGCCAAACCTTACAAATTCCATCTGTAGAAGTAGTTGAGACATATTCTTAAAAGATTGATAAGGCAATTTTGATCTGGAAAAATAAATAAGGTTAAAGATATATGCATGTCTCGATTACCCCATGAGGTGTATGCCGTATCATAAGGCGCTGACTTAAGAAGAGTACGCGCACTACATATAAAAGGGTCCCTGAAGTTGGATAGTATTTGACATCTTTGTTGGCCTAGATTTCCCTGCGGTTGTGGATCCCCGTTGGATTATCAATTGGTGACATACATTTTATCTAGATAAGCGGGAAGTGAAGAATCTATGTGTTATAGATATACGAAGTAAGAATGGAGCAATTTCCCGAAGGAAGGTGTGTAATCATCACCGTGACAACCCTGTTTTCGATGACGTGATATCAGACAAATTTAATTATAGTAAAGAATTTGAATTCGAATTTTGGTAATTAGTATCGTAGAAATAAGGTTTTATTTAATTGAAATCTAATTAATGATTGATTTTGTTTTAACAAGTTGTACTAATTAATAAAATAAGTTTCAGAAGACATATTAAACTGGATAAAGTGTTATTATTGAACATAAAATAATTTAGGGTGTAAATAATTATATATATATGTATATATATATATTTGAAATAGATGAAAAGTAGTTTTAATTAATATTTATTTAAACCAATAAAATCGATGAAGATGTATAAATTTATTTTATATCAATACAATGAATAAATGAAAATAAATTCATTTGTGTTAATCTGTTTAATAATTAAATAGGGTGAACTAATACCGAGTAGAATTTTGTACTTACCAAATTATATGTTATACAAAAAAGTGTAAATCAGTTTAAATTAGAATGAAATTTATTTCAAATCAATAATTTGGGTTGTATAAAGAGAAGAAAGAAAATTTAATTATTATCAACTAGTGAAAGCCTAGCCTATTTAAACTTGCTCACTTCTTTGTCTAACCCAAATGACGTAGCCTATTTCCTTCATTCCTAAAACCTGTTTACCTCTTTTCCCATTCTATATTTCTCAAAAGCCCTAATTCGATCAAAAAAATAAATCGCGGCCAAAGCCAGTGATGCAAGTAGGCATGGGAGGCAGTGCTTCGTTGATGATGACATAGTGCCGGGGATGGTGACCAACGATGGAGAACCTAGGAGGTCGCTATTGCGTGTTCGTGAGGTTAAACTTTGACTTGGGTTGCTAATTGCGACGTGAAGGAGCTCTTGACGATGTGAAGGAGCTCGCGATGCTAGGATATAGGTGATCGACGCCTGACAATACTCCGAAAGGGGAATGGTTAATCAAGGACGGCGGCGACACGATTACAGTCCTGTAGCGTTTTCGGAGAGAAGTAGTGCGATGGGCGGCAGTGGATGGTTACGAGACTGGCAGGGCATGGATTCGAGCGACGATGGCCATGTGCTAGTTTTCAGAAACAGTCATTGAACTTGGGTTGGAAGCTTAGTCTAAGTACTATTTTTGCTCTCAGATTGGATGAATTATTTTTTAACTCACATTACTATGTCTAAATAAATAGCTATTCTTATACATGCTGTGATATGGTTATTTAGTTGATAATGGTTGAATTCAAATTATTGAATTGTTTTAATTATGAATTGCAAAAATTTTGGTAGTGATTGAATGAAAGAATTAGAATAAAAATTTAATGATGTAATTTCAATTGGTTGATGCTTAAATTGGTTGTATTGAACGTTTGAAATATTGGATTTGAACCAATAGTTGAAAATGAATTAAATGGTTGAAGATAAGATTACATGTTAAAATTTATATTATCCCTTGTAAGTTTAGTTGATGGTTGAAAATACATACATTGTTGTATAATCGGAGTTTGTCGAAAAGCAACTCGGGTTGATAAACAATTCCGTATTATGGATATATATTTTATAGAGCCATATTGGCTCAAGGTGTTGAATTTTCATTGGATTTATTTTTTAAATTATTTAAATGCTTTTAATGAATTTCAAAATGATATTTTATCCATTTTGATCCTTAGTGGAAACTAGTTTATGAAATATATAGTTAAATTATATCTTCTTAACTTATTGCTTATCACAAAATTTCCAATTAAATTTTCTAAAGATAAGTATATTTATTTACAGAATCTTTTTAAAATTATTGTTTATCAGTATATAATTTTGGAAATTCTTTAGAGGCAAATGATAAGATCTGGTATTATTTTATAAAAATGGTTATGAAAGTAATAAATTCAATTTCAAATAATTTTCGCTATAAAAGCTATTTAAATGATTTTAGAAAGAGTTTGAATGCCTTTGGAAAATTATATCTTTATTTGTGTGTGTGTGTGTATAGATATATTTAAATAGATTTTCAAAATAAAGTAAGATGTCAACTATGAAAAGTAAAGCTTTGTTTTAAATTAAATTTAACTAGGATTTTTAAGTTTACAAATAGTTTATGGTTTTAAAGTGTTTATGAAGTAATATTGTATATATGTATAGGTTTGAAATACAGTGAATTATCAATTATTTAAATATTGTTTTGGTTCAAAGACCTAATAAAGGAATTTAATTTTAAGACTTAAAACTTTGTAACTCTTTTCTTATATATATATATATACACGAGTTACTGGATTTCAAAAGTGATTTTGGAAAAATTATATCTTAATATATGTGAAAACTAATTTAAAACTCTTTTAATTCATTTGTTAGGGATTTACAAAGGTGGAAAGTTTAAAGGTGAATTATAGATAAAATATTTGAGAAATCATTTTCTAAATGATAAAATTATAATAATTACTTTCAACTTATAAACTACTGTTGCTTTTATTGTAATTAGCTTTTGCTATTTTACGCAAGTTTGAATTGAATTTTTGATGAATCTCATGATTTTCTATGAAACAAAGAATTTTGATAAATGATTGAATTGTTGGATGGTATGGGACACTTTGTGCAATCCTTTGATTATTATTATAATTTTCTAAATAGAGTTCAAGTGGAAATTATTAGCTTTTAGTAGATACTTGAATTTACTATTTCGAATGGGTCAGTTAGTTAAATTATTTAATTATTGAAGTGATAGTAATTAACACTTAGAGTTGTATTATCTTAGGGTGTTAGAATTTCAGACTGATAGATCTTCGAGAGAAGATAACTCATTTTTCATCGATTTGAAAATCGATACATTTTTAGATTTGGGTAAGTAGATCTCTTTCGGAAGATCTATT
Organism: Allium cepa; assembly: GCA_030765085.1. Lineage (NCBI taxonomy): Eukaryota > Viridiplantae > Streptophyta > Magnoliopsida > Asparagales > Amaryllidaceae > Allium > Allium cepa. The sequence goes on along the minus strand of CM060937.1, from coordinate 1,036,080,662 downwards.
ACGGTGTAAATACAACCGTCTCTTTCGAAAGGAGGATTTTTACATGCATCATAGTCTATAGATACTACAACCTATCAGTTTATTTTGTTTCCTATAGTTAGACTATGTTTACATCTTTTGAAAGGTAAATTTACACATGACAGATTAAGTACATGGCTGCACTTTTCTTTGAGCGGTATCCCTAATCTACAGTCTCTTTCGGAAGTCATTCTTTCTATGTAGAGGTTCTCTTTCAGAAGATTTCGTATTATTAACCAATTGATGACTACATTATTATTTCATTATTGATGATTATTTCTTTAGAGCTTTTTACTATGGATATTCTATATCCTTTATGGCTCTGAAGAATTTTGAATTGGTTATCACAATATTTTGGGATGATAGTCTATTGAGTCTTGATATATATTTATGAAATGGTGATTTTCCTTATTTGAGTATTTTTTTTGGGCATATTTTATTCATGACTTATTTGGTTATTGTTAAGTCAAAATTTTGAGATCTATATTTATTGGTTTGATATGCCTTTTTGAATTTTTGGGTTTTAAGCATATTTTGAGATGACTTATTTTAGAGTTAAGTCATTTATGTAATTATAAAGTAGCGAATTTAATTAATATGCGTTATTATGATTTTGTGTTTGTCCGACATATTTTATATGACTTATAATTTAAGTATATAGTTATGATATTAATACACCTTTTTATTTAGATATAGTCTGATCCGTTTATTATTTTAATACTCAGGTCAGGCCGAGACTTCATAGGTATAGGGACCCATTGACCTTTGGATTTTGAGTTAGCATTGAAGTAGATTATTTTGATAGAGTTATTATACTTCATAATTGTGTATATTGACAGTTAGGAGTTTATGTCATCTATATTATATAGTAGTGACTTTGTACCTGATACAATATTTTGGATATGATATACATACATACATACATATATATGGGTCTACTCATATTTTGTACACTCACATTCTATTATGTATATGATGATGTATATTATTCCGCCGTGGTCCGTGACTCTGATTCCGATTTATCTATATTATATATTATTCTGAATATTTTAATAGTGTGTTTATTACTTTGTGTTAACAACATACACATCTAAATTTCAATTCAAATCCTCAAAAAGGTAAATAAGATGTGTTAGTGTTAGTATAAAGATATATTCGTATTCGATCGCCTTTAACTAGCCGTATTCTCCGGATTAGCAGACGACATTACTTGTAATGTTTGCTAAATTGGGCATAGCAGTGGGCTCGTTACAATCACTTTAAGAGGATAATTGAATTTTTAATATACTTTAGATGATGATAAGTCAGAAAGTAAGTGGAAGGGAAGAAAAGTCCAAAGAAAGAACAAATGAAACTCACTTTGACTTTGACCCTATATGAATGAATCCAACAAAAAATTTTAAATTTCCATAAAAATATTTGAAACGATTTTCAAATTGATTTATTTAAAAGTAGAGAAACCTTAATTTTGAAAAAATAGTAAATATTAAAAAAAATCGGCATATAAAACATCTTTTTAATTAAATAGGATTTCTAGTTGAAATTAAAACTTTTTAGTCTAAAAATTTCAGTTATATGGGTTTTAATAAAGAGGCATTTCCTTTGAAATAATCAAAAAATAGAATGTATGTATAGCTCGGCGATTTTTCTAATTTCGTGAATTCAAAGTTTTAAAATTCTTTTAAGGAGCGGACAATAGAAAGTGACACTGGTTTTAAATGGGTTAAAAAAATGGAAGGACACAAGCACCCGATATAGAAAGTGATAGAAATGCTTCGGTCCAAAGAAGATTTAGGATAGAAATTAAATGGAAGGAGACAAGAGTCGAAAAACCAAAGTAGTAGGTGAATGCACTGTAATGAAGAAAACAATCAAAGTGAAAAAGAGAATCCATTTAAATAAAAGCAATTTAGGTAGAAGAAATTTAAATAGTAGCAACACAAGGAAATATAAATAAAAAAAAGTGTTTGGAAATTACATTAAAATAACATAACCCATTAGAAACAAAGGAGAATGAGCATTAATGGCACGTGTCTTTTAAATGTCTACCCCATATGCTATTACAGTTTTCGCTAAGGTTGAAAGTGGAAATAGCATGAGTAATGGAAAAGTAATAAAATGAAAGTTGTCCTTGTCGGCTTCATTTTTTATGGTTTGAAGTTATAAAATATGTTTTAAAAATGCTACAATAGTAGATTTTTGAAGAAAGAGTTTGGTATAACAATTGAGTTTGTAAATGCAAAACCTTATAAATGGTATTAAAATATTTTTTTTTAAGTTTAAACATTTTCAAGCAATTGTTGAATTTAATAAAGTTTCTACATTTAATTTTTAAAGTAATAAAAGTTTTAGGTTAAGTTCTAGATGATTGCGAAGTTTAATAATTTTATAAAGGGTGGTGAAAGTCAAGCCAACTTTGATATGGCGTGGATAGGGATGACAACCTAGATAAGATGGGGTAAAGATTACGGCTATGAATAAATTAGCTGCGAATGCTCAAAGAGTAATAGCAAGGAATCACCACATAATTAATATTAGTGTGAATCTAGGAATGTTTTATTAGACATGTGTGAAAGCCATAAGAAGAACCCACAAGGGAAAGGTGAATGGTATCAAAATATACTTTTGCGAGTCCTCAAGTATACTCACATGAAAGATCAAAGATAAAGAAAGTTATACTGAAATTTGTGGATTAAAATAAGATAGTAATATAATTGGAGAAGGGTAATGAGATGGAAAAAAATTTACAGAGGACGTTGGTTGACTCAAGGTTAAGCAAGATAAGATAGGTGATAGGAAAGCTCTTCCGCCAAGCCAAAAAGGTAAGTTAAGACACGTGGGTTATAGTACAATGACCCACTAAAAGTTCCATTTTATTTAAATAAGAAATGATAGGGCAATAACATCATTAATACCAGTTGATGTTAAAGAGCAACTTCCAGCAACTGTTTCTTTAGCTTAATTAGGTTGTAACCATTAGTTCTCTCTTTTTGGATATTGAAAATGCGTACGATATGACATGATATATATTCTTATTTATTACTGCATTGATTTTCTAGTAGACTTTTGACCGCTATATATATATATATATATATATATATATATAGGGAAACAAGAATAAGGATATCTCGTAAGGACACTTAACTAGCAATGGATGCAACGTATGGATGAAAGTTTATTAAATAAATTAAGAAATTTGTTAGATTAGCAACCAAAAATAATAAATTCTTAAATCCTAAAAGATTTGAAATTTTGGGGAAAAAATTTATCGAGCTAAAAAAGGGAAAGATTGTTAAGAACCATGGGTGTTATCCATATGCCTGAAAAGATAAAATTTATAAATGCACTTATATATTGATTGTTGTTGTAAAATAAAATAAAAAGTTTTCAAATTTTGAAAATTTGCCATGTATTAGGCTAAGGTCAATAATTGATGTTGACACATTGACTGATTCCCTATTACGCTGGGATGTGGCTTGATTCGTTTTGAAAAGTTAAAAACAAAAACTTTTGAAAATCGTGTTAAAAAATCTTTGATTTTTAAAATACGAAATACCTTTGAAACAGTTTTGAAAAGAGAGTTTTATTTTAAAATATTCCAACTTTTTCACAAATTTAATTGCATACGATTTCGAAAGGAAAAAGAGATAATTTTTGATTTTAGAAATGTCATATACTTAGTGTAGGGAAATTCGACGAGTTAGCAAATATGAATTTTATTGTTCAACATGAGTGATTGTATGTAATACATAAATAATGACGAGGGAAAAGTTATTTTTAGCTTTGGAATTTCTATTTTCATCCCAGTTGTTTGTAAAACAAAACGTATTTATAAACTATTTCTTTTTTAAAATTTTAAAAATAAACTTTCTTATACGAACTATACTTAGAAAAGTTGGAAAAAATTTAGGAGCAAAAGAAGAGGTGCCAAGGTACAACAGACGGGCACACAATGGAAGGGTGGAAATGTAAAATTCTTCATCTAAATTATTTTTTCTACCATAAGAGTATATATTTAGGAAAACTGCATTTTTTTTAAATTTTGGAAGTTAGAAATTATGCTAAGTATTGGATGGTCGATTGGATGCAAAATTGGTGGAACCATACTTTTATTCATACGAATGTAGGAAATTTTTATGTAAAATAAAAGATTTTGATTTTTGAAAACTTGCACAATATAAAACTACTAGTGTACATAGTTGTTTTTATCATATTTTCAAAAAATTGTGTTAAAGAATGCATTTGTATAGGAGGCACGTATTTAGTATGATTCAGCATACATACCATATGTGTTATGATACACCATGCACTTGTACACATTGGCTGCAAAATTGGTTGCACACTAATTGCTTAGATAGTTTAGAAATAATTATGCGTTATGTTACATAATTTGGTCCTTAAGGAATTTCGAAGACGAAACTCTTTTAAGGGGGAGAATGTAACACCCCATAAATTAAGCGGTACTTAACATGAATTATTAAATCTCAAAATAGAATTTTTTATAAACATTAGAATTAGGTTATAAAACTAGCACCATAGTATTTGTGATGATTTTCTAACATATATATATATATATATATATATATATATATATATCTATGTATGTATAGACACACACACACGCGCGATCGGAACCCAAACGAAAAAGTATTAACGTTTAAAGATTTGAAATAAAAAATAATTCAAAATATATTAAAGGACATGAATTAGCAAAGGAAATAAATCACATTAATTAAATAACGTTAATCGCTCGACACTAGTATAAGGACTAGTCGACCCCTAGCGGTTGATCGCCCTCTACTATTGATCGATCGGTAGTGTTGTGGCGGTTAAGAATGAACCTCGGCCTAACCTTTAGTTCAACCTAACAGATTGAACTGATTTGAGCATCTACAAATACAGCCATAACCCCTCACTTTCAATGGGCGAATCTTTTCTCCACTACTTCTAGAAATCATAAATTATAAAATAAATATATATATATATATATAGAATGATGGGAAATAAAAGAGAAGAAACATAAGGGTGAATCGATTTTGTAAAAAGAGGTAAAAAATTCTAGATTAACAAATTTAAACTATGCTTAATTCAAATTTTTTCTTAGATTTAAAATTATAATAAATATGTATGTATTTTTAATACATATTTGCTAAAAAGAAAAGGAGTCAAATAAGGAGAAATACTTGGATCTGGAGAATTAGAAGCTTAGATATGAGTGAGAAATTATATGTTTTTTATAATATTGGATGTATATAATTGCTAATCTATTTCTATTATGCCTGAATATAGATTTTGGAGTTGTAGGGTTAAATGTATATAAAATGAACTTCATCCTTGCCTACATATTCATTAGATTGTTAACTTTCATTAAATGTTGTATACCCCTAAATCTAGAATGTGAGAGTAGTTCGCCTCACTTCGCTCGCCTGCCCCCTTTACATACAAGTTAGTGGCTGCTATCATTATCTACAAAATTATGGTATTTTTCGCAAAAAGGGGGCCTTCTATGTAGCATAGGGGTGGTGATGATGAGACGACAAATTGTGGTAAATCATGGCCGTATAGAAGACGCAATGATTTCAAATTTTGGAATGAAGAATGTTTCTATGTGAATTTTGATAAATTATTCAACTTTACAATTATTTGTTAAAGTGCATCATTTAAAATGATAAGCAATATGCCCAAAGGAAAGAGGTGTGCAAATTAGGAATTTTACTCTGTTTTGTACTGCCTATTTCAATAAAAATAGAAGAGGTAATTCTTTGTAGTTCTGAACATAACACGGTTCCTTTTTTAGACAATTGGTAGGAAACTACAGTGATAACATTTCCCTGTTGGAAAAGATAAAGTTCCAATGCATTAAAATATAGAAATCGCTACTGTAGAAGTATAAGTTTTGCAAATAGAAGTAATAATAGTTTTGTCTTCGATTAAATACATGTGATTAAATATAAGTTAAGAAATAAATAATTAATGCTAAATATGAATAAGACAATGAATTAAAAATTTAGGAAGGTTATAGTAATCAAACTTAAAATGGGCATTAATTGGAAAGTGGCAGTAAATGATACTTCATAGTATTAATTGAAATGAAGCAGTTAATGATACTTAATTGTATAATGGGAAAAGAAGCAGTAAATGAAACTTAATTGTATTAATTGAAAAGAAGTAGTAAATAATACATAATTGTATTAATGGAGAAGAAGTAACAAATGATACTTAATGAAATCCATTAAACCGAAACAAGAAGTAGGTATATGGTAAGTAAATGACCACTAATAATTGAACTTGGGGGGGGGGGTAATAATTTTCCAGCTGAAATTATATGGCCTCAAGAATACGTTTATGATGGTTGTGGGTTATTGGGTCTAGCCTAATATTTAGGTTAATTGTAAAAAACGCGATCATAAGTATGGATTGAAATGCGAGGTAAGTAATGTTACATAACATAAATCCAACATCTGTAAGGGGCTATCAGTAGTTGTGTATACATTGTAATGATGCGGGACATCTCCAACTGTAAGACCCATGAGGATATACATTTGCATATAGATATAGGGATTATACCAAAGTGGGTTCGCCTTTGATTTGAAGCCTTAAATAACCAATTTGGTTCTGCTTCAATTCTAACATGAGGACTATGTAACTATAATAACCGACCTTGAACGGACCTAATTTTCGACCTAATAAAATCCAATGAACCATAGGCCGATTCCAAAACTGACTATCGGTTAGTAAAGTGATACAATGAACAACATACATAGCTATCTATCTATGCTATCAAGATCTCATAGTAGAAAGGATAAAATATAATATTAGAAATAAGTACCTATTTCATAAAAATTCAAACCTCCGAAATACAACGTATCATCTCAAATATCCAAAAATACAATATCCAAAAACAACATCAAAATCTTTGGAACTGGGTACATCAAATTATATCAAAAACGTAAACAGATAGATAAACTGCCACAAGTTTTCGCATCAGTCTTCATTTTCTCTATCAGCATTATTTCCCCAAACCTGTGTGTTGTAATAAGGAGGGGATTTGAATATCAATGTACGGCGAATGAAATTCTAAAGTCTTATCATAATAGTATTTAGGTAGTATCATTTAGATAACAAATATGTCATATGCATCCTATAATATATCCCATTAGATATACCTCCTAATATAAGCAAAAAGGTCTTTCCAGTCCAACTTCATAACATATATTCAAAAGTAGGCCCAGTCCAATCCAATTTCCATCAATCATGTCTTTACAATGTGAGAAAAGGCACGTAAGTACTTAATATCTCTTTAAAATAAATTAAGCAAACACTATCATTTAATACCTATATCCTTGGCAGATCCCTGTCATTTAATATCTAACCCAAGGCAGACCTCTATTTGGTACTTCCTGTAAGAAATTCCGTTCAACCACTTAATACTTCATTTATTGAAAGAGATGGATCATAAAATAGCCAATTAATGCCTAAACCCCGAAGCGCACCCTTTTTAAGATTTTCTACTACTACGCCTAATAGATATTCTGCATTATGGCCCATACCCAAACAATGATGTCTCACATTATCTGCCTATTCGTAAGTATTGGTAGCTTGATCAACTGGACCGATTTAACCTAGTTAATTGGGACTAACCTCACATCCACCGTGGAACATCTCTCATTTAGTATTCACATTTAGTATTCAACTTCCGGTTTGGTTCAATTCACGCCATTTCCTAACCGCTTCTTTAGATTTCTTCTCTTTGAAATGTAAAATAATTCAATTATATATAAATTTGATTCGGAATTCAAAGATTGGAGAAGAATAAAAATAGAAAAACATATATCTACATAAACCTATTACCTCTTCCCCTTGGACGTGAACTCTTGAATCTAATTGAGGAAGAAGACTGACAGAGCTTCGCTAGTGTTCCAAAGTTTTTATGAATAAAAGTGAGGGGGCTAACCGCTTATTTATAGTGGTTAGAAGGCATCCAGACCATAGGATTTAAGTCTCATTAAAGTAATAAAATTTATTAGAACGTTTGTGCCTAACAAAACCCTAGCCACTGCAATCCCATTAGTTGATCAATCCTCCCGAAGCGATCGAACGTCCTAAGGGATGCAGTCGACCGATCCCTATATATGGAAAGAAATTGATTGCAGCCGTATATTTTAATTTGTTTCCTATTTTTATAATTAATGTTTCCTTAAACCCTACAGTTCGCATTAATGTAATATATTTAATAATATTTTAATTTTCGAACGTTAACATTAGTTAAATTTTAAATTCAAATTCGTTTAAATTATTTCAAATTCGAAAAGGTCAGTAATTTTTCTGTTTGAGCTTCGATTACAAAACTTTATATATGAAAATTAATCGGAAAATCAACACGAATTCAATAATGTTAACATTCGTGGCCAAATTCCAACGTTTATAAATTTTCCTTTTTTAGTTTTGTTATTAATTAATTATTTTCTTATTAAATTTATGGGGTATTACATTCCACCCTCCCTTAAAAAGGATTTCTTCCTCGAAATCCTTAAGAGATAGATAGAGTAACAAGCACTCTATAACCATGTTATATAACCAGTTATCTACACAGCCATCCACTCAACCAAAAATGCAATGTGATTATGGATGCAACGTACTATAGGTAAGCTGACATATAGGCATGTATGCAAGTATCCTAAATATATATAGGCAAGTATCCTAAATATATATAGGAGAGCCAGATCAGTAAGTAGATTTACAGATGGGGCCAATAACATTTCATGCCACTGCATGATAGTGTAGCATGGAACTAAGAAGCTTCATAATAATGAAATTAGGTGGATCCAAGTGCAATGGGGAGATAATCCAACGAAAATCATGTAAAAAACCAAAGAGAAGATGAATGCTTCTCATCCTAAGCTTTTATCTGGTAAACTTTTTCTCTCTAGAATTTAGGACTTTGGCTGCATTGTGGTTGCTAGATTGGACGGTAGGGATGGTAACCACACTTTTATTGTTAGTTTTGCACTCATATCAGTGTCGTGAGGGCATTTCCTTAAGTATGAAATAATAAAGAGGTCATGGACCCTCCCTAACTTATTCGAAAACTATACTCGTCATGCAAGTTTCCCTATTCTTTCCAAGATCGAGAAAGGCCCAACGAACCATAGCGCTAACTTCCCCGATGTATCAAATAGCATAACCTTCCAAAGAGAAGAAATCTTAACGAACACCATGTCTCCTATATTAAAATACAATTCCTTCCTTCGCCTATTAACATAGGACTTCTAACGGTTGTGGCCTTCATTTGTCGTCTAATCATCTCTATCTTTTCTGAGGTCTCGGAAATCAAATCTGGTCCAAGTAGAATTTTGTCAGTAGTTTTCCACTGTTGACGCTACAAATGGATCAACATCAAAGAATGAGTTGTAGGAACTTATGAGACCTAGAGCCAGTAGATAATAGTAAAATTAAAAGAATAATTTGAAAGGAAAGTGGAGAGACACAAGATTTTATAGTGGTTCGATAATCTCTACCCTACGTCCATATTATAGCATTATTACTTATAGATTTGTTGACCCAAAAAAGACAGCACCCTGAATTGAGTGTGAAAGCACAAGCCATGTTTATCAAGGAAAATAAAATAGAAACAACGAATAATAACTTGCAGATAAAGTAAAGGGACAATAGATTTTTGTACCGGTTCGGTTGTTAACGAAGCCTACGTCCACTTTATAACTTTTGTTATGGACTGACTGCAATTACAAGTTGAATTTAATTACAATTTGATTGGATCTTGTAAGTTATATCAAGTCACCAATGTTAAAGTTTACTGGAGAATCACGATGAACCCTTTGGATGACTATCGTGTGGGAGGAGAAGAATGAAGAATAATTTATGCAAAATTTTAGCAATCAGTCCAGAAGATCCCTCTTATGTTGTTGATGGGTGAGTATTTATAGGGAATGGAGAGCTATCGGACCAAGTCACTGTGCCCAAAGCCCATATTGGATTGTACGAAGACACTCAAGAATTTCCATAACGGACCAAGCCAATTTGATGGATCACTAGCGATCTATAGGGCATGGATCGCTAGCAATCCATGTAGTTAGAATATTTTTTGGTTATTTCACATGGATCATGCTTCTTGCCTTATGTAGATGCTCTCCATGTAATTTCATGACTAGATGTCTTCTTTAGATGATGGTTCATGTACTGGTTACATCGAACTATTGTTGGAATCGAATGAATGCCCACTTCTCGGTCTAGCTTGCTTGGAACATCGTGAAACTTAGCAGGCATACATAGATTAAATAATGCTTCATGATGCATGAAGGATGGGTGACCTATGAGCAATATTTATAGATCGCTAGCGATCCATGGGTGATGGATCGCTAACGATCCATACCCTTAGGCTATTCTTTTCTATTTTCTCTTGAGTCCTCTTGGTTCCCTCTTTCGATCCTTCTAGTCAATTCTTGAGTTATTTTGACTTGATGCTGTTGTTATAACTTCCATTGAATCCTATTGGGTTAAAATCCTGGATAAGATTTGCCTCTAAGAGTATGCCTTTGTTGGAAGCAAGGGTGCTCTGGAAGTTATTACTTTTGAGTTTCCATTTAGTGAGGTTTAAATGATCGTATTGAAGCCATCATGCGAATTTGGCTTTGGTTGTTTAGCCATCTGTTGAGTTTTGATGGGAATCGTCATAGGTCATAATAATAAATCAATTTTGGTCCCACAACTTTCATGATGCTTACAAATATAACGTGGATCATGCTTAGTGTGATGTCCCAGGAATTTAAGCAATACTTATTTAATAATTTCATTTATAATTATTTTAAAATGTGAAATATTGATTTAATAATTTAATTCAACCAGAAATTATCTTTTGAAGATTAATTATTATTTAATTTGATAAATGATATTTATAATGATGATAATAATAATAAATTTTGGTAATTTTATTCTTTTCAAATCTTAAAAATATTTAAGTAATAAAATTATCTTTCTAAGTTGATTTAAGGATATTTATTTATAATGTATATATGTGTATACATTGTAAATAGGAATTTTGATTTTAAATTTTTATAAAGAATATTTTTTTCAATTTATTTTATATATAAGATGTATGATTTATGAATTTGATTAAATTGATTTAAAATCAGTATTGAAAACTTTTCAAAAGTTGTTTTAAAAGTTTATCTTATATTTTCATAGAAATATAAGGAAATATTTATTTTGTTTATAAATATATAATAGTTTGTTTAAAAATAAAATAGTTTAAAATTTGTATTTTATAATAAAAGTTTATTTTGTTTTATTTTAGGAATTGCTTTTCTTTTAAAATAAGATTTAGTTTATTTATATTAAAGTATAATATTTTGATTTGAAAACTTTGGAATAAAATGAATTTAACACTTCTTTTCTTTTTAAAATTTGCTCTTTTGAAAAGTTTAGCTTTAAAAAGTATTATTTTGAAAACATTCAAATAAACATTTAAATTGTGTAATTTTATAAAGAAGGTTTGTATGTAAACATGTAAAAACTAAATGTAATTAAACATTTGAAACATGATTAACTAAGTAAGAAATCAACTTAAAAACCTTTATAAAATTTAGAAATTTCTTTTTATTATTAAATTGAATATGTGTCAAACACTTTACACATAGAAAGCCACTTGTAAATTATTTGTTTTACTTAAGTAACAAGTGGCAATGTAGTTTATTTTTTTGAAAATAATTAATATAGATAAGTAAAATTAGCAATGCATTTTTGTTAAAACCATCTTTTCAAATAAGAAACTAAGAATCCGATTTTAGATGAAATCTGCAAAACCCATTTCTTGTTCAAAATCAAAACCCAAATTTAATCTAAAATCTGCAAACCAGATCTGCAAAACCCAGATTTTTTCAACTTGAAAAAAGTAGAATCAACATCACCCAGCAAACACTATGAGTAACTCCCTTTTTAAAATGCTTAAGTATATTTCTATATGGTTGCCTGATTTATGCCTGAAGATAATCATGTGTTTGTGTTTATTTATTTTTGAAAATTGATGTACATGAGAAATATGATATCTGCATATTGTTATAAACCTGTAGACACCTCTATTTGAATCTTCTAGTTCAAGTTTGATTTTTATATTTCCTTATCTCTTGATCTAGGCTTTGTTAAGATCTAAGTTGCAAACGGAATATGATTGTTATATCATAAATGTTAATTTAAAATTATAGTTAATTAAAATAACTTAGTATTGTTCTGGAAAGAAAAATAAAACATAGTGAAATCTTAAATTAAGTCAATTGTAACTTGTCATGATTTATAAATTCAGGATTATAAATCAAATATCTAAACTAAAACATGATTTTTAAGACTAAAATTACAATTTTTAAGTTGGGGGTTAATGTGTGGTTCTGTGTTGAACAAAATTGGGTTATTGTCGATTCTTGGGCGATCAAGTGGACTGGGATGTTCGGGGTTCCTTGTGGTGATGGAGGAGTGATCAGAGGGGCGAGGAAAAATAGTGGGAGGCGATGCATTTGGACGTGGTGGCAACGGTGACGCTTTCTTTTGTGTTAACCTAGTTTGGGGGTGGTCGGTTATTTGTTACTTTTTGATTGCTATGGAGCATCGAGTGATATAGAACTTTGGGAATTGGAAGAGGAGACATAGGCGAAGGGATGGCCAGTGTCGTAGGTGATAAGATGGTCCGAGTTAGGTTTTCTTTTCGTTGACAGGTTTGGAGTAATGCAGTGTGAAGATTTCCAGGTTTCTGGGTTAACTTGATTTTGATTCAAGCTGCCGTGGGAAGTTTGTTGATCGTGATCATGCTTGGGGGTTTGTCGGTGATGTGGTGGAGTTGGTCAGGGTGGCTGAAGGTCGCCGAAGTGCCGGTGCATATGCACCGTGCACAATTGTTTCTCGTGAACTTTTGCTTGGTTGGTGCAGGCAGATGACTCGGGTACTACTCGGGTGAAATGGGTTGTTGACTCGGGGCTAGGGCCTTGAGAACTCGAAGTAAAATTTTGTATTCTCGGGTAGGTGATTGATTTAAGGTTGTAAAACCTGAAATATGCAGTTTTTATATTTTAGGATGGAATTCAAATTTTTGAATAGAATTTCAATTGGGATTTTTAAAATGCAAAGTTTAAAATCTTAATTCAGATGAACTTTTGAATTCAAAGTTTTAAATTGAAATTTTAAATTTTTAAGCAAGATTTACATTAAGTTTAAAATCAGGTTTAATTACAGTTTTCAGGTTACTGGAATCCAATTTAAATTTATACAGTTTTGTAAAATTTTAAAATGTTGATCAAATTCAATGTTTAAAGTAAATTTTAAAGATGAACTTGATTTCAGATAAATGTTTAAACTTGAAGATTTCTTTCTTTAATATTTGAAAAAAAAAGTTTGAAATGTTTAACTTGAAATTTGAGAAGTTTTAAATAATCAATTTATTTTAAAGACTTGATTTCTTTAATAAATTTAAGTAAATTTGGATTTAAAATTTGCTTACATAAGTAATGAATGTTTTCACTTTCATTTTAAAAGTTATAATTTATTTAAATTTGAATAATGCTTAAATAGTTAAACATTTTGAAATCTTAAAGTTTAAAATGGAATTTGAATTTAATTTAGAGATGTATTATTTAAATTACATTTTGAATGTTAACGAAATCATTTATAATTAAATAAATTATCTTAGGATAATTAAGATAATAAAAGAACTTAATTTAGAATTTACTTAATTGATTTTAAATAATGATTTAGAATTAACTTAGTTAGAAATGATTAATGATGATTAATTAAAGATAATTTTCTTAAGGAAATAATTTAAGGAAATATTATTAATTGATAATGATAATTATCTAAGAATAATTAAGTAATTAATTAATATGATTAATTTTGATAATTAATTAGATTAATTAGTTTAAGGTAATTAGTTTTAAATTGTTAAGTCTAATTACTTGATAAAAGTAACTAAAGAATCAATTACTTATTGTAATTAATTTTGATAATGTGATTTGTTTAAGTTAATTAATTTAGTTTAATTAATTTAAGTAAATCATTTGATGGTTTAATAAGTGTAATTACTTAAGGTAATTAATGGATCGGGATTACTTAGAGAAGTAATAAGAGATAATTACTGGAATGTAATTAATAAAGATGATTTTAATTAAATAATTGTGGCAATTAATTTTGTAATTAATCAAGGGATTAATTAATGGAGATAATTAATTGTGAAGAAAATTAATTTGTTAATGAGAAATTAAGGGCAGTTAGTTACTGGTTTAATATTAATCAAAGGTGATTAATAATTGTATTTTAATTTTAGATTAATTACTAAACGTAATTAATTTTAAATAAATTTATAAATTTAAATTAGAAATCATTAATTAATATAATTAATGATGTAATTAAGGATTGTTTAATTAAGTAATAGTTAGTTATTAAGTGATTAATTAATGTAATTAATTAAGGATAAATGTAATTAATTATAGTTAATTAATGAAGTAATTAAATGTTAATTACTTATGATTAAGGTTAATTAATTTTGTAAAAAAATTAATTTATAGACTAATTACTTATTGTAATTAGTAAATGATTAATCAAAGGTGTTTAATCAAGCTAAATATTCAGAGAATGATTAATTAACTAGGTTGATTAATAATTGGATATTAAGCAGGATTTATAGATGTGGTAATTAATTTAATTTATTTCAAATTAATTAGAAATAGAAGTAATTAATTTAATTCATTTTAAATTAATTATAGATGATGGTTGATAAATCTTTGATTATGGATGATATTGATTGAATGGTTATGATCTCAGTAATGAGATGAGTTGTATCTGTATGATATGGATGTTTGGTTAAAGTATGATGGTTTGTAATGGATTATCTGAGTGTGATGATTATCTGTTTGTGATGTTGATACAGATTATCTATTTATGACGGGGATGTGATTATCTATTGTGATATGTAGTTTATCTATCTGTGTGAAATGGATAATAATAAAATGAGTTAATTATTTAAAACCCTTAAGTACAACTTGGACATTAAAATGGCGTTTGGATTTCGATGAGACCGGGATCGGATTTCCATATTTGGATATCCGAAAACCACATCGATTCCAATTAAACGTTAGGTCGTTAATCCAAGTGGAGCAAGTGAAGACTCGAGGTGCAAGAACTATACGTCAGTATAACTCTGTGGGTGATTCCGTAATGAGTTTGACGGGATAGTACTTATAGGTTCGAGATAGTGATTTAGAATACAAGGACTATGGTCGTTGACTATGAGGGTGATTCCAAAACGAGTGCAACGATATAGTGCCTTCGGTTTCGTTCGAACCCGGAACGAACTTGTATGGATTGAATGCTTTCAGAACATCGTCAGGTGGATGACGAGCATTCTAAGATTGATATGTCCTATAAGGTAATCGTAGCCTCAAGCCTCATCAACCGGGAATGGCTAAAACAGGGGAGGTGCAGCAAGGCTTCGTGGGTAGCCCCCACTGGAGAGCGAGATTTACACCTGTCTAGATGTCCCTTTTTATTTCGGCTGTGTGGGGCGATTGCTAGCTAGAATCGCCGGGGTGGTCTTGTTCAAAACTGTTCAGTAAGGAATGGTTCCGGCCTTGTGTTGCAGGGGAGCGGGCATACTCCTCGGTACGGTGATCTAGGCCACGTACTGTGACGGGCGGTACCCCAGTAGCCCTGCCATTGATGGAATCCAAAATCCAATAAGTGCCTGTACGGTTTTGATTGTGCCCAACTATGTTGGAACGTGAGATGTAAGCATTCCAGCTATTTCTGTATTTTATTTTGAAAACCCTAGACACTATTATAATATCACTGGATTTCCTATCAAGTGTTTTGGTTAGCGTAAGGTAAAAACTTTTCCATGTTTATGTGTGGGAAGTCTTACGTGATACCTTTTGTTAAAAAGGATTTTATAAAAGTTAAGCAATTTTAACCCCGTTTACTCACACCAGACCCCTGTCTGACCCGAGTGTTTATTTTCTGTTTTATTAAACTCTTAGGCACTCATATTTCGTATGAGTAGTCAAGTGTTCAGGATTGCTTTGACGAATTTATGAAGGAGATATGGAGCAGGAGGCTTCGACGTGTAGATGTATATAGTGATTCCGCTGTGTTCGAGTTGTATTTGTTTTCTCTGATGTACTTGAATTGTAATTGCTAGACAGGAGTTTATAACTGTCTAGTTTGTGTTGTATTAGCTGTAAAACTCTGATGTATATGATACTATGTAAAGTTTTATGTGATATAATATAATTTATTCGTTCCGCTGTGAGATTCGTATGTTGTCTGTTTCTTTCTTTTCTTTATTTTCTCTTTTCTATCCCTTTCTTTCTTCTTAATGATGCGTCTTTCTTTGGAATGAAAAGCGGGTCGTTACATTATGGTATCAGAGCACTAGGTTGAGCGAATACCTAGACTCTGGAGTGGTGTTTATCTTGAGAGAGCGTATTTGTAATTTTAAATATATATATATATATATATATATATATATATATATATATTTCTACCTATTAGATTGGGTTACCCGTTCAGGTATTCCAATATAAGTAATAAAGGTAGATAGGGTAGTGGTGTGTGTAACACAACTACCAATGGTTGGAGTTCGAGTGTTTGAGATTGGAAGTGATCTGCTAGGGAAGTATTGGGCATCATGGGTAGTTCTACAGTTGGTAAAGGATTTCTCTGATCTCTAAAGGAGATCTTTTCAAGATTCGAAGTTTATCTTTGGATTGTAAGCTGGATTGCACTCGTGTGAGTGGATTTTCTTGAGTTGGATCAGTTGGGAGTTTTGAAGCCAAGAATGGTCTCTTGGAAACCTTAGGAAGGAGTTCTGTTTATATTTAAGTTTGAGACTCAGTTTGGCAGAGTGTTTTGTGTTTAATTTGGAAGCGAGTTTCCTGAGGGATATCTGTCTATTAAAAGCTCTATTGTGAAGAGGAAGGTGTAGCTTTGTGATTCGATGAGCTTTTGGATAAGGAAGTCTTTAGCAGTAGTTGCAGCAGTGAGTGGCCTGTTTCTTCGATGGTTCAGAAGTCTCTGTGATTCTTTTGTTAGTAGGTCGGGCAGATGGTGTAGCTTGTCCATTTCTTCTGGAAGCCCAGCTGGATGTGATGTCTATGGTTGGAGGTGGACCACTAGCTTCTTCTTTGGATAGAAGGCTTTAGTTGTTCTGATTGTTGAAGAGACAACGGTTTCTTGGGATCTGAACTAAGGAGAATCGCAATAGTGACTTGCGATGGTTTGGAAGTTCTCTAAGCAATCTTTGTTTGGATTGAAGCATCTCTAGAGGATGTTTGAGTTATCGAAGGGATATTTTCTGGATATCTTCAAAGTAATTAAGATTTGCATCCGCATCAAGAGTTTGAGTTCTGTTTCGACTTGGTTCTTGGAGCTTTACCAATGATTCATCATAGTAGGAAGTTCTTTGAGAGGAGATCTATTTCAGATGGTAGGATTCATCGGATCTAGTTTTCTGGTTGAATTTTTGCTGTGGTGTTTGTGACCGAATCAGATAGGTCACTGAGATTTTATGGAATTTGATGAACAGTATTTCCGGGATTAGATGATCAAGTTTATACTTGTGTTCATCAACAGCATTCTCAAATCAGAGTTGCACGGTGGAAGCATGGTGGCAGCTATTCCAGAATTGAAGCAACGCTTGATTCTTTGGAAATTTGAATTTTATCTTGGATCAGAAGATTTCTACAGGAAATATATTTTGGAGTCTTCTGATGTTGTGTAGTAGAGTTTGTGTGGTGGATTTTGTTGGGTCTTGAGAGAACCATTTTGTTAAGAAGGATTTGGAGATCGTTTATTTCTTTGTCCAGATTTGTTCTATGTAGCATCTGCGAAGATCGGATTGATCTAGAAGGTTGGGGCAGCCCAGGATCGTCAAGAGAGATTTGTGGATAAGAGTATTGGATCTTTTTGTATTCTCTTAAGAATTAAGTGTTTGGTCTACAGGATTGAATTGCCAGTTTGGATGGCTGGAATTTGTTATGTATTTCACGTATCTCTGAGGGAGTACGTGTATGGTTTATCACTGGTCTTAGAATCAGTAGTTCTGAGAGATTTGGAAATTGATCAGGACTTGTCTGTGGTCCTATATCCTGTTTAGATTTGTAGATCTAGATATATAGGAGCTCTAGATCTATGTGGTGTAGCTAGTTTATATTCTGTAGAGCGAGTGTCCCGGTGTTTGTACCTGGGAAACTCTAGGGAATCCTATCTAGAATTTTTTCTGGATAATTAGAATTGTTTGTTTGAATTGGTTGCTATGGTTGCTAGTATTTGATTGATAGAATATGTTTGCTATTTTTAATTTAAATCTGTATGGGATGATTAAATTACCTTTGCTTTTAAATTTCAGGGACGAAATTCTTTTAAGGGGGAAGGAATGTGATGTCCCAGGAATTTAAGCAATACTTATTTAATAATTTCATTTATAATTATTTTAAAATGTGAAATATTGATTTAATAATTTAATTCAAACAGAAATTATCTTTTGAAGATTAATTATTATTTAATTTGATAAATGATATTTATAATGATGATAATAATAAAAACTTTTAGGAATTTTATTCTTTTCAAATGTTAAAAATATTTAAGTAATAAAATTATCTTTCTAAGTTGATTTAAAGATATTTATTTATAATGTATATATGTGTATACATTGTAAATAGGAATTTTGATTTTAAATTTTTACAAAGAATATTTTTTCAATTTATTTTATATATAAGATGTATGATTTATGAATTGATTAAATTGATTTAAAATCAGTATTGAAAACTTTTCAAAAGTTGTTTTAAAAGTTTATCTTATATTTTCATAGAAATATAAGTAAATATTTATTTTGTTTATAAATATATAATAGTTTGTTTAAAAATAAAATAGTTTAAAATTTGTATTTTATAATAAAAGTTTATTTTGTTTTATTTTAGGAATTGCTTTTCTTTTGAAATAAGATTTAGTTTATTTATATTAAAGTATAATATTTTGATTTGGAAACTTTTGAATAAAATTGAATTTAACATCTCTTTTCTTTTTAAAATTTGCGCTTTTGAAAAGTTTAGCTTTAAAAAGTATTATTTTGAAAACATTCAAATAAACATTTAAATTGTTTAATTTTATAAAGAAGGTTTGTATGTAAACATGTAAAAACTAAATGTAACTAAACATTTGAAACATGATTAACTAAGTAAGAAATGAACTTAAAAACCTTTATAAAATTTAGAAAATTCTTTTTATTATAAATTGAATATGTGTCAAACACTTAACATATAGAAAGACACTTGTAAATTATTTGTTTTACTTAAGTAACAAGTGGCAATGTAGTTTATTTTTTTTGAAAATAATTAATATAGATAAGTAAAATTAGCAATGCATTTTTGTTAAAACCATCTTTTTCAAATAAGAAACTAAGAATCATATTTTAGATGAAATCTGCAAAACCCATTTCTTGTTCAAAATCAAAAACCAAATTTAATCTAAAATCTGCAAACCAGATCTGCAAAACCCAGATTTTTTCAACTTGAAAACAGTAGAATCAACATCACCCAGCAAACACTGTTTTTAAACCTACTTCAACAAAACAGATTCAGATCTGTTTCAAGAAAGGAAAATGCAGTTTAATATTCAACTTCAAAATCAGGAAAAGCAACTTCAACAGCATTTCAAAGCCTAGATTTCTGCATGCATTTCAAATCAAGTTACTGGAAAAAAATGAATTTACATCCAGATTGTTCTCTGCATCTTCAATTAAGGTGAGTAAATTTCTGTTTTAAAAACAGTTTCTTCCTTTAAAAATCAGGTTAAACAAGGTTTCCTGAACTCAAGTTTTAATTCCAAGTGTTTTATAAATAAGAAAAATCAAAACTGTATAAATAAAAAAAATCAATCTGCCATTGATAAAAAGGAAAAATATGCTCTGTCTTCTCAAAACTGTGAGTAACTCCCTTTTTAAAATGCTTAAGTATATTTCTATATGGCTGCCTGATTTATGCCTAAAGATAATCATGTGTTTGTGTTTATTTATTTTTGAAAATTAATGTATATGAGAAATATGATATCTGCATATTGTTATAAACCTGTAGACACCTCAGTTTGAATCTTCTAGTTCAAGTTTGATTTTTATATTTCCTTATCTCTTGATCTAGGCTTTTTTAAGATCTAAGTTGTAAACGGAATATGATTGTTATATCATAAATGTTAATTTAAAATTATAGTTAATTAAAATAACTTAGTATTGTTCTGGAAAGAAAAATAAAACATAGTGAAATCTTAAATTAAGTCAATTGTAATTTGTCATGATTTATAAACTCAGGATCATAAATAAAATATCTAAACTAAAATATGATTTTTAAGACTAAAATTACAATTTTTAAGTTGGGGGTTAATGTGTGGTTCTGTGTTGAACAAAATTGGGTTATTGTCGATTCTTGGGCGATCAAGTGGACTGGGATGTTCGGGGTTCCTTGTGGTGATGGAGGAGCGATCAAAGGGGCGAGCAAAAATAGTGGGAGGCGATGAAGTTGGACGTGGTGGCAACGGTGACGCTTTCTTTTGTGTTAACCTAGTTTGGGGGTGGTCGGTTATTTGTTGCTTTTTGATTGCTATGGAGCATCGAGTGATATAGAACTTTGGGAATTGGAAGAGGAGACATAGGCGAAGGGAAGGCCGGTGTTGTACGTGATAAGATGGTCGGAGTTAGGTTTTCTTGTCGTTGACAGGTTTGGAGTAATGCAGTGTGAAGATTTCCAGGTTTCTGGGTTAACTTGATTTTGATTCAAGCTACTGTGGGAAGTTTGTTGATCGTGATCATGCTTGGGGCTTTGTCGGTGATGTGGTGGAGTTAGTCAGGGTGGCTGAAGGTCGTCGAAGTACCGGTGCATATGCACCGTGCACAATTGTTTCTGGTGAACTTTTGCTTGGTTGGTGCAGGCAGATGACTCGGGTACTACTCGGGTGAAATGGGTTGTTGACTCGGGGCTAGGGCCTTGAGAACTCGAAGTAAAATTTTGAATTCTCGGGTAGGTGATTGATTTCAGGTTGTAAAACCTGAAATATGCAGTTTTTATATTTTAGGATGGAATTCAAATTTTTGAATAGAATTTCAATTGGGATTTTTAAAATGCAAAGTTTAAAATCTTAATTCAGATGAACTTTTGAATTCAAAGTTTTAAATTGAAATTTTAAATTTTTAAGCAAGATTTACATTAAGTTTAAAATCAGGTTTAATTACAGTTTTCAGGTTACTGGAATCCAATTTAAATTTATACAGTTTTGTAAATTTTTAAAATGTTGATCAAATTCAATGTTTAAAGTAAATTTTAAAGATGAACTTGATTTCAGATAAATGTTTAAACTTGAAGATTTCTTTCTTTAATATTTGAAAAAAAAAGTTTGAAATGTTTAACTTGAAATTTGAGAAGTTTTAAAAAATCAATTTATTTTAAAGACTTGATTTCTTTTAGTAAATTTAAGTAAATTTGGATTTAAAATTTGCTTACATAAGTAATGAATGTTTTCACTTTCATTTTAAAAGTTATAATTTATTTAAATTTGAATAATGCTTAAATAGTTAAACATTTTGAAATCTTAAAGTTTAAAATGGAATTTGAATTTAATTTAGAGATGTATTATTTAAATTACATTTTGAATGTTAACGAAATCATTTATAATTAAATAAATTATCTTAGGATAATTAAGATAATAAAAGAACTTAATTTAGAATTTACTTAATTGATTTTAAATAATGATTTAGAATTAACTTAATTAGAAATGATTAATGATGATTAATTAAAGATAATTTTCTTAAGGAAATAATTTAAGGAAATATTATTAATTGATAATGATAATTATCTAAGAATAATTAAGTAATTAATTAATATGATTAATTTTGATAATTAATTAGATTAATTAGTTTAAGGTAATTAGTTTTAAATTGTTAAGTCTAATTACTTGATAAAAGTAATTAAAGAATCAATTACTTATTGTATTAATTTTGATAATGTGATTTGTTTAAGTTAATTAATTTAGTTTAATTAATTTAAGTAAATCATTTGATGGTTTAATAAGTGTAATTACTTAAGGTAATTAATGGATCAGGATTACTTAGAGAAGTAATAAGAGATAATTACTGGAATGTAATTAATAAAGATGATTTTAATTAAATAATTGTGGCAATTAATTTTGTAATTAATCAAGGGATTAATTAATGGAGATAATTAATTGTGAAGAAAATTAATTTGTTAATGAGAAATTAAGGGCAGTTAGTTACTAGTTTAATATTAATCAAAGGTGATTAATAATTGTATTTTAATTTTAGATTAATTACTAAACGTAATTAATTTTAAATAAATTTATAAATTTAAATTAGAAATCATTAATTAATATAATTAATGATGTAATTAAGGATTGTTTAATTAAGTAATAGTTAGTTATTAAGTGATTAATTAATGTAATTAATTAAGGATAAATGTAATTAATTATAGTTAATTAATGAAGTAATTAAATGTTAATTACTTATGATTAAGGTTAATTAATTTTGTAAAAAAATTAATTTATAGACTAATTACTTATTGTAATTATTAAATGATTAATCAAAGGTGTTTAATCAAGCTAAATATTCAGAGAATGATTAATTAACTTGGTTGATTAATAATTGGATATTAAGCAGGATTTATAGATGTGGTAATTAATTTAATTTATTTCAAATTAATTAGAAATAGAAGTAATTAATTTAATTCATTTTAAATTAATTATAGATGATGGTTGATAAATCTTTGATTATGGATGATATTGATTGAATGGTTATGATCTCAGTAATGAGATGAGTTGTATCTGTATGATATGGATGTTTGGTTAAAGTATGATGGTTTGTAATGGATTATCTGAGTGTGATGATTATCTGTTTGTGATGTTGATACAGATTATCTATTTATGACGGGGATGTGATTATCTATTGTGATATGTAGTTTATCTATCTGTGTGAAATGGATAATAATAAAATGAGTTAATTATTTAAAACCCTTAAGTACAACTTGGACATTAAAATGGCGTTTGGATTTCGATGAGACCGGGATCGGATTTCCATATTTGGATATCCGAAAACCACATCGATTCCAATTAAACGTTAGGTCGTTAATCCAAGTGGAGCAAGTGAAGACTCGAGGTGCAAGAACTATACGTCAGTATAACTCTGTGGGTGATTCCGTAATGAGTTTGACGGAATAGTACTTATAGGTTCGAGATAGTGATTTAGAATACAAGGACTATAGTCGTTGACTCTGAGGGTGATTACAAAATGAGTGCAATGATGTAGTGCCTTCGGTTTCGTTCGAACCCGGAACGAACTTGTATGGATTGAATGCTTTCAGAACATCGTCAGGTGGACGACGAGCATTCTAAGATTGATATGTCCTATAAGGTAATTGTAGCGTAAAGCCTCATCAATCGGGAATGGCTAAAACATGGGAGGTGCAGCAAGGCTTCGTGGGTAGCCCCCCACTGGAGAGCGAGATTTACCCCTTTCTAGATGTCCCTTTTTATTTCGGCTGTGTGGGGCGATTGCTAGCTAGAATCGTCGGGATGGTCTTGTTCGGAACTGTTCAGTAAGGAATGGTTCCGGCCTTGTGTTGCAGGGGAGCGGCGTACTCCTCGGTACGGTGATCTAGGCCACGTACTGTGACGGGCGGTACCCCAGTAGCCCTGCCATTGATGGAATCCAAAATCCAATAAGTGTCTGTACGGTTTTGATTGTGCCCAACTATGTTGGAACGTGAGATGTAAGCATTCCAGCTATTTCTGTATTTTATTTTGAAAACCCTAGACACTATTATAATATCACTGGATTTCCTATCAAGTGTTTTGGTTAGCGTAAGGTAAAAACTTTTCCATGTTTATGTGTGGGAAGTCTTACGTGATACCTTTTGTTTCAAAGGATTTTCTAAAAGTTAAGCAATTTTAACCCCGTTTACTCACACCAGACCCCTGTCTGACCCGAGTGTTTATTTTCTGTTTTATTAAACTCTTGGGTACTCATATTTCGTATGAGTAGTCAAGTGTTCAAGATTGCTTTAACGAATTTCTGAAGGAGATATGGAGTAGGAGGCTTCGACGTGTAGATATATATAGTGATTCCGTTGTGTTTGAGTTGTATCTATTTTCTCTGATGTACTTGAATTGTAATTGCTAGACCGGAGTTTATAACTGTCTAGTTTGTGTTGTATTAGCTGTAAAACTCTAATGTATATGATACTATGTAAAGTTTTATGTGATATAATATAATTTATTCGTTCCGCTGTGAGATTCTGATGTTGTCTGTTTCTTTCTTTTCTTTCTTTTCTCTTTTCTATCCCTTTCTTTCTTCTTAATGATGCGTCTTTCTTTGGAATGAAAGGCGGGTCGTTACACTTAGCAAATTTGTAGGAGATTGGTTGCAATTGGTTAGATCGCTAGCGATCCATAACCCGTGGATCGCTAGCGATCCAAAGACTTAGCAGTTTTTTGTTCAGTCTCCTATTTGGCTTCACATTTGAGTTGTTCCTTCCTTCTCTACCTTATTTTCTTTTGCGAACCAGGCTTCCTACCTCTCGACCCGATCCTGAGCATTGAAACCATAGATTCTCTTTTTCGATCGCCGTCGTTGATCTCCACCGCCGGAGCTTCTTGCATTATCCATACTAGACTTCGCCGTCGCCTTGACCTAACCCCTAGTTCCTATTACTTCATCTTTTTGGATCACCGCGGACCTTACCCACTTGGATTGTCGTCGATCTTTCCTGCCATAGGTCGCCGACTACTTAAGTTCAACCATGTTCACCTTTTGACTTTGAACAAGAGGTGGGTAATGCATATTTTGGCGTTTGTTTAGCAATTAGATGATGAGGTTGTATTGGTGGTGAAAGTCATGGAGGATTCAAGTTGATTGCAAATTTTTGAAAGAAGATAGTAAATTGGGTCTTCATTTCTTCACAGAATGAAATCCGAGCTTTGCCTCGATGCTTAACAAGTTTCGCTATCTTCGTCCACAGAATCAGAATTAACTTGCATCGAGTCACATTGTTAATCCGGCACGACATCTTGTGATTTTTTTTTTGGTTTTTTTAGAAGGTGATAATAGCTTAGGGTAGCACCTTGTGTGCAACTTCTACTATTATCACATTCTGTAGAGCTAAAATCGACTTACGCTAAAATTTCTCTACTTGATTCAGATCCATCAATCTATAGTTGCGCACTTCGGTTTGGTCTCGTTACTGCATGATCAGTGTACCTGGAATAGGAAGATCTTCCTGCATCACTTTGGACAGCGTATCCATTATCGATTGTTGGTCGATGATGGGTAAGCATAGGAGTAATAACTTTAATGAGTGATACGAGAAGCGTTTTTCTTTCTTCACCGCAAGTGAAATATTTACAAAGGATAGAGCGACTTTAGTGTTCAGGACACTGAGCTCATCCAACATAGATAACATACTGCACTTGCCCCAATCAACACTTGGAACCCGATGTGTTGGCATAAATTGGTATTTTTTCGAAAATCAAGTGTCATAAGGGGACTTTAGTTAAAAACAGAATTACCTAACAGTGTTAGATACAAGTTTTGGTGTATAAAATGAAGCACCCATCATCTCATCTAAGTCCAGTAGAGGAAGTCCAACACTTTTAGAAGCTAAATCATTATTAGTTGCGCTTACACAAACATTTTCAGTAGCGCCTACTTCTTCAACACCATGAGCTTAATACGGTCAGTTGATTCCGGTTGGTCCGGTTGTAGACCAGACTCCTCCAAAGTTTAGAGTTCTACTCAATCTTTTGGAGAGAACTTCCTCCATAATCTCTGCTGAAGGTCTGCATGACAATTGTTTACAACATGGCGTTTCAGATGATGCACGTGCGCCTTTCGTTAAAGAATGATCGGCTTGCACATATGCCACCTTTGGGGTATACCGCTTTCCACCGGTACATGTGCTTAAATGGAGTAGTGCACCCTTTCAATCACTTCTTGAGAGAAAATCTTCTGAACTTAGAAATTACTCCATCTCAGATTCATCCTAAGAGGTATGTTATCTTAACTTTCCTTCACATCTTGTTTATATGGACATTTAATCGTGCCTCGAGTTTCGATGAGTTAAGATATTTTATCTCATTCAAGAAGAGAGACAAATGTCCGTCCCTCTTGGTCATCGAGGCTTAAAGAAACCACAAGATCTTACGGTAGCTTCAAAGCAAACTGTCCTAATTCAAGACCTAGTATTTCTTCATTAGGTGTCCTGAGAGATTTAATCGTCTTTGAATGATAGAGCATAAGTCCTCTCTTTTACTTATTGAGATTTAATACGTCAATATGGGACTTTTGATAGATTGAATACTTCTTGAAGTTATTCTGAGGTTGAACAAAGATCAATCATTTTATTTGATTTTCCATACTTCGAAGGCCGTAGATGCCAAAGAGAGATCGGTTAAGTTTTTGCTAAAACGGACGCGAATTTGCTTCGGTATGGGCTGTTGCATCTCAGAAGATCTGCCATGGCCGTTAAAGTTCTGCCTCCTTCCAATTCTAGAATTCGAACATTTTCCACTTCTTCATCACATGGCTCCTAAGGGGGCGATCTCCCAAAAGGAGAAGGTCTATCTTGTGGGTCAACCGAAGAAATTCATGAAGAAAGAGGTGTTAGGACTGAAGCCAGCTGCTCGCCTAAGATGCCTTCGATTCCATAGGATGAGGAAGAAGAATTTAAGTAGCGTGAGGGCAATGCTGTGGTGATAACGGAAAAGAAGGAGGGTGAAATTGAGAGCAGCAACAGTTATGATTCCTCCTCTAGCGATGATGAATTCGACTTAAGTTTAGGTGATGGAAATTTCGAATCGTGTGATGAAACTCTAGGAATGAGTCCTGTTCTCACAGATTCATCTCCCTAAGAGATTCTTGTTAAAGATGCCCCCAATAGCCAAGCAACTACATAAATCCCCGCTTAAGGAAACCAGTGTTGACTTTGGGGATTTGAGCAATGTTTATGTAGATATTGATGAACTCATGGAAGAAAATTTCAAGTTCGAGGGATCGTCTCCTTGCCCCAATCATATTGTGTCAAGAGTTAGCCTGATTTCTATCATGTTGACTTCCTGATCCAGTTTGTGACGTCCTTTTAGGTCGCCTATGACATGTTACACATTTCATAGGGTCACTTTCACTTACACATGCATTATTTAGGTTCATTTCTTATCGCTAAAGCTCTTTATTTATTTTTATTTTATTAGGTACTATGTGAGGCCATGGGATTTACGAGGGCCTTAAACAATTCACTGATTCGCAACGCTGGTCAAGACGGTCTTCAAGCTGCCATCAGCCCCATGAGACCGAGGAAGAATAAAGAAGGAGGAAAGACTTGAAAGCTGTAGTACGTTGTTGGGATGACATGAAACGGGGTGGGGTTTATAAGAGTGGTTATGAGAAGAGAAAACCTCCTAACGACCAAGAAGAGCCGCCCAAGAAACCTGAGGTAAATCGCGGTTCTCATCCCTCCAAGCATTAAGCATTTTCCCCAGCTCCAATCTCTTTCGAAATTGAAGTTTCAGCTTCCACTGTTCAAGTTTTACCTTCAACCCAAGCTCTATCAACTCACATAGTGCATGCTTATGGTTCTTCATGTCCTTGGAGGACGCCATCTTATATTTTCCCATCTGGTCCTCTTAGACTCGAAGCTGTGCTCCTCGGATGGTTTCTGAAGGGAAATAAATTTGATTGCGACCAGTGCCTAATCCCTAAGATTCCTATATGCCCCGTCTCTAGGCAATTCAAAGCGACTTGGATCAAGTTGAAGGATCAAAAAAGTTATGCAAGCAACTAGCAAACACGAGGTGCAATAATTACCAAGAGATCCTTTCCTTTGAATCAGAAAAGGAAAATTATGAAAGGCGCTAGCGGAACATGATGACAAAATCGAGCAATTAACAAAGGAGAGGGATGCTGCACGTTGAGAGAGTAACAGTAACGCTAGCTTGCTAAAGGAATTAAAAGAGCCTACACAAAAATAGAAATCATGTTCCGAGGCGAAATTAACAAGGCCCACATGGTTGAGTTTTAGCCTAAGGAGGAACTTGAAGCTCGTGACATGATCATAGAAGCTCAGTGGAAAACTGTCGATGATCATAATGAAGTCGTCGAAGCCTATAAAAGACAATTGCTGATTACACGGGGATTGTGGAATCCCATGACAAAACCGTTGCTGTTCAGACTTAAATGATTGCTTCACGCCAGGAAAGGGTCATGCAACTTAAAGTTGAGAAGACCTGAGTTGAAGTTGAGAAGGCCGCCGTGACAGTGGACTACATGGAGTTGCAGGATACGTTTGAAAATAAAATGGAGAATATGGATGACATCATCTTGAACTTCTATGTTAATTCCTCGCTGCATCAGAGGAACCTCAACTATTTGGGCCCCAAATTCCTGCATACTCGTGCTATGGTTTAGGAAGAAGTTTTGGCCCGTTAACGGGGATGTATACACCAAGCAAGATTTAGAGGATGCCTATCTCAATGAAGAGTTGAATAAAGCTTTAAAAAAGGGTCGAGAGATCATTCGAATTGAGAGAGAACATGAGGCGCCGATGCTGCTGTGACTGCAACTGCCAAAGCACCACCAGAGCCTTTCGTTTCTGGGCCTGGAAGATCATCAAAATAACCTCCCAAATAGTTTGCTAGCTTAGCCAGTACTACGTTATTGTTTTCCCTTCTAAAAGCTGTCTCGAAAGCCTCAGGTGGTCTTGGAGTTTCTCCACAAATCGTACAACCATCCAAAGAAGGAGAAGGTATAGTTTATGAGGTTGAAATTATCGGCCATTCTTCTGATGCAGGTAACCTTCTTGTTTCACTTGAGTTTGAGAATTTTCATCTTACACTGCATGAACAAGACAAACTGAATGCTTTCATTTTTGATCTTATAGGTTCGTCATCTATACCTATCTACCCGCTGATCGCTTCAGTCCTTAGGCTTGCTGCTATTTCAACTGCCCCAACACTTGTTTCCATAGCCGCTTCGATTGCTGCACCAGTGTCTGACTCACAAACAGGGCCGGAATCCAAGAAAATTGCTGCATTGCACATTATGGATGACCCTTCCGTATCTTTGGAGGATTTCACAGCAGTTGAAGTTCGAGAGCAGGAAGACCAAGCTGGCCAGCTAATTAAAACTGAACAGCAGATGGTGGCCGTTAAGAAGGAAAAGATCGAGGAGAGAAAATATTCAAGGGGCTCACACAAGTCCCAGAAGCATAGGACCAAGAGGGAGTCTTCCGAGAAGGTTAAAGAATAGGGAGGAGGTGCTGTCACAGAGGAGGTAGTTGATATTTCAGGCAATGACACAATTCCTGGTAGGGATTTAGTAAGGAAGAAGAAACTTTCGACCAAAGGTGAGAAGGGAGTGGTTAAAAGAAACATTGACAGACTCGAGTAGTAGTGAAACTAGATTTTGGGACATACCGATTTGTCTGACACGTGTTTTGTACAAGTGCAGAGTCTACACTTATTGTTTTTTGTTTTTGTAGTATCTGTATTTTCCTTTTTTGTTGGCCGATATTATGTGGGTATGACCCTCACATTTTAAATTTGTATAGAAAAAGCTATAAGTAATATAATATGGACATTTTTATTGTAACTTTATTTGTCTACTTACCTATGTTTCATGCATTTATGCCAATTTTATTTACTGCTATTTTATCTAGTCATGTAACTACCCCCAAAATTATCTGTTTGGAGTAACAGAAATGTGAAGTACTTGGTTTTTGTTTTTGAGTACCAGTGCATGTTCCCTCAAGTTCGTGGGGCTATTTACTTCAAATACTTGAAAAATGACCAGTTGATCCATATGACTTTTCGGATGTCTACAACCAAGTCTATTTTACGGTTTCTATCTTCAGAAACTTGTGATTTGAGCATCTCGATTCCAAATATTATGTCGGTCAATAATCGAAATTCTTTGCCAGTTCGTAGTCGTTTGTCATTGTTGGATTCGTACCCATTACTCCTGATAGTGGGAGTGGATTAATTCTTGTTAGTCCTGTAATAGACGAGTTTTCTAGCACTTTTGGGACAATATCGATAGTGAAGAGTGTGTTGGCTTATGAAATGCATGGCTTTCAAGAGTATGCGTGGCTTATGAGATGCGCGGCTTTTGGGAGCGTGTGCAGCTTATGGGATGTGCGGCTTTTGGGATCGATATGACTCGTCGATCTAGAACGGTTTAGAATCTCCCTATGTTACCAATCTTAGGGCAACATGAGGAGTTCATGTATTGAGAGTGTAGTTCCACGACTCGGGAAGCAATGCACGGCTTATGGAGGCATACAGCTTTGATCCAACGGTTTGAGTCGATTTTCTTTCATCAACCCGGCGGGTAGATGGAGCATACTTGAGTGTGGTTCAACTATTTCAAGCAGCAATCAGATGGATTTGAGTCGATTTGACCCCATCGACTCAGTAAATTACTTTTGTGAACATAGTTTTATTGGTTCAAAAAGCAAAACAATTTTATTAATGAAAGTTGAGCAAGTTCTGCTTATTTACAATGCATCATGTATTCCGGGGTTGCTTATATGCTGGACATAGGAAACACATAAGTCTTAGATAAAGTAAGGACGCAATGATTCATTGTTTCATGCTCGGGGAATTTAGACTCCATCAACAGTTGTTAGCTTGAATGTACCATCACCTAGCTTCTAACCGATCACATAGGGTCCTTTCTAGTTTGGTCCAAAGGCTTCTAGCTCAGGGTAGACCCTCTTGAGGACTAGGTCTCCCACATTGAAGGTGCGATTATGAATTTTTGAGTTGAAGTACCATACGACCCTTTTTTGATGAGAGCCAGTCCTTAATTCGACTTCTTCCCTCTTCTTATTGACCATATCAAGTGATTCGAGTAGAAGCTGTTCGTTCTGCCTTTAATCGAAGTTTGACCTACGATAAGAAGGGACTTCTACCGTAACCGGAATCATTACTTCTGAACCATATGCGAGGGCGAACAGAGAGGGCCCAGTTGCAGATTTATGCATTGTCATGTAGGCCCATAGTGCAAGTGGAAGTTCATCTACCTATTTCGTTTTGCTTTAGTTAGCCACTTTTTGATGGTGGACTTGATGATCTTATATATTTCTTCCACTTTCCCATTTGCTTGCGGATGTGCAACAATGGAAAATCTTTTCTCGATTCAGAAGTGTTTGCAAAAAAAATTTGAACTCAGTGCTTTCGGATTGAGTCCCGTTATCTACGATGATTTTCGGTGGCACCCCAAGCCTACAAATAATATTTTTAGTAATGAAGTTAATGACTTTCTTTGTGGTAATAGTGTCCAGCGGTTCCGCTTCGACCCATTTGATGAAATTGTCAATAACAACGATAGCATATTTGGCTCCTCCTTTGGCCATTGGTAATACGCCAATCAAAATCGATTCCCAAGATTGCGAACGATCATGGGCTGACCATCCGTGTTAGCTCCGTCGAGGGGGTTCTTTTGATCTTGCTAAATATTTGGCATTGATTGCACTATTTGGTGTAATCCTCTACGTCGTGGTTTACTGTCGGCCAAAAGTACCCATACCTGAAAACTTTCTTTCCAAGGATTTGCCCTCCGGTGTGATCTCCCCAGTCGCCTTAATGAACATCTTGCAGGATCCTTCGAGCTTCGTCATTGGTCACACATCTGAGCAAAGGGGTAGAGAATCACCTTCGGTAGAGTATCCCATCCTGTATTGCAAATTACAATGCCTTTTGAAGAAGCTTCTTCAGCTGGTTCCTATCCGTAGGGAGAGTCCCGGTGAGCAGGTAATCCTTGATGGCGTCATCCATGTTTTTGATTCTTTTGTTGTCTTAAAAATCCATTCGATATCGAGTTCACTTATGCTTGGAGTGGTTAGGGTTTCAAATAGGACTAGCCCCAATGACCGAGCTTCTTCGAAACTGGCCAGTTTGGCCAGATAATCCACCTTCGTTTACCCTCGGGATATGAGTTATAGTGTAATGCTCGATGTCCCCCAGCCATCTTGCACCTTAGATA
The DNA here is from genome assembly GCA_030765085.1 of Allium cepa. Lineage (NCBI taxonomy): Eukaryota > Viridiplantae > Streptophyta > Magnoliopsida > Asparagales > Amaryllidaceae > Allium > Allium cepa. The sequence continues at coordinate 1,036,048,567 of CM060937.1, read as the reverse complement.
GATACAGGGCAAGGTTCTCCCGTTGAGCCTGGTATTCGCCTTTCACCTGACATACGACTAGTTGAGAGTCGCTATAGATGTGTATGGATTTTATCTCAAATTTGTTCACAATCTTTAGTCCAGCTACCAATGTTTCATATTATGCCTCATTTTTTGTTGCAAGGGATTCCAAGCGCAAGGCATACCAAACAGTCCGTCCTTCGAAAGTCTCGAGCATGACCCCTACTCTCGAGCAGAAGTTGTTAGATGCACCATCAACAAATAGCCTCCAACATGTCTCTACTTCTAGAGTCATTTCTTACTCGTTATCTCGTATTGTAAATTCGGTAATGAAATATGCCAAATCTTGCCTATTGATCGCCTTTCGAGGATTGTATGTAATTTCATACTGACTTAATTCGATGTTCCATTTGATAAGATGTACAGAGGTCTCAGGGTGTTATAGCACTTGCTTCAAGGGTTGATCTGTCAACACTCTGATCGAGTGTGCCTAGAAGTACGGTTGTAACTTTTAGATGTGATTAAGAGGCAATATGACAAATTCTTTCAATTTTAGATAGTTCTCTTCTGCTCCTGTGAATCGTTTACTTATGTAATATACGGGTCGTAGGATCTTATCTTCTTCTTATACAAGCGTGGCACTCAATGCATGGGGTGAGACTGCTAAGTAGATGTACAAATCTTCTCCATCTACCGGCTTGGATAGGATTGGTGAAGTTTCCATTTGTTGCAACAGCTCTTTGAATGCATATTGACAAGCTTGATTCCATTTGAAGTTCTTCTTTCCCTTCTTTAGCGCGTCAAAGAATGGTGTACATTTGTAGGTTGGTTTTGAGATAAACCGGCTCGGCGTTGCAACTTCTCCATTCAAGTTGTCTCTTTCCTGTTCCTCAAGGTCTCGACTTTCCGTAAAGCAGTTATTTGTTCGAGATTTGCTTCGATGCCTCTGGTGCTTACGATGAATCCCAAGAATTTTCCAATGGTTACCCCAAAGTGGCACTTAAGTGGATTGAGCTTCACTCCATATTTGCAGAGTACTTCGAACATTTCGGCAAGGTTGTCCAGGTGATTTGCAGCTATGTGCTATTTAACCAACATATCATCTTCATAAACTTCCATAGTTTCCCAATCTAATGTTTAAACATAGCATTCACCAGTCATTGTGAAGTTGCCCCAGCATTCTTTAAGCCAAATGGCATTACTTCATAGCAGTATAGTCCCTGATCAATAATGAAACTGGTATTTTCTTGATTGGGTCCACGCATCATGATCTGATTGTATCCCGGGTATGCATCCATAAATGATAACAATTCATGTCCAGTTGTCCCGCCCACAAGCTGATCGATTCTGGGCTGAAGAAAACTGCCTTTCGGGCAAGCTTTGTTCAGATTCGAGTAGTCGATACAAGTTTGCCATTTCCTATTGGACTTCTTGACCATGACTGGGTTAGATACCCATTCAAGGTAGCTTGTCCACTTCTTCTTTAGCACTTTAGATCGTTCGGGGCCTAGGCGATCCCTTTTCTGCTTCATCTGCATATACTTGGGATCAATATTGAGTGTGTGGCATGCTATCTCCGACGATACCCCACACATATCAGAATGTGTCAAAGTAAATACATCTAGATTGGTGTGAAGAAATTTGATAAGTTACAGTCACATCCTGTTTCCAGGATTCGATCCGATTTTGAGGACCCATTTTGGGTCATCCATATCAACTGGGAAAGATATCGTCACTTCTATCGGTGCTGCCTTTTCCTCCCTTTAACTCTTCTTTCTTGGGTTTAGAACCTTATCGAATCTGCTATGGTCCCTAAGCTAGGGGCGGCTCTGTTGTTTCTATTCCATAGGTTCATGAATGTGGAGAGTTATCCCCCACATTCTTCCTATTTCCCTTCTTTTAGACTTGCGTAGTTCCATGATATAACATTCTCTAATGGCACTATGGTCTCCTTTGATCATCCAAAAAGTTTGTTCTTTGTGGAAAATTTCATAGTTAGACACCATTGAGCTAGAGCAATTCTGAAATCTGCCAAGGCGAGCCGCCCCACGAAGGCATTATAGGCAAAAACTTCATCTACGATCACAAAGGTTTGGATGAGGGTGACTCTTCGTTTGACTACTTCGAGTTCTTTGGGCAAGTCAATCATTCCAACAGGTTGTTTGGGTTCATTGGTGAACCCCTAAATAATTGTTCGGTAGGCGAATATCTTCATCTGACCGATGGTGCATTTGAAAAGAATATTCACAGAACTAGCACTGTCTACCAATAATCATCGAACCATGGTGGGTCTGATTCCTACTTTCACTACCAAGGGGTCGAGAGTTGGAGCTTATATCCCTTTGGTGTCTTGATTACAAAACACTATGTCGTCATATAGGATTCTCTATTGCTTAGAAGGAATTCCATCTTTGATCGCAAAGCATGCATCTTTCGGAGTGTGCTTTAATGAGCTTGCATACCGCTCTATTTCTCCCTAATTCTTCTGCACGGGATGGGGCCCTCGAGATATGGTTCCAATGATGAGTCTCTAGTTAGTCCATCTAGGTCCCCCTTTGCTGCTTCCAGTTTGATTCCCTTGATCTCTAGGAGCTTGAGGCACTATGGGTTGGTCAGGATTCAGTGGTTCTGTCATATACTGCTGAACCTTTTTTTCTTGAATCAACTCCTCAATCAAGTTCTTCAGGTGACAATACTCATTTGTGTTATAGCCATTTGTCTCATGGAAGCAGCAATACTTTCCAGAATGCTTTTACCGTTTAGTTGCTTCCTTATTAGGCGGCTTCTTATATTCTTCCATCCCATGTGTTGCGAGATAGATGTTTTCTGGTGTATCGTTGAGTGGGTGTACTTGTCGGGTCTCAAACCTTTGAATCGCTTGCTACTTCCATTTTGCTTGTTGAAATTCTAGTTCTTCCTTTTCTGATTCTCATTTTTTCTTGCGTTCCATTCAACGGTCCTGGAGGTATTTATGTCTTGGCTTGTTGCCATACCATTATGCCTAATGTTGGTTGGCTGTAAGTCAGCAGATTTCCATTCTAATTCTTATGCCTCTTTCAATCTCAAGTACTGGCTCGCCTTTTGGTCGAAGTCCTTCCTAGTGGTTGGTTGTTTCATTTTGATCCATTTCTCGAATTCAGTTTCGGGATGAATTACATGGACTAAGGCCATGAAAACCATATCCTCATACGGATTACTTACTTCAATTACCGCATTGTTGAAACGATTCATGAAAGACTTCATATATTCATTCCCCCTAGAATAGGCTGGATAAGGACATCACATCTTTTTGTTGCGTCGTGCGAGTCTAAATTGATCAAGGAATCCTATTGCTAGTTGATTGAAGGTAGAGATGGATCTTGGCAGAAGCCTGGTGAACCACATGGAAGTAATTCCCTCTATAAAAATCAAGAAACATCTACATCGCATGGTTTCCGAAGCATTCACTCCATCAATGTACTAACCGTACTTAAACAAGTGAGGTTTCGAGTCTCTTGATCATAAGATGGAATAGTTAACATAGTGAACTTTTCTGGGTACCACTCATTCAAAATGTCATCAGCGAAAGCATTCCAACTTGGAGCGGATCCCCATTCATCATCCTTCTACCCTTACTTTCATCCATTAGTCACTGGACTATGTCCGTGACATATGCCTCAGTTGTCCAGTAATCCAGTGGTCGGTTGTTAGTGACCACACAAAGTGTTTGATTTTGCAAACGATCTTGGTGGGTGGGCTAAAGCCTTGACTATCCTATCTTTAGGAGAGCCACTCCCTTAGGGTTCTGTTGGCTTGCGGTTGGTGTGATAGGGGATGATTGGATCTCCTTGGCGTCATTGAATGTGTTGATATTTCCTTCTAACTTCTTGTCAAGTCGGTCACCATATTCTGAGTTAGAAAGATACATGGATATATCTTCCTATGGGGATTTTGCGCCTAGATTCAAATTTGTAGTTGGTTGCCTCGTAGTTAATGGAGTGTTTGTGTTTCCTTCCTTATCGATTCCTATGGTTCCATATATCATTCCTTTCTACGGCTACTTCCCGTTTCTCCTATTTTGGTCAAAGACAAAAGAATTTTCTTGTTCTATGGAAGCCGTGGGCTCTGTCATGGTTCTTGGAGTCGCATGTGACTGTAAGGTCAATAGGGAATTCAATTTGTCCATGAGGGCCCTTTTGTTATTTTCCATCTTATGATTAATTTCGTCAACCATTTTACTTAATTCATCTCTAGTGACAATTTCACACTGAATAGAGGATCCTGGGACTTGATCCCCAGAGTTAGCTCCTAACTGTAGATTTTTGGAGTTGTTGACTTCAATTTGCTGAGGGTTTGTTTCTTCCCAACAATGGTAGTTTCTATGGATCTTCCGCAAGTAGTTCTTCTTCTTCTAGGTGCCATTGATTCTTAGGAGTAGATTTTCTAAGAGGATATTAAGGATCTAACTTCTAAACCTATTTGATCAAATGTAGATAGCTAGATCTAAGTCTGAGTTCAGTTTTCTCGGTGAAAGAAAAAAAAATTGACCAAAAAAGGGATTAACACCCTGAATAGAGTGTGAAAGCACCAACCCTGTTCATCAAGGCAAATATAATAGAAACAACGAATAAGAACGTGTAGATAAGGTAAAGAGACAAGTGATTTTTATAGTGGTTCGGCTGTTAATGAAGCCTACGTCCACTTTCTAACTTTTGTTATGGACTAATTGCAATTACAAGTTGAATCTGATTACAATTTGATTGGATCTTTTAAGTTAGATCAAGTCAACAGCCTTAGAGTTCACTAGAGAATCACAATGAACCCTTTGGATAGTTGTTGTATGGAAGGAGAAGAGTGAAGAATAGTTTATGCAGAGTTTCAACAACCATTCCAAAAGATCTCCCTTATGTTGTAGAGGGTGAGTATTTATAGGGATTGGAGAGGAATCAGACCAAGTTGCTTTGCCAGAAGCCCACATTTGATGGTACTAAGACGCTCAAGAAATTCGATAGCGAGCCGAGCCAATTTGATTGATCGCTAGCGATCCATAGGGCGATCCATGTAGGTAGAATATTTCTCAATCATTTCACATGGATCATGCTTCTTGCTTTATGTAGATGCTCTCTATGTAATTTCATGACTAGATCTCTTGTTTTGGTGATGATTTATGTATTGGTTTCATCGAGCCATTGCTAGAATTAGATAAATGCCCACTTCTCGATCTAGCTTGCTTGGAATATTGTGAAGCTTAGCAGGTGTGCCCAGAAAAGATAATGCTTCATGATGCTAGAAGAGTTGACCACCCATAAGAAATATTTATGGATCGGAAGCGATTCGTGGGTGATGGATCGCTGGCGGTCCATACCCCTATGCTATTCCTTGCTATTTTCTCTTGAGTCCCTCTTAGTTCCTTCTTTTAATCCTTTTGTTTGATTCTTGAGTTGTTTTGAATTGATGCAGATGTCCTAACTTCCATTGAATTCAATTGGTTTAAAATCCTAGATAACAAGATTTGATGTAGTTTATTTCAGATTAGAAAAGGTTAGGCATAATAAGTCATTGGTACAAGGATTAGATAGATTCTAAGTCCTAGAATTGCTTAGAGTAACTGCCTTGGTAACTATTGTGTGAAAGAAGAAGATGAAGGTGAGGCAGAACTTCCACGTTGTGATAGCAGAAACCAACCCCCTCTTTAGTTGTAGTTATTTTGGTATTTATAGAGAAATAGAGATATTGGTCTAGAATCTCGCTTGCATTGTGGTCTAGGAAATAGCCTGAACTCGTACAAGAGATTGTAGAGCCCCACGAGTTAAAATGATAGCTCGGTACCAACCCGACCTAAGTCAACTCGGTATTGAGTCAAGAGTCTTGGTGCATTCACTTGCTAGCTTTTCTATCTCATACTTGAGTTGTTCTAAGCTCTTTCCCATCGATTTCAAGTTGATTTTATTGATCTTTCATCAGCACTTGTGTTATCTTCCTTCCTTGGCTCTCTTCTCATTAACTTTGGAATTGATCATTCAAACTCTAGTAATGCCACTTGAACACGAGTAGATGTAATAAAGTATGAATTTTATGATGTTTTGGAGGAAAATGAGGGAGTTTGATAGGTCGGTGCTGATCTAAGGCTTTAACTCGATAACCAGTTAAGGTCTTGGCTGCAAACTAAGTGAAAATGATCCAAGTTACTTCTTTAGCTCTTTTAAGTGTAGTCCTAAGTTTTTGAGTCATTTCATCTGCATCTTGCATGGGGTCGTCCAAAGGTTGGAGTGCTTGGACTCTGACCTGAGAGTTTGTGTGTCAGACATAAGTTATACTTGTTTGGAGTCTGACCTGAATGTTCTGTGAGACCGACCCCAGTTATACTCAATGAGATCCGAGTTATACACTCTTGGAGTTTGACCCAAGTGTTTTATGAGTTCGACCTAAAAAAATCATAACTTGGTACCATGTTAAGGATTATCAATTCGGCATTGAGTTGAATTGGGCCCGACTTCAAGTTATATTATCTTGCCTTGCTATTTCTCAATTCGGTTTTTCCTTTATTTTTCCAATGTTCTACAAGGGTATGGCTCGTCTTCGAATCCAAGCGCCAAGTAGAGAAACTTAAGTCAATTTTTTCCAATAATTTTTTGATATTTCCATTTTCTTCCCTTTTTATGATGTTTCCAGTGATTGTCTTCGTTTTATCATTCTAACCTTTAATTGAAATCCGCTTGGTCAAAAACCGGTTAACACTTGCCCCTTAGAATATGCTTTTGTTGAAAATAAAGAATGCTTTGGATGAAGATAGGTTCTGATTTTCTATCCATTGATTTTGGATAGTTGTCCAAAAACTGCTTCGATGTATTGCTTTTGTCCAACAGACATTCCTTCAATCATTTCGAATAGTCGGAGTTCCATTCTTCATTCTTCGTGCTAAGAACATGATGTACTATATGGGAATTGTTCCACGCCTAGACAAGCATGCTTTCCAATATTGTGTATTGTTTTCGTTTTCGTTTATCAGTTGCCATTGAGAGCTTCTAGTGCTAAATCCTTCATCCTTTGATTTCCCATGATCAAATTTGCTGCCACCGTTCTTTAGACCATTGCAAAGAGCTTTCGTCCCTTAATTTCTACTAGTAACTGAGTGAAATTCAATTAGGGTGAAGGAATGGATATTGCTACGATGATGGTAAAGATGGTGGTGGTGCATTCGATTGTTTCTTAGTGGTAGATAGTAGTGTTTGGGTTGCGCTTGATCGATGGTTAATCTCAAGCCAATCCTAAACCGTGTTAATGCTGGTCTAGGGCCATGTCCGACTTTTTGTCTTCGGCTAACTCCTATCAATGCATGGCTATTCTCATATTTCCATTTGAATTCCATTATGTCGATTCAATCTAGGAACCATCATATTGGATGCTTGCATCGTTATGCTTCTCTTATTGATGCAGTCTTCATGTTCTTGGAAAAGAAAAACTTTTCGTGTCGCTCTAGACAATAGCTCCTTTATCAATTCTTTGTCGATTGTGGATAAGTTTGGACATATAATACCACTGCACGAAATAGCTCATTTTCCTAGCATGAGCGGGATACCCACATAGGATGGTTTGTTCATCACATATGGGACAAAGCTCGGTCGTAAATGGCCATGGCGGTGCTCCTGTAAATTGGAGAAGAAAGAGTGTAAAAGATAAGAAATAGATCGATCTGGGGGCTTGCGTTCGAATCGATGAAGGCAATGATATTTCTCCTTGGACTTCGCATCGATCCCTGGAGTATTCTAATAGAGATGATGCAGTTTGTACCAATTATGATGGTGGTGGATCATATCGACACGAAATGATCGATATGAAAAATAAGTGATCGGTCGTTTCGAAGTCCTCAGCTTTAGGTCGATACGAATTTTACTTTTATGTTCGATAGAAAAAGTATCGACTCGAACGTGATCGATGTTTAGCTAAGACCTTCCTGATCGGTACGAACCATGCAATCAAAGATGGATTCGAAGAAATCCTTTTTTGATCGATACGAACTCAACCTTTGACGATCGATTCGAAACATGCCCCCGGGGATCGATACGAACGTGTATCCTCGTGGATTCGAACAAGCTTCCTGCGATCGATTCGAACGTGTATCTTTGATGGATACGAAACTTTGAACTCTTGACAGCATGACTCTGACAAGCTTTATTCTTGCATACCTGAACTTGACTGCCAAACTGCATACTTGACTTCCTTTCGAAGCTCGTCGATGGAACTGTAACTTAATGACACGATGATGAACTCTAACTCAAATCGATCATCAGCATTTTAATAGTACGGTTGTGACGGTCAGCGATGACGGTCATTATAACTGGACTTCGAAGCTTTGTTGTTTTCATATTTTCTTTAACTCTGCATAATCTTTTCAAGTAATGCAAAGCACTGCACACGGGCTCTTTTGCTTCTAATGATGATTTCTCGTGGGTTAGCTAGTTATGGAAACTTCAAACTCGCAGCCGCTAGAAACTCAGAGTTTGACTTCTTCCAGACTTGAAATACCGGACATCGAGGCTGAAGTCATCGGTCAAGCCCCGGACGAGTTACCAACGCGCCCTTCATCAGTAACCCATCAGACTCTGTTCCGTCCAATATTTCGAAGACATGCTAGGAAGAATATGCTTAAGGCATTGTCTATCGATGGACGACGTATTATTGCCAGGACCAAGCGACAGACCGCATAATCCACCGGAGGGATATACCACATTCAATCGTCATGCGTGCGCAGCTGGGACACTCCCTCCATTTAACCAGTACATAAGAGAAGTATTGTCGTTTTTGGGGATTGCCCCCTGCTAGTAGGAATTTTTTGAAATAATTGTACATGAATCTTCACATACAGTTAGTTGAAATGACATTTAGTTTCTTTGCTTCAACTCTCATTTCTTTTGTGCTTAAGTATTTGCAGTATTTGACTTTCAGTCCAGTGTACTTGTGGTTTTTTTACCTTCAAATTGAGCTCGTTTTATTTTCCAAGTCTGAAAACCTTGATCACACGTCGTAATTGATGAATGAGTTGAATTTTGAACATTGTATCGCTTCGGTTAGTGATTAACACTTAAGCTTTTGCCCCCAGTTCCGGGGACCAGCATTTGTATTTCGGTGGTCGATCGGACCTATTGCAAATCTCGAGCACATGTCCACACTCCGGGGACTTAGGATAATCTGTGATCGATAATCTGGTTCGCACTTTGGGAATTTGAGAGTTATCGATGTTTGTAACACAGTTCGCACTCCTGGAACTTTGACTTGGTATTTGTACTCTAATTCACACTCTGGGAATATGGGAGTTGACATTTATATTTCGGTTCACAATCGGGGAACCTGGAATTGATGTTTGTACTCCAATTCACGCTCTTGGAACTTGGAGTTAGCATGTACGTTTCGGTTCGCACTCCGGGAACCTGGAATTGATGTTTATACTCCAATTCACGCTCTGGGAACTTGGAGTTAGCATGTACATTTCGGTTCGCACTCCGGGAACCTGGAATTGATGTTTATACTCCAATTCACGCTCTGGGAACTTGAAGTTAGCCAACAAATGGTTAGTCACACCTGTTTAGGCTTTTTAGGAATTCATTCACACTCTGGGAACGATGGATTTATCGGGATCGTGGATGGTCGGATCACATCCACCCCGAGTTAACAAGCGAGATCGTTAGACGGACGGGTCCATCCTCCTCAACTTGGTTAGGATACGGCCGAAGTCGTTAGGCGGACGGGTCTACCCTCTCCGGAACCGCATTTATATGTTTATACTCCAACTCGCACTTTGGGAGTTTGGAGTTAGTGTTTATGCTCCGGTTTGCACTTTGGGAACCTAGAGTTGATGTTTATACTCCAGTTCGCACTCTGGGAATTTGGAGTTGGTTTTTATACTCCGGTCCACGCTCTTGGGACCTAGAGTTGATGTTTATACTCCAATTCACACTCCGAGAATTTGGAGTCAGTGTTTATACTCTGGTTCGCACTCTGGGAACCTAGTGTTGATGTTTATACTCCGATTCGCACTCTGGGAATTTGAGTTAGTTATAGGACTGTCGTGTGTCGGTCAGTTCAGGCTTTGATGTGATGGCTTTCCCCCGAGCTGAGGTTTCACTTAGTGAGTGGCCGGTCGTATCACAATCACTCGCTATTTGAATAAATCCCATCGTGCGATAGAACTTAGCTCTTCGTGCGTCGTGATTGTTGAATGTCGCATTCGGTGAATCACAGTTCTAGCTTGAAGAGATAGCAATTTATAGCTGGAGCGGAAAAACATGGCAGAGTCAGTGCCTTATTACAAATTCAAACTTCAAAATGCAAAGAAAATTTCAAAGTATTCATAGACTAAATAAGGTCTGTCATGTGTAACATTGACGAAGATCCTCGTCGTTCCAGGCTCTTGGCAAAGTGGGTCCGCCACTGACGGCATTTATCACTAATCTCCCACCTGGACAGGTAGAGTCCTCCTGTCTCGACCGATTAGGCTCATTATTTTGATTCGATGGGCCCGCTCCTCCAAGCTGCGGTGCCCGCACAAACTGTTCCAGCTTCCTTTGTCTAATTAATTTTTCTACAAGATCTTGCAAGTGACGACATTCATTCGTATTGTGCCCGTAGCTTTCATGAAACCTGCAAAATTTTCCCGTCTGGATTTGCCTTTCCGATGACGGTTTTGGGGCAGGTTTTTTGTATTGAATTGATTACAGATTTGTAAATACAAGTTCTCCAGTGATGTATTCAAAGGAGTGTAATTGTCGAACATAGGATTCTTGTGCTGTGGGACACGATTATGATCTCGCTTTCTATTTTGATTCACGTTCTCCCTTCGCTGATTTTTTTGCTTTGAATGTTCAACTAAACTTTTTCGGAACTCTCACCGAACTGTTTGATCGCGACATTGCTTTGGATCCCTTCCGTGCTTGGCCCTGCATCATTCTGCTTCCTAGACTGTTTCACATCTTCCCTTCTCAGGAATTGAGCCGCCTTGGCATAGAAACGGTCCAATGATGCAGGTGGTTTTCCAGCCAACCAGTTGCCAAACTCAGAATCGGGGTCAATCCCCTTAGTCAACGCCATAAGAATGGAGCTATCGTGCGGATTGCTGATTTCCGCACATGCAGCATGAAATCTCTCTAAGTAGTGTCTGAGCGTCTCTCCAGGAGCTTGGGTGATGCTAGATAGAGTGTTGACATTTTTCGGCCTTGCGATGTGCATGCATAATTGGTCAACAAATTTTGTGGCCAACTGGTCGAATGAGGAGATGGATCGAGGTGGCAGTCGAGTGAACCACATGGTAGTGATGCCCTTCAAGGAGATGGGGAAACTACGACACTTCACTGCATCGTCAGCTCTGGCAGCGTTCATCGACCATTCATATTTCAGAATATGTTGGTTGGGGTCGGAGTTTCCCTCGTACATGGGTAGAGTCGGTTTCCTGAATCGTCGAGGGGGTTCAGCTGTAAGTATATCATCTGTGAAAGGAGTGTGACTTCGGGAAATTCCCCAGTCATCATTTGTGAGACCCGGGCTCTCGCGGATCATCTGACGTATCATGGTAAGGAGATTCGGCATTTGTACATTCTATGTGTGTTGAGCCGAAGTGCGGTTGTGTCCCACATTATGAGGTTGGACCGGATGCTGTCGACGGTCCACATCTTGCCTTCTTGGCTCATAGTCTTTCGGAACGTATGGTTCAGGAGTATGTCCATGATGACGACGGTCAATGTTTGACTGATTTTGGGCATCGAGCCCTGGTTCAACCGCGACGGTCAGGCGCGGTATTCTATGGTGTAGTGAGGAGCGGTACCCCCTCGGGAGGAGGGTCCAGTTTGTAAACTGGCCGATGGACCAACTCTCAGCTGTCCAACGGTCATTGCCGGTTGATGTCCAACAGTTTGCATGTGACTCCCATCTAGTCGGGGTCATGGAGATCGATGATGATAATTAGAAGAGGAAGAACTTTCGCTGGAGGAGTGAGAAGCATGATCTCTCCTGGATCTCCTTCGCTTTTAGCGATTCAGCTGGTTAGTCAGCTCGACATTGGCGCGTAGCTGTTCTATTAGCTGTTGCCGACTTTGGGTCAGCTCTTGAAGCAGCAGCTGAAACTCTTGTCGGGTAACCGGACTTGATGGTTCCGAGTGTCCGGTAGCGTCTTGGTTAGAGGGAGGTAGTGGCGTAGGATTTTGTCATTCCTGGTCTTCTTGATTGACAGCGTTCGAGGTGGTCCTTGTGCTAACCATCTTGGGGTTGAACTCCTTTCCTAGACTTTATGCAAATCTGAATAGAAGGGGAGGAACTTGAATTAGTGATCTGGATCTCTCTCTTAGATTTATTCAATTCGGTACCGACGACATATCCAACGAGCAGGAGAAAACCTGAGTTATCTTCTCAGTGAAAGCACCAAAAGTGTATGCACCAAAATTGAGCACAACACTCTTCGGAAGTTTTTGAAGAAATAACAGTGAAGAATATAAATTTAAAATGAGGTTATCTAACAAAAACTCCAAACAACAGGAAAGTAAATGCACAAGCAAGCGATTTAGAGTGGTTCGGCGTGTTGCCTACGTCCACTATGAAGTTTTTGTAAGTTTATTGAATCTCTTTTGTCGATTACAAGTGATTACAGCGAACAACAGCGAAATACAACTTGAAATTCGAAATCAACAGCAAGAGTATGATGTAAGTCTTGATCCGCAGAGCATGGCGCTTGAGAATCAAAAAGATCCTTCTTCTGTAGGCTCTGGGCTCTATTTATAAGCGTAGGAGGCTGAGAATTTTCTCAAACTTCGTGAGATTCGCTCTGGCACGTGAGGGGGGCCACATGACCAATTCCAAAAAGTTTCAACTCGATCTGTAATTGATACGAAATCATTTCGTATCGATCAAGATCATGTCTGATGGAGCTGAAATTTGGTGTGAACATTCCTTGGCTCGTGTGCAATCTCCTGTGAAAATTTCATAGCATTTGGATTGGTGGATCTTGAGATATGATCGAGACGAGTTGAGATTTTTCAGATGGCTGTTTGGTTCGACTCCATAGCTTCGAATCGGTCCTATCGTATCGATGGTGGCACATGTTTCAGAGATGATGTGGCACGCGCATTTCGAACCGATCCACCTTTCTCTCTGGTTTGACCATGTCGCATCCATGGTTCCCGCCTTGTTTGTATCGAGTGTCGTTATCCAATTCGTGTTGATGGACATGAAGGAGTGTTAACTTGATGGATTCGAGCAGAAGAAAAATCGATGGATACGAAGTGACGAAGGCTGATGGTTACGAAAAAGGACTTTCCTAGATGGATACGAACCAGTTAGATACTTGATGGATGCGAAAGAGGCCTTAGCCGATCAATACATAATGCATGCTCTGTAGATGGATTCGAACCGGATCGATGCGAAGTGGATGGATACGAAATAGGGTTCACTAATGGATACGAACCCTTGCTTGGTGATGGATTCGAATGAACACAGAAGGATGAAGACAAAAGGAGGTAGTTACTTCATGGATACGAGACAATGACTTGTCGCAGCTGATGGATGCGAAGTAGGACCTGGCCGATCGATACGAAACGTACGCTCTGTTGATGGATACGAATGAGGTCGATACGACCCGGGGTTCCTTGATGGATATGAAGGTGCTGCAGCTCCGATGGATACGAAAATGATGGATTCGAATCGAAGCTCTGTGATGGATACGAAAATGGGGTTATCACTTTCAATTTGCATCGATCATAACTTGAACATACGAACTCGGATTGACTTGCAATTTGGGATCCAAGCTTCCATGGCATAGCATGTCCTTTCTTGTAAATTATAGCCCGATCCGGACTCGGACAAAATTCGTCGATATCCATAGCGAACCTGCACATGCTTGATATCCAGGATGATTTATCCTAAGTTTATGGTCAAGTTCTTGGTGTCATGGCCTTGCCAAAAGGCGGGATAACATCTAAGATTTTAAGTAAGGATTTCGAAGTATCTCTTTCCAATGCTTCGAAAGGAAGGTTTTGGCCTTTCAGCCTAATGTTTTCAAGGTTAAAGTATTTTACTTGTTTCGAAGGTTATCTATCCCTATTGATTTTAGCTTTTCATTAACTTGTTTTGTATAAAGCATATATCATGGCATAGATATTTTGAGAACAGGAAAATAGACACAAGGACAAACATAGAAAAATTTAGGCTGAAAGACAACAAGTTTGTTTTTTAGGCTAAAAGACAATGCTAGTTCTAACTAGCATTTTGTATAGTGTAAAGCTGAATATAACGCTAGATATAACTAGAAATTTGTATAGTATAAAAATTGAATATAATGCTACTTATAACTAGCATTTGTCCTTCAACCTAAAAATGAAACTCGACGTTCTTCAGCCTATTTTTTTTCTTTCACAGCTTGTCATGTAGCCCAATTCCCTCTTTTGAGTAAAGCAAAGAGTATATTTTCCTTGTTTAAGTATGTTTTAAAAGGGTTAAATCAATTTGGAAGAAATTTTTTCAAGGAAAATTGAATAAGATGGTTAGCCCTAAATATAAGACTTGGATAATAGAAAACTAGATGAGACTAGTGTGGGGTCGCGCCCTATACTTTAGCTAGTATCCCTTAACTAATATAAGTCCAAAATTTTAGTATGTAGGGCTTTGTCACAGGTAAGAATAAAATAATATTACACACAGAAAGAATACCTAGAGCATACATTGGTTATTGGTGAGCCCGCAAAACCATTAGGTTCAGTTGACCCTTGGAGAAGTAAGTTAAGGACAGACCCATAGTAGAGATAGGTTATTGGTAGGCCCAAGTCAGCCAGATAAAACTATAATGTCTAGATGGATAGTCCACTGATTACCAGATTTATTTGCATATATGTTATTGCTATTGTTGTTATAATCAGTTTAACTGCAGGATTTCGATTTGCTAAAGATATGATTTTAAAAGGATATTAGTGAGGGGAAACCCGTTCCGCCAAGTGGTGCGGTCTCACTTAATATCAATAAACTGAGATGTAATTGAATTATTCACACCAGGCTTTTTGTCAGACTCGAATTTTATGTTTCGCCCTTAAACTTTCAAGGGCTCAAAATTTAATTTGAGCAGACTGAGAGTTAAGACTTTTGAGGTTTAGTAGGTTGGACGAATAATATTCCTAGCCATGCAGGAATTATTTAGTAATATTTCCGTTGTGATGTATTTATGACTGATATGTCTATCTATCTAGTACTATGATCATCCATGGGTGCATCTTCATATGTCACTCTTAGCATATTTTGTAATAATTATATTTGTCTAAACCTAGGATCTTTTTGGGATTATGTAATTGAATATGAAATATTGATTTGAAATCTAATCGAAAAAGCTGTTTTGAAATCTGTGTTGATTTTGTGTCATATTCATATTCTTCTGATATTATGGATACCATTAACACTATTTTTTTTTCATCGGAAGTTAATACTATAGATGACTACAACATCTGTAGGCGTTAGCTTCGGGCCTTAAAATTGGGGATATTACATCTTCCATCGGTACTTGAGTTATCCTGCTTCCTTTGCTCTCTTCTCCTAAAATTTGGAATTGTTCATTCGAACTATGGGAATTCCAGTTGATCCTGAGTAGATGGAGAAGAGTATGAGTTGTTTGAAATTTTGAAGGAGAATAAGGGAGTTTGATAGGCCGATGCCGACTTAAGGCTTTAACTTTGTATGAAGTTAAGGACATGGCTCTAAACTGAGTGAAAATCCTCCTAGTTGCTTCTTTAGCTCTTTTAAGTGTACTCCTAAGTTTTCAAGTCGGTTCGTCTTCATCTTGCATGGGGTCATCCAAAGGGTGGAGTGCTTAGAGTTCGACCTAAAAATTTTGTCTGTCAAACCCGAGTTATACCTTCTAGGGGTCAGACCTGAGTGTTTTGTGAGTCCGGCCCAAGTTATACTCAATGAGATCTGAGTTATACTTGCTTGGAGTTTGGCCTAAGTGTTTTGTGAGTCCGACCTGAGAAAAATTATAACCCGGTATCAAGTTAAGGATTTTCAACTCGATACCGAGTTGACTCGGGTCTGACTCAAGTTAGACTCAGGTCTAACTCCAAGTCATATTGTCTTGCCTTGCTATTTCTTGACTTAGGTTTTCCTTTATTTTTCCTAGGTTTAGGTCAGGTACGACTCTGGT
This sequence comes from Allium cepa, assembly GCA_030765085.1. Lineage (NCBI taxonomy): Eukaryota > Viridiplantae > Streptophyta > Magnoliopsida > Asparagales > Amaryllidaceae > Allium > Allium cepa. Next base: position 1,036,032,426 of record CM060937.1, on the reverse strand, counting down.
TCGACTCCAAGCATCAAGTTGAAAAACTCAAACCAACTTTTTATGCTTATTTTTTAATATTTCCTTTTCTTCTCTTTTATGATGTCTCAAAATTCCTTGAATTATTTAATCTTCATTTTGACGTTCTAAATTTTAGTTGATATTGGCTTGGTCAAAAACCAGGTTAACACCCACCGATAATTATGCAATTTGCATGGCCTCCTGTATAACACTTCAAAGGGTCTCATACCGATCGCCACTTGGTAACTATTGTTGTACGCGAACTTTACTAAGGGTAAATGCTGCTTCTAATGTCCTCCAAAATTCATGATGCAACCTCTTAATAGATCATCCATAATTCTATTCACCCTCTCATTTTGACCATCTATCTGTAGGTATTTAGCGGTGCTAAGATTCAATGTCATTCCTAGGGCTGACCGCAACTCCTTTAAAATTCGCTAGTGAATAAAGGTTTCCTATCACTAACAATACTAACTGGAACTCTGTTCAGTTGTACAAATTCTTTAATATAGATTTTCACAAGGGAATTCGCAGCCTTATTGCTTCTAATGGGAGTAAAATATATCTTTTAGTGAGTTTATCCACTATAACCCAAATAGCTTCATTACCTCTTTGATTCCTATGTAACCCATCTATAAACTCCATCGATATGTGCTTCTACTTCTAAGTCTGCACCTCTAATAGTAACAATATTCATCCAGGCTTCCCTTCTTCCACCTTTACCTTTTGGCATGTCGAACATCTAGAGACAAACTCCACTGCCCTCTTCTGTCCCTTGCCAACAGAAAATCCGCTTCACTATACATTTTGTCCCCTCCGAGGCGAATGGTCATTGGAGAATGGTGACACTCAGCTAAAACTTTCTCTTAAACATCCTCCAACGTAGGAACACTCTATATCTTCTTAAACATCCTCTTTTGTTAATCGCATACCAACCGACATGAGGGAAATGCTCTCTCATACTTAGCTTGTACAAAATATATACCATCATTGCATCTTTCTTCTGCTCATTCCCGATGCTGTCCATCAATGCTGGCCTACTTCCATTGTGCCAAATATACTAAAGTGGCTATCGATAGCGGTTGGAAATTGAAATTCGAGAGGAATTGCAATTGCCGTTGTTCATGTATACACTAAGAGCAACATACCTCTGCCTAAGGGCGCTGGTAACAACATTCTTTTTTTTTGGGGTATATTTATCTCAAAATCACATGATGCTATAAAATCCATCCACCTTGGTGCATAAGATTCAAAAAATTTTAAGAAAATATGCATTTAAGGGATTTGTGGTCGGTGAATAATTCAAACCTTTCTCCTAAAAGATAGTGCCTCCACATTTTTAAAGCAAAGATGATAGCTACTAATTCCAAGTCCTGAGTCGGGTACTACTTCTCATAGTTCTTCAACTACCTACCTATATAGGCTATTACTTTGGCCTCTTGCATAAGCACAACTCCTAATCTCATATCACATGCGTCGGTGTAAATAGTGAAAGACTTCATCCCATCCGAAATCGTAAGTACTAGCGTACTCGTCAACATCTCCTTCAGCTTCTCAAATATTTCCATGTATTTCTAATCCTATGTAGAAACTATTTTTTTTTGATTAAGCGAGCAAGTGGGACTGTTATATTTACAAAGTCCTTAATGAATTTCCTATAGTAACCTGCCAGCCCAAGAAAACTACTAACTTCTGTGGAGTTCTTCAAAATCTTCCATTCTTGAATAGCTTCCACCTCTGCAGGACCACAGACAACCCCTTCTCAGAAACAACATACCATAGAAATCTTACCTCATTCTTCCAAAAATGACACTTTGAGAATTTGGCTTTTTGTTAACGGCTTCTCAAAGTCCTCGGTACCTCCCTTAAGTGATTTCTACGCTCACCCTTACTTTTGGAGAATACTAGAATATTGTTTCCAAATACTACGACAAATTTATTAAGTGTCCCCCTAAAGACTCTGCTCAACAAATCTACAAAGTACACATGCGCATTACTCAATCCAAAAGACAGTACTTTCCATTCATATAGTCATCTGGAATGCAAAAAATGGTCTTCTACTTGCTATCCTTAGCTATTCTAAATTGGTGAAATCCAGTGATGGAGTCGAATGGAGAAAAGATTTTGGCTTCCACAAGCAGATCAAACAAGTCATCAATTCTAGGTGAGGGATACTTTTTTTTGGTTAGCTTGTTAAGCTCATTATATTCAATGCATAGCCTTAATAATCCATCTACCTTAGTGGTCAAGACAACTAGTGGTCCCCATTCAGAAGTACTTCGGCGAATAAATCCCTTCTATGATAGTTTCAACATATGTGTTTTCCAACTTTCACCTTTCTTTAGGGGCCATATGCCTTAATGGCAGAGCGACAGGCCAAGCATCCTTCTTCAAATCAATCCTATATTCAATCTCCCTTTGGGATGGATGACCAAAGACTTCTTTAAAAAATGTATGGAAAGTCTTTGACTACGGGCGTGGATAAGATTTCAGCATGTGATAGGATAAGAGAATATAAATAGCTTAACCCGACTAAGTTTTAGGGTATACATCGAATATTTATCTTTTGTCACCTACAACTCCTTAACCAAACGATCCTTCTATCACAATCTAAGGTAGCCTTATTATAAGATAACCAATCCATCACTAGGATAAGTCCATACCCCTTAAAGCTAAGAATATACGTGTTATACGTAAAATCAACGTTACATATTTCCACAACTAAGTCTATACAAAACAAAGAAAGATGTATTGACCACTCAATAGGATTTGATATGTCTATTGGATCGGTGCCCACTTAGGTTTTTAGACTCAAGTAGTTAAGTATATTACTAGCTATAAGATACTCTCGAATCAAATAAGGTATGGATAGTATTCTCGAAAATAATAGTTGTACCTTCCATTGCGGCTTTTCCTTGATCTCCAATATGAGGTCTACTCGAGATAGATACAACATCAATGGCATAAGACATCCCAGTTCGTCCCTCCTTTGCTAGCTTTAGACACATATTCTTGTAGTGTTCCTCCTTAGGGTAGTGATAGAATATTCCTTTGAACTCCTCCCTCATCAAGCTCACCTTGCAGTCCTTAGCAACATGCCTCTTCTTCTGACGTCTATGGCATGATATACTTCCCTTCTTGATTTTCCCTTGACCTTCTTGTCCATCCAAAATACAACTTTCTTTTCTCCACCTTGACGTTGCGTCGGTCCTACCATCTCCTTTTCCTCACTACAAGTAGTCCGCAACATGGTCATTTAAACTATCATGTCATAAGTGGCGCCACAGGTACTTGGGTCAATAACAGCTCCTTAAGTGGAGATTTTAGGCATTTAACAAACTTTACAGCCTTCTTCATCGGATGTTAATTAAACACAATCCAAGCTAGCTTCGTGAACTTACCGATATACTCCTTCAACATGGAGCCTCCATTCCTAAGTTATATAAATGTTTCCAATTGCAAACTTACTTTAGCTCTTTACATGAACCGCGACTTGAAGCTAGTTCTGAATTCAACTCAAGTGATTCCCTCCTCATCGTTCTCCTTACCCACTATAGTCCACCAATCTAGCACCTCCCTTTATAGATTCCATGCAACCATCATCCTCTTGATCCACTCCTCCAATCCAAGCTCCTAAATTATATGCTCATAGTCATTAATCTATGCCTTTTTCTTCACGAAACCCTCAGCTCCCATATACACCATCCTCCTATATTCTGGAAGCTTTACACATTTTGGGAAAGTCTGGTGAATGTGGTGCTACTTTAGTAGGCGGAGCAACAGGTGCTATTGGCGGAGGTTGTTGAGGAGTAGGAACTTTTCCTATGTGCCTCAGATATTTTTTGAATCATTTTGGCATCCCCCTAATTGTGGGTGTTTCTTAGGTAGATGGGTTCCTAGCATTAAAGGAATGGTTTTTACCATCTATCTGTAGGTTTAAACTTTTAACCATAACTTCCTAAGATAATATTATTTGCCGATAAAGATTTTCCTAGTATGTTTGCTTATGTTCATAAAAGTGTGTGCACACCCACATTGGGGTTTTGAAAAATACTTCAAAAACAACAAATACGTACTCTTATGTATACTTATCCCTGTTGAAAGAGTAATCTAAGCGTTGATACCAAACGTAACAACCCACCTTAAAACGGGTCAAATTTTCGACTCAATAAAACTAATTGAACCTTAAGCCTATTCCAACGCTAGCTATTGATTGGTAAATTGATACAATGAACAATATATAGAATTATCTATCAATGCCTATAGGATTTCACAATGGAAAGGATAAAATATAGTAATAGAAATAAGTACCCATTTCATGAAAATTCAAACCTCAAAAATACAATATATCATCTCAAATATCCAAAATACAATATTCCAAAAACAACATCAACATGTTTAGAATTGGGTGCATAAAAGTATATCAAAAACATAAAGAAATAGATAAACTGCCACAAGTCTTTGCCTCCACCTTCAAATTCTCATTCAACGTTGTTTCCCTAAACCTGTGTGTTGTAATGAGGAGGGGTCAGAATAACAATGTCCGACGACTGAAAATCTAAAGTCTTGCCATAATGGTATTGGGTAGTATCATTTATATAAGAAATACATCCCACACATCCTTTACTATATCCTACCAAATATACCTCCTACTAAAAGCCCAAAAGCCTTTCTAGTCCAACTCCAAAATGTACCTTCTACTGTAGGCCAAAGGCCCTTTCTAATCCAATGCAAGTACTATCAATCATGTCCTAAAAATGTGAGAGGATAAGTCACTTAAATACCTCTTTAATGGAAATTAAGCATGCTCTGATCATTTAATACCTATATCCTAGACAGATCCTCGTCATTTAATACTTAACACAAGGTGGACCCGTCTCTGGTACTACCTAGCTGACATTTTAAGAAATCCCATACAACCACTTAATACTTCATTTATTGGAAGATGTAGAACATACAATAGCTAATTAAAATCTCAAACTTGAAGCGGGCCTTTTTTGAGATTTCTCATTACCACACCTAATAGATAATCCGTATTATACCCCATACCCAAAACATGATGTCTCATATTGATTTGCCTATTCATAGGTACTGCTAGCAAGATTAACTTGGAAGATTTATCCTACAGAATTGGGACAAATCTCGCATCCACCGGTACTTATTATAGGCGATGTCTTATATCAGCCCCAAAGTCACACTATTGATAGCTAGATGAGCTAGGCAGACATCTGAGTGATTTTGACTGACCTTGCATCCCTATAGCGTAGTCATTTTCCCGCTCTCCTAACATACTACCATGGATATATACTATGTGTATATTATACCTCATCCGCATTTATGTACCAAGTCCATGTAAGGAAAACTCCTTTCTTTATCAAATTCATTAAGCGAAAAGCAATCTTTAAGAAATCTGTATGAATATCTTATAATAACCTACTAGACCCAAAAAGCTCATAATGTCAATTGCACTTTCCAGCCTCTACCTATCCGGAATAGCCACTAGCTTAGCAGGATCAACAGAAATACCTTCCGCCGAAATAACATGACCTAAGAACGTAACTTTGGAACACCAAAAGTGACATTTTGAGAAGGGGCCTTCAATACATGCTCTCTTAGTGTTTCTAATACAATCCTTAGATGACATGCATGTGAAGACCCGCAAATCCGTACTCCTTGAATATACACTAATCTCCATTAATTAATTCAATATGAACAGAAATACGAATTCTCAATGTTTAAGAAAAAGAAAAAGAGAGAAGAAGAGAGAAGAAGATAGAAAATAGAGAGAAGAAAATAGAAAATAGAACGGAACAGAACACAGCAGAACAATAACAGAATCTCACAATCGCAGCGGAACAACATATAATAAATGAATAATCTTTAAACAAAGAACTATATCAGTTATTACATTTTATACATTACATTACACCATCATCAGAGTGTACAACAACATACAACAACAAACAGCGCAGCGGAAAAAGAAATACTATATACTAGTAATACGCCATGCCATCCAGCTTGCCTCCTGCAACTCCTGAATATCCTGCTAAACCTTAACTCTTGACTGCCCGTGTGGAAATTGGTGGGCACCCAGAGTTTAGGAAGGAAAACAATAAACTCCGAGTCAGTCATGTGACTGGTGTGAGAACTCAAAACAGTTTATTTATCTTTGAAAACAAAATAGATGAATATTTTTAAAGTCAATTCGCAATGCTTTTAAAAATGAGACTACCATAAGGCCTCCCGCACACACACACAATGCAAACGCAGAATCGGAGGAGATTTCTCCTTATGATAGTCAAAGATGCTTGATACGCATTAAAAAGAACATTTGATATTGTTAATAGTGCATAGTGTAGGAAAAATTTATTTCGAAAGTAGAATATAAATCTTAGCCAGCATAGACATTTCGAACTATGCCTACTATAGCTACCATCTAAACAGTGGTGACCACCATAAGTAAATGGCAGGTTCTACAACTAATACCGTACAAGTTTCGTATTGGGAATTGGATTTCCAACGAATGATCAGGCCAAGGAACTTCCCATTTCCACATGAGAATGCCTCTGGATGGACATCCCCGAGAACCAAACCGGATCTCTACCAACACAAGGCCGGGTTACCCCTAACTGAGTAACAACTTACCGAATATGCCATCCCCCGGTCCTTTGGGACCTTTCAACCGAGCGCTCGTAATCAATTCACACAATCATAAAGTGTTTTCAACATGAGTAAGTATCTGGGCTCCATACCATGATACCACCCTTTTCCAGAAGGAAATGCACATATCCTAAAGGGCGCTGCCCCTCATAACCTTGCTGCATCTTTCCTGTTTTGACCATTCACGGGGTGTGAGGCTCGACGAAGTCACGTCCACAAAAACATACTTTATACAAAAGCCATGCTTTGGGTCAACAAATGATCATAGAAATGGTCACCAGGATAGACGATCAAATAAATGATCCTATCACAAATAATCAACACAAGGATCATTTCACAGCAACACTCAGCATGTCACATTACCAAATTGGGAATATATCGCTGATAACCTTCAACTACATAACCTCTGAGCTCGTACGTCTCAGAGAAGGGTGTTAAGCTAAAAGAATAAATTCTCCGCCACCAACAGAAATATATTTGAAATAAATCTGCTTTATATCTCAATTTGTAACGTCAGACATACAATCCATACAAGTCTGTTCCGGGCTCGAACAGAACCGAAGGCACTTACAAAGAAGTCCTTGCAATCCGGATATCCACAATCCGATCGGATTCACCATCACATATGGAGAACTCTATACCGGAGCAACTCGGTGTAGAGTCAATCGACAGGTCATCCTATCGCTCTCGCAAATACCGGGTCTTCAACACCGATCTTCAATGCTATCCATTACGTCGTATCACTATTCGGAATGGGTAATCTGAATAACGAGCGCAATAATTTAAAAATAAGTGTGCATTCAAATTCAGCAAATCACAACAAATACCTTTCAAAGGTAAATATTGATAGTCGGTTATTGAACTATCAATGGATATGCACAACATCACCAGATTCCAAATAATTTTCCAAATTTTTTTATTTCCCAAAGATATCTTTACAAGATATATAATTTTCACACTTCAAAAATAAATCAATATTTATTTTTAAACAAATTCTCCTTTTCATTCATAAATTCCATAGTGAATTTATATTTCAAAATATCCATGCATATACGATTTCAATTATTCATTTCAATTTATCTTCAAAAAGATAAATTCTCAAAATATTCACTTTATATTGGAAAACATTTCCATACTTATTTAATAAGTAATTCACAAATCTTTTATTTTCAAGTCTTGGAAAATATTCAATATACTTAAATCGAAATTAAGTATATATTTCATTCTTAAGGAAATCATTCTCTTAAACATATTTATTTGGGCCAAAACAAATGTTGCGTAAAACATCGTTACGACAACCCAAAATCTCTAGTATAGGGATTCGAAATTAAAATAGATATATAAATCCCAATACTATACAAAATATTTCCTTTCGGAAACCATTTACTATAACAACAGTGTTATAGTCCACTATTTCCTTTTATTTCTCGAAAACGTCTATTTCAACAATGAATGTTGAAATTTATGGTTTCGAATCTCAACATATTTAAAACATCGTTAGATCGTTTTAATTCTATTTAAAACATCACATCTAAACATTTTCTTTAACATATTATTCACTATTCAAAAACGTGAATATACTTCGTTAACAAATTTCATCCTTCTATTCTTTTTATTTTAAAGGTTTATTCACTGTCGAAAACGTGAATATAACTTCATAAATAAGTTATAAAAATTAACTTATCAAAATAAGTCGTTTGCGAATTTATAAAACAACGTTTATAAATTCCATTTCTATTTATCTTATAACATCTTTCTTTATAAATTTTCTTTATTAACCTATTCACTTTATATCTCAATTATGAACCAAAAGTCCATATTATAAGTTAAATACTTATAAAACGATTATTTACAAAATCGTTCTTTTAAACTTCATAATTATGAATTTTATAACTTATAAGATTCAATTATTTATCCAAAACCATTCTTTAATAACTTCACGAAATTTATAAATCTTATTATTTATAAATTTCACTTATAACTTCACCATTTATAATTCTATAAATTCAATTCACTTATGCAATCCATTTTCACTTCATTCAAACACTTATAAAAACTCGTTTTATAATTCAAATATTTTAATTTATAAATATCCATTTTATAAATCTTTTATACAAATCAATTTGTATTATTATTCTAAAACGTCTTTAAACTTCTTTATAATTTCATCCTTTTGATTTATAAAATAATCAAATTTTATAAATCCTATATTTAAACTTTTTACAATAAATTCAAAAATTCCGATTTAACTATTTTATAAAATCATTAGCATCATATTCTCAAAAATCAGTTTTTAACTATATTTCTCAAAAATCATAATTTTTTATAACATTAAAATTATACGTTTATTTATTTAAAATGGATCAATTCCAAACATATAGTATATTTTCAAAAATCACTTTAAAAATCATTTTAAAGTTCCAAATTTGGTCCAATGATGCTACATACCAAATAGTCAATCACGACAACAACGACATCATATATCGATATGATAATCCATCAAATATCTGAATTCAAATAAAAACTGTTGAGGAATCTAGTTGGATCCCTCCAACCTGTTTTCCTGCATCCACAAACATTAGCACAATACCAATTCCGCTCCAGTACGGAATTATCGCGGTATATGGGTTTTAAAATATTATCCGCTTAATAGACGGCGCAATAGGGTCTCATCCGCTATACAAATGCGGGAAATCAATAGCTCCAATATATACATATGCCAATATATATATATATATATATATATATATATATATATTGCTATTATATATAATACCAATTTCACTGTTTATGAAATATTCGCGGTATATGTTTTTAATAAATAACATCCGCTTACTAACGGCGTATAATGTCTATTTTAACAATCAATAGATAACAATCATCATTCAAACATGCATTCAAATATTTTAAATCTAACTATTTAAAATAAAATCGAAACTGATTCGATTGAGTGAGAAGTTCTCACCTTGATTTCAATTTCGTTTTAGCGATTTATTTCGAATAAAATTAAACGGACGTTTAATTTTACCCGAAATTCTCACTAACTCCAAAAGACTCCAATCCAATTCCATAGCATAGTGCTCGTCTATACGATTCCAACGCAACTGGTTTCGCTCGTTTTCGACCTCGTATGAAAAAGATATGATTTTATGAAGTTTACACGATTTTATAATTAAAATTACAACATAACTTATAAACTTTTAAACCTAAATCTATTCTGGCCATTGGATCTTCAAACCCCCTCATCATAGCCGTAGGACGCACCCCCCCTCCCCCCCCCCCCACTCCATCTTCACGCGTTTCCTCCAGTTCTTGTTCGAACGCAAGAACCCATCATGCTGCCCCCTAGGGTTTAATATCACGGCAACATCGTTCATCTACACGCCGATCAGGAAGCACCATCGAGAAGCTCTTCACCAACACCTTGCTCGGCCTAAACATGGAGGAGCTCGGCTGTCCCAAGCCTTGGGTATTGAGCACGAAACGCACGGTGTACATCTCCACTTTGCCGTCGATCCATGGCTCCAAACGCGATCATAACCGTTGAACTTCAAGATCTCAACGTGCTCTTCATCTTTCGTGTTGGGAGTTTTCGATATTAATGAACGGATTTGGAGATTTGAGGGGAAGAAGGTCGCGTGTTTCTGGCCGTTCATATAGGGGGCGGCGGCTGCTAGGGTTAGGGTTTTATATATATATATATATATTTTTAATTTAGAGAGAGAGGGGGCTATTTATAGAAGAACGAACGACACTATTCATTCCGGAAATTCCGAACTCCGATTTACGCGCCGTAACCAGCGTTTCTAGGGTTTACCCCGCGTTCCGGACACAATGGAATAGGTTTCGAAAGCTAATTCGGACATCTGTGCGAGTTATGGCAACAAACGATCGATTTAAATTAAACCAATTTAAACGATTTTCTAGGCGTTTTAATTTGTACCGGACAAACGGTAAATCCGATTGACACGAAATTTGAAACCATACAATAATATCACATTATGGATCCGATGAAACTGGTTTCGTCCAATTCTGAGAATGTTCAAAAATTGACTATTTTCACTAGTCGATTTAATATTAAAATATTCAATTTTCACAAATTAACTTTTAATTCGATTTTAAAAGTTCTAAAATATCTTTCTAACTCCAACATGATAAAATAAAATTTTACAAATCATTTTCAATCATATTTAACCCAATTTTCAATTATTTCCATAATTTGACATAATAAATTATCGATTTAATTATTCAGTTAAATCCAATTATTCAAAATAAAATTTATTCGACTTATAAATTCACTTATTAATATTTAAAATTAATTAAATATTCAAATTTAAATTACTAAAATTTCTGGGTCGTTACAATCTTCCCCCCTTAAAAGAATTTCGTCCTCGAAATTATCAAGTAAGAAAAGTTACAGAACCCATTAACTTTCCAAAATTCATACTTAAACTTCTTACAATAACTTTACTAAGTTTTCAAATCATACATAGTTATCTTTCCAAAAACAACTACTATTGTTTAACTTTCAACTCCAAATCAAAGTTAAAGTTTTCAAAATTTTCCAATTTTCTCAAATTTTTTCTAACGCCTTAAATTTTCGAAAAAATTCGCCATAGTCTCCTTTGCGCGGCTCGATCCGAAAAAAAATGACAGTATATATATGACAAATATACATCTCATCAAGTAATGAGGCATCCCGCAGGGAAAAAAGTATAAAAGTACGGTATTTAATCCGAGATATGTACCTTATATTTTATTAGCGAGCATATACGGCTAATATAGTGCGAAAGCGAGCTCCAAATGCGAAGCAAACGCGATCCGCACCAACTAAACACTCAACAAACAACATGAGAATCATGTATATAGAAAATAGTATCAATATACAACATATAGCAACGTAATAACTATATATGCCAACATAGCAAATGCAATAAAAGCAACAAATGCTAACATCAACCAACTATCATCCAACTAACATTCATAACCAATAAATATTCATTCATATTCTCATTAATATTCAATGAAATAGGTTTTTTCAATTTAATCATATTTGATTTATTAACAGTGGATGTTCACTAACATTCATTTTCAATTAGTTTATATTTACTAATCCATATTCAAGTTGGTTCACTTACAAATCAAATTCAATTCTATTTAAGATTCATTTAACTTCCAATTGAATTTCAATTACTTTAACTTTCAATTTCATTAACACTTAATGAATTATATACAATCAACTAACAATCATATAACAACCAATGTATATTAATTACAACCAAATTCCTTTGCTTTCAATTGGTTTAATTAAATTGATTTGCATTCAATTATTCAAATTCCAATAACATTAGATTTTAATGAATTAACACTTATATTCATTATTTCATATCAATTATTCACATTTAATTGATTAATATTCAATCCATTCATTCAATTCAATTACAAAAGTTGAATTTTATTTACATAAATTAAGTTCATATCTATCACTTAACTTTGTTAATTTACTTTGACACCAATATCAACATCATTCAACATCCTTTAAGTTATATTTCATTTTATAAACGTCACTTGGTTTTTTTTTTACATAACTTAAATTCCAACTTATAAATCAATTCAGCTTCCAATTCTAAAGTAAATTTTTATTTAACTTTAGATTCATTTTTATTTACAACTCATATTGATAAATATATCCATATAGTTTCACTTCTCATATATATAAGTTTATTTAACAATTGTAAATCACTTTAATTATAATTCAATTCTTATAATTCATTTGCTTATACAATTATTCTTTTATTTAGAGTATTCAAACAACCTAACAATCAACTTATATACACTTTAATAATTGTGAAAAATTATTCCTTCATATACAAAATATAATCAAGGTAAAATTATTTTATTTACCCAATTTAAAACAATATCGTCTCGGTTTATCTTGTTTAAGAGTTTAGAAACCCCTATCTACGATAGTTAGCTAGACTACATCGACTGGAATCTATAAACAATCAACCGATAAGTCAACACAATACAAAACAATTTATATTCACTAACAAATACGCTCTCGTATCTATTATTACACTCAAACTCATTCTAGAGTACTACTGACTCTATCTCTAATGAGTACTACCCAACAGAACCATGGTTGTCGCTTAACCATATGCTCCGATACCACCTGTGAAGACCCGCAAATCCGTACTCCTTGAATATACACCAATCTCCATTGATTAATTCAAGATGAACAGAAATACGAATTCTCAATGTTTAAGAAAAAGAAAAAGAGAGAAGAAGAGAGAAGAAGATAGAAAATAGAGAGAAGAAAATAGAAAATAGAACGGAACAGAACACAGCAGAACAATAACAGAATCTCACAATCGCAGCGGAACAACATATAATAAATGAATAATCTTTAAACAAAGAACTATATCAGTTATTACATTTTATACATTACATTACATCATCATCAGAGTGTACAACAACATACAACAACAAACAGTGCAGCGGAAAAAGAAATACTATATACTAGTAATACGCCATGCCATCCAGCTTGCCTCCTGCAACTCCTGAATATCCTGCTAAACCTTAACTCTTGACTGCCCGTGTGGAAATTGGTGGGCACCCAGAGTTTAGGAAGGAAAACAATAAACTCCGAGTCAGTCATGTGACTGGTGTGAGAACTCAAAACAGTTTATTTATCTTTGAAAACAAAATAGATGAATATTTTTAAAGTCAATTCGCAATGCTTTTAAAAATGAGACTACCATAAGGCCTCCCGCACACACACACAATGCAAACGCAGAATCGGAGGAGATTTCTCCTTATGATAGTCAAAGATGCTTGATACGCATTAAAAAGAACATTTGATATTATTAATAGTGCATAGTGTAGGAAAAATTTATTTCGAAAGTAGAATATAAATCTTAGCCAGCATAGACATTTCGAACTATGCCTACTATAGCTACCATCTAAACAGTGGTGACCACCATAAGTAAATGGCAGGTTCTACAACTAATACCGTACAAGTTTCGTATTGGGAATTGGATTTCCAACGAATGATCAGGCCAAGGAACTTCCCATTTCCACATGAGAATGCCTCTGGATGGACATCCCCGAGAACCAAACCGGATCTCTACCAACACAAGGCCGGGTTACCCCTAACTGAGTAACAACTGACCGAATATGCCATCCCTCGGTCCTTTGGGACCTTTCAACCGAGCGCTCATAATCAATTCACACAATCATAAAGTGTTTTCAACATGAGTAAGTATCTAGGCTCCATACCATGATACCACCCTTTTCCAGAAGGAAATGCACATATCCTAAAGGGCGCTACCCCTCATAACCTTGCTGCATCTTTCCTGTTTTGACCATTCACGGGGTGTGAGGCTCGACGAAGTCACGTCCACAAAAACATACTTTATACAAAAGCCATGCTTTGGGTCAACAAATGATCATAGAAATGGTCACCAGGATAGACGATCAAATAAATGATCCTATCACAAATAATCAACACAAGGATCATTTCACAGCAACACTCAGCATGTCACATTACCAAATTGGGAATATATCGCTGATAACCTTCAACTACATAACCTCTGAGCTCGTACGTCTCAGAGAAGGGTGTTAAGCTAAAAGAATAAATTCTCCGCCACCAACAGAAATATATTTGAAATAAATCTGCTTTATATCTCAATTTGTAACGTCAGACATACAATCCATACAAGTCTGTTCCGGGCTCGAACAGAACCGAAGGCACTTACAAAGAAGTCCTTGCAATCCGGATATCCACAATCCGATCGGATTCACCATCACATATGGAGAACTCTATACCGGAGCAACTCGGTGCAGAGTCAATCGACAGTTCATCCTATCGCTCTCGCAAATACCGGGTCTTCAACACCGATCTTCAATGCTATCCATTACGTCGTATCACTATTCGGAATGGGTAATCCGAATAACGAGCGCAATAATTTAAAAATAAGTGTGCATTCAAATTCAGCAAATCACAACAAATACCTTTCAAAGGTAAATATTGATAGTCGGTTATTGAACTATCAATGGATATGCACAACATCACCAGATTCCAAATAATTTTCCAAATTTTTTTATTTCCCAAAGATATCTTTACAAGATATATAATTTTCACACTTCAAAAATAAATCAATATTTATTTTTAAACAAATTCTCCTTTTCATTCATAAATTCCATAGTGAATTTATATTTCAAAATATCCATGCATATACGATTTCAATTATTCATTTCAATTTATCTTCAAAAAGATAAATTCTCAAAATATTCACTTTATATTGGAAAACATTTCCATACTTATTTAATAAGTAATTCACAAATCTTTTATTTTCAACTCTTGGAAAATATTCAATATACTTAAATCGAAATTAAGTATATATTTCATTCTTTAAGGAAATCATTCTCTTAAACATATTTATTTGGGCCAAAACAAATGTTGCGTAAAACATCGTTACGACAACCCAAAATCTCTAGTATAGGGATTCGAAATTAAAATAGATATATAAATCCCAATACTATACAAAACATTTCCTTTCGGAAACCATTTACTATAACAACAGTGTTATAGTCCACTATTTCCTTTTATTTCTCGAAAACGTCTATTTCAACAATGAACATTGAAATCTATGGTTTCGAATCTCAACATATTTAAAACATCGTTAGATCGTTTTAATTCTATTTAAAACATCACATCTAAACATTTTCTTTAACATATTATTCACTATTCAAAAACGTGAATATACTTCGTTCACAAATTTCATCCTTCTATTCTTTTTATTTTAAAGGTTTATTCAATGTCGAAAACGTGAATATAACTTCATAAATAAGTTATAAAAATTAACTTATCAAAATAAGTCGTTTGCGAATTTATAAAACAACGTTTATAAATTCCATTTCTATTTATCTTATAACATCTTTCTTTATAAATTTTCTTTATTAACCTATTCACTTTATATCTCAATTATGAACCAAAAGTCCATATTTTAAGTTAAATACTTATAAAACAATTATTTACAAAATCGTTCTTTTAAACTTCATAATTATGAATTTTATAACTTATAAGATTCAATTATTTATCCAAAACCATTCTTTAATAACTTCACGAAATTTATAAATCTTATTATTTATAAATTTCACTTATAACTTCACCATTTATAATTCTATAAATTCAATTCACTTATGCAATCCATTTTCACTTCATTCAAACACTTATAAAAACTCGTTTTATAATTCAAATATTTTAATTTATAAATATCCATTTTATAAATCTTTTATACAAATCAATTTGTATTATTATTCTAAAACGTCTTTAAACTTCTTTATAATTTCATCCTTTTGATTTATAAAATAATCAAATTTTATAAATCCTATATTTAAACTTTTTACAATAAATTCAAAAATTCCGATTTAACTATTTTATAAAATCATTAGCATCATATTCTCAAAAATCAGTTTTTAACTATATTTCTCAAAAATCATAATTTTTTATAACATTAAAATTATACGTTTATTTATTTAAAATGGATCAATTCCAAACATATAGTATATTTTCAAAAATCACTTTAAAAATCATTTTAAAGTTCCAAATTTGGTCCAATGATGCTACATACCAAATAGTCAATCATGACAACAACGACATCATATATCGATATGATAATCCATCAAATATCAAAATATCTGAATTCAAATAAAAACTGTTGAGGAATCCAGTTGGATCCCTCCAACCTGTTTTCCTGCATCCACAAACATTAGCACAATACCAATTCCGCTCCAGTACGGAATTATCGCGGTATATGGGATTTAAAATATTATCCGCTTAATAGAAGGCGCAATAGGGTCTCATCCGCTATACAAATGCGGGAAATCAATAACTCCAATATATACATATGCCAATATATATATATATATTGCTATTATATATAATACCAATTTCACTGTTTATGAAATATTCGCGGTATATGTTTTTAATAAATAACATCCGCTTACTAACGGCGTATAATGTCTATTTTAACAATCAATAGATAACAATCATCATTCAAACATGCATTCAAATATTTTAAATCTAACTATTTAAAATAAAATCGAAACTGATTCGATTGAGTGAGAAGTTCTCACCTTGATTTCAATTTCGTTTTAGCGATTTATTTCGAATAAAATTAAACGGACGTTTAATTTTACCCGAAATTCTCACTAACTCCAAACGACTCCAATCCAATTCCATAGCATAGTGCTCGTCCATACGATTCCAATGCAACTGGTTTCGCGCGTTTTCGACCTCGTATGAAAAAGATATGATTTTATGAAGTTTACACGATTTTATAATTGAAATTACAACATAACTTATAAACTTTTAAACCTAAATCTATTCTGGCCATTGGATCTTCAAACCCCCTCATCATAGCCATAGGATGCACCCCCCCTACTCCATCTTCACGCGTTTCCTCCAGTTCTTGTTCGAACGCAAGAACCCATCATGCTGCCCCCTAGGGTTTAATATCACGGCAACATCGTTCATCTACACGCCGATCAGGAAGCACCATCGAGAAGCTCTTCACCAACACCTTGCTCGGCCTAAACATGGAGGAGCTCGGCTGTCCCAAGCCTTGGGAATTGAGCACGAAACGCACGGTGTACATCTCCACTTTGCCGTCGATCCATGGCTCCAAACGCGATCATAACCATTGAACTTCAAGATCTCAACGTGCTCTTCATCTTTCGTGTTGGGAGTTTTCGATATTAATGAACGGATTTGGAGATTTGATGGGAAGAAGGTCGCGTGTTTCTGGCCGTTCATATAGGGGGCGGCGGCTGCTAGGGTTAGGGTTTTATATATATATATATATTTTTAATTTAGAGAGAGAGGGGGCTATTTATAGAAGAACGAACGACACTATTCATTCCGGAAATTCCGAACTCCGATTTACGCGCCGTAACCAGCGTTTCTAGGGTTTACCCTGCGTTCCGGACACAATGGAATAGGTTTCGAAAGCTAATTCGGACATCTGTGCGAGTTATGGCAACAAACGATCGATTTAAATTAAACCGATTTAAACGATTTTCTAGGCGTTTTAATTTGTACCGGACAAACGGTAAATCCGATTGACACGAAATTTGAAACCATACAATAATATCACATTATGGATCCGATGAAACTGGTTTCGTCCAATTCTGAGAATGTTTAAAAATTGACTATTTTCACTAGTCGATTTAATATTAAAATATTCAATTTTCACAAATTAACTTTTAATTCGATTTTAAAAGTTCTAAAATATCTTTCTAACTCCAACACGATAAAATAAAATTTTACAAATCATTTTCAATCATATTTAACCCAATTTTCAATTATTTCCATAATTTGACATATTAAATTATCGATTTAATTATTCAATTAAATCCAATTATTCAAAATAAAATTTATTCGACTTATAAATTCACTTATTAATATTTAAAATTAATTAAATATTCAAATTTAAATTACTAAAATTTCTGGGTCGTTACAATCTTCCCCCCTTAAAAGAATTTCGTCCTCGAAATTATCAAGTAAGAAAAGTTACAAAATCCATTAACTTTCCAAAATTCATAGTTAAACTTCTTACAATAACTTTACTAAGTTTTCAAATCATACTTAGTTATCTTTCCAAAAACAACTACTATTGTTTAACTTTCAACTCGAAATCAAAGTTAAAGTTTTCAAAATTTTCCAATTTTCTCAAATTTTTTCTAACGCCTTAAATTTTCGGAAAAATTCGCCATAGTCTCCTTTGCGCGGCTCGATCCGAAAAAAAATGACAGTACATATATCACAAATATACATCTCATCAAGTAATGAGGCATCCCGCAGGGAAAAAAGTATAAAAGTACGGTATTTAATCCGAGATATGTACCTTATATTTTATTAGCGAGCATATACGGCTAATATAGCGCGAAAGCGAGCTCCAAATGCGAAGCAAACGCGATCCGCACCTACTAAACACTCAACAAACAACATGAGAATCATGTATATAGACAATAGTATCAATATACAACATATAGCAACGTAATAACTATATATGCCAACATAGCAAATGCAATAAAAGCAACAAATGCTAACATCAACCAACTATCATCCAACTAACATTCATAACCAATAAATATTCATTCATATTCTCATTAATATTCAATGAAATAGGTTTTTTCAATTTAATCATATTTGATTTATTAACAGTGGATGTTCACTAACATTCATTTTCAATTAGTTTATATTTACTAATCCATATTCAAGTTGGTTCACTTCCAAATCAAATTCAATTCTATTTAAGATTCATTTAACTTCCAATTGAATTTCAATTACTTTAACTTTCAATTTCATTAACACTTAATGAATTATATACAATCAACTAACAATCATATAACAACCAATGTATATTAATTACAACCAAATTCCTTTGCTTTCAATTGGTTTAATTAAATTGATTTGCATTCAATTATTCAAATTCCAATAACATTAGATTTTAATGAATTAACACTTATATTCATTATTTCATATCAATTATTCACATTTAATTGATTAATATTCAATCCATTCATTCAATTCAATTACAAAAGTTGAATTTCATTTACATAAATTAAGTTCATATCTATCACTTAACTTTGTTAATTTACTTTGACACCAATATCAACATCATTCAACATCCTTTAAGTTATATTTCATTTTATAAACGTCACTTGGTTTTTTTTTTACATAACTTAAATTCCAACTTATAAATCAATTCAGCTTCCAATTCTAAAGTAAATTTTTATTTAACTTTAGATTCATTTTTATTTACAACTCATATTGATAAATATATCCATATAGTTTCACTTCTCATATATATAAGTTTATTTCACAATTGTAAATCACTTTAATTATAATTCAATTCTTATAATTCATTTGCTTATACAATTATTCTTTTATTTAGATTATTCAAACAACCTAACAATCAACTTATATACACTTTAATAATTGTGAAAAATTATTCCTTCATATACAAAATATAATCAAGGTAAAATTATTTTATTTACCCAATTTAAAACAATATCGTGTCGGTTTATCTTGTTTAAGAGTTTAGAAACCCCTATCTACGATAGTTAGCTAGACTACATCGACTGGAATCTATAAACAATCAACCGATAAGTCAACACAATACAAAACAATTTATATTCACTAACAAATACGCTCTCGTATCTATTATTACACTCAAACTCATTCTAGAGTACTACTGACTCTATCTCTAATGAGTACTACCCAACAGAACCATGGTTGTCGCTTAACCATATGCTCCGATACCACCTGTGAAGACCCGCAAATCCGTACTCCTTGAATATACACCAATCTCCATTGATTAATTCAAGATGAACAGAAATACGAATTCTCAATGTTTAAGAAAAAGAAAAAGAGAGAAGAAGAGAGAAGAAGATAGAAAATAGAGAGAAGAAAATAGAAAATAGAACGGAACAGACCACAGCAGAACAATAACAGAATCTCACAATCGCAGCGGAACAACATATAATAAATGAATAATCTTTAAACAAAGAACTATATCAGTTATTACATTTTATACATTACATTACATCATCATCAGAGTGTACAACAACATACAACAACAAACAGTGCAGCGGAAAAAGAAATACTATATACTAGTAATACGCCATGCCATCTAGCTTGCCTCCTGCAACTCCTGAATATCCTGCTAAACCTTAACTCTTGACTGCCCGTGTGGAAATTGGTGGGCACCCAGAGTTTAGGAAGGAAAACAATAAACTCCGAGTCAGTCATGTGACTGGTGTGAGAACTCAAAACAGTTTATTTATCTTTGAAAACAAAATAGATGAATATTTTTAAAGTCAATTCGCAATGCTTTTAAAAATGAGACTACCATAAGGCCTCCCGCACACACACACAATGCAAACGCAGAATCGGAGGAGATTTCTCCTTATGATAGTCAAAGATGCTTGATACGCATTAAAAAGAACATTTGATATTATTAATAGTGCATAGTGTATGAAAAATTTATTTCGAAAGTAGAATATAAATCTTAGCCAGCATAGACATTTCGAACTATGCCTACTATAGCTACCATCTAAACAGTGGTGACCACCATAAGTAAATGGCAGGTTCTACAACTAATACCGTACAAGTTTCGTATTGGGAATTGGATTTCCAACGAATGATCAGGCCAAGGAACTTCCCATTTCCACATGAGAATGCCTCTGGATGGACATCCTCGAGAACCAAACCGGATCTCTACCAACACAAGGCCGGGTTACCCTTAACTGAGTAACAACTGACCGAATATGCCATCCCCCGGTCCTTTGGGACCTTTCAACCGAGCGCTCATAATCAATTCACACAATCATAAAGTGTTTTCAACATGAGTAAGTATCTGGGCTCCATACCATGATACCACCCTTTTCCAGAAGGAAATGCACATATCCTAAAGGGCGCTACCCCTCATAACCTTGCGGCACCTTTCCTGTTTTGACCATTCACGGGGTGTGAGGCTCGACGAAGTCACGTCCACAAAAACATACTTTATACAAAAGCCATGCTTTGGGTCAACAAATGATCATAGAAATGGTCACCAGGATAGACGATCAAACAAATGATCCTATCACAAATAATCAACACAAGGATCATTTCACAGCAACACTCAGCATGTCACATTACCAAATTGGGAATATATCGCTGATAACCTTCAACTACATAACCTCTGAGCTCGTACGTCTCAGAGAAGGGTGTTAAGCTAAAAGAATAAATTATCCGCCACCAACAGAAATATATTTGAAATAAATCTGCTTTATATCTCAATTTGTAACGTCAGACATACAATCCATACAAGTCTGTTGCGGGCTCGAACAGAACCGAAGGCACTTACAAAGAAGTCCTTGCAATCCGGATATCCACAATCTGATCGGACTCACCATCACATATGGAGAACTCTATACCGGAGCAAATCGGTGCAGAGTCAATCGACAGGTCATCCTATCGCTCTCGCAAATACCGGGTCTTCAACACCGATCTTCAATGCTATCCATTACGTCGTATCACTATTCGGAATGGGTAATCCGAATAACGAGCGCAATAATTTAAAAATAAGTGTGCATTCAAATTCAGCAAATCACAACAAATACCTTTCAAAGGTAAATATTGATAGTCGGTTATTGAACTATCAATGGATATGCACAACATCACCAGATTCCAAATAATTTTCCAAATTTTTTTATTTCCCAAAGATATCTTTACAAGATATATAATTTTCACACTTCAAAAATAAATCAATATTTATTTTTAAACAAATTCTCCTTTTCATTCATAAATTCCATAGTGAATTTATATTTCAAAATATCCATGCATATACGATTTCAATTATTCATTTCAATTTATCTTCAAAAAGATAAATTCTCAAAATATTCACTTTATATTGGAAAACATTTCCATACTTATTTATTAAGTAATTCACAAATCTTTTATTTTCAACTCTTGGAAAATATTCAATATACTTAAATCGAAATTAAGTATATATTTCATTCTTTAAGGAAATCATTCTCTTAAACATATTTATTTGGGCCAAAACAAATGTTGCGTAAAACATCGTTACGACAACCCAAAATCTCTAGTATAGGGATTCGAAATTAAAATAGATATATAAATCCCAATACTATACAAAACATTTCCTTTCGGAAACCATTTACTATAACAACAGTGTTATAGTCCACTATTTCCTTTTATTTCTCGAAAACGTCTATTTCAACAATGAATGTTGAAATCTATGGTTTCGAATCTCAACATATTTAAAACATCGTTAGATCGTTTTAATTCTATTTAAAACATCACATCTAAACATTTTCTTTAACATATTATTCACTATTCAAAAACGTGAATATACTTCGTTAACAAATTTCATCCTTCTATTCTTTTTATTTTAAAGGTTTATTCACTGTCGAAAACGTGAATATAACTTCGTAAATAAGTTATAAAAATTAACTTATCAAAATAAGTCGTTTGCGAATTATAAAACAACGATTATAAATTCCATTTCTATTTATCTTATAACATCTTTCTTTATAAATTTTCTTTATTAACCTATTCAATTTATATCTCAATTATGAACCAAAAGTCCATATTATAAGTTAAATACTTATAAAACGATTATTTACAAAATCGTTCTTTTAAACTTCATAATTATGAATTTTATAACTTATAAGATTCAATTATTTATCCAAAACCATTCTTTAATAACTTCATGAAATTTATAAATCTTATTATTTATAAATTTCACTTATAACTTCACCATTTATAATTCTATAAATTCAATTCACTTATGCAATCCATTTTCACTTCATTCAAACACTTATAAAAACTCGTTTTATAATTCAAATATTTTAATTTATAAATATCCATTTTATAAATCTTTTATACAAATCAATTTGTATTATTATTCTAAAACGTCTTTAAACTTCTTTATAATTTCATCCTTTTGATTTTTAAAATAATCAAATTTTATAAATCCTATATTTAAACTTTTTACAATAAATTCAAAAATTCCGATTTAACTATTTTATAAAATCATCAGCATCATATTCTCAAAAATCAGTTTTTAACTATATTTCTCAAAAATCATAACTTTTTATAACATTAAAATTATACATTTATTTATTTAAAATGGATCAATTCCAAACATATAGTATATTTTCAAAAATCACTTTAAAAATCATTTTAAAGTTCCAAATTTGGTCCAATGATGCTACATACCAAATAGTCAATCACGACAACAACGACATCATATATCGATATGATAATCCATTAAATATCAAAATATCTGAATTCAAATAAAAACTGTTGAGGAATCCAGTTGGATCCCTCCAACCTGTTTTCCTGCATCCACAAACATTAGCACAATACCAATTCCGCTCCAGTACGGAATTATCGCGGTATATGGGATTTAAAATATTATCCGCTTAATAGACGGCGCAATAGGGTCTCATCCGCTATACAAATGCGGGAAATCAATAACTCCAATATATACATATGCCAATATATATATATTGCAATTATATATAATACCAATTTCACTGTTTATGAAATATTCGCGGTATATGTTTTTAATAAATAACATCCGCTTACTAACGGCGTATAATGTCTATTTTAACAATCAATAGATAACAATCATCATTCAAACATGCATTCAAATATTTTAAATCTAACTATTTAAAATAAAATCGAAACTGATTCGATTGAGTGAGAAGTTCTCACCTTGATTTCAATTTCGTTTTAGCGATTTATTTCGAATAAAATTAAACGGACGTTTAATTTTACCCGAAATTCTCACTAACTCCAAACGACTCCAATCCAGTTCCATAGCATAGTGCTCGTCCATACGATTCCAACGCAACTAGTTTCGCGCGTTTTCGACCTCGTATGAAAAAGATATGATTTTATGAAGTTTACACGATTTTATAATTAAAATTACAACATAACTTATAAACTTTTAAACCTAAATCTATTCTGGCCATTGGATCTTCAAACCCCCTCATCATAGCCGTAGGACGCACCCCCCCCCCCCCCCCCCACTCCATCTTCACGCGTTTCCTCCAGTTCTTGTTCGAACGCAAGAACCCATCATGCTGCCCCCTAGGGTTTAATATCACGGCAACATCGTTCATCTACACGCCGATCAGGAAGCACCATCGAGAAGCTCTTCACCAACACCTTGCTCGGCCTAAACATGGAGGAGCTCGGCTGTCCCAAGCCTTGGGAATTGAGCACGAAACGCACGGTGTACATCTCCACTTTGCCGTCGATCCATGGCTCCAAACGCGATCATAACCGTTGAACTTCAAGATCTCAACGTGCTCTTCATCTTTCGTGTTGGGAGTTTTCGATATTAATGAACGGATTTGGAGATTTGAGGGAAGAAGGTCGCGTGTTTCTGGCCGTTCATATAGGGGGCGGCGGCTGCTAGGGTTAGGGTTATATATATATATATATATATTTTTAATTTAGAGAGAGAGGGGGCTATTTATAGAAGAACGAACGACACTATTCATTCCGGAAATTCCGAACTCCGATTTACGCGCCGTAACCAGCGTTTCTAGGGTTTACCCCGCGTTCCGGACATAATGGAATAGGTTTCGAAAGCTAATTCGGACATCTGTGCGAGTTATGGCAACAAACGATCGATTTAAATTAAACCGATTTAAACGATTTTCTAGGCGTTTTAATTTGTACCGGACAAACGGTAAATCCGATTGACACGAAATTTGAAACCATACAATAATATCACATTATGGATCCAATGAAACTGGTTTCGTCCAATTATGAGAATGTTCAAAAATTGACTATTTTCACTAGTCGATTTAATATTAAAATATTCAATTTTCACAAATTAACTTTTAATTCGATTTTAAAAGTTCTAAAATATCTTTCTAACTCCAACATGATAAAATAAAATTTTACAAATCATTTTCAATCATATTTAACCCAATTTTCAATTATTTCCATAATTTGACATATTAAATTATCGATTTAATTATTCAATTAAGTCCAATTATTCAAAATAAAATTTATTCGACTTATAAATTCACTTATTAATATTTAAAATTAATTAAATATTCAAATTTAAATTACTAAAATTTCTGGGTCGTTACAATCTTCCCCCCTTAAAAGAATTTCGTCCTCGAAATTATCAAGTAAGAAAAGTTACAGAATCCATTAACTTTCCAAAATTCATAGTTAAACTTCTTACAATAACTTTACTAAGTTTTCAAATCATACTTAGTTATCTTTCCAAAAACAACTACTATTGTTTAACTTTCAACTCCAAATCAAAGTTAAAGTTTTCAAAATTTTCCAATTTTCTCAAATTTTTTCTAACGCCTTAAATTTTCGAAAAAATTCGCCATAGTCTCCTTTGCGCGGCTCGATCCAAAAAAAATGACAGTATATATATCACAAATATACATCTCATCAAGTAATGAGGCATCCCGCAGGGAAAAAGGTATAAAAGTACGGTATTTAATCCGAGATATGTACCTTATATTTTATTAGCGAGCATATACGGCTAATATAGCGCGAAAGCGAGCTCCAAATGCGAAGCAAACGCGATCCGCACCTACTAAACACTCAACAAACAACATGAGAATCATGTATATAGACAATAGTATCAATATACAACATATAGCAATGTAATAACTATATATGCCAACATAGCAAATGCAATAAAAGCAACAAATGCTAACATCAACCAACTATCATCCAACTAACATTCATAACCAATAAATATTCATTCATATTCTCATTAATATTCAATGAAATAGGTTTTTTCAATTTAATCATATTTGATTTATTAACAGTGGATGTTCACTAACATTCATTTTCAATTAGTTTATATTTACTAATCCATATTCAAGTTGGTTCACTTCCAAATCAAATTCAATTCTATTTAAGATTCATTTAACTTCCAATTGAATTTCAATTACTTTAACTTTCAATTTCATTAACACTTAATGAATTATATACAATCAACTAACAATCATATAACAACCAATGTATATTAATTACAACCAAATTCCTTTGCTTTCAATTGGTTTAATTAAATTGATTTGCATTCAATTATTCAAATTCCAATAACATTAGATTTTAATGAATTAACACTTATATTCATTATTTCATATCAATTATTCACATTTAATTGATTAATATTCAATCCATTCATTCAATTCAATTACAAAAGTTGAATTTCATTTACATAAATTAAGTTCATATCTATCACTTAACTTTGTTAATTTACTTTGACACCAATATCAACATCATTCAACATCCTTTAAGTTATATTTCATTTTATAAACGTCACTTGGTTTTTTTTTTTACATAACTTAAATTCCAACTTATAAATCAATTCAGCTTCCAATTCTAAAGTAATTTTTTATTTAACTTTAGATTCATTTTTATTTACAACTCATATTGATAAATATATCCATATAGTTTCACTTCTCATATATATAAGTTTATTTCACAATTGTAAATCACTTTAATTATAATTCAATTCTTATAATTCATTTGCTTATACAATTATTCTTTTATTTAGATTATACAAACAACCTAACAATTAACTTATATACACTTCCCAATAGGATTTGCTTATACAATTATTCTTTAAGATCGCACGTAAAGAGTTCGTCAAAGAAAGTAATTGGAACTCCTAAACAGATCATACAAAGATTGGTCGAGTTCCCAACAGGATTTGACACATAAATAAAATCTAATGCCGTAGTTGGCTTAAGTTTCAATTTAACAACAGGGATATAAGATATAAAACTAAGAAAAGCACCAGTATCAAATAAGACGTAAACAGGAATACCACGAATAGATAGAATACCTTCCAAAACCTGCTTCCCCTTTACAGCGGCAAAAGTAGAAGGTGTTGAAGTTAGTGCAAAAGCTCGAGGCTACTGCCCCTTCTAGACCATCAGACATCCCCTAGCAAAATGACCTGGCCAATGAAAGTTATATTAACTCTGCCTCAGATAAAACTAAGCTTTGGCTGCCTGCAGCTCTAGCTTCAGTATCTTAGCAACCAATGCCTTCACTAAAGCTACTTTCACATTTCGTCATCCCTAACCGAGATATAGTTCCTAGTGAAATGGCTTTTCTCCCTACACTTATGACAGGTCAAACCAGAAATATCCCTCAGCAGCTGAAACTTCCGCTTGTTGTCCCCAGCTATGCAGAAATAGATGGCTTTGGAGCCAAACTCTCAAATCTCAAAATTTCACCAAACCTACAAAAGAACCCAGTAATGTGATTAGTCGTACCCCTCTGGAACTCAGTATGCATAATCGCGATGAACACCTGGTTCTTCTTTGGTGGCGTATCAACTAACCTTAATCCAAATTGAGACAAAGCAATAAATCGATTCTCATACTCCGCCATAGTCATGCCTAACTTCTTCAAATCC
This sequence comes from Allium cepa, assembly GCA_030765085.1. Classification (NCBI taxonomy): domain Eukaryota; kingdom Viridiplantae; phylum Streptophyta; class Magnoliopsida; order Asparagales; family Amaryllidaceae; genus Allium; species Allium cepa. Next base: position 1,036,004,767 of record CM060937.1, on the reverse strand, counting down.
AAGATGCACCTAAACAACAAAGTCTTCCTGGCTTTTGGGAAGAACTTCATCTTAGAAACCTCTTAAATTAGTTCCAAGATATGTCGGTCTCTTGGACATCGGTTGTAATATAACTTCACCAATCTAGAGGCACGTCTGTTAGATGTCGCGATGCCAACTGATGCTTTATCTCTTCATCCAAATTCATATCCTCGAATATACGGAACACAACATAGCTAAAACTGAACCTCAATAATAATCTTCAAGCTACTAAACCACTTACCCCTCACCTCTCATTATCATGATAGAGTGAAACAAAACTCATCCAAGGCCTGATCTGTACAACCTCCTATACCATATCCACGCTTGGTTCCTCAATGTGAGCAACATTTCTTAGTGCTCGATTCCTGCCATTTGTAATAGTACTACTCTGACCAGCTCTACCTCCTATAGCGTTCGTAGTTTTAGCACTTAAGGTTTGTACTATCTGAACATATCATAATATATTTAGGATAAGGAAGGTTAGAGTTATCTCAAAGAAAGAGTTTATTCCTAAGGAAATAAAAAGGGGTATAGGATTATTGAAAAATAAAAATATTCACTCGTATATATAATGCACTCAACTCATTGTAGGGTGTCGCTTACCCTATCTCTAATAAGCCATACCTAATCAAAGCCAAGGCGTTCGCTTAACCTAGGCTCTGATGGCAAATGTAACAACCTGACTTTTCGACTCTTGAACGTCGAAATTAAATATAACCATAATGTTCGTGTGTCAAGCACCTAAATGCTGAAAAGTTAGATAGTTAGGGTAAAATAAATAAAAAAGAACAAGAAAAGAAGAACATAATATCATAATTTCACAACAGAATGATAAAATATAATATCAAAAGAACATTACAAAAGGGTTACTCCGAATATAGAAATTTCAAAGTTAAGTACTATCATCAGCCTGGATAGTTACAACTGCACATCCTCACCATGCAAATATATACATAAATAATACAGTGCAATAGAAATAGAAATAGACAGATAACGAAAGCCTCTAGCTCATCTCCTGAACTCTGAAGCATCCAAAGTAAAACCTGCATTACTTAGCTTACTAGAAATTGTACGTGAGGAATTTAGGAAAATAAAAACCATGTGTTAGACATAAGTCTGGTATGAGAAAACTCGAGATACATGAATACATGTAACTATAACAAATGAGGCCATACAGATTCCCGTAATGGTTCGCCCCTCAAAAGGAACCAATCATTCATTAAGTTTAATATAGTAATATGATAGATAATGTCCAGGGTGTAGAATATAAATCATATCAAATATCTGTGATGCTTACATTAGTCATGCCACAACATATTTAGGGCATAATCAAAATGCTAATGTATGTTCGCATAATGGATTTTCCATTAAAGACATCCTCAGATAAATTGAGGCCAGCCTCTTGAAAGGGGTCAAAATGTACCTTTGAGTGTCGTATGTCACTAGGTAGAATATACCATGAGGTAAATACAACTATCCCATGCACGAACCTATATAACCAATGAACTAGGTAACATCAACTCTGGGTACCAACATCGACAAGCATAATCTTGATTTTGAGTTGATATACTCTGTCACGAGTTAGCTAAACCCTAGGCTATGCTCATACTCTTTTTTCTATCATTTCCAATGTCGAGGTCACGATCGACATCTCTCCCACGATTCTTCATCACTTGAACAGAACTCGAATCACTCTATGGATTTCCGCATAAGTCATTAAATGAATCCTGATGCTAACCTCTCCCTTGGACGTAACCTTAGGATAGACAGTTCAACTTTATAGCATTCATTTTCACAACTGCTTCGAAAACAGAGAACTCGTATACTAATTTTAAAGTGGTATTTGATAAGTAAAACACTTATCAATCTCGATCTCGGTACACTCAATTCATGTTCTTTTAGAAGTAAGCGAAATATATAAAGAGGAGCCCTCCTCATAGGATCTCGTATATATAAATTCTTAAAGCTAGAGACATTTCATACTAATACTTCTTCCCAGGGGTTCTCAAAGGTTATGAAACCATGAAGCTTTTAGATGCTTCCTAAGTTAAATTAGGTCAAGTTTGATAGTCGATTAATCGAATGTCTAGTTAAAAACAATTTCTTGTACAAATCAAGGTTCATATACTTAACGCATTTCCAACATTCCAACTTATACTATCCCTCAATCAAGAGTAAATCTAGGTAAGTTAGAGAACTATTTGCATATCAAAGTCTTACATAGACACTTTATTCTCGATGCTCACATATAGACAATTCTACCTCGTCGGCTTTTAGTTTTAAGTACAGTTTTAATGACTTCAAAAAATAAACAAGTAATCAACATGATTAACACATTTCCGACCATCCTAACTCAATTATTCCTCAATTAAGAGTAGATCCACTAGGTTAGAGCTCAACTTCTTCTATCCCTACTTGAACATCAATCTTAACTCTTACAAATAGATAAGCCTACTTCATCGGCTTCTAGCGTTAAGCATGGTTAATTACTTTTCAATAAGTAAGTAAACAAAGCAAGATTTAGCCACTAAGCAATTCTTAATCCCTTTCTAAACCTTTAGTTACGAACCCCATTTTAAAATGATAAATTGATATATTTATAGTAATTTATTTATAAATAAGATATTTAATAAAACAATTTTAAAAGATAAAGATATTTATATAAGATATTTATAGTTTATTAAAATAATCAACTTATTTTCTAAAAACTGTATATATTTAAAAATGCTTATAATAGGTTTAAAACATTTACTCAAAAAATTATTTGAAAATAACAACTTTATAACTTACTTAAAACTTGGAAAAACATATTTATTAAGTATTTAAAAATAAACCCTTTTCTTTAAAATTCATAACTAACTCTTAAAAATCCATAAAAAACACAAACCATTTTTAGAATACTCTAATAAGAGTTAGCAAACAATTATAAAAAGAATGAAATGAAATACTTAAATTTAAGTATCTTTTCAAACCATTAAATTCCACAACAAAGGCAAAAATGGGACAGTTTTGCACAAATGTAAGTTTGGCCACTTTTCTATATGCTACTCAACTTTTTAACATTCAAACGTTTCAAGGCAGTTAGCATACATATAAAACATCACAAATATGATGAGAAAACCCTAAAGATCTCTCTAGAAAGTTCCGTAGAGATAGCTAAAAACAAGGCAATTCCTAAGTGTATCCATAGCGACTTATGTTATGTGAACACTTTCAAATCCAAGTCCAATCTAAACTAAAGTTTAACTACAACCTATGTGCTTTATTTCAAGGATATGCTACAAGTCATAGAAGTTCATTCAAGTCAATTCATATGGAATACATACGTAATTTTCTTTCAAAGCAAGAATCGAAAGAATATTACGAACATATATCAATATTACAACATATATCAATATCCACTCAGGCATCATATATATATATATATATATATATATATATATATATTCAAACACATACACACATATATTTACTTCTATGCTAGGTTGTGCATCAACTAACCTTTATGCAAGCAAATAAGCAAGTGTAGGCAACCAAGTCCAATCTCTACCTTGCAAACACCTAACCTCATCCTTTCTATCTTTGCACTAGCTACCCAGGCAACAATGCCTAATATAGATCATGGCACAAAATTATGTGGTGAGATGTGCTTTGACTTTTCCATATCCAAGTAGCTAGGAGTTGTGATGTTTTTCTAAGGCTCTGGTCCAAATTTGAGTTGAATTGGAGTTGTTTTGAAATTTATTTTCTTAGAAAATTTATAAAGAGAAAGAGTGATAACTTTTTGTGTAAAAATTGTAAAATGGATTTAAGGGGTATGCCCTTCCTTTTTAGGCTTGAGAGGGTGTTCTCTAAACTTACTCTCACCCCTCCAATCATGTCATGTAATGCTCATCCCTCCACATGCCCATCGTTTCTCCTTTGCACTTTTTACCATTAGTAAATGATTAAACTAACCTTATACATAAATATCTCTTACTCATTAGAAGCTTCTAGAACATACTAATTACTTCATGAAGAAAAGTATGTTAATTAGTTCCTGATGTGTTCATTAGCTTAGCACAAAAGAGTTTGAACAACTTATATCAATAAAAAAGCTGTTTATCGATAAACCGATTTTCAGTCGCATTATCGATATTTCTTCGAATATTATACTTTTGAAAAAAATATTAATAACAAGTTTCTTATCAATAATCGTTAATTAAAAGATATTTAACAAGGTTATAAACTCATATTTATAACACTTAAATATATATTAAAACATAGTACTCGAAGATGAAGTATTTAAATTTACGGCTGCCATAAAAACTATATTTCAAAACTAAGCTCGGTTAAGAATTGAGGGCAGATTAGTCACAATGCATCTCAGTTTCAAAAACTGAGCTTGGCTCATTTCATAAACTGAGCTCGGCTTAGTTCAAAAACTAAACTTTGCTCGGTTAAAAAAATTAAGCTAAGATAAGTTAAAAAATAGAGCATTGCTCTTTTAAAAAACCAAGCGTGATCGAGTTTTAAAACCAAGCTAAGCTTAGTTTAAAAACCTGGTAAAGCTCAGTTCACAATCGAGCGTTAAAGTGCATGATATTAGTGGTAAGTTCAGGAATTTATTTGGAAAATCCTATTGATGTGTGTTATTTTGTACTTGTGATATACTAAGTTGGATGTATTCAATCAACTTATTTCCATTTAGTTTACTTTAGTGAAAAGTAGTAGAGTGAAATTACAACTTTATCAATCTTACTTCTAGACCTATCAATGCCATAAAAAATATGTGTACAAATTTCCGTATTAACCGTCAAGATGGACATGCAACTACAATCAGTTACACCTTTATCTATAAGGTCACTAGATAGAGTTTTCCATTCTACAAACCTGTTTCCATTAGTGTGATGACCCACCTTTTTAAACGATTCAAGTCGACAATAAACTACACATATCTAACTCAAACCATTCAAAGGAGCAGATTATTAATCGGGTTTAATAAGAAAATAAGAGAGAAGAAGGAAAACAGAACATAGAATCTCATAGCGGAATTACGATGTATAATAATCAAATAAATAGTTCATTTAGCTGTTTTACAATATACATTTGACTTCAATTTTTACAACATTATCAGAGTACAATCAACGAACATACCAAAATAATGTAGCGGAATAATAATAGTAAATATGGTCTAGCAAACTCCATCTTCATCTCCGAGGAATAATGTCTTCAAACACTGAAATGCTAAGGCTGACCCGAGCATGATGAAAAGACAAAACATTCGAGTCTAAACTAAAAGTTCTTATGAAAGTTAAATCAATAACAAGTAAATTTTGAGTGTAATAGCTTCAGAGATGTTTATAGGATTTTCCATCTCATATCAAGTGTACAACGTGAGTGCAATAACATAAGAAATGTTATGGGATCTTCCATCTCCTAAGGATCCGTTATACCATCTCCTAAGTGTCAGGGTCATCCATCATCGTTCTCTTTCTTCATTCCCGTAAACGTCTCTAATTCAACATCTACATTTTGGATAACATCCAAAGCGTACATGATTATTAAAGTGGTTCTGGTAGAATAAAATAGAGTATGTCATTCATCTGGCCCTGATCTCTTTAACAGTCAATCGTCCATTTTACACACTCGTTGGTTCTTTTAAATTTCAAGAACAAGTCATACATCATATCAAAATATCATATTCACTTCAAAATCATTTCAAATTCAAAACAGGTTATACCTTCATATCAAACATTTTAAATCAATGATTTAGATCTAAATAGTTCCTGTTTAAAACATTTTGAATATTGAAAATGGGTTGGATAATTTAAATAGTTTGAATATTAAAAATAGTTTGGATAATTAACATAGTTTTAATTATTGAAAAATAGTTTGGAATAATTATAATAATTTGGAGGATTGAAAGTAGTTCAAATAATTAAAATGGTTTATATTTCAGAATAATTTGGTTATTAAAATAGTTTATGTTAAAACCATTTCTTCTTTTTGACAATAATTTGAACGCATGTACAATTCCAAATCACAATGAATTCAATTTTTCGACTTCTAATTCAAGTCAACTTCATATTCAAAATTAAATTTAAATCAGCTATAATTCAAAAAAAATTAAAATTTACTTCAAATTCAATTTAAACGGTTTTATTCAAATGCTGAAAGTTTCAATTCAAATTCTCGTTCAAAATAATTCAGTTTAAATCCATTCCATATCCAAACTTTGAAATACCAATTTAAACCATTTTAATAAAAGTAAATTCGAAGTTTAAATAAAAATTTCAACCTTTAAAATAATGATTCCAAAAAATTTAGATCATTTTCCAATTTCAAGCTTAAGATTTCAAATTTAATCCTTTAAACAATTTCATTTAAATAGTTTCAATTTCAACATTTCAACGAATTAGAAAATAATTCAATTGATATAAATCAAAATTTTATTTTCTATAAAATAATGTCATTTTAACCAATTCGAATTTAAGATTTGTAGCCATTTAATTTAACCAAATCCGTTGTCCGTATATAATTTTATATAATTTTCTACCCTATGGCCAAACGATTAGTTATTTCAGTTTCAATTACATGGATGGATATATATCATTTTAACCTATCTTTAAATGACATGGGTATGTATCATTTCAACCCATTACTTATTTCAAATCAAATAATCCAAATGATAATTTATATAATGTAAAATAATAAATAGGGTAATAACAGGGATATATCCAAATAAATAAACAACCATACATCCAACATATCAATCAATAGGCATCCGATTACAATCAATATCCAAATCAACCAATATATTACAACAATTGCCAGTCATCAATTGTCGGTGTTTAACTGTTAGTTAAATTTCAATATTAATCTGAATGTCAATTCAATTTAATTTAAATGTCAACCTAAATTACCAAATAGAAATCAATAAAATTTTATCACTCACCTTTGATTTAAGCCCATTAAAAATCCAACAAAAGCCCATTAAAAATCCAACAAAAGCCAAAAATCTCAACAGTCTCTAGGTTCAAACAAACCAGTTTCATATTATCTGGAACTTCAATATGAGTCCAAGGGAAGAAATCACGTGTGAATCAAATTAGTATGCAAAAGATATCCATGTTAAAATAATTGGTCTAGAATTACGAAACAAAAAAAAAATCAATTCTCACGTTTTTCTCAAGATGCGGCTTCGCACAAAGATGGAAGAACAAACATAGATGAGGGTAGGACTTGTAGGAAAAATGAAAAAAATGAAACACATGTTTCTTAAAAGTGAGCTTTTGAATTTCCAAGCTCACATTATAACGAGTCGGGGAAATAAAGATCTGAAATGGAGATCTAAACATAGGAAATGAGGTGGTGTTAAAAAAAATTAAAGGACAAGTTTAAAATATGAACAATTTGATGATAACAATTTACCTTCAGTAAAGAACAATTTGAACTAAATGAATATGAGGTGTCAGGAGAAACAAAGCTGTAACGGCCCGGAATTTTTGTCGTCTTGAGATTTGAATATTAAATTTGAATATTAAATAATATGGTATTTTTAATCAAAATAAGTTCCTTTTAATGATTATTAGTAATAATATATAGTTTTTAAGCCAACATAATATTTTAAATTTCGAAATTTAAAATAGGAAATTGATTAAAATGGAATTTTTTATTTATATTATAACAATAAAATATATATATATATATATATATCATAATAACAATAGAATTCATATATAAAAAGTAAACAAATTCAAATTAATATAAAATGAATAAAAATAATATATTATAAATGGAAATGATTTTGGTTTATGAATAATATAGTGTATTATAAATAGAAAGAGTTTAATATTGGATTTTTCTTATATATATACACACATTAGTTAAGAAGAGTGTAATATATATATATGAACTAAATAAATATAGTGATTAAAATTTTTATATATATATATATATATATATATATTGAAAAATGGAAGAAGATATATATATATATATATATATATGAAAATATATACGATATAAATGAGGAAATTAAATAAAATCATTTTAATAAGGAATCTTTTACAAAATCATGTTTTAGTAAAAAGGTTATAAAAATAGTATAGTAAAAAAAAATGTAGTTTTTCTTTGAAATTATACGTTTTTAAATATAATAAAAAGGAAATGTAAAACAAAATGTTATTTTATTTAAAAAGGAATAAAAAAAAACTTTTAGTATTTTGAGTAATGCATTTTTAAATAGCAAACTTTCATTTAACATTCTAAATATAAAAATAAATAGGAATATGAACACTTAAAATTGTTTCTATTGAATACATCTTTATATCTCTTGTTTTCAAAAAACATACATACATACATATATACACACACATATATAAAAGCGTGTTAAAATTAATGTGAAAGTAAAGTGTAAAGAAAAGAAAAAAATTCCCAAAGTAAACCAAGTTAGAAAAGTAAAATAACAAAAAGATAAACAAGTAAAATTGTAGTCAAGAAACATTTGCTTGGTAAAAGTAAATCAAATAAAATGGGTAAAAAAAACATAAATTTAAACACATAAAGCATTGTCTGGTCAAATAAAGTAAAAAACAAAACATACAACTTAACCTCTCTTCATCTCAACATAATATCAACTTAAGCCATCCAAATTCCAATCAATCCATTAGCAAACAATCGTACAGAATACCAAATATTTTTAGCCCAAATTCTATATGTTTACACCACCTTGTTCTTGCATACACACACACACACACACACACACACACACACACACATAAATTTTAGTAGCTTGAGTGGTTAGAAACTGTATAACCAAAATCTGTACAAAAAATGTAAACACAAAAAAAGCTCTGTAAACAAAAGAAGAAGTAATCTCTTTCAAATTCAAATCAAAGGCAAGGTGATTAAAGTTCAGATCAAAACCAAGGATCGGATAGAAGATTTCAAAGGCTATCAACAAGTTTAAGGTGAGAAATTGAATCTGGAATGCCTAGAATTGTTATGAACATACTCTGTATATGTAACAGGCTTTAAAGAAATTTATGTATTTTTAACTTTAAAAATCAATATCTCTCGCCTCAATTTGAATTTTCGAGCGATGTAAATTAAAAAATTGTTTGTTTTTAGCACAGATCGTGTTGAAAATGATTTGAGACTTGTTCATTTGGTATATCATGAGAAAATTTAAAAATACATTAAACAACTTAGTTTTTGATGAAAATTGACATGTTTAAAACATTGATTTATTTATACAATCATGATCGTTATGTGAAAATAGAATTTTTAGTGGAATAATCATGATTTTTAGTATTCTAAATCGTGTGAAATCTTGATTTGATCGTTTTCCATTTAAAAAATTATTTTTCGACAATAGCGTCGACGAGGAAAGGCACGACCTAGCCTAGGAGGAGCGCTGCGACGTGGGTGAGGGTTTGACTGTGAGATTTTTTTCTCATGGAATGGGTTGGGTGCGGCGAGAGGATTTAGGGTTCTTGATGGTTTTAGTATGGGCTCCTATACGTGTCGGTTTAGGAATTCCACAGTGCACCGAGCGGCGGCGCACTCGGCTGGAAGGTGACGTGTGATGTGGGGCTCACGTTTGTGGAGACCCGCAAATCCGTACTCCTTGAATATACACTAATCTCCATAGATTAACTCAAGATGAACAGAAATACGAATTCTCATTGTTTAAGAAAAAGAAAAAAATAGAAGAAGAGAGAAAAGGATAGAAAATAGAGAGGAAAAAAAATAGAAAATAGAACGGAATAGAAAACAACAGAACAATATCAGAATCTCACAATCGCAGCGGAACAACATATAATAGATAAATGAATAATCTTTAAACAAAGAACTATATCAGTTATTACATTACATTATATTTCATTTCATTACATCAGAGCGTACAACAACAAACAACAACAAACAGCGGAAAAGAAATACTATATACTAGTAATACTCCATGTCATCCAGCTTGCCTCCTGCAACTTCTGAATATCCAGAATATCCTGATAAACCTTAACTCTTGACTGCCCATGTGGAAATTGGTGGGCACCCAGAGTTTAGGAAGGAAAACAACAAACTCCGAGTCAGTCATGTGACTGGTGTGAGAACACAAAACAGTTTATTTATCTTTAAAATCAAAATAGAGGAATATTTTTTAAAGTCAATTCACAATGTTTTTGAAAATGTAACTACCATAAGACCTCCCACCACACACACAATGCAAACGCAGACTTGGAGGAAATTTCTTCTTATGTTAGTAAAAGATGCTTGATACGCATTAAAAAGAAACATTTGATATTATTACTAGTGCATAGTGTAGAAATATTTCGAAAGTAGAATATAAATCTTAGCCAGCATAGGTACCATTATATTATGCCTACTATAGCTACCATATTAGACGGCAGGTTCTACAACTAAAACTGTACAAGTCTCGTATTGTTTCTTTGGATTTCCAACAAATGGTCAGGCCAAGGAACTTCCCATTGCCACATGGAAACGCCTCTGGAAGGACGTCCCGAGAACCTAACCGGATCTCTGCCAACACAAGGCCGGGTTACCCCTAACTGGGTAACTACTGACACGAGTATGACATCCCCCGGTCCTTTGGGACCTTTATTCGAGTGCTCGTAATCAACATCACACCATAATAATAAAGTGTTTCAACATGAGTAAGTATCTGGGCTCCATACCATGATACCACCCTTTTCCAGAAGGAAATGCATATACCCTAAAGGGAGCTACCCCTCATAACCTTGCTGCATCTTTCCTGTTTTGACCATTCCGGGGTGTGAGGCTCGACGAAGTCTCGTCCACAAAGCCACGCTTTATACAAAAGATGTGCTTTGGGTCAACAAATGATCATAGAAATGATCACAAAGATAAACGATCAAACAAATTATCTTATCACAAATGATCAACACAATGATCATTTCACAGCAACACTCAGCATTTCACATTACCAAATTGGGAATATATTGCTGATAACCTTCAACTAGATAACCTCTGAGCTCGTACGTCTTAGAGAAGGGTGTTAAGCTAAGAGAATAAATTCTCCGCCACCAACAGAAATATATTTGAAAGAAATCAGCTTTATATCTCAATTTGTAATGTCAGACATACAATCCATACAAGTCTGTTCCGGGCTCGAACAGAACCGAAGGCACTTATAAAGAAGTCCTTGCAATCCGGATATCCGCAATACTGATCGGATTCCCCATCACATATGGAGAACTCTATACCGGAGCAACTCGGTGCAGAGTCAATCGACAGGTCATCCTATCGCTCTCGCAAATACCCGGTCTTCAACACCGGTCATCAAATGCAATTCATAACGTCGTATCACATACTCAGAATGGGTTATACGACCCCATGGTCCTTTCCCGGCTAATCCGAATAGTGAGCGCTTATTCAAAAATAAGTGTGGCATTCAAATTCAAGCAAATCACAACAAATACCTTTCAAAGGTAAATATTGATAGTCGGTTATTGAACTATCAATGGATATGCACAACATCACCAGATTCCAAATAATTTTCCAAATTATTTATTTCTCAAAAATATCTTTACAAGATATATAATTTCAACACCTCAAAAATAAATCAATATTTATTTTTAAACAAATTCCACTTTCTTTTATAAATTCCATAGTGAATTTATATTCCAAAATATTTATGAATACACAGTTTCAATTATTCATTTTCAATTTATCTTCAAAAGGATAAATTCTCAAAACGTTTCATTTCACATTGGAAAAACATTTCCATACTTATTTATTCATAAGTAATTCACAAATTTTATTTATTTTCAACCTTTGGAAAATATTCAATATACTTAAATCGAAATTAAGCATATATTTCATTCTTTAAGGAAATCATTCTCTTAAACATATTTATTTGGGCCAAAACGAATGTTGCGTAAAACATCGTTACGACAATCCAAAATCACTAGTATAGGGATTCGAAATTAAAATAGATATATAAATCCCAATACTATGCAAAACATTTTCTTTCGGAAATCATTTACTATAACAACAGTGTTATAGTCCACCATTTCCTTTTATTTCTCGAAAACGTCTATTTCAACAATGAATGTTGAAATCTATGGTTTCGAATCTTAACATATTTTTAAAACATCGTTAGATCGTTTTAATTCTACTTAAAACATCACATCCAATACATTTCCTTTAACATATTATTCACTATTCAAAAACGTGAATATACTTCGTTAACAAATTTCATCATTTCTATTCTTTTTATTTCAAAGGATTATTCACTGTCTAAAACGTGAATATAACTCCATAAATAAGTTACAAAAATTTAATTATCCAAAATAAGTCGTTGCGGATTTATAAAACAATGTTTATAAATTCCATTTCTATTTATTTTACAACAACTTCCTTTTATAAATCTCCTTTATTTACCTATTCCAATTTATAACTCAATTATAAACTAAAGGTTCATATTATAAGTTAAATATTTACAATTTATTTATTTGCAAAATCGTTCCTTTAACTTCCCAAATTATAAGTCTTATAACTTATAAGATTCATTTATTTACCCAAATCTATTCCTTTAATAACTTTACAAATTTTATAAACCTACTGCTTATAAAATTCCATTTATAACTTCACCGTTTATAATTCTATAAATTTCATTCATTTATGAAATTTATTCACAATTCATTTTAACACTTATAAAAACTCATTTTTATAATTCAAATATTTTAATTTATAAATTATCAATTTATAAATCCTTTATATAAATCAATTTATACTATTATTTTAAAACATCTTTAAACTCCTTTATAATTTCATCATTTTGATTTATAAAATAATTAAATTTTATAAATCCTATTTTTAAACTTTTCACAATAAATTCAAAAATCCCGATTTAAACCATTTTATAAAATCATTAACCCCATATTTTCAAAAATCAACTTTTAACTATTTTTCTCAAAAATCATAATTTTTATAGCATTAAAATTATAACGTTTATTTATTTAAAATGAATCGATTCCAAAAATATTTTATAAACGTATACTCTTCAAAAATCACTTTAAAAATCCTTTTAAAATTCCAAAATTTGGCCCAATGATGCTACACACCAAATAGTCAATCACGACTACAACGATATCATATATCGATATGATAATCAACGAATATCAAAATATCCATAATCAAATAAATACTGTTGAGGAATCCAGTTGGATCCCTCCAACCCGTTTTCCTGCATCCAAAGATGTTAGCACAATACCAATTCCGTTCCGGTACGAAATTATCGCGGTATATGGGATTTAAAATATTATCCGCTTAATAGACAGCGCAATAGGGTCTCATCCGCTATACAATGCGGGAAGTCAATAACTGCAATATATACATATGCCAATATATATATATATATTGCTATTATATATAATACCAATTTCACTGTTTATGAAATATTCGCGGTATATGTTTTTAATAAATAACATCCGCTTACTAACGGCACATAATATCTATTTTAACAATCAATAGATAACAATCATCATTCAAACATACATTCAAGAATTTTAAATCTAACTATTTAAAATTAAAATCGAAACCGATTCGATCGAGTGAGAAATTCTCACCTTGATTTCAATTTCGTTTTAGCGATTTATTTCGAATAAAATTAAACGGACGTTTAATTTTACCCGAAATTCTCACTAACTCCAAACGACTCCAATCCAATTCCATCGCGTAGTGCTCGTCCATACGATTCCAACGCAACTAGTTTCGCGCGTTTTCGACCTCGTATGAAAAAGATATGATTTTTACAAGTTTACACGATTTTATATAACTAAATTACAACATAAATTTCATTTTCAAATCCTAACTTAACCAACACCGTAGATCCCTTCTCCATGCAAATCTAGCCGCTCCCTCTTCATCTTCCACGCACGCGATTTCTACAGCAAAAAAAAAAAGCACGCGAACCCAATTTTGCCGCCCCCTAGGGTTTAATTTCGCAACCACCTCGCTGACTTCTACCACGATCAAGTGATGCCAAACGAACGGCCATCATGAACACCACCAACGCCCCAAGACCGCATGCACTCGGTTCACCCTTCTCCTTGCAATACGTGCACGAACGGCAGGCCTTTGAGCCCAAACTGCAACCTCCTTGATTCACTAAACACGATCTTGACCGTATAGAATCGAAGCTCTCGTTTAGATCTTCAACTTTGCAGTTGAAGGTTTCTTGAATAAATGTGTGGATTTGTAGAGATTAATGGAAGAAACTGCAAATTTTCGACCGTTGGTTTTTGTTGGAGGCGGCTAGGGTTTTAAACCCTAATTTTTTTTTATTTTGTGAAGAGATAAGGGTCTATTTATAGAAAATCGAACGAAACACTATTCATTTTGGATTTTTCAAACTCCGATTTACGCGCGGTGACCAGCGTTTCTAGGGTTTACCCTGCGTTCCGGACACAATGGAACAGGTTTCGGGAGCTAATTCGGTCACCTGTGCGAGTTATGGCAATAAACGTTCAATTTAAATTAAACCGATTTAAACGATTTTCTAGGCGTTTTAGCTTGCACCGGACAAACGGTAAATCCGATTGACACGAAATTTGAAACCATACAATAATATCACATTACGGATCCGATGAAACTAGTTTCGTCAAAATCCAAGACTTTTTGAAAAATGACTATTTTAACTCGCTAAATTAATATTAAAAACAATTTCGATGCGTTTCGAGCTGCCACGATCAAACGATAACTCCGATTGCTACGAAAATTGAAATCCGATAATAACTAACTATTACGGATCCAATGGAACTAGTTTCGTCCAATTCTGAGACTGTTCGAAAAATGGCTAATTTCACTAGTCGATTAAATATTAAAATATTCAATTTTCACAAATAAACTTTTAATTCGATTTTAAAAGTTCTAAAATATCGTTCTAACTTCAATATGATAAAATAAAATTTTACGAATCATTTTCAATCATATTTAACTCAATTTTCAATTATTTCTGTATTTTCAACTATTTAATTATCGATTTAATTATTCAATTAAATCCAATTATTCGAAATAAAATTTATTCGACTTATAAATTTCACTTATTAATATTTAAAATAAATTAAGTATACAAATTTTAATTAATAAAAATTCTGGGTCGTTACATACTTCCCCCCTTAAAAGAATTTCGTCCTTGAAATTACCAAGTAAGAAAAGTTACAGAATCTATTAACTTTCCCAAAACAAATTTTAAACTTCTTACCATACTTTACTAAGTTTTCAAATCATACTTAGTTATCTTTTCAAAAACAACTATCTTGTTTGACTTTCAACTTCAAATCAAAGTTATAGTTTTCAAAAAAAATTCCCAAAATTTCCAAATCTTTTCTAACGCCTTAAATTTTCGGAAAAATTCGCCATAGTCTCCTTTGCGCGGCTCGATCCGAAAATAAAATGACAGTATATATATCACAAATATACATCTCATCAAGTAATGAGGCATCCCGCAGGGAAAAAAGTGTAAAAGTACGATATTTAATCCGAGATATGTACCTTATATTTTATTAGCAAGCATATACGGCTAATATAGCGCGAAAGCGAGCTCCAAATGCGAAGCAAACGCGATCCGCACCTACTAAATACTCAACAAATAGATGAGAAACATGTATTTAGACAATAGTATCGATATACAACATATAGTAACATAATAACTATATATGCCAACATAGCAAATGCAGTAAAAGCAATATATTCAACCATCAACCAACTAACATCCATAACCAATAAATATTCATTCATATTCTCATTAATATTCAATGAAATGGTTTTCAATTTAATCACACTTGATTTATTAACAGTGGATGTTTTTACTAACATTCATTCTCAATTAGTTTATATTCACTAATTCATATTCAAGTTGGTTCACTTCCAAATCAAATTCAATTCTATTTAAGTTCACATATTATCCATTTGAATTCAATTACATAGCTTTCAATTTTGCTAATTCAATTTCATTAATACTTAATGAATTATATACAATCAACTAACAATCATATAACAACCAATGTATATTAATTACAACCAAATTCCTTTGCTTTCATTCATTCAATTTGGTTTAACACCATCACTTTCAATTGGTTTAATTAAATTGATTTTCATTCAACTATTCAACTTTTAATAACATTAGATTTTAATGAATTAACACTTACATTCATTATTTCATATCAATTATTTAACCTTCAATCCATTCATTCAATTCAATTTCCAAAAGTTGAATTTCATTTACATAACTTAAGTTCATATCTATCACTTAACTTGATTAATTTACTTCGATACCAATATCAACTTCATTCTACATCTCTTAAGTTATATTTCATTTTACAAACATCACTTGGTTTTACATAACTTAAATTCCCACTCATAAATCAATTCAGCTTCCAATTCTAAGTAAATTTTTATTTAACCTTTACCAAAGTCAAATTTCATTACTTATTCAAACTCATATTTTTATTTATAACTCATATTCATAAATATATTCATATAGTTTCACTTCTTATATATATAAGTTTATTTCACAATTGTAAATCACTTTAATTATAATTCAATTCTTATAATTCTTTTTACTTCTACAATTATTCTTTTATTTGGATTATTCAAACAACTAAACAATCAACTTATATACACTTTAATAATTCTGAAAAATTATTTCTTTTTATATAAAAATAATCAAGGTAAAATTATTTCATTTACCCAATTTTAAAACAATATTATGTCGAATTGTTCTATTCAAGTGTTTATAAACCCCTTCAGCATAGTTGTACAGACCGTGCTGACGAAGGTTCATATGTCGCTCAATAAACCAATCATCACAATATAGAACAATTTTATATTCACTAACAAATATGCTCTCATAGATATTATTACACTCAACTCATTCTAGAGTACTACTGACTCTATCTCTAATGAGTAATACCCAACAGAGCCATGGTTGTCGCTTAACCATATGCTCCGATACCACCTGTGAAGACCCGCAAATCCCTACTCCTTGAATATACACTAATCTCCATAGATTAACTCAAGATGAACAGAAATACGAATTCTCATTGTTTAAGAAAAAGAAAAAAATAGAAGAAGAGAGAAAAAGATAGAAAATAGAGAGAGAGAAAAATAGAAAATAGAACGGAATAGAAAATAACAGAACAATATCAGAATCTCACAATCGCAGCGGAACAACATATAATAGATAAATGAATAATCTTTAAACAAAGAACTATATCAGTTATTACATTACATTACATTTCATTTCATTACATCAGAGTGTACAACAACAAACAACAACAAACAGCGGAAAAGAAATACTATATACTAGTAATACGCTATCCAGCTTGCCTCCTGCAACTCCTGAATATCCAGAATATCCTGATAAACCTTAACTCTTGACTGCCCGTGTGGAAACTGGTGGGCACCCAGAGTTTAGGAAGTAAAACAATAAACTCCGAGTCAGTGATGTGACTGGTGTGAGAACTCAAAACAGTTTATTTATCTTTAAAATCAAAATAGAGGAATATTTTTTTAAAGTCAATTCGCAATGTTTTTGAAAATGTAACTACCATAAGACCTCCCACCACACACACAATGCAAACGCAGACTTGGAGGAGATTTCTTCTTATGTTAGTCAAAGATGCTTGATACGCATTAAAAAGAAACATTTGATATTATTACTAGTGCATAGTGTAGAAATATTTCGAAAGTAGAATATAAATCTTAGCCAGCATAGGTACCATTATATTATGCCTACTATAGCTACCATATTAGATGGCAGGTTCTACATCTAAAACCATACAAGTCTCGTATTGTTTCTTTGGATTTCCAACAAATGGTCAGGCCAAGGAACTTCCCATTGCCACATGGAAACGCCTCTGGAAGGACGTCCCGAGAACCTAACCGGATCTCTGCCAACACAAGGCCGGGTTACCCCTAACTGGGTAACTACTGACACGAGTATGCCATCCCCCGGTCCTTTGGGACCTTTATCCGAGCGCTCGTAATCAACATCACACCATAATAATAAAGTGTTTCAACATGAGTAAGTATCTGGGCTCCATACCATGATACCACCCTTTTCCAGAAGGAAATGCACATACCCTAAATGGAGCTACCCCTCATAACCTTGCTGCATCTTTCCTGTTTTGACCATTCCGGGGTGTGAGGCTCGACGAAGTCTCGTCCACGAAGCCACGCTTTGTACCAAAGCTATGTTTTGGGTCAACAAATGATCATAGAAATAATCACAAAGATAAACGATCAAACAAATGATCTTATCACAAATGATCAACACAATGATCATTGCACAGCAACACTCAGCATGTCACATTATCAAATTGGGAATATATTGCTGATAACCTTCAACTACATAACCTCTGAGCTCGTACGTCTCAGAGAAGGGTGTTAAGCTAAGAGAATAAATTCTCCGCCACCAACAGAAATATATTTGAAAGAAATCAGCTTTATATCTCAATTTGTAATGTCAGACATATAATCCATACAAGTCTGTTCCGGGCTCGAACAGAACCGAAGGCACTTACAAAGAAGTCCTTGCAATCCAGATATCCACAATCCTGATCGGATTCCCCATCACATATGGAGAACTCTATACCGGAGCAAGTCGGTGCAGAGTCAATCGATAGGTCATCCTATCGCTCTCGCAAATATCCGGTCTTCAACACCGGTCATCAAATGCAATTCATAACGTCGTATCACATACTCGGAATGGGTTATACGACCCCATGGTCCTTTCCAGGCTAATCCAAATAGTGAGCGCTTATTCAAAAATAAGTGTGGCATTCAAATTCAAGAAAATCACAACAAATACCTTTCAAAGGCAAATATTGATAGTCGGTTATTGAACTATCAATGGATATGCACAACATCACCAGATTCCAAATAATTTTCCAAATTATTTATTTCCCAAAAATATCTTTACAAGATATATAATTTCAACACCTCAAAAATAAATCAATATTTATTTTTAAACAAATTCCACTTTCTTTTATAAATTCCATAGTGAATTTATATTCCAAAATATTTATGAATACACGGTTTCAATTATTCATTTTCAATTTATCTTCAAAAAGATAAATTCTCAAAACGTTTCATTTCACATTGGAAAAACATTTCCATACTAATTTATTCATAAGTAATTCACAAATTTTATTTATTTTCAACCTTTGGAAAATATTCGATATACTTAAATCGAAATTAAGCATATATTTCATTCTTTAAGGAAATCATTCTCTTAAACATATTTATTTGGGCCAAAACGAATGTTGCGTAAAACATCGTTACGACAACCCAAAATCACTAGTATAGGGATTTGAAATTAAAATAGATATATAAATCCCAATACTATGCAAAACATTTCCTTTTGGAAATCATTTACTATAACAACAGTATTATAGTCCACCATTTCCTTCTATTTCTCGAAAACGTCTATTTCAACAATGAATGTTGAAATCTATGGTTTCGAATCTTAACATATTTTTAAAACATCGTTAGATCGTTTTAATTCTACTTAAAACATCACATCCAATACATTTCCTTTAACATATTATTCACTATTCAAAAACGTGAATATACTTCGTTAACAAATTTCATCATTTCTATTCATTTTATTTCAAAGGATTATTCACTGTCTAAAACGTGAATATAACTCCATAAATAAGTTACAACAATTTAATTATCCAAAATAAGTCGTTGCAGATTTATAAAACAATGTTTATAAATTCCATTTCTATTTATTTTACAACAACTTCCTTTTATAAATCTCCTTTATTAACCTATTCCAATTTATAACTCAATTATAAACCAAAGGTTCATATTATAAGTCAAATATTTACAATTTATTTATTTGCAAAATCGTTCCTTTAACTTCCCAAATTATAAATCTTATAACTTATAAGATTCATTTATTTACCTAAATCTATTCCTTTAATAACTTTACAAATTTTATAAACCTACTGCTTATAAAATTCCATTTAAAACTTCACCGTTTATAATTCTATAAATTTCATTCATTTATGAAATTTATTCACAATTCATTTTAACACTTATAAAAACTCGTTTTTATAATTCAAATATTTTAATTTATAAATTATCAATTTATAAATCCTTTATATAAATCAATTTATACTATTATTTTAAAACATCTTTAAACTCCTTTATAATTTCATCATTTTGATTTATAAAATAATTAAATTTTATAAATCCTATTTTTAGACTTTTCACAATAAATTCAAAAATCCCGATTTAAACCATTTTATAAAATCATTAACCCCATATTTTCAAAAATCAACTTTTAACTATTTTTCTCAAAAATCATAATTTTTATAACATTAAAATTATAACGTTTATTGGTTTAAAATGAATCAATTCCAAAAATATTTTATAAACGTATACTCTTCAAAAATCACTTTAAAAATCCTTTTAAAATTCCAAAATTTGGCCCAATGATGCTACACACCAAATAGTCAATCACGACTACAACGATATCATATATCGATATGATAATCAACGAATATCAAAATATCCATAATCAAATAAATACTGTTGAGGAATCCAGTTGGATCCCTCCAACCCGTTTTCCTGCATCCAAAGATGTTAGCACAATACCAATTCCGTTACAGTACGAAATTATCGCGGTGTATGGGATTTAAAATATTATCCGCTTAATAGACGGCGCAATAAGGTCTCATCCGCTATACAATGTGGGAAGTCAATAACTGCAATATATACATATGCCAATATATATATATATATATTGCTATTATATATAATACCAATTTCACTGTTTATGAAATATTCGCGGTATATGTTTTTAATAAATAACATCCGCTTACTAACAGCGCATAATGTCTATTTTAACAATCAATAGATAAAAATCATCATTCAAACATACATTCAAGAATTTTAAATCTAACTATTTAAAATTAAAATCGAAACTGATTCGATCGAGTGAGAAGTTCTCACCTAGATTTCAATTTCGTTTTAGCGATTTATTTCGAATAAAATTAAACGGATGTTTAATTTTACCCAAAATTCTCACTAACTCCAAACGACTCCAATCCAATTCCATCGCGTAGTGCTCGTCTATACGATTCCAACGCAACTAGTTTCGCGCGTTTTCGACCTCGTATGAAAAAGAAATGATTTTTACAAGTTTACACGATTTTATATAACTAAATTACAACATAAATTTCATTTTCAAAACCTAACTTAACCAACACCGTAGATCCCTTCTCCATGCAAATCTAGCCGCTCCCTCTTCATCTTCCACGCACGCGATTTCTACAGCAAAAAAAAAGCACGCGAACCCAATTTTGCCGCCCCCTAGGGTTTAATTTCGCAACCACCTCGCTGACTTCTACCACGATCAAGTGATGCCAAATGAACGGCCATCACGAACACCACCAACGCCCCAAGACCGCATGCACTCGGTTCACCCTTCTCCTCGCAATACGTGCACGAACGGCAGGCCTTTGAGCCCAAACTGCAACCTCCTTGATTCACTAAACACGATCTTGACCGTATAGAATCGAAGCTCTCGTTTAGATCTTCAACTTTGCAGTTGAAGGTTTCTTGAATAAATGTGTGGATTTGTAGAGATTAATGGAAGAAACTGCAAATTTTCGACCGTTGGTTTTTGTTGGAGGCGGCTAGGGTTTTAAACCTTAATTTTTTTTATTTTGTGAAGAGATAAGGGTCTATTTATAGAAAATCGAACGAAACACTATTCATTTTGGATTTTTCAAACTCCGATTTACGCGCGGTGACCAGCGTTTCTAGGGTTTACCCCGCGTTCCGGACACAATGGAACAGGTTTCGGGAGCTAATTCTGTCACCTGTGCGAGTTATGGCAATAAACGTTCAATTTAAATTAAACCGATTTAAACGATTTTCTAGGCGTTTTAGCTTGCACCGGACAAACGGTAAATCCGATTGACACGAAATTTGAAACCATACAATAATATCACATTACGGATCCGATGAAACTAGTTTCGTCAAAATCCAAGACTTTTTGAAAAATGACTATTTTAACTCGCCAAATTAATATTAAAAACAATTTCGATGCGTTTCGAGCTGCCACGATCAAACGATAACTCCGATTGCTACGAAAATTGAAATCCGATAATAACTAACTATTACGGATCCAATGGAACTAGTTTCGTCCAATTCTGAGACTGTTCGAAAAATGGCTAATTTCACTAGTCGATTAAATATTAAAATATTCAATTTTCACAAATAAACTTTTAATTCGATTTTAAAAGTTCTAAAATATCGTTCTAACTTCAATATGATAAAATAAAATTTTACGAATCATTTTCAATCATATTTAACTCAATTTTCAATTATTTCTGTATTTTCAACTATTTAATTATCGATTTAATTATTCAATTAAATCCAATTATTCGAAATAAAATTTATTCGACTTATAAATTTCACTTATTAATATTTAAAATAAATTAAATATACAAATTTTAATTAATAAAAATTCTGGGTCGTTACATACTTCCCCCCTTAAAAGAATTTCGTCCTTGAAATTACCAAGTAAGAAAAGTTACAGAATCTATTAACTTTCTCAAAACAAATTTTAAACTTCTTACCATACTTTACTAAGTTTTCAAATCATACTTAGTTATCTTTTCAAAAACAACTATCTTGTTTGACTTTCAACTTCAAATCAAAGTTATAGTTTTCAAAAAAAATTCCCAAAATTTCCAAATCTTTTCTAACGCCTTAAATTTTCGGAAAAATTCGCCATAGTCTCCTTTGCGCGGCTCAATCCGAAAATAAAATGACAGTATATATATCACAAATATACATCTCATCAAGTAATGAGGCATCCCGCAGGGAAAAAAGTGTAAAAATACGATATTTAATCCGAGATATGTACCTTATATTTTTATTAGCAAGCATATACGGCTAATATAGCGCGAAAGCGAGCTCCAAATGCGAAGCAAACGCGATCCGCACCTACTAAATACTCAACAAATAGATGAGAAACATGTATTTAGACAATAGTATCGATATACAACATATAGTAACATAATAACTATATATGCCAACATAGCAAATGCAGTAAAAGCAATATATTCAACCATCAACCAACTAACATCCATAACCAATAAATATTCATTCATATTCTCATTAATATTCAATGAAATGGTTTTCAATTTAATCACACTTGATTTATTAACAGTGGATGTTTTTACTAACATTCATTCTCAATTAGTTTATATTCACTAATTCATATTCAAGTTGGTTCACTTCCAAATCAAATTCAATTCTATTTAAGTTCACATATTATCCATTTGAATTCAATTACATAGCTTTCAATTTTGCTAATTCAATTTCATTAATACTTAATGAATTATATACAATCAACTAACAATCATATAACAACCAATGTATATTAATTACAACCAAATTCCTTTGCTTTCATTCATTCAATTTGGTTTAACACCATCACTTTCAATTGGTTTAATTAAATTGATTTTCATTCAACTATTCAACTTTTAATAACATTAGATTTTAATGAATTAACACTTACATTCATTATTTCATATCAATTATTTAACCTTCAATCCATTCATTCAATTCAATTTCCAAAAGTTGAATTTCATTTACATAACTTAAGTTCATATCTATCACTTAACTTGATTAATTTACTTCGATACCAATATCAACTTCATTCTACATCTCTTAAGTTATATTTCATTTTACAAACATCACTTGGTTTTACATAACTTAAATTCCCACTCATAAATCAATTCAGCTTCCAATTCTAAGTAAATTTTTATTTAACCTTTACCAAAGTCAAATTTCATTACTTATTCAAACTCATATTTTTATTTATAACTCATATTCATAAATATATTCATATAGTTTCACTTCTTATATATATAAGTTTATTTCACAATTGTAAATCACTTTAATTATAATTCAATTCTTATAATTCTTTTTACTTATACAATTATTCTTTTATTTGGATTATTCAAACAACTAAACAATCAACTTATATACACTTTAATAATTCTGAAAAATTATTTCTTTTTATATAAAAATAATCAAGGTAAAATTATTTCATTTACCCAATTTTGAAACAATATTATGTCGAATTGTTCTATTCAAGTGTTTATAAACCCCTTCAGCATAGTTGTACAGACCGTGCTGACGAAGGTTCATATGTCGCTCAATAAACCAATCATCACAATATAGAACAATTTTATATTCACTAACAAATATGCTCTCATAGATATTATTACACTCAACTCATTCTAGAGTACTACTGACTCTATCTCTAATGAGTAATACCCAACAGAGCCATGGTTGTCGCTTAACCATATGCTCCGATACCACCTGTGAAGACCCGCAAATCCCTACTCCTTGAATATACACTAATCTCCATAGATTAACTCAAGATGAACAGAAATACGAATTCTCATTGTTTAAGAAAAAGAAAAAAATAGAAGAAGAGAGAAAAAGATAGAAAATAGAGAGAGAGAAAAATAGAAAATAGAACGGAATAGAAAACAATAGAACAATATCAGAATCTCACAATCGCAGCGGAACAACATATAATAGATAAATGAATAATCTTTAAACAAAGAACTATATCAGTTATTACATTACATTACATTTCATTTCATTACATCAGAGTGTACAACAACAAACAACAACAAACAGCGGAAAAGAAATACTATATACTAGTAATACGCTATCCAGCTTGCCTCCTGCAACTCCTGAATATCCAGAATATCCTGATAAACCTTAACTCTTGACTGCCCGTGTGGAAACTGGCGGGCACCCAGAGTTTAGGAAGTAAAACAATAAACTCCGAGTCAGTGATGTGACTGGTGTGAGAACTCAAAACAGTTTATTTATCTTTAAAATCAAAATAGAGGAATATTTTTTTAAAGTCAATTCGCAATGTTTTTGAAAATGTAACTACCATAAGACCTCCCACCACACACACAATGCAAACGCAGACTTGGAGGAGATTTCTTCTTATGTTAGTCAAAGATGCTTGATACGCATTAAAAAGAAACATTTGATATTATTACTAGTGCATAGTGTAGAAATATTTCGAAAGTAGAATATAAATCTTAGCCAGCATAGGTACCATTATATTATGCCTACTATAGCTACCATATTAGATGGCAGGTTCTACATCTAAAACCATACAAGTCTCGTATTGTTTCTTTGGATTTCCAACAAATGGTAAGGCCAAGGAACTTCCCATTGCCACATGGAAACGCCTCTGGAAGGACGTCCCGAGAACCTAACCGGATCTCTGCCAACACAAGGCCGGGTTACCCCTAACTGGGTAACTACTGACACGAGTATGCCATCCCCCGGTCCTTTGGGACCTTTATCCGAGCGTTCGTAATCAACATCACACCATAATAATAAAGCGTTTCAACATGAGTAAGTATCTGGGCTCCATACCATGATACCACCCTTTTCCAAAAGGAAATGCACATACCCTAAAGGGAGCTACCCCTCATAACCTTGCTGCATCTTTCCTGTTTTGACCATTCCGGGGTGTGAGGCTCGACGAAGTCTCGTCCACAAAGCCACGCTTTGTACCAAAGCTGTGTTTTGGGTCAACAAATGATCATAGAAATGATCACAAAGATAAACGATCAAACAAATGATCTTATCACAAATGATCAACACAATGATCATTGCACAGCAACACTCAGCATGTCACATTACCAAATCGGGAATATATTGCTGATAACCTTCAACTACATAACCTCTGAGCTCGTACGTCTCAGAGAAGGGTGTTAAGCTAAGAGAATAAATTCTCCGCCACCAACAGAAATATATTTGAAAGAAATCAGCTTTATATCTCAATTTGTAATGTCAGACATATAATCCATACAAGTCTGTTCCGGGCTCGAACAGAACCGAAGGCACTTACAAAGAAGTCCTTGCAATCCGGATATCCACAATCCTGATCGGATTCCCCATCACATATGGAGAACTCTATACCGGAGCAAGTCGGTGCAGAGTCAATCGACAGGTCATCCTATCGCTCTCGCAAATATCCGGTCTTCAACACCGGTCATCAAATGCAATTCATAACGTTGTATCACATACTCGGAATGGGTTATACGACCCCATGGTCCTTTCCCGACTAATCCAAATAGTGAGCGCTTATTCAAAAATAAGTGTGGCATTCAAATTCAAGAAAATCACAACAAATACCTTTCAAAGGAAAATATTGATAGTCGGTTATTGAACTATCAATGGATATGCACAACATCACCAGCTTCCAAATAATTTTCCAAATTATTCATTTCCCAAAAATATCTTTACAAGATATATAATTTCAACACCTCAAAAATAAATCAATATTTATTTTTAAACAAATTCCACTTTCTTTTATAAATTCCATAGTGAATTTATATTCCAAAATATTTATGAATACACGGTTTCAATTATTCATTTTCAATTTATCTTCAAAAAGATAAATTCTCAAAACGTTTCATTCCACATTGGAAAAACATTTCCATACTTATTTATTCATAAGTAATTCACAAATTTTATTTATTTTCAACCTTTGGAAAATATTCAATATACTTAAATCGAAATTAAGCATATATTTCATTCTTTAAGGAAATCATTCTCTTAAACATATTTATTTGGGCCAAAACGAATGTTGCGTAAAACATCGTTACGACAACCCAAAATCACTAGTATAGGGATTTGAAATTAAAATAGATATATAAATCCCAATACTATGCAAAACATTTCCTTTCGGAAATCATTTACTATAACAACAGTGTTATAGTCCACCATTTCCTTCTATTTCTCGAAAACGTCTATTTCAACAATGAATGTTGAAATCTATGGTTTCGAATCTTAACATATTTTTAAAACATCGTTAGATCGTTTTAATTCTACTTAAAACATCACATCCAATACATTTCCTTTAACATATTATTCACTATTCAAAAACGTGAATATACTTCGTTAACAAATTTCATCATTTCTATTCATTTTATTTCAAAGGATTATTCACTGTCTAAAACGTGAATATAACTCCATAAATAAGTTACAACAATTTAATTATCCAAAATAAGTCGTTGCAGATTTATAAAACAATGTTTATAAATTCCATTTCTATTTATTTTACAACAACTTCCTTTTATGAATCTCCTTTATTAACCTATTCCAATTTATAACTCAATTATAAACCAAAGGTTCATATTATAAGTTAAATATTTACAATTTATTTATTTGCAAAATCGTTCCTTTAACTTCCCAAATTATAAATCTTATAACTTATAAGATTCATTTATTTACCTAAATCTATTCCTTTAATAACTTTACAAATTTTATAAACCTACTGCTTATAAAATTCCATTTAAAACTTCACCGTTTATAATTCTATAAATTTCATTCATTTATGAAATTTATTCACAATTCATTTTAACACTTATAAAAACTCGTTTTTATAATTCAAATATTTTAATTTATAAATTATCAATTTATAAATCCTTTATATAAATCAATTTATACTATTATTTTAAAACATCTTTAAACTCCTTTATAATTTCATCATTTTGATTTATAAAATAATTAAATTTTATAAATCCTATTTTTAGACTTTTCACAATAAATTCAAAAATCCCGATTTAAACCATTTTATAAAATCATTAACCCCATATTTTCAAAAATCAACTTTTAACTATTTTTCTCAAAAATCTTAATTTTTATAACATTAAAATTATAACGTTTATTTGTTTAAAATGAATCAATTCCAAAAATATTTTATAAACGTATACTCTTCAAAAATCACTTTAAAAATCCATTTAAAATTCCAAAATTTGGCCCAATGATGCTACACACCAAATAGTCAATCACGACTACAACGATATCATATATCGATATGATAATCAACGAATATCAAAATATCCATAATCAAATAAATACTGTTGAGGAATCCAGTTGGATCCCTCCAACCCGTTTTCCTGCATCCAAAGATGTTAGCACAATACCAATTCCGTTACAGTACGAAATTATCGCGGTGTATGGGATTTAAAATATTATCCGCTTAATAGACGGCGCAATAAGGTCTCATCCGCTATACAATGTGGGAAATCAATAACTGCAATATATACATATTCCAATATATATATTGCTATTATATATAATACCAATTTCACTGTTTATGAAATATTCGCGGTATATGTTTTTAATAAATAACATCCGCTTACTAACAGCGCATAATGTCTATTTTAACAATCAATAGATAACAATCATCATTCAAACATACATTCAAGAATTTTAAATCTAACTATTTAAAATTAAAATCGAAACCGATTCGATTGAGTGAGAAGTTCTCACCTAGATTTCAATTTCGTTTTAGCGATTTATTTCGAATAAAATTAAACGGACGTTTAATTTTACCCGAAATTCTCACTAACTCCAAACGACTCCAATTCAATTCCATCGTGTAGTGCTCGTCCATACGATTCCAACGCAACTAGTTTCGCGCGTTTTCGACCTCGTATGAAAAAGATATGATTTTTAAAAGTTTACACGATTTTATATAACTAAATTGCAACATAAATTTCATTTTCAAAACCTAACTTAACCAACACCGTAGATCCCTGCTCCATGCAAATCTAGCCCCTCCCTCTTCATCTTCCACGCACGCGATTTCTGCAGCAAAAAAAAAACGCACGCGAACCTAATTTTGCCGCCCCCTAGGGTTTAATTTCGCAACCACCTCGCTGACTTCCACCACGATCAAGTGATGCCAAATGAACGGCCATCACGAACACCACCAACGCCCCAAGACCGCATGCACTCGGTTCACCCTTCTCCTCGCAATACGTGCACGAACGGCAGGCCTTTGAGCCCAAACTGCAACCTCCTTGATTCACTAAACACGATCTTGACCGTATAGAATCGAAGCTCTCGTTTTGATCTTCAACTTTGCAGTTGAAGGTTTCTTGAATAAATGTGTGGATTTGTAGAGATTAATGGAAGAAACTGCAAATTTTCGCCCGTTGGTTTCTGTTGGAGGCGGCTAGGGTTTTAAACCCTAATTTTTTTTATTTTGTGAAGAGATAAGGGTCTATTTATAGAAAATCGAACGAAACACTATTCATTTTTTAAACTCCGATTTACGCACGGTGAGTAGCGTTTCTAGGGTTTTCCCCGCGTTCCGGACACAATGGAACAGGTTTCGGGAGCTAATTCGGTCACCTGTGCGAGTTATGGCAATAAACGTTCAATTTAAATTAAACCGATTTAAATGATTTTCTAGGCGTTTTAGCTTGCACCGGACAAACTGTAAATCCGATTGACACGAAATTTGAAACCATACAATAATATCACATTATGGATCCGATGAAACTGGTTTCGTCAAAATCCAAGACTTTTTGAAAAATGACTATTTTAACTCGCCAAATTAATATTAAAAACAATTTCGATGCGTTTCGAGCTGCCACGATCGAACGATAACTCCGATTGCTACGAAAATTGAAATCCGATAATAACTAACTATTACGGATCCAATGGAACTAGTTTCGTCCAATTCTGAGACTGTTCGAAAAATGGCTAATTTCACTAGTCGATTGAATATTAAAATATTCAATTTTCACAGATAAACTTTTAATTCGATTTTAAAAGTTCTAAAATATCGTTCTAACTTCAATATGATAAAATAAAATTTTACGAATCATTTTCAATCATATTTAACTCAATTTTCAATTATTTCTGTATTTTCAACTATTTAATTATCGATTTAATTATTCAATTAAACCCAATTATTCGAAATAAAATTTATTCGACTTATAAATTTCACTTATTAATATTTAAAATAAATTAAATATAAAAATTTTAATTAATAAAAATTCTGGGTCGTTACAACGTTGGTGGGATGGCGTGCATTTAGGTCATAGGATGAGGTGGGACGATTTGTTTTCTTTTTGATCAATGGTGGAAGTTGGGCGCGGAAGTGTCAACTTTGGCCAGGAAGTGATGGAGTCGAGGATCTTGGATTGGGGATGATCGAGATGGTGAAGGTGAGTTTGTGGGTGTGTTTGACTTCGTGAAATGGTGGCTCGACCATTGGTGCACGTGCATATACACAAGTGCACGATATTGGAGTCTTTTGTTGTTGAGGGTGATAATATTTTGGTGATGGTGGTTGATGTAGTTTGAGTACGGTCTCGAGTTTGCTAGGGATTGGGTGGAGACAGTGGGTTGATCGATGGATTAGGAAATCAGTTTGGATTGTTGGCTTTTAATTTGAAAATTTGGATCTGAAAAAAAAAAGACAGGGAGGAAGGAGAATAGAAGAGGGAATGGTTTTTTTTCTTTGCATTTGATTTGGGCTTCGGTCCAATTTATAAAAAAAAAGAATGTGTTAGT
The DNA here is from genome assembly GCA_030765085.1 of Allium cepa. Classification (NCBI taxonomy): domain Eukaryota; kingdom Viridiplantae; phylum Streptophyta; class Magnoliopsida; order Asparagales; family Amaryllidaceae; genus Allium; species Allium cepa. The sequence goes on along the minus strand of CM060937.1, from coordinate 1,035,974,326 downwards.
TTATATATATAAAAAAGCTAAAATCTTTGGAATACCATAACTCGTCCATACGAAACCCGACTATCACGATTCTTTTTGCGATGGGTTTGTATCATCGAGTATTTTAATGCTATGAAGTTTTTTGTTAGATTCGACATAGTGATAATTTATGTCATTTTAAAATGGTCGAGATTTAAATATAAAATGTTAAATTATATATATACTTTGTAAATTTTATAACATCATAACTAAGGTATACGAATTCTGATTTAAGCAAAATTCATTGCAATGAGTTCGCATCGACGAATAATACGTCTTCATATGAATGGCTATCAAGTTTGAATAAGTTAAAAATTATGGGATATTTAAACGGATAGAAATTTAATCACCCAATTTAAAACAAATAATCGTTTAAATTCATATGACCTGTCTATTGAAGTTATTTGTCTAGATAAAAATAGTGATGAGTTAATTTAAGTTAGTTACCATGTTTTGACATCTGTTTAGCCCAAAAAAACACCGCCCCGCTTATTATATTTAATTGGATCCTAGTTGCCAGAATAAATCACCGTACTACCGTTATTACTTAATATATCTGTTTGGGATATTGACTAGCAGAAATAAAACACTATTCTGCTGCCATATTTGTATGGACATCTATTTACTATCCTGATAATTATATTGGGCAATATGATGTTGAATTGATCGTTAAAAATAGATTGTTGTGAATATCTGTATATGTTATTATGGACTGTTATGGAATGTATTTTGATTAAGTACCATTGAAATTAATAAGTCTTTTCCGACTTGGAAGTTGACTTTTAAACCAAGATTGTTTTAAAGATGATTATTATTTTTAATTATATTTTAATGTTAATTAATAAATGTTTTAATAATGATTTAAAGTTAATTATTTTATTATTCTTAAAATTTATTTAAAGAGTATTTATTTATTGTTTCAAAGCGATTTAATTATTTAAGTTGTTTAAAGTATATTTAATTAAAAATTAAAGTTATTTTATAGTGATTTGTTTAAACTAAATTATTACTTAAGGATTGATTAGCATTAAAGTATTTTATTTCAAGATAATTTGTTTAATTATTAATTATGTTTTAAAAGTAATACATTATATAGTAAACTGTTATAACAAAGAATTTTCCCTAAATTAAACTTGGAAAATTTATATAGAAAATTTGTAGTATTATTTTGAGATAATTATTAAACAATGTTTTCGGGAAGTAATGGTATGCTTTCATGGGGTAATCGAAGGCACAAAGTGTGCCTACAGGTAAATTTGGATTTCTCCAAGACGGAGACATAATCATTAAGTTGCGAATTCATGGTAGATACTGCAGAGTGTGTCTCTTCGCCTTTAGGTTGTGTTATTCTACGATTATCTGCCTAAATTTTTAACTTGACAATGAGATCTTCTAAGGAAATCTCATTTTTCTTTTGTTTCAGATAGTTGCGGTAGTCTCTTCAGGATGGTGATAATTTTCCTGTTATCGCTTCAACAAGGAACGACTCTCCAACTTTATGTCCTTCCTATTCAAGTTCATGGATTATAATTTGGAGTTCTTACACTTGACTAGTTACGGATTTGGAATCCACCATCTTGTATTCCATAAATTTGTCTACTATGAACTTCTTCATACTGACATTCTGCGTCTTGTATTTATTTGCAAGTGCAGTCCATAAGGATTTTACTGTCTGGTATGACTGATACACTTTATACAGTATTTTATCCAAAAAATTCAGAATGTAAATTTATCGCTTATTCATTTTCAGTAAAATCTTATTTAATTTAATAAGCGTTATCCGTTAGTGACATTTATATACACCAATTCTCTTCGTCAAAATTGTATTGCTTTGGATTTATGGAATTTGGTAATGGTCAAAATTCCAATACTGTTCATATTCAACTCTATAGTCCAAAAATAAAATCCTTGGTTCAATAATAACAATTATTATTAAGCGTACTACTCAGGCCAGAGATTTGGACTATGGGTTGACTTGAGTTGAACATGATACTAACCTCATATAACTGAAGTGATGAATCCTCTCTTGAATAGTATCTTCTTTCCAATACTTCCACTCAACCCAACTATAATCACTTGATGGACGTCATTTTATGATTTGACTATAATCAAAGCAGAGTTTTTCATATTTAAGGTTGACAGTATTCTCAAGTCGAAAGAATTGTGTAAATTAGTCACATCGGTATTTTCTGTTTGACCTTAGTTATATTAAAAAACAGAAAACTACCAAGTGAGTTGTTCTATAGGATCTAATAATTATCAGTACATAACCTCTAGGTGCCCCCAGCAGTCATGAGTAATACACTGCCCAACATTTGAAGAGCATTATGTACTCTAGTCTCAACAGATACATCAATATCTAGTGTTGATGCATCTTAACTAGGAATATTTAAAATGATGTGTTTTGTAACAATGTGATCTAATACTCATGATTACAATTAATTGTAATTACTATCACAAACACTTCATTTATGGGTTTTCCATTAAATATATTTTTAGTTAAACACTTAATTATTTATAACGCATTATAACAAATATATTACAGAAAGAAGAAACACCTTTAGTTCAAACAAGAATTTATTTCGAAGTTAATAAATTACAGAATTGCCCCTATGGCATACCTCTAACACTATCAATCTCCCACTTGCACTTAGCGCGAAGTATGAAATCTTATTCTAACTTCCCCAATCGTTTTCTTAAAACCAGTTGGATCAATCCCTTTGTGAACAGGTATGCTATTATGTTCTAATTGTCTACCCTGTCAATCAACTCTCTCCGATGGTGATAAACTATTTTATCATGTGGAACAATTTGCAGTATATCTCTCGACATCTAGTGAGCTATAAGTTCTGTTACAAACTATGTCATGACATTGTTATTATATAACAATGTTATGAGATTCTCAACATTTGAAATCATCTCAGTTATAAATTTATGCACCTTTTATTATATATACATTACCATTATTGTGGCACTATTCTAGGCGATATACTTATCCTTTTATATTGAATTAACCACGATATTTCATTCAAAACATTTCCAATTTAAAATTTGTTATTAACATATTATACTCAATATTATTTGTGAAAGTTTGAGTCTGAACATTCTTTCATAAGGAATTTTTGTTTCTGTAAACAATTCTCTAGTATTTCATAAATACAAGAGAATACTTCAAATAACTATTTAGTGATATCAATTTGGATTTAATATTTGTTTCATGTATCAAATGCATAAACAAATCACGATATCGTAGACAACACAATATGTATCATAATTCCTTTTGCCAACGCAAAGGAATCAATCTAACATGTTCCATATTAAGCATTTTAATAAGGTGTCCTTGCATATCATTTGGGGCATTCCCGACATATTTTATACTTACTATAAAAGTCGTCATTTATTAATCGATTGTTGAGGATTAAAATAACTAAGGATGATTTTAACCCAAGTACATCGTGAAAATCAACAACGTGTTGTTTACTTTTAGTTTAGAAATATCAATGCACCTTTTAGCGTTCTCTCTTATAAATACATGCTTCCTCTGCACTTTGATTGAAAATCAAGATATTTGATATTCCTATCAAAATGCTTATTCTTAATGCTTATAAAATGATGCTTTCGTATCATTTCTTAGATCATATCCAAAGACTCACAAACGCAGTATCTCTCCCACCGACTTCGAGATATTTTAGTTATTATATGTAAATAGTTTAATCTAAATCATTATTTAGAATTTTATGTTTCAATACATACGTACCGAACACAAAGTCATATCGAGTGGTAATTTGGTGAGTAAATCTGAATTAACTTGAGCACGTTGAATACCGAATCTATTACGCTAATTTCAACAATTGAAATTTGTGATATTATTCTCATAAACATTGCTCATTTAATTCCAACTGCATTAGTCTTGCTCATAAAGACATAATCACGGCCGATGGATCACATCCGTTAGGTTACGACTACCAAAATCATATTTTGATAGCGTACTTGGAATTCTTTCAGATTTGCGCATCATACCATATGATAGAGTCAATATTCTTCGTGGTTTAATTAAACAATCGTGGATTATATATTTTCGACATTGACAACAAACTCATAGTTTCTCTTCAATGAGCGAGGATACTTATTAGACATTCTAATGCAATGTGTTCGTTTACGTAAGTAAATTTTATTTCATCTCATTTAATCAGTTCTATCTTTCTATTACATCCAAATCCTTTTACTAGCAATAGTTTCTCAAGGAAATTCCTTCACAATGAAGTTGGTATTTCTTGAAAATTTTCTCAGCGCAATAGAATAGGTATTCATAATCGTTTTATGAATTTCCTTATTCATAAAACTTATTTGAACAAGGTCCAATGATAGTATTTTCAAAATCTTTTTGGAAAGATTCATACAAGATCCATCATGAACAATTATTATGTGTAATCTTTCGACTCGCGACGATGTGAAGGAGCTCGCGACGCCAGGCTATAGGTGATCGACACCGTACTATGCTTTGGAAGGGGGATGGTTAATCGAGGACAGTGATGACACGATTACAGTCCTATAGGGTTTTGGTGGAGAAGTAGTGCGATGGGCGGCAGTGGATGGTTATGAGACTCGTAGGGCATGGATTCGAGCGACGATGGCTGTGTGCGAGTTTTCGGAAACGGTCACTGAACTTTGGTGGAAGCTTAGTCTAAGTACTATTTTTTCTCTTAGATTGGATGAGTTATTTTTCAACAAGAGTGATAGTATGTAATACATAAATAATGACGAGGGAAAAGTCATTTTTAGCTTTGGAATTTCTATTTTCATCCTTGTTGGTTGTAAAACAAAACGTATTTATAAACTATTTCTTTTTTAAAATTTTAAAAATAAACTTTCTTATCCAAACTATACTTAGAAAAGTTGGAAAAAATTTGGGAGCAAAAGAAGAGGTTCAAGGTACAACAAATGGGTACACAATGGAAGGGTGGAAATGTAAAATTCTTCGCCTAAATTCTTTTTCTAACATAAGAGTATAGATTTAGGGAAACTGCATTTTTTTAAAATTGTGGAAGTTAGAAATTATGCTAAGCATCGGATGGTCGATTGGATGCAAAATTAGTGGAACCATAGTTTTATTCATACGAATGTAGGAAATTTTTATGTGAAAACAACGATTTTGATTTTTGAAAACTTGCACACATATAAAACTGCTAGTGTACATAGTTGTTTTTATCATATTTTCAAAAAATTGTGTTAAAGAATGCACTTGTATTGGAGGCATATATTTAGTATTATTCAGCATACATATCATATGTGTTTTGATACACCATGCACTTGTACACATTAGCTGCAAAATTAGTTGCACACTAACTGCTTAGGTAGTTTAGAAATAATTGCGCGTTATGTTACATAATTCGGTCCTTGAGGAATTTCGAAGACAAAACACTTTCAAGATGGAAGAATGTAACAGCCCATAAATTAAGCAGTACTTAACATGAATTATTAAATCCTAAAATAGAATTATTTTATAAACGTCAGAATTAGGTTATGAACTAGCACCATAGTATTTGTGATGATTTTCCAATCAATTTTCATATACACACACACACACACACGATCGGAATCCAAACGGAAAAGTATTAACGTTTAAAGAATTGAAATAAAACATAATTCAAAATATATTAAAGGACATGAATTATCAAAGGAAATAAATCACTTTAATTAAATAACGTTAATCGCTCGACACTGGTATAAGGACTAGTCGACCCCTAGCGGTTGATCGCCCTCTACTATTGATCGATCGGTAGTGTTGTGGCGGTTGTGAACGAACCTTGGCCTAACCTTTTGAATTTAATGTAGTTTAACCTAACATATTGAGCTAATTCGAGCATCCACAAATACAGCCATAACCCCTCACTTTCAGTGAGCAAAGCTTTGCTATTTTCTTTTCTCCACTACTTCTGGAAATCGTAATTATAAAATAAATGTATACATATGGAGAATAATGGGAAATAAAAGAGAAGAAAAGTACGGGTGAATCGATTTTGTAAAAAGAGGTTAAAAAATATAGATTAACAAATTTAAACTATGCTTAATTCAAATTTTTTGTCAGATTTAAAATTATAATAAATATGTATGTACTTTTAATACATATTTGCTAAAAAGAAAAGGAGTCAAATAAGGAGAAATACTTGGATCTGAAGAATTAGAAGCTTTGATTTGAGTGAGAAATTATATGATTTTTTATAATATTGGATGTATATAATTGCTAATCTATTTCTTTTATGCCTGAATATAAATTTTGGAGTTGTAGGGTTAAATATATATAAAATGAACTTTATCCTTGCGTACGTATTCAGTAGATTGTTAACTTTGATTAAATGTTGTATACACCTAAATCTGGAATGTGAGCGTGGTTCGCCTCACTTCGCTCGCCTGCCCCCTTTACATACAAGTTGGTGGCCGCTATCATTATCTACAGAATTATAGTATTTTCGCGAAAAGGGGCCTTCTACATAGCGTAGGAGTGGTGATGATGAGATGACAAATTGTGGTAAATCATGGCCGTATATGAGATGTAATGATTACAAATTTTGGAATGAAGAATGTTTCTATGTGAATTTTGAGAAATTATTCAACTTTACAATTGTTTGTTAAAGTGCATCATTTACAATGATAAGGAATATGCCCAAGGGAATGAGGTGTGCAAAATAAGAATTTTACTATGTTTTGTACTTCCTATTTCAACAAAAATAGAAGAGATAATTCTTTGTAGTTCTGAACATAACACGGTTCCTTTTTTAGACAATTGGTAGGAAGCTACACTGATAACATTTCCCTGTTGGAAAAGATAAAGTTCCAACGCATTAAAATATAGAAATCGCTACTGTAGAAGTATAAGTTTTGCAAATTGAAGTAATAATAATTTTGTCTTCGATTAAATACATGTGATTAAATATAAGTTAAGAAATAAACGATTAATGCTAAATATGAATAAGACAATGAATTAAAAATTTAGGAAGGTTATAGTAATCAAACCTAAAATGGGCATTAATTGGAAAGAGGCAGTAAATGATACTTCATTGTATTAATTGAAATAAAGCAGTAAATGATACTTAATTGTATAATGGGAAAAGAAGCAGTAAATGAAACTTAATTGTATTAATTAAAAAGAAGTAGTAAATAATACATAATTGTATTAATTGAAAAGAAGTAACAAATGAGACTTAATGAAAACTGTGAAACCGAAATAAGAAGTAAGTATATGGTAAGTAAATGACCACTAATAATTGAGCTTAGGAGGGGTAATAATTTTCCAGTTTAAATGATATGGCCTCAAGAATACCTTTATGATGGTTGTGGGTTATTGGGTCTACCCAATATTTAGGTTAATTATAAAAACGTGATCATAAATATGGGTTGGAATGCGAGGTCAGTAATGTTACACAACATAAATCCAACCTCTGTAAGGGGCAATCGGTAGTTGTGTATATATTGTAATAATGTGGAAAATCTCCAACTGTAAGACCCGTGAGGATATACATTCGCATATAAATACAGGGATTATACTAAAGTGGGTTTGCCTTGGATTTGAAGCCTTAAATGGCCAATTTGGTTCTGCTTCAATTCCAACACGAGGACTACGTAACTGTAATAACCCACCTCGAACGGACCTAATTTTCGACCCAATAAAATCCAATGAACCATAGGCCGATTCCAAAACTGATTGTCGGTTAGTAAAATGATACAATGAACAACATATAGAGCTATCTATCTATGCTATCATGATCTCACAGCAGAAAGGATAAAATATAATATTAGAAATAAGTACCTATTTCATAAAAATTCAAACCTCCAAAATACAACGCATCGTCTCCAATATCCGAAATACAATATCCCAAAAACAACGTCAATATATTTGGAACTGGGTACATCAAATTATATCAAAAACGTAAATAGATAGACAAATTGCCACAAGTTTTCGCATCAGCCTTCATCTTCTCTATCAGCATTGTTTCCCCAAACCTGTGTGTTGTAATAAGGAGGGGATTAGAACAACAATGTCCAGTGAATGAAATGCTAAAGTCTTATCATAATAGTATTTGAGTAGTATCATTTAGATAACAAATATGTCATACACATCCTATAATATATCCCACCATATATACCTCCTAATATAAGCACAAAGGTCTTTCCAGTCTAATTTCGTAACATATCTTCAACTGTAGGCCCAGTCCAATGCAATTACCATCAATCATGTCTTAACAATGTGAGAGAAGGTACGTAAGTACTTAATACATCTTTAATATGAATTAGGCAGACTCTGTCATTTAATATATATATCCTAGGCAGGTCCTTGTCATTTATTATCTAACACAAGGCGTGTGATATCTCGGAATTTTTAGGCAATATAAATTTAATGATCTATATTAAAATGCAAATTGATTTGATAGACTTTGTTAATAAATTTGAATTGATTAAATGATATAATTAAATAAATATTTAATTACTGAATTTTATCTTTTTAAAGCTAAATAAATTTTTTCTATTTATAATGTATATATATATTTGTATATATTGTAAATAGATAAGATTTGGTTTGAGTATTACAAATGAAATTTTGTTTTCAAATTCTAATATATATATTTAATAATTTGGAAGTTATGAATTAAATTAATACTAAGCACTTCAAAGATATTTAAATTAATAACTATATGGTTTGTAATACATAAGGAAAATGTTAATTGTTTAAGATTATATCTTAGCTTAATTTTAAATTTAAATAAAAGGTTTGTTTTATTTCTTTTTAAATATTACTTGGTAAATATGAATTGAAAATAGAAGTTTTAAATACAATTTACATATGGTATTAATTCATTTAATAATAGAAGTAATTTATAATCTCTTTTATAAATTATTTAAAATTGTCAAATTTGTTATTTTCAAATAATAATTATAATACTTAGTTTTTATAACCATAAATAGTTTTTAATGAATATAGAATTGTTATTTTTAAATTTAATAGGTAGTTATATATGTACATATATAACTTGATATTTTAAATTGGATTTTATAATTTAATTTGAATTTGAATTAGTTTTGAAATTCAAAAGATAGATATTTTGGATATTTTGGATTTTAAAATACTTGTAAAAGTTTTTAATTATATGTAATTGGTTTTATTGATTTTAAAATTTTCTGTATATTTATATAAGTATTTATAAAATAATAGAGTAATATAAAAGTTTTCATGCAAACATTTAAAATAAAAAGAAAATACTTAAAAGACATGTGTTAATTCCTTAAGTAATCTAAACAACATGTGTTAAGTAATGGATTAAAAAATATGACAAGTGTCATTTAATTTCCATTTTCTTTTCTTTTCTTTTCTTTTGTTAAATTATTTTCAGCCTATATGAACATTGTTCGTATCTTCCATTCTTTTTTATATTCATAGTTCAAAAGCTAAGTTATTAAAACCTGAAACATCATTCTTTAAATTTGAGATCAATTTCCCACAAACCAGAAAATTTATCAGACATCAAAACTTGAATATCATTCCTCAGATCTAAAACTAAAATCTGCAACTCAATGAAGATCTGTAATTCAAAATCAATTTATCTATTAATCAAAAATCTATAATTCACTCCTCACAAGAAAAACCAAAATCAAAAGCCTGTTCATCCTTTTTTTTTCAAAAAGCAAACCTGTAACCAAGTTTGCAAAGATCAAAACTAAATCTGGAATCAACAAAGCTTAAGCATTTCTTTTCAAATCTGGAAACTTGCATGCAACTGCAAGTTGTAAATCAAAGAATTTCAGTTTCAAAAACATCTCAGCACTCAAGTTTTTTATAAAGTTTCAAAGGCAAAGAACATTCCAGTTTCCAGTTTAAAGACAGTTCAAAACTTTTTCAAAATAGGCTCCGTTCTTCTTAAAATCAGGTAGTAACATTTTTGCTAAAAATTACTTAAGTATAACATGTTGCATGATGATTCCTGTGAAAATTGTGTTTTTGTGTGAATATATAGTTATGCTTGGAAACATTTCTACATATATATGAATTTGTGTATCTGTGTATATGTTTATTTCCTGCAACATCTCGTCTACCAGATTCTTAAGTTAAAGGCTTCTTCAAAAATCACTACCTCTTGATCCAATCCATATTTGGATTTAAGTATTAAACAGAACTTGTTTGTTAGATCATAGAATAGGCTTAAAATTTTTAATTAAATTAAAATAAACTTGCATGTCTCTGGAAAACCAAATAGAACAGGTAAATGTTAGTTTGGTCAAAAATTAAACATTCCAATTTATCAATTCAAGAATGTAAACTGAATCATCAACCAGAAACATGATTTTTAAAACTAAAACCATAAATTTTAGATTAAGGATGGAAGAGCAGTTCTTGTTGATCTGAGTATGGTGTTTGGGGTGGTTTCTGGCGAACAAGGTGATCTGGATGGTTGCTGTCATCACTGGGTGTAGATGGGTGAACGGTGAGGTCAGGAAAAATATCATAAAGGTGGTCAGTAGTCAGTGGCAGTGGTGGTTGATCTGGGAAGTTTGTAAACCTAGTTTGAATAGGTTGTACATTCTGCATTGAAGCAATTGCTTTAGTTGATCGAGTGTAGTAGGATTTTGGGTGATGGAAGTTAGTGAGCTATCGAAACATTGGCCGGAGTTTCAAATGACACGGTGGTCGGAGTTGTGAAGATGAAGTGTTTTCAGGTTTTAGTTCTGGTTCCAGTTTGGGTTTACTTGCTCGATTTTGAATTCGAGAGGATGGTGAAGATCTGATGGTTAGATGAGGATGTTTGGGTTATCATTGACATGCTCGATGGTCTGGTGATGACCGGAGGTGGACGGAGCCACCGTGCATATGCACAGTGCATTTGTTACTGGTGATCTGAGTTTTCTTAGCTGGGTAGATTCAGGGTTGTACTCGAGTTTGTCTCGAGTAATTCGAGTATTTTACTCGAAGGTTTTAGGTTTTGACTCGAAGCAATTATAGTGTGGCTCGAGTCATTTTAAATTACAGGTTTCTATTGAAACCTGTCAGTGTTTTGAGTTTTTTAAATTAAACTAAATTTCAAAATGAAAAGCAGGTTATAATCAAAGTTTTGAAGCTGATTTAAAGTATGGATTCAAAATGAATTTGAATCCTAGTTTTAAAATAAATAAGTCTTATAAAAAAATGAAATGATTTTAACAACTTAAAATTGTTAAAGTATTTTATAAAATGGTTTTTAAAATCTGAAAATAAAGATTTAAACAGGGTTTTAAATCTAAGTTTAAAATCTGGATTCAAAAATGAATTTGAATCCTAGTTTTGAAATAAAATAAAGTTTTTGAATTTAAAATGTTTTAAAACAACTTTTAATGTTTTAATATGGTTTGAGTTTGAAAATGAATTTGGTTTTAAAATACTTTTAAATTTCTTTTATAAGACAAATAATTTCTTTAACATGTAAAACAAAAGGTTTTTGAATTGTTTTAAAACTTTGTTAAACTTAAAATTGTATTCATTTTAAATCTTAAATTTAAAGTGGAATTTGAAAGTAAATTTAAGTAAATTATTTTTAAATACTTTTGATAATGATAACTTAATCATTAATAAGAATAAAGTTTTATCTTAAAGATAATTAAAATTTAATGATTTATAATTCATTAAAATTATTAAGGCAATTAAGATTTGTAATTAATTAATTAATTTAATTAATGATTTGGATTAATTAATTAAGGTAATTAATGATGTAATTAAAGGGTTAAGTAAATTAATTAAGAATTAATTAATTTGTAATTAAGAAATCATTAATTAGATAAGATTTGATTTTTAAATTAATGATTAGAAATTGATTAATCAAGTAATTAAGATTAATTAAATTACAGTTAAGCACTTAATTAATTAAATAATTAGAGACTAATTAATTGGTCATTAAAGGTAAATTATTTTGTAATTAATGATGTTAAATTTTAGTTTAATTACTTAGGAGAAGTAATTAAAGATTTTAATAGTTAATGAAGATCATTAACTAGGGATTATTAAATAATTAATTAATGCGATTAATTTTAATAATTAATTATATTAATTAATTAAAGATAATCATTTATGGAGATTGTTTTAGTATAATTACTTAATGAAAGTAATTAGAGTAATTAATTACTCAGTGTAATTAATTGAGTAATAAGATTAGTTTAAGTTAATTAATTAAGTTTAATTAATTTAAATAATTACTAGATGATGGGTTAAGTATAATTACTTAATGTAATTAATGAAGAATAATTACTTAGTAAAGTAATTATTGATGGTAATTACTGAATGTAATTAATTGAAGATTGAAAGTGATTTGGGTTTAATTACTTTATGTAATTGATATGAAGGATTATTACTTAATGAAAGTAATTAACAATTAATTACTTAGTGTAATTAATTTAAGAATTGATTATTAAAATTATTTAAAGATAACTAGGTGATGTAATTAATTATGGTTAATTAATTACTGAATGGGATTAATCAAGGGTGATTAGTAAATATAATTAATGAAAGATTAATTATTAAATGTAATTAATTAAGGAGTAATTAATTTATTTAATAATGTAATTAAGGGAAGTTAATAACTGTCTGTGATCAATCAAGAGTGATTAATAATTATGGTTAATAGTTAATTAAGAAGTAATTAAGGGATCATTAATTAATGTAACTAATGATGTAATTGAGGGTTGATTAATTAAAATTATTTAATCAATAATAGGCGATTATGAAGTAATTAATTAATTGTAATTAGTTAAGGATTAAATTAATTAATTATAACTAATTAACTAATGAATGTAATTAAAGGTTAATTACTATAAATGGTTAAGGATAATTAATTTGTGTAATTAATTAAAGGCTAATTACTTAAAGTAATTAGAGAATAATTAATCAAGGGTGATTAATTAAGATGAATAATGAAAGGATGATTAATTAATTGATTGGTAATTAATTAATGGTTAAGTAAGAAGATTTATGTGATGAAGTAATTAATTTAATTTATTTTAAATTAATTAGAGATGAAGTAATTAATTTAATTCAATTTAAATTAATTATGAATGGTGATTAATAAATCATCGCTTATGGATGTTGAATAACATTGTTTGCTTGAATGGTTTGAGATCTCAGTTTTGAGATAAGTGATGCTGTGTGATATGGATGCTTTGGTTGAATTGTGATGATAATGTGAATTATCTATTTGTTATGATAATCTAGATTATCTATCTATTTGAATTATCTATCTGTGTGTATATAGATAATAGAATTGAATTGTTTTAATTTTAAAACAACTAGGACCTAAAAGATGGCGTTTTGGATTTCGATGAGACCGGGTTCGGGTTTCTAGATTTGGATATCCGAAAACCACATTGATCTGAATTAACGATAGGTCGTGAATCTCAAGTGAAGATGAAGATTCAGAGTTCAAGGGTTATCGTCGTTAACTCTGAGGGTGATTCCAAAATGAGTGTAACGAGATAATGCCTTCGGTTTCATTCGAACCCAGAACGAACTTGTATGGATTGAATGCTTTCAGAACATCGTCAGGTAGACGATGAGCATTCTAAGAGATGTGTTCTCTAAAGGTAATCGTAGCCTCAAGCCTCATCAATCGGGAATGGCTAAAACAGGGGAGGTGCAGCAAGGCTAAGTGGGTCTGCCCAAGTAGGACGAGATTTACCGCTGTCTAGAAGTCCCTTTGTATTCGGTTGTGTGAGGCAGTTGATTGCAACAACTACCGGGACTGTCTTGTTCGAGACTGTCCAATAAGGGATGGTTCCGGGCTTGTGTTGCAGGGGATTTAGGGTGGATCCTCGGTACGGTGATCTAGGCCACGTATTGTGATGCGCGGTACCCCAGTAGCCTTGCCATTGTATGGAATCCAATTTCCAATAAGTACCGTACGTTTTGATTGTGCCCAACTATGATGGAACGTGAGATGTAAGCATTCCAGCTATTTCTGTATTTTATTTGAAAACCCTAGACAATATTATAATATCACTGGATTTCCTATCAGATGTTTTGGTTAGCGTAAGGTAAAACCTTACCCATGTTTATATGTGGGGAGTCTTACGTGATACATTTTCTTTTCAAAAGGTTTTCAAAAGTTAAGCAACTTTAACCTATTACTCACACCAGACCGATGTCTGACCCGGAGTTTATTTCTGTTTTTCTTAAACTCTTGGGTACTCAATTTTTTACGAGTAGCCAAGGGATTCAGGATAGCTTTTACGAATATTGGAGGAGCAATGGAGCAGGAGGCTTCAGCGTTGTAGATATATATATAGTGTTCCGCTGTGTGTTCTCTGAGTCATTATGTTGAATTGTGTTTGAGTTATATAACCAGACAGGTGTTTATAACTGTGTAGTATGTGTTATATAAGCTGCGTAACTCTGATTGATGTTGTATATTATGTAAATACTTTTGTGATTAATATATTTTATTCTTTTCGCTGTTGAGATTCTGATGTTGTTTCTTTCTTTCTTCTCTATCTTTCTCTTTTCTATCCCTTTCTTTCATAAAGATGATGCGACTTATTGTGGAGAAAAAGTCGGGTCGTCACAAGGCGGACCTCTATTTGTTACTTCCTATAAGAAATTCCATACAACCACTTAATACTTCATTTATTCAAAGAGACGGATCATAAAATAGCCACTTAATACCTAAACCCTGAAGCATACCCTTTTTAAGATTTCCTACTACTACGCCTAATAGATATTCTGTATTATGGCCCATACCCAAACTATGATGTCTCATATTATCCACATATTCGTAAGTATCGGTAGCTTGATCAACTGGACCGATTTACCCTACATAATTGGGACTAGCCTCACATCCACCGTGGTTACTTATTGTAGGAAACGCCTCTCGTCGGCCCCAAAGTCACAGCTACTGGTAGCTAGATTAACTGGGCAGACTTCTATGTGCTTTTGACTGACCTCACATCCCTATAATTTAGCCATTTTTCCACTCCCCTAACATACTACCGTAAATATGTACTATGTATATAATATACCTCTTCCGCATTTACACACTAGGTCCATATAAGGAAAACTTCTTATGTCACCTTTAATCGTGGACTAATTTCCATAATTATCTTTAACTTTCTTCCTATGGGTTTTAATGCTATTTATAACCTTTTTTTATGTATGATTAGTACGCTATTAATTAATAATATATTTATATGCTACTACTTATATGTATGTAATTTAGGTTAGCCGAATAATCCTGACCACCCAAAGTTTTTTGCCTTCTATATTAGTCGTTTAAAATGTCAAAACTTCTAAATTTATACAATTCTAACTACGTACAACAACTTACAAAATAGCTAATATCCTTAGCCAAACAAAAAGGCTTGCATTATATAGAATTAAATACCAAGTATATTTTATATTAATATAGTAGAATCAACGCTTATATTTTGATTAAAACTTACAATTTAAACCTTTTATATTCTATTCAACTTTTACATACACGAGCTTGAAGTGAAAAAGATATTCATATTTAAATTACGAAAATAGGTGGTGCAATCTACAAATAGGAGAATTCATACCTTACATACCATTTCCTAACTTATTTCCATCTTAGAACCCTTTGGATCGTAAACAGATTAGAGTTGGAAGTGAAATATAATATAAAATATTCAAATTGTAGTAATAAGACAAATTCTACCATTTTAATATAAAACAATTGAGATTTCAATAGCCTAAGAATTGATATTTCATTTTAGGGAGTTTTGGGTTTTAGTTTTAGAGTTCTTGTGAACAAAATTCCCTAAGGAATAAAACAAATCGAAACTTCTACTATACAAATACTAAAATTTGAAAAACTAAGATTTCCACTCACATTTAGTATTCATCTTCCCTTTTGGTTCAATTCACGCCATTTTCTAACCGCTCCTTCAGATTTCCTCTCTTTGAAATGTAAAATATTTCAATTATATATAAATTTGATTCAGAATTCAAAGATTGGAGAAGAATAAAAATAGAAAAGCATATATCTATATAAACATATTACCTCTTCCCCTTGGACTTGAACTCTTGAATCTAACTGAGGAAGAAGACTGACAGAGCTTCCCTAGTCTTCCAAAAAAAATTATGAGTAAAAGCGATAGGGCTAACCGCTTATTTATAGTGGTTAGAAGGCATCCAGACCATAGGATTTAAGTCCGTTTAAAGTAATAAAATCATTTAGACCGTTCGTGCCTACCTAAACCCTAGCCACTACAATCCCATTAGTTGATCAATCCTCCCTAAGCGATCAAACATCCTAAGGGACGCAGTCGACTGATCCCTATATATGGAAAGAATTTTATTGCAGCCGTATATTTTAATTTGTTTCCTATTTTTATAATTAATGTTTCCTTAAACCCTACGGCTGCATTAATGTAATATATTTAATAATATTTTAACTTTCGAACGTTAACATTAGTTAAATTTTAAATTCAAATTCGTTCAAATTATTTTAAATTCGAAAAGATCAATAAATTTTCTGTTGAGCTTCAATTACAAAACTTTATGTATGAAAATTGATCGAAAAATCACCACGAACGCAATAATGTAACATTCGTGGCCAAATTCCAACGTTTATAAATTTTCCATTTTTAGTTTTGTTATTAATTAATTATTTTCTTATTAAATTTATGGATATTACATTCTACCCTCCCTTAAAAAGGATTTCGTCCTCGAAATCCTTAAGAGATAGATAGAGTAACAAGCACTCTATAACCATGTTACACAACCAGTTATCTACACAACCATCCACTCAACCCAAAAATGCAATGTGATTATGTATGCAACGTACTATAGGTATGCTCAATCCCAACTTGAATGCAAGATCATGACATATAGGCATGTATGCAAGTATCCTAAATATGCATAAGATTTTATATGAGTGCAAAACTAACAATAAAAGTGTGGCAACCATCCCCTACCGTCCAATCTAGCAACCACAATGCAACCAAAATCCTAAATTCTAGAGAGAAAAAGTTTACCAGATAAAAGCTTAGGATGAGAAGCATTCATCTTCTCTTTGGCTTTTTACGCGATTTCCATTGGATTATCTCCCCATTGCACGTGGATCCACCTAATTTCATTATTATGAAGCTTCCTAGTTCCATGTTACACTGTCGTGCAGTGGCATGAAATGTTATTGGCCCCATCTGTACATCTACTTACCGATCTGGCTCTCCTATAGTGGCGGTGTCGTGAGGGCATTTCCTTAAGTATGAAACAAGAAAGAGGTCATGGACTCCCCCTAACTTATTCGAAAACTATACTCGTCATGAAAGTTTCCCTATTCTTTCCAAGATCAAGAAAAGCCCAACGAACCATAGCGCTAACTTCCTCGATGTACCAAATTGCTTAACCTTCCTAATAGAAGAAATCTTAACGAACATCATGTCTCCTATATTAAAATACAATTCCTTTTTTTCCTATTAACATAGGACTTCTAACGGTTGCGGCCTTCATTTGTCATCTAATCATCTCTATCTTTTTCGAGGTCTCAAAAATCAAATCTGGTTCAAGAAGAATTTTGTCAGTAGTTTTCCACTATTGATGCTACAAATGGATCAACATCAAAGAATGAGTTGTAGGAACCTATGAGACCTAAAGCTAGAAGATAATAGTCAAAATTAAAAGAATAATTTGAAAGGAAAGTAGAGAGACACAAGATTTATAGTGGTTTGACAATCTCTACACTACGTCCACATTATAGCATTATTACTTATAGATTTGTTGACCCAAAAAACAGACCAGCACCCTGAATTGAGTGTGAAAGCACCAACCATGTTTATCAAGGAAAATTAAATAGAAACATCGAATAATAACTTACAGATAAAGTAATGGGACAATAGATTTTTATAGTGGTTCGATTATTAACGAAGCCTACGTCCACTTTATAACTTTTGTTATGGACTGATTGCAATTACAAGTTGAATCTAATTACAATTTGATTGGATCTTGTAAGTTAGATCAAGTCACCAGTGTTAGAGTTTACTGGAGAATCACGATGAACCCTTTGGATGAATGTTGTGTGGGAGGAGAAGAGTGAAGAATAATTTATGCAAAATTTCAGCAATCAGTCCAGAAGATCCCCCTTATGCTGTTGATGGGTGATTTTTTATAGGGAATGGAGAGCTATCGGACCAAGTCACTGTGCCAGAAGCCCATATTTGATTGTACGAAGACGCTCAAGAAATTCCATAGCGAACCGAGCCAATTTGATGGATCACTAGCGATCCATAGGGTGTGGATCGCTAGCGATCCATTTAGTTAGAACATTTTTTGGTCATTTCACATGGATCGTGCTTATTGCCTTATGTAGATGCTCTCTATGTAATTTCATGACTAGATGTCTTCTTTAGATGATGATTCATGTAATGGTTGCAGTGAACTATTGCTGGAATCGAATGAATGCCCACTTCTCGGTATAGCTTGCTTGGAACATCGTGAAACTTAGTAGGCATACCAAGTTTAAATAATGCTTCATGATGCAAGAAGGATGGGTGACCCATGAGCAATATTTATGGACCGCTAGAGATCCATACCCTTAGGCTATTCTTTTTTTTTTCTCTTGAGTCCATCTTGGTTCCTTCTTTTGATCCTTCTGGTCAATTTTTGAGTTATTTTGACTTGATGCTAATGTTATAACTTCCACTGTATTCTATTGGGTTAAAATCTTGGATAAGATTTGCCCCTTAGAGTATGCCTTTGTTGGAAACAAGGGTGCTTTGGAAGTTATTACTTTTGAGTTTCCATTTAGTGAGGTTTAAATGATCGTGTTGAAGCCATCATACACATTTGGCTTTGGTTGTTTAGCCATCTGTTGGGTTCTGATGGGAATCGTCATAGGTCATAGTAATAAATCAATTTCGATCCCATAACTTTCACGATGCTTACAAATATAACGTGGATCATGCTAAGCAAATTTGTAGGAGATTGGTTGAAATTTGATGGATCGCTAGCGATCCAAAGACTTAGCAGTTTTTTGTTCAGTCTCCTATTTAGCTTCACATTTGAGCTATTCCTTCCTTCTCTACCTTATTTTCTTTTGCAAACTGAGCTTCCTGCCTTACGACCCGATCCCGAGCATTGAAACCCTAGATTCTCTTTTGCCATCGTCGTCGTTAATCTCTGCCACCAGAACTTCTTGACTAACCATACTAGACTTCGTTGTCGTCTTAACCTAACCCCTAGTTCCTATTGCTTCATCTTTTTGGATCGCCGCCGACCTTAACCACTTGGATTGCCATCGATCATTCCCACCATAGGTCGCAGACTACCTAAGTTCAACCATGTTCACCTTTTGACTTTTAACTAAAGGTAGGTAATACATATTTTGGCGTATGTTTGGAAATTCGATAATGAGGTTGTATTAATGGTGAAAGTCATGGAGAATTCAAGTTGATTGCAATTTTATGAAAGAAGATAGTAAATTCGGTCTTAACTTCTTCACAGAATGAAATCCGAGCTTTCCCCCGATGCTTAACATGTTTTGCTATCTTCGTACACAAAATCAGAATTAACATGCATCGAGTTACATTGTTAATCCGGCATGACATCTTGTGGATTGATTTTGGCTTTTTTAGAAGGTGATAATAGCTTAGGGTAGCATCTTGTGTGCAGCTTCTACTATTATCACATTCTATAGAGCTAAAATCGACTTTTGCTGAAATTTCTCTACTTGATTCAGATCCATCAATCAATAATTGCTCACTTCGGTTTGGTCCTGTTACTGCATGATCGGTGTACCTGGAATGGGAAGAGCTTCTCGCATCACTTCGGACTGTGTATCCATTATCGATTGTTGGTCGATAATGGGTAAGTGTAGGAGTAATAACTTTAATGAGTGATACGAGAAGCTTTTTTCTTTCTTCACCGCAAGTGAACTATCTACAGAGGTTAGAGCGATTTTAGTGTTCAGGGCACGGAGCTCATCCAACATAGATAACACAGTGCACTTGCCCCGGTCAACACTTAGAACCCGATGTGTCGACATAAATTGATATTTTTCCAGAGTTCAATTGTCATATGGGGACATTTAGTTAAATACAGATTTACCTGCCAGTGTTAGGTATGATAAAATAAAGCACCCGTCATCTCATCTAAGTCCAGTTGAGGAAGTCCAACACTTTTAGAATCTAAATCGTTATTAGTTGCGCTTACACAAACAGTTTTAGTAGTGCCTATTTCTTCAACATTACGAGCTGAATACGGTCAATTGATTCCAGTTGGTCGGTTGTAGACCAAATTCCTCTAAATTTTAGAGTTCTACTCAATCTTTTGGAGAGAACTTCCTCCATAATCTCTACTAAAGGTATGCATGGCATTTGTTTACAACATGGCATTTTGAATAATGACGTGTGCCTTCCATTAAAGAATGATCAGTTTGCACATATGCCACCTTTAGGGTATACCGCTTTCCACCGGTACATGTGCATAAATGGAGTAGTGCCCCCTTTCAATCACTTCTTGAGAGAAACTCTTCTGAAATTAGAAATTGCTCCATTTCAGATTCATCCTAAGAGGTACGTGATCTTAACTTTCCTTCACATCTTGTTTATGTGGACATTTAATCGTGCCTCGAGTTTCGATGAGTTAAGATACTTTCTATCATTCAAGAAGAGAGACGAATGTCGATCCCTCTTGGTCATCGAGGCCCAAAGGAACCGTAAAATCATACGATAGCTTCAAAGCAAACTGTCCCAATTCAAGACCTAGTATTTTTTCATTAGGTGTCCTGAGAGATTTAATCGTCTTTGAATGACGGGGGGTAAATCCTCTCTTTTACTTATTGAGATTTAATACGTCAATATGGAATTTTTGATAGATTAAATACTTCTTGAAGTTAATCCAAGGCTGAACAAAGATCCATCATTTGATTCGATTTTCCGTACTTCGAAGGCCGTAGACGCCAAAGAGAGGTCGATCAAGTTTTTGCTAACGGACGAGAATTTACTTCGGTATGGGATGTTGCATCCCGAAAGATCTGCCATGGCTGTTAAAGTTCTACCTCCTTCAAATTCCAGAATTCGAACATTTTCCACTTCTTTATCACATGGCTCCTAAGAGGGCAATCTCCCAAAAGGAGAAGGTCCGTTTAGCGGGTTGATCGAAGAAATTCATGAAGAAAGGGGTGTTACGACTGAAGCCAGCTGATCACCTAAGATGCCCTTGATTCCATAGGACGAGGAAGAAGAATTCAAGTAGTGTGAGGGCAAGGCAGCGGTGATAACGAAAAAGGAGGAGGGTGAAATTGAGAGAAACAACAGTTATGATTCCTCCTCTAGCTATGATGAAATCGACTTAAGTTTCGGTGATGGAAACTTCGAATCGTGTGATGAAACTCTAGGAATGTGTTCCGTCCTCTAGCAACTACATGATTCCCTGCTTAAGGAAACCAGTGTTGACTTTGGGGATTTGAGCAATTTTTATGTAAATATCGATGAACTCATGGAAGAAGATTTCAAGTTCGAGGGATCGTCTCCTCGCCCCAATCATATTGCGTCTAGAGTTAGCTCGATTTCTATCGTGTTGACTTCCCGATCCAGTTTGTGACGTCCTTTTAGGTCGCCTATGACATGTTACACATTTCATACCGTCACGTTCACTTACACATGCATTATTTAGGTTCATTTCTTATCGCTAAAGCTCTTTATTTATTTTTATTTTATCAGATACTATGTAAGGCCATGGGATTTACAAGGGCCTTAAACAATTCACTGATTTGCAATGCTAGTCCAGACAGTCTTCAAGCTGCCATCAGCCCTATGAGACCGAGGAAGAATGGAGAAGGAGGAAAGACTTGAAAGCCAAAATACGTTGTCGGGATGACATGAAACAGGGTAGGGTTTACAAGAGTAGTTATGAGAAGAGAAAACCTCCTAACAACCGAGAAGAGCCGCCCAAGAATCCTAAGGTAGATCGCGGTTCTCATCCCTCCAAGCACTAAGCATTTTCCCTAGCTCCAATCTTTGTCGAAATTGAAGTTTCGGCTTCCACTGCTCAAGTTTCACCTTCAACCAAAGATCTATCAACTCACATTGTGCCTTCTTATGGTTCTTCATGTCCTTTTAGGACATCATCTTATATTTTCCCATCTGGTCCTCTTAGACTCGAAGTTGTGCTCCTCGGATGGTTTCTGAAGGGAAATAAATTTGATTGTGACCCGTGCCTAATCCGTAAAGATTCCTATATGCCCCGTCTTTAGGCGATTCAAAGCAAATTGGTTCAAGTTGAAGGATGGGAAAATTTATGCAAGCAACTAGCAAACATGAGGTGCAATAATTACCAAGATTCCTTTGAATCAGAAAAGGACAATTATGAGAGGGCATTAACGGAACATGATGACAGAATCAAGCAATTAACAAAGGAGAGTGATGCTGCACTCCGAGAGAGTAAGAGTAATGCTAGCTTGCTAAAGGAATTGAAAGAGGCCTACAAAAAAATAGAAATCATGTTCCGAGACGAAATTAAAAAGGCCTACATGGTTGAGTTTAAGTCGAAAGAGGAACTTGAAGTTCATGACATGAACATAGAATCTCAGTGGAAAACTATCGATGATCATAATGAAGTCGTCAAAGCCTATAAAAGACAATTGCTGCTTACACGGGAATTGTGGAATCCATGACAAAACCGTCTCTGTTCAGACTTAAATGATTGCTTCGCTCCAGGAAAGGGTCATGTAGATTAATGTTGAGAAGACCCGAGTTGAAGTTGAGAAGGCCACCGTGACAGTGGACTATTTGGAGTTAGATGATACGTATGAAAATAAAAGGGGGAATGTGGATGACATCATCTTGAACTTCTATGTTAATTCCTCGCTGTATCAGGGGAACCTCAACTATCTAGGCCTCAAATTCCCACATACTCATGCTATGATTTAGGAAGAAGTTTTGGCCTATTTTCGAGAGGACGGGGATGTATGCACCAAGCAAGATTTGGAGGATGCCTATCTCAATGAAGAGTTGAATAAAGATTTAAAAGAGGGTCAAGAGATCATTCAAATTGAGAGGGAACATGAGGCCGTCGATGCTTCTGTGACTGCAACTGCCAAAGGACCACTAGAGCCTTTCATTTCCGAGCTTGGAAAATCATCAAAACAACCATGCGACTAGTTTGCTAGTGCAGCCAGTACTACTTTATTATTTTCCCTTCTAATAGCTGTCTCGAAGGCCTTGGGTGGCCTTGGAGTTTCTCCACAGATTGTACAACCATCCAAAGAAGGAGAAGGTATAGAGTATGAGGTCAAAATTATCGGCCATTCTTCTGATGCAGGTAACCTTCTTGTTCTACTCGAGTTTGAGAATTTTCAGCTTACACCGCATGAATAAGTCAAACTGAATGGTTTCATTTTTGATCTTATAGGTTCGTCATCTTTACCTATCGACCCGTTGATCGCTTCGGTCCTTTGGCTTGCTGCTATTTTAACTGCCTCGACACTTGTTTCCATAGCTGCTTCGATTGCTGCACCTATGTCTGACTCACAACCAGGGCCGAAATCTGAGAAAATTGCTGCATTGCACAGTCCTTCCGTATCTTTGGAGGGTGATTTCACAGAAGTTGAAGTTTGAGAGCAGGAAGACCAAGCTGGCCAGCTAGTTAAAACTGAACAGTGTTTCCGTTAAGAAGGAAAAGATCGAGGAGAGAAATCCTTCAGGGAGATCCCACAATTCCCAGAAGCATAGGACCAAGGGGGAGTCTTCCGAGAAGTACAATGAATATGGAGGAGGTGCTGCCACAGAGGAGGTAGTTGATATTTCAGGCAACGACACAATTCCTGAAGGGATTTAGTGAGGAAGAAGAAACTTTCGACCAAAGGTGAGAAGGGAGTGGTTGAAAGAAACATTGACAGACTCGAGTAGTAGTGAAGCTAGATTTTGGGACATTCTGATTTGTTTGATACATGTTTTGTAAAAGTGCAGAGTCTACACTTATTGCTTTTGTTTTTGTAGTATCTGTATTTTCCTTTTTTATTGGCCGATATTATGTGGGTACGACCCCCACATTTTGAATTTGTATAGAAAATGTTGTAAGTAATATAATATTGACATTTTTATTGTAACTTTATTTGTCTACTTATCTTTATTTCATGCATTTATGCCAATTTTATTTACTGCTATTTTATCTAGTCCCGTAACTACCGCCAAAATTCTTTGTTTGCAGTAAGAGAACTGTGAAGTACTTGGTTTTTGTTTTTGAGTATCAGTGCATGTTCCCTCAAGTTCGTGGGGTTGTTTACTTCAAACACTTGATAAATGACTGGTTGATCCATATGACTCTTTGGATGTCTGCAACCGAGTTTATTTTGCAGTTTCTATCTTCAAGAACTTGTGATTTGAGCATCTCGATCCAAATATTTTGTCGGTCGATAATCGGAATTCTTTGCCAGTTTGTAGTCATTTGTCATTGCTGGATTCGTACCCATTACTCCTGATAGTGGGAGTGGATTAATTCTTGTTAGTCATGTAATAGACGAGTTTTCCAGCACTATTGGGGCAATATCGGCAGTTAAGAGTGTGCACGGCTTATGAAATGCGTGACTTTTAAGAGTATGCGCGGCTTATGAGATGCGCGGCTTTTGGGAGCGTGCGTGGCTTATGGGATGTATGGCTTTTGGGATCGATATAATTCGTCGATCTGGAATTGTTTGGAATCTCCCAATGTTACCAATCTTAGGGCAACGTGAGGAGTTCATGTTTCGAGAGTGTGGTTCCACGACTCGGGAAGCAATGTGCAGCTTATGGTGGTATACAGCTTTGATTGGGGCCTTCCCAGTGTTGTCGGAGCAACACTGATTCTTAGAAGGCAAGGATTGAGTTCCGTCGATCCAACGGTTTAAGTCGATTTTCTTTCATCAACTCGGCGGGTAGATGGGGCATACTTGAGTGTGGTTCAACTATTTCAAGCAGCAATCGAATGGATTTGAGTCGATTTGACCCCGTCGACTCAATAAATTACTTTTGTATAACACGGTTTCATTGGTTCAAAAAAAAACAATTTTATTAATGAAAGTTGGGTAAGTTCTGCTTATTTACAATGCCTCATGTATTCCGGGGTTGCTTATATGTTGGACATAGGAAACACATAAGTCTTAGATAAAGTAAGGACATAATGATTCATTGTTCCATGCTCGGGGAATTTGGACTCCATAAATAGTTGTTAGCTTGAATGTACCATCCCCTTGCTTCTGACCTATCACATAGGGTCGTTTCTAGTTTGGTCCAAATGCTTCTAGCTCAGGGTAGACCCTCTTGAGGACAAGGTCTCCCACATTGAAGGTGCAGTTATGAACTTTGGAGTTGAAGTACCATGTGACCCTTTTCTGATGAGCGCCAGTCCTTAGTTCGGCTTCTTTCCTCTTCTTATCGACCATATCAAGTGATTCGAGTAGGACCTGTTCGCTCTGCCTTTGATCGAAATTTCACCTCTGATAAGAAGGGACTTCTACCGTAACCAGGATCATTGCTTCTGAACCATATGCTAGGGCGAACGGGGAGTGCCCAGTTGCAGATTTATGCATTGTCATGTAGGCCCATAGTGCAAGTGGAAGTTCATCAAACTAATTTCCTTTTGCTTTAGTTAGCCACCTTTTGAGGGTAGACTTGATGATCTAATATATTGCTTCCACTTGCCCATTTGCTTGCGAATGTGCAACACCGAAAAAGCTTTTCTTGATTCAGAAGTGTTTGCAAAAAAAATTGAACTCAGTGCTTTCGAATTGAGTCCCATTATCCATGATGATTTTCTGTGGCACCCAAACCTACAAATAATACTTTTAGTAATGAAGTTAATGACTTTCTTTGTGGTAACAGTAGCCAGCGGTTCCGCTTCGACCCATTTGATGAAATAGTCAATAACAACGATAGCATATTTGGCTCCTCCTTTAGCCATTGGTTATACGCCAATCAAACCGATTCCAAAGATTGCGAACGACCATGGGATGACCATCTATGTTAGCTCCATCGAGGGGGTTCTTTTGATCTTGCTAAATCTTTGGCATTGATCGCACCATTTGGCGTAATATGCCGCACCGCGGTTTACTGTCAGGCAAAAGTACCCATACCTCAAAACTTTCTTTCCAAGGATTTGCCCTCTGGTATGATCTTCCCAGTCGCCTTAATGAACTTCTTGTAGGATCCTTCAAGCTTCATCATTAGTCACACATCTGAGCAAAGGGGTAGAGAATCACCTTTGGTAGAGTATCCTATCCTGTATTGCAAATTATGATGCCTTTCGAAGAAGCTTTTTCAGCTGGTTCCTGTCCGTAGGGAGTGTTTCGGTGAGCAGGTAATCCTTGATCGGTGTCATCCATGTTTCTGATTCTTTTGTTGTCTTAAAAACCTAGTCGTTATCGAGTTTACTTATGCTTGGAGTGGCCAGGGTTTCAAATAGGACTAGCCCCAATGACGGAGCTTCTTCGAAACTGGCCAGTTTGGCCAGATAATCCGCCTTCATGTTCTGTTCCCTCGGGATATGAGTTGTGGTGTAATGATTGATGTCGCC
Source organism: Allium cepa (assembly GCA_030765085.1). Taxonomy (NCBI): domain Eukaryota; kingdom Viridiplantae; phylum Streptophyta; class Magnoliopsida; order Asparagales; family Amaryllidaceae; genus Allium; species Allium cepa. The sequence continues at coordinate 1,035,947,793 of CM060937.1, read as the reverse complement.
TAGCCATCTTGCACCTTAGATAGATACAGGGCAAGGTTCTCCCGTCGAGCCTGGTATTCGCCTTTCACCTAACATACGACTAGTCGAGAGTCGTTATAGATGTGTATGGATTTTATCTCGAGTTTCTTCATAATCTTTAGCCCAACTATCAATGCTTCATATTATGCCTCATTATTTGTTGCAAGGGATTCCAAGTGCAAGGCATAGCAAACAGACCGTCCATCAGGAGTCTCGAGCATGACCCCTACTCTCGAGCAGAAGTTGTTAAATGCACCATCAATAAATAACCTCCAACATGTCTCTACTTCTAGAGTCATTTCTTACTCATTATCTCATATTGTAAATTCGGTAATGAAATTTGCCAACTCCTGCCAATTGATTGCCTTTCGAGGATGGTATGTAATTTCATACTGAATTAATTCAATGTTCCATTTGATAAGATGTCTAGAGGTCTCGGGGTGGTATAGCACTTGCTTCATGGGTTGATCTATCAACACTCTAATCGAATGTGCCTAGAAGTACAGTTGTAACTTTTTAGATGCGATCAAGAGGCAATATGACAAATTCTTTCAATTTCGGATAGTTCTCTTCTTCTCATTGAATCGTTTACTTATGTAATATATGGATCGTCGGATCTTAGTTTCTTCTTATACAAGCGTGGCACTCAATGCATAGGGTGAGACTGCTAAGTTGATGTACAAATCTTCTCCATCTACCGGCTTGGATAGGATTGGTGGAGTTTCCATTTGTTGCAGCAGCTCTTTGAATGCATATTGACAAGCTTGATTCCATTCGAAGTTCTTCTTTCCCTTCTTTAGTGCATCAAAGAACGGTATACATTAGGTTGGTTCGAGATAAATCGGCTCAACTTTGCAACTTTTCCATTCAAGTCGACTCTTTCCTATTCCCCAGGGTCTCGACTTTCTGTAAACGGTTATTTCTTCGAGATTTTCTTCGATGCCTCTGGTGCTTACGATGAATCCTAAGAATTTTCCAATGGTTACCCCAAAGTGACACTTAAGTGGATTGAGCTTCACTCCATATTTGCAGAGTACTTCAAACATTTCGGCATGGTTATCTGGGTGATTTGCAGTTATGTGCGATTTAACCAACATATCATCTACATAAACTTCCATAGTTTCCCAATCTAATGTTTAAACATAGCATTCACCAGTCGTTGGTAAGTTGCCCAGCATTCTTTAAGCCAAATGTCTTTACTTTATAGCAGTATAGTCCCAGATCAATAATGAAACTGGAATTTTCTTGATTTGGTTCATGCATCATGATCTGATTGTATCCCGAGTATGCATCCATAAATGATAACAATTCATGTCCAGCCATCCCATCCACAAGCTGATTAATTCTGGGCAGAAGAAAACTGCCTTTCGAGCAAGCTTTGTTCAGATTTGAGTAATCGATACAAGTTTGCCATTTCCTGTTGGACTTCTTAACCGAGACTAGGTTAGATACCCATTCAGAGTAGGTTTTCCACTTCTTCTCTTAGCACTTTGGATCGTTCGGGCCCTAGGCGATGCCTTTACTGCTTCACCGGTGTATACTTGGGATCAATGTTAAGTGTGTGGCATGCTATCTCCGACGATACCCCACACATATCGAAATGCGTCAAAGAAAATACATCCAAATTGGCGAGAAGAAATTTGATAAGTTGCAGTCACATCCCGTTTCCAAGATGCGATCCAATTTTGGAGACCCATGTTGGGTCATCCATATCAACCGAGAAAGATATCGTCACTTCTGTCGGTGCTGCCTTTTTCTCCCTTTAACTCTTCTTTCAAGGGTTAAAGCCTTATCGAATCGACTATGGTCCTAAGCTAGGGGTGGCTCTATAGTTGCTATTCAATAGGTTCACGAATGTGGAGAGTTCTCCCCCACATTCTTCCCATTTCCCTTTTTTTAGACTTGAGTAGTTCCATGATATAGCATTCTCCAATGGCACTTTGGTCTCCTTTGATCACCCTGACTTCGTTCTTTGTCATAAGTTTCATAGTTAGACACTATTGAGCAAGAGCAATTCTGAAATTTGCTAAGGCGGGTCTCCCCACGAAGGCATTGTAGGCAAAAACTTCGTCTACGATCATAAAGCTTTGGATGAGGGTGAGTCTCTGTTTGCCTTCTTCGAGTTCTATGGGCAAGTCAATCATTCCATCATGTTGTTTGGCTTCACCGGTGAACCCCTGAATCATTGTTCGATTGGCGAATATCTTTATCTGATCAAAGGTGCATTTGAAATGAATATTCACAGAACTAGCACTGTCTACTGATACTCATCGAACCATAGTGGGTCCGATTCCTACTTTCATTGCCATGGGGTTGAGAGTTGGAGCTTATATCCCTTTAATGTCTTGATTACAAAATACTATGTCGTCATACAGGATTCTCTATTGCTTAGCAGGAATTCCATCTTTGATCGTAAAGCGCACGTCTTTCGGATTGTGCTTTAATGAGCTCGCATACCGCTCCACTTCTTCCTAACTCTTCTGCGTGGGATGGGGCCCTCTAGACATGGTTCCAATGATGAGTCTCTAGTTAGTCCGTCTAGGTACCTCTTTGCTGCTTGCAGTTTGATTCCCTTGATCTTTAGGAGCTTGAGGCACTATGGGTTGGTCAGGATACAGTGGTTTCGTCGTGTACTGCTGAAGCTTGTTTTCTCGAATTAACTCCCCAATCAAGTTCTTCAGGTGACAATACTCATTTGTGTTACAGCCATCTGTCTCATGGAAGCGGCAGTACTTTCTAGAATGCTTTTACCGTTTAGTTGCTTCCTTATTAGATGGCTTATTATATTCTTCCATCCCATGTGTTGCAAGACAGATGTTTTCTGGTGTATCGTTGAGTGGGGTGTATTCTTCAGGGTCAAATCTTTGAGTCACTTGCTACTTCCATTTTGCTTATAGGAATTCTAGTTCTTTCTTTTCTGATTCTCATTTTTTCTTGCGTTCCCTTCAACGATCCTGGAGGTACTTATGTCTTGGCTTGTTGCCATACCATTATGCCTAATGTTGGTTGGTTGTAAGTCAGCAGATTTCCATTCTATTTCTTGTGCCTCTTTCAATCTCAAGTACTGGCTTGTCTTTCGATTGATATCCTTCCTAGTGGTTGGTTGTTTCATTTTGATCCATTTCTCGAATTCAGTTTCGGGATGAATTCCACGGACTAAGGCCATGAGAACCATATCCTCATTCAGATTACTTAGTTCAGTTACCACATTTGTTGAACCGATTCAAGAAAAACTTCATAGATTCATTCTGTCCCTAGAATAGGCTCGATAAGGACATCACATCTTTTAGTTGTGTCGTGCGAGTCTAAATTGATCACGGAATCCTATTGCTAATTGATTGAAGGTTGTGATGGATCTTGGCAGAAGCTTGGTGAACCACATGGAAGTAATTCCCTCCAGAAAAATCAAGGAACATCTACATCGAATGGTGTCCGATGCATTCACTCCATCCATGTACCAACCGTACTTAAACAAGTGAGGTTTCCAGTCTCTTAATCATAAGATAGAGTAGTTAACATAGTGAACTTTTCGGGGTACCACTCATTCAAAATGTCATCAACGAAAGCATTCCGACTTGGAGCGGATCCCCATTCATCATCCCTTCTATCCTTACTTTCATCCATTAGTCGCTGGACCATGTCCGTGACGTATGCCTCAGATGTTCGGTAATTCGGTGGTTGGCTGTCAGTGACTGCACAAAGTGTTTAGTTTTGCAAACGATCTTGGTGAGTATGCTAAAGCCTAGACTATTCTATCTTTGGGAGAGCCACTCCCTTAGGGTTCTGTTGGCTTGCGGTTGGTTTGATAGGGGTAGATTGGATCTCCTTTGCATCATTGAATGTGTTGGTATTTCCTTTTAACTTCTTGTCATCAAGTCGGTCACCATATTCTGAGTTGGAAAGATACATGGCTATATCTTCCTGTGGGATTTTGCTCCTGGATTCAAGTTTGTAGCTGGTTGCCTCGTAGTTAGTTAAGTGTTTGTTTTTCCTTCCTTATTGATTCCTATCATTCCATATATCTTTCCTTTCTATGGCTACTTCCCGTTTCTCCTGTTTTGGTCAAAGACAAAAGAATTTTCTTGTTCCATGGCAGCCGTGGGCTCTGTTATGGTTATTGGAGCAGCATGTGACTGTAAGGTCAATAGGGAATTCAATTTATCCATGAGGGCCCCTTGGTTATTTTCCATCCTCTGATTAATTTCATCAACCATTTTATTTAATTCATCTCTAGTGATAATTTCACACTGAATAGAGGATCGTGGGATTTGATCTCCAGAGTTAGCTCCTAACTATACATTTTTGGGGTTGTTGACTTCAATTTGCTGAGGGTTTGTTTCTTCTCCAACAATGGTAGCTTTTATGGATCTTTCAAAAGTAATTCTTCTTCTCCCAGGCGCCATTGATTCTTAGGAGTAGATTTTCTAATCAGATATTGAGGATCTAACTTCTAAACCTATCTAATCAAAAGTAGATAGCTAGATCAAAGCTGAGTTAAGTTTTCTCAGCAAAACAACAAAAAATTTAACCCAAAAAAGGGATTAACACCGTGAATTGAGTGTGAAAGCACCAACCCTATTTATCAAGGCAAATATAATAGAAACAAGGAATAAGAACGTGCAAATAAAGTAAAGAGACAAGTTATTTTTATAGTGGTTCGGCTGTTAATGAAGCCTATGTCCACTTTCTAACTTTTGTTATAGATTGACTGCAATTACAAGTTGAATCTGATTACAATTTGATGGATCTTTTAAGTTAGATCAAGTCACCAGCCTTAGAGTTCACTGGAGAATCATAATGAACCCTTTGGATAGCTGTTGTGTGGGAGGAGAAGAGTGAAGAATAGTTTATGCAGAGTTTCAACAACCAGTCCAAAATATCTTCCTTATGTTGCATAGGTTGAGTATTTGTAGGGATTGGAGAGAAATCAGACCAATTTGCTTTGCCAGAAGCCTACATTTGATGGTACGAAGATGCTCAAGAAATTCGATAGCGAGCCGAGTCAATTTGATGGATCACTAGCGATCCATAGGGAGATCCATGTAGCTAGAATATTTCTCAGTCATTTCACGTGGATCATGCTTCTTACTTTATGTAGACGCTCTCTATGTAATTTCATGACTAGAACTCTTGTTTTGATGATGATTCATGTATTGGTTTCATCGAGCTATTGCTGGAATCAGATGAATGCCCACTTCTCGATCTAACTTGCTTGGAATGTCGTGAAGCTTAGCAGCTGCGCCTAGAAAAGATAATGCTTCATGATTCTAGAAAAATGGACCACCCATGAGCAATATTTATGGATCGGAAGCGATCCATGGGTGATGGATCGCTGGCGATCCATACCTTTAGGCTATTCCTTTCTATTTTCTCTTGAGTCCCTCTTAGTTCCTTCTTTTGATTCTTTTGTTTGATTTTTGAGTTGTTTTGAATTGATGCAGATGTCCTAACTTCCATTGAATTCAATTGAGTTAAAATCGTGGATAATAAGATTTGATGTAGTTTATTTCTAATTAGAAAAGGTTAGGCAGAATAAGTCATTGGTACAAGGGTTAGATAGATTCTAAGTCCTAGAATTGCTTAGAGTAACTACCTTGGTAACTATTGTGTGAAAGAAGAAGATGAAGATGAGACAGTGCTTCCGCGTTGTGATAGCAGAAACCAACCCCCTCTTTAGTTGTAGTTAGGTTCGTATTTATAGAGAAATAGAGATATTGGTCTAGAATCTCGCTTGCATTGAGGTCCAAGAGATAGCTTGAACTCGTACAAGAGATTGCGGAGCACCACGAGTTAAAATGATAGCTCGGTACTGACCTGACCTAAGTTGACTAGGTATCAAGTCAAGAGTCTCAGTGCAAGTTTAACTTCTTTCGCTTGCTAGCTTTTCTATCTCATACTTGAGTAGTTCTAAGTTCTTTCCTATCGATTTCAAGTTGATTTTAGTGATCTTTCATCAGCACTTGTGTTATCTTGCTTCCTTGGCTCTCTTCTCATCAACATTGGAATTGATCATTCAAACTCTAGTAATGCCACTTGATCACGAGTAGATAGAATAAAGTTTGAATTTTATGATGTTTTGGAGGAAAATGAGGGATTTTGATAGGTTGGTGCTGACCTAAGGCTTTAGCTTGATAACTAGTTAAGGACTTGGCTCCAAACTAAGTGAAAATGCTCCAAGTTTCTTCCTTACCTCTTTTAAGTATAGTCCCAAGATTTTGGGTCGTTTCATCTGCATCTTGCATGGGGTCGTCCAAAGGTTGGAGTGCTTGGACTCCGACCTGAGAGTTTGTGTGTCAAACCCAAGTTATACTTGTTTGGAGTCTGACCTGAATGTTTTGTGAGTCCGACCCGAGTTATACTCAATGTGATCCGAGTTATACACTCTTGGAGTTTCACCTTAGTGTTTTGTAAGTCCGACCTAAAAAAATCATAACTTGGTACCAAATTAAGGATTTTCAATTCGGCACTGAGTTGAATCGGGCCTGACTTCAAGTTATATTATCTTGCCTTGCTATTTCTTAGCTTGGTTTTTTGCTTCATTTTTCCAAGGTTCTACACAGGTACGACTCAGGTTCGACTCCAAGCGCCAAGTTGAGAAACTCAAATCAATTTTTTCCACTAATTTTTTGATATTTCCATTTTCTTCCCTTTTTATGATCTTTCCAGAGATTGTCTTCGTTTTAACGTTCTAACTTTGATTGAAATCCGCTTGGTCAAAAACCAGTTAGCACTTGTTCCCCTCCCCCTTGAATATGCCTGTGTTGAAAATAAAGCACGCTTTGGATGAAGATATGTTCTAATTTGCTATCCATTGATTTTGGATAGTTGTTCAAAAACTGCTTCGATGTATTGCTTTTGTCCAATAGACATTCCTTCAATTGTTTCGAATAGTCAGAGTTCCATTCTTCATTCTTTGTGCTAAGAACATGATATACTATTTGGGAAATGTTCCATGCCCTAGACAAGCATGCTTTCCAATATTGTGTATTGTTTTCATTTTTGCTTTTCGGTTGCCACTGAGAGCTTCTAGTGTTAAATCCTTCAGCCTTTGATTTCCCATGATCAAAGTTGCTTCCACCGACTACTTAAATGCCACCGTTCTTAAGACCATTACAAAGAGCTTTCGTCCCTCGATTTCTACTAGTAACTGAGTGACATTCATTTAGGGTGAAGGAATGGATATTTCTATGATGATGGTAAAGATGGTAGTGGTGCAGTCGACTGTTTCTTAGTGGTAGATAGTAGTGTTTGGGTTGCGCATGACCTATGGTTAATCTCAGTCCAGTCCTAATCGTGTTAATGCTGATCTAGGGCCACGTTCGACTTTTTGTCTTCGGCTAACATCTATCAATGCATGGTTGTTCCCACATTTCCGTTTGAATTCCAATGTGTCGATTCAATCTTGGAACCATCATGTTGGATGCTTCCATCGTTATGCTTCTCTTATTACTGCAGTCCTCATGTTCCTGGAAAAGAAATTTTTTTCGTATCACTCTAGACAGTAGCTCCTTTATTAATTGTTTGTCGATTGTGGATAAGGTTGGACATATAATACCACAGCACGAAATAGCTCATTTTTCTAGCATGAGCGGGCAATCCACATAGGATTGTCTGTTCGTCACATACGAGACATGAGACTCATACTTCATAGATTGACACTTCTCATTTACCCCGATCAATGCTCGGACTCTAATTGGTCGACATATGTTAACATCCTTTGGACTCCATGCATTAGTCACATGAGTTGTAGTTCTCAAAATAAAATAAGCCCGATCATGTTAAAGGTCAAGTTTCATTTTCTAAAATGACTCACCTATCACCGTGCTTCAAGTCCAATGGTGGTATGCCTAGTCCTCCTAGGGCCAGATCCTTCATAGCTTAGGCTTTGCCTTTTGATCCCTATTATACCAGGAATATTGATCACGGCTGAATTATAAGGCATGGTTGCTCTTATAGATTTGTTGCTAAATCTACCTCCTCCTCTAAATGAGTACCCAGATTCAAGGGTCTTGGATGAAGAGGGAAGAGCGGGAAAGTATTCCATAAAGCTTGTTGGCCTATTAGTCTTTTCCTTGGTCATATAGTTCATACTCTTTGTTTTCACTTTAAGTAGGTCATGTTCCTTTCGACCTACTATTAGTAGCAATGAATCCTAGTTCTGTGTTGCTCCTTGCTGTCTTGGCGTAGTTGTTAGGATGTTCATCCTATCTTTGAATGATCTCCACCATGAACTAAATCCTTTTCATGGGACTTTCTACCGTGAATTTGGGCATTAGTGCGAGTTAAACAAGTGGGGCAAAAATCAGATTGACCCCAATCCAATCATGCTTCCTCGTCATGGTCTTGAATCGGGAAACCCCAATAATACTTACCTTTAACTTTCCATGATTATCCTTGCCTATCCATGATCGAGCGTTTCCCACTTGGCCGCTAGCGCTATCGCTAAAGTTCGATCAAGCACTAGTTTCAATCTTTGGAAACTAGCATAAGAATTATCGTATTCTGTTATCCTTTCTTGAAGTAACCTATTTCAATGGAACAATGGAATTCCTAAAGGCCGGTGATTACACCATCCTAACGTCGCCAACCTCTAGATAGCGACAAATACTTAAAAGTTGGAGGACGATTCCATATCGATGTTGTCAATCTTTGGGCAGTGTTAGATTCCAAAAGGTAGGTCTGAAGGCTCAATCAGGTTCCTGCTTCTGTCTTCAACAACTTGTATATCGATGGTCCCTTTCGGAGCATCTCCTTGGCATCGCTAATCTTTAGGCGATGGCATAATCCTACATGTTGGTATCGAATGATCTTGTCGATCCTTAAGTAGGTTATTAATCCTTCTTGTCCTCGCTAGGCTTCGGGAGACGACGATTTCTTGAAGGTTGGGGCCAAATTATCCAATCGATTTGCGGTTTGGTTTTTAGAAACTTTTCACTATTGCCAATCTCTGTGCAGCAACGAATTCTTGAGGACTATGTGCTTCCTCTCCCTATCATTACCTATCTTTGGGCAATTATTGATTCCTAGAGGTTAAAGTTTTTCCTTCTCAATCCTAGGAAATGCCAGATTCTTGAGGGAGGGAAGTTAGTTCCATCTCGACGTCGTCGGTCTTTTAGCAATGCTTAATTCCTAAACGTTATGACCTTCATTTCACCTATGTTGCAATTTATTGCCAGAATGCTCTATTTTGTGAAACATAAATGTTATCTAACCAACTCTATGGTTATTCGTGTTTACCCTTCAACCAATTACTTGTTCGTGTCCTTGTTCGCGGGGCTATCCATTTTGAATGCCTTTATTCGGGTATTTATAAGAGATGGAAGGGAAAATGATTCGATTGACCCCGGTCTGACACTCAACCCTAATTTGGGATTAAGGAAGTCTGGTGATTTAATCCCCAATTTTCCATGATTTTACCCATTTGTCCTTAGCTTGTGTGCCTTTCTTGAGTATTAACGTCGTCATAAAAATCCTATTCATATGTCAGTTCCTATCTTCGAAAACTAGTGACTTCATATTGTCACATATCTTCGAACATCAGTAGTTTTTTAAGATAAGGGCATAAATTCAGTTGAGCACCAACTTCTACCTCCGAAAGCTATTGCACCGATGGTTTCCTATGGTGATTGTTTCTCTTCAACCATCCAATTCGGTGTTTTCCTGGCGTTGCCAGGGCAACATCGGTATAGAAAGTTGGATGGTTTTTCGATGTTGTTGAGACAACACTGGTATCTAAAAAATAGAAAGTTTCCCTGCAATGTCGAGGCAACACTAGTACTTAAGAGATGAGAGTGTCTCTCAGCATTATCGAGGAAACACTATTACTTAAGAGGTTATAATCGATTTCGCCATCGATTTGGTGGTTTTAGGCATTCCTAACATTGCTAGAGCAACGTCGATTCTTAGAAGGTATGGGTCTATTTTTCTATCGGTTCAGCAGCTTGATTTGATTTCCCCATCGACTCAGAGGTGTTATATTTCTGTTGGGTACTAGACTAAGTCTTTGAAAACTAGCATTTTGATTATTGGATTGAAAGAGTCTTATCTTAGTGTTGCCAGTCTCAGGGTACTGTTAAATTCCTGTAAGTTGGAACTGAATCACTCATCGGGAAGATTCCTTTCGACCCAATGTGGCGGCTTTCTCAACGCTGCCTTCTCTAGGCTATGCCACATTATGGAAGAACGAGAATCTTAGGCATTTCCATTATTTAGCACTGTTTATAAATGTCAAGTGCTCCATTTGGCGATGTAGGGCTGTTTCTTAACCAATTCCATGGTTATTCTTATTCATGTAGAGTCGAATTTCCTTCACTCTATTTTTGTTGCAACCTGACTTCCATTTGCACAACCTGTTATTCCCAAGTGCCAAACTCCTGGCACTTATATAAAATTAGGCACTACAGGCGTTTCGTCACATTGCCTTTATGACCACACTCTTCCCATCCTGATGACGGACCGGTAGAGTTTGATAGTGCTTGCATTGAATCTATAACAATTAGCCTTGCTTCTTTCGGGCCATATATATTCAGCTGAGCCATTAGCGTTTTTGTGGATATTCACCTTATTCGTCAGTTCTAATCTTTGGGAATTCATGGTTTATTTGCTTGATTTCGAATGTTCTTTCCTTACCGTAGTCTATCTTTAGGCAATAGCTGGTTTGCCACAAGCAAGAGCCTAAGTACCTAATAGGTCCCGGCCATGGAAAACCTATGACAGTTAGGGGTTATCCTTCCCGATGTCACTAGTCTCCAAGCGGCATTGGATTCCTAAAAGATAAGTTATTTCCACCAAACGGTGCCGGTCTTCGGGCTATTTTGGATTCTTGCAAGTTAGAGTTTGAGAACTTAGTCGAGCACCCCCTTTTGTCTTTGAAAACTGGTGCGTCGACAATTTGATTCTAAAAATGCCTTCCGTCATCGCCTACCTTTAGGCGATGGTGTGCTCCTGCCAAGTCTCCAGCAGCAATGATTTCCTAGAAATTGGTTTCTCTTTCTGACATTGCCAAGGCAATGCCTTTTCTAAAAGGTAGGGGATCGATGTGATCGTTAATCCATCAGTTTAGACCTTCCAGACGTTGCTTTAGAAACATTGGTTATCAAAAGGCAAGGGGTTGAAGTGACCATCATCTCGTGGTTTGGACCTTCCTGACATTGGCAGCCTTAGGACAAAGCCAGTTTTCAAAAGGTTGAGAATTGATACGACCCATCGATCTGGTGGTTTAGACCTTTCTGATGTTGGTAGTATTAGGTCAACATCGGTTCTTAAATGGTTAAGAATCGATAAAACCTGTCGATACAGCGATTTTTACCTTCCGGACATTGCCAGTCTTAGGGCAGTGCTAATTCTCAAAAGCTTTGGGATCAATATGACTCATCGATTCGGTGGTTTAGACCTTCCTAACATTGCTAGTCTTGGGGCAGCATCGGTTCAAGAGGGTTAGAGATCGATATGGCCCATTAATCCTGTGGTTTAGAACTAACCGACGTCGCTAGTCTTAGGACAATGCTAGTTCTTAGAAGATTGGTGGTCGATATGATCGTCAACCCAACAGTTGTGAGTCTACACTCCTCGTCCATCATTCGAGGGTAGAGAAGAGATTTCTTGGTTGTGCTTCCACTTGCGCCCATAGAATTTTTGCTTGCAAGAACATGGTTCCCTTAGTTCAAGAGGTGGATTTTATTAATAAGTATGAGAAATAGCAAGTCCTGTTGATTCACAATGCCCCCAATCTCCTTGAGAGGCTTATTTGAGAAAGGAAATTGGATAAGAATGAATGAAATAGTATTTTTTTTAAGTTACTGCTTCAACCCTAGGGGACCGGCTAGCTTGAGGGTTCTTTTATGGATAATCTTTTATTAGCTCACCTGGGACCTCTCCACTGGGTCCAAGCAGTTTTCCTTCAGCAGGTAGACCCTGGGGTCTTGCAACTTCTCTACCTTTCTACGGTTCCTTAACATATTGCTAGTTGTTTTTCCTTATCAGCTCCTCCATTAAGTTTCTCAGATGTTGGAATTCATTAGTGTTATGCCCATGGGTTTAGTGGATGTGACAGTACTTCCCAGGACGTTTATCTTATTCTGTCACTTCCCTACTTGGCAGCTTCTTATATTGCTCAGTTCCATGAGTGGCAAGATGTATATTCTCTGGTTTGTCATTCACGGGCATGTAATCTTCTAATCTAAATTTCAGCGGATGTTTCACATTCGGTCATGCCCGTTACCATAGTTTTGACTTCTTTTCTTCTGATTACTAGAGTTTTCAGCTTTTATTGCGATGTTGCTTTGGATTGTTTCCTTCGGTTGTTCATCACCAACCTTTCTTTTGGCCAATCCTTATTCTTTCAACCGCTCGAACTGAATTGCCTTTCAGTGAAATTCTTCCATTGTAGTGGTTTGCTTTATCTTTAACCATCTACCAAAATCCATATCCGAATGAATACCCCGAACCAAGGACATAAATATAAGATCCTCCTTTAGATTTCTAACTTCTAGAACAACAATGTAGAATCGGTTCAAGAAAGCTTCAAGGGACTCCTTGGGTCGTCGAGACAAGCTAGATAGGGACATCATGTTTTTTAGTCATGCAACATAAAGTCAGAACTGCTCCATGTATTTTCTATCCAATTCATCAAAAGTCGATATAGGTCATGGTGAGAGCCTGGTGAACCGTATTGACGCTATTCCTTCCAAAAAGATAGGGAAATATCTACAATGAGTAGCATCTGTAACTCTAGCTCTATCCATATGCCATTCATATTTGAGTAGGTGTTTTCTAGGATCAGTAGTGCTATTGCATGATGGCATATTGGGCACCATGAACTTCCTAAGGTATCCCCTTCTCAGAATATTTTTCTTGAATGGAGTTTTACTTGGTGTCAAACCCCAATCGCCATTCTTTCTGCCTCTTCTTTCTTTGACAACTACTTAACCATATCGGCCATGTATTCCTCACTAGCACGGTAATATGTAGGTCAAATGTTAGGGGCTGCATCAAGTGTTTGGCTCCCTAAATGATCTCGGCTAGCCGACTGAAATCTAGATTCTCCATTCTCCTAGAGAATCACTCCGGCAGAGTTCTGTTGGCACCCGGTTGGTCTTGCTGCAGCAGTTTGAGCTCCAACTCCAGTATTATGCTGTTAACACCAGTATCCAATTCCAAGTAATAATAATTAAGCCGCATACCGTCTTCAGAGACAAAAACAAGCACAACGTCATCTACTTGAGGAGTCTTCAACCTAAGATTTGGGTCGGTACCGAGCTGTCTTCTTACAGAGGGAACACCCCTACTTCCTTATGCAACATTTCCTACAAATTCAACATTCACTTCCTTCTACTTTTGTTTTCCATCTCTCTGGTTTAGGCTTGACACTGAGGAATTATATTGTTCAATTATAGGAGAAGTTTCTCTTCTAGTTATTCTTGTTGTTGGTGGCTACAAAGTTAGCAACGCATCCATCTTATCCACAAGAGCTTTCTGACTATCAATAAATTTCTAGTTAAGTTCACTAATCATCCAATTAAGACTCCTCTAGTAATAACTTCCTATTGATTAGAATGTCTAGGCAGTGGATTTTTCATTGTTAACTTCTTTTTGGTGGGTATTTGCTTCCACCCCTCCAACTATTGCTCCTACAGATCTTCCAGATGCACATTTTCCATTTCTAGAAGCCACCGAGATAGCAAATCTTTAGAATTTTCAAGTAGAACTTTTAGATCTAACTTTTGGATCTATCCAATCTAAAACAGAGAGCTAGGTCTAAGCTTGGTTTCAGTTTTCTCAGTGAAAGTACCAAAATATTGATGCCAAAAAAGGACGAATACCAAGAACGAGTTGCAAGGAACCTGTGAGACCTAGATCTAGAAGATAATAGTAAAAATAAAAGAAAAATAATAGAATTAAAGTAGAGAGACGTAAGATTTTATAGTGGTTCGACAGTCTTTGGCGTACTTTATAACTTTGTTTCTTATAGAATTGATATAAGCTATTTAAGATTACAAAAGGCTAACGAGTGAACAAGTCATTAGTGTAGGGATTAGAGAGATTTTAAGTCCTTGAATTTCCTAGGGTAGATGCCTTGGTGACTATTGTGTGGAGGGTGAAGGTGAAGAAGAGGCGAAGCTTCCGTGTAGTGATAGCAGAAACCAGCCCCCTCTTTAGTTGAAGTTGGCTTTTATTTATAGAGAGCAGAGGTATTGGTCTAAAAGCCCACTTGTACTAAGGTGCATGAGATTGCCCAAGCACATAGGAGATCCCGGATCCCTACGAGTTAAAATGAAAGCTCGGTACCAATCTGACCTATGTCCACTTGGTTTCAGTTAAGAGTCTTGGTGCAAGTTGAACTTTTTTCGCTTAGTATCTTTTCAATCTCCTACTTGAGTTGTTATAAGCTTTTTCCCATCAACTCCAAGTTGATTTTCATGATATTCTACAGTGACCCTATATATTTAACATTATTTAGACATTTAATTGGGTAAATTAAATAACATAATGTGGAAAGTTAAGGGATTAAGATTAGTAAATTAAGGAGGAGCTGTGCCTTAATGAATGTTTTAATAAAACGGAACCTAAACATAATTAAGGAGGAATATGATGAAGGTAAAATCGAAATAGCCTTTATTCCTATACCCTAAAACCCTTCTATTCTCCCCACTTCCTCATTCATTCCACATTCACAAACTAAACAATATTAAGCTTAGGCTGACCACCATTAAGAAGATATAAAGCGAAGATAAACTAGGATTCAAATAGAAAGCTTGAAGAAATCAATCTAAGGGCAAAATCTTGACCTTCTTAACACAAATCCAAGGTGAATAATTAGTTCATATCTCTATTTTTGATGAATTATTTTGGATAAAGGTAAATGTATTTTCTTTTATATGTCATGTTTAGTGTTTAAAAGTGATTAGATGTTATGTTGATGATTTATGGTTTAAATATTATTTATTGTGTTATGTTTTAGTTAGAAAACCATTCATATAACATCTGTTTAACTTGAGATTTTGATATGATCAATATTTTTTTAAATTTTCCAAATTAATATGGATATATGGTGAATTTCTAAGCCTAAAAAACGGTTTTAATCGGTTTTATTTATTATAAATAATTAAATATTTTTTCCCTTAAAAATTTTAGATAAGGAATGGAATATTAAATTTGATTTTCGGGGATTTTTCCTAGGAGTTTAGGATGAGTAGATAAATTATTTTCAATGACAAGGGCTTATTTGCTTAAGTAAAATGTTTAAATTTGAGCTTAATTATATATTGTTTGAGTATTCATGCATATAACATGTGGTAGTATTTTTAGAGAAAGAAATTGGTAAAGTTTTATAAACAATGAGATTTTGAAAAATATTGATGGTTAAATGAAAAGGAGTTTCTTTTAAAGACAAAAATGCAGTTTTTAATTTAATTACGGCTTCATCACTTACCCTGCTTGCTTCATCACTATACCCTACTTGTAGACCTTCCGCATCCATTTGAAACCAACACACATGGTATCAATTCATTGGTATGTAGTGTGTTGGAGATAAGTGAAAGGTAAGATGGTGTCGAAGGCATGCATTCAAAAGGGGCGAAGTTATCTTTCAAAGCTTCTGAACCTTTAGTCTTGCTTTTGTTTAAAAGAGTGTCTCGAAAGGGTTGCTGCTTTGAACCTCTTTGACACCCTACCTGCTGCACTAATACTTTTACCTTAGATCAATGAGCGTAGAAGGTAGGTTTCAAACCAATACCCCTCTGCAACCATTGAGCCACTTTCCATTTAACCCATCCATATGAAAGGGAAGGTGCCGCACCTATACCTTCCGACATGGTTAAGACCGCTTTGCTAAAGGCATAAGTGTACATGCAGAAACATGTTGCCATCAACCTAGGTCTTTCGAAAGGATAACTTTTGAATGTGTCCCCTTTTTACCTTGTAGTTTGTTTTTTTTCAAACTATGCTTCTAAGGAAGTACTTTTAATTGATTTCGAGCTATGCTTTCATAACTTTTCACTTGAACCCAATGCTTTCAAAAGATATGTTTTTAAGTGTTTCAAATGAATGTTTCCAAGTGTTTCGAATGACATGTTTCCAAGCGTTTCGAAAGGAATGTTCCCAAGCATTTCGAAAGATATGTTTTTAAGTGTTTCGAAAAGAATGTTTCCAAGCATTTTGAAAGATACGTTTAATGGTTTCGAAACAGGATGTCTAGGATTTTAAGTAATGATTTCGAAGGATCTATTCCAATGATTCGAAAGGAAGGTTTTGGCCTTTCAGCCTAATGTTTTCAAGGTTAAAATATTTTACTTGTTTCAAAGGTTATCTATCCCTATTGATTTTAGGTTTTCATCAAATTGTTTTGTATAAAGCATATATCATGGCATGGATATTTTGAGTACAAGAATATAGGCACAAGAACAAACTTAGAAAAAATTAGGCTGAAGGATAACAAGTTTGTTTTTTAGGCCGAATAGTTATAAGTAGCATTTTGTATAGTGTAAAGCTGAATATAACGCTAGATATAACTAGCATTTGGTATAGTGTAAAAGTTGAATATAATGCTAATTATAACTAGCATTTGTCCTTCAACCTGAGAATGAAACTCGGTGCCCTTCAGCCTAATTTTTTTTCTTCAAAGTTTGTCCTTTAGCCCAATTCCTCTTTTGAGTAAAGCAAAGAGTATATTTTCCTTATTTAAGTATGTTTTAAAAGGGTGAAATCAATTTGGAAGAAATGTTTTCAAGAAAAATTTAATAGGATGGTTAGCCCTAAGTAAAAGACTTGGATAATAGAAAACTAGATGGGACTAGTGTGGTGTTTCGCCCTGTACTTTATCTAGTAGCCCCTAGCTAATATAAGTCCAAAATTTTAGTGTGTAGGGCTTTTTCACTGGTAAGAATAAAATAATATTACAGATAGATAAAATACCTAGAGCATACATTGGTTATTGGTGAGCCCGCAAAACCATTAGGTCAGTTGACCCTTGGAGAAGTAAGTCAAGGATAGACCCATAGTAGAGAAAGGTTATTGGTAGGCCCAAGTCAGCCAAATAAAACTATAATGTCCAGATGGATAGTCCATTGATTACCTGATTTATTTGCATATATATTATTATTATTGTTGTTGTTATAATCAATTTGACTGCATGATTTTGATTTGCTAAAGATATGATTTAAAAGGATATTAGTAAGGGGAAACCCCTTCCGCCATGTGGTGTGGTCTCGCTTGATATCAATAAATCGAAATGTAATAGAATTATTCACACCAGGCTTTATGTCATACTCGAATTTTACATATTCCCCTTAAACTCTCGGGTACTTAAAATTTAATTTGAGTAGACTGAGAGTTAAGACTTTTCAAGTTTAGTAGGTTGGACGAATAAGCTTCCGAAGAGGTGCATGAGGTAAATCTAGCCATGGAGGAATTATTTGGTAATATTCCCGCTATGATGTATTTATGACTGATATGTCTATCTATCTAGTACTATGATCATCCAAGGGTGCATCTTCATATGTCGCTCTTGGCATATTTTGTAATAATTATATTTATCTAAACCTAGGAATCGTTTTGGGATTATGTAGTTGAATATAAAATATTGATTTGAAATGAAATCAGAAAAACTATTTTGAAATCTGTGTTGATTTTATTTCATATTCATATTCTTTTGATATTATGGATACCATTAACATTATTGTTTTTTTTCATCGGAAGTTAATACTATAGATGACTACAATATCTGTAGTGGTTAGCTTTGGGCCTTAAAATAGGGAATGTTACATCTTCCATCGGCACTTGAGTTATCCTGCTTCCTTTGCTCTCTTCTCATAAACTTTGGAATTGTTAATTCAAACTTGGGAATGCCAGTTGATCATGAGTTAATGGAGAAGAGTATGAGTTGTATGAAGTTTCGAAGGAGAATAAGGGAGTTTGATAGGTTAGTGCCGACTTAAGGCTTTAACTCTGTACGTAGTTATGGACTTGGCTGTAAACTGATTGAAAATCCTCCTAGTTGCTTCTTTATCTATTTTAAGTGTACTCTTAAGTTTTCAAGTCGGTTCATCTTCATCTTGCATGGGGTCATCCAAAGAGTGGGGTGCTTGGAGTTCGACCTGAAACTTCTGTCTGTCAAACCCGAGTTATACACGCTAGGGGTTTGATCTGAGTGTTTTGTGAGTCCGACCCAAGTTATACTCAATGAGATCCAAGTTATACTTGCTTGGAGTTTGACCTAAGTGTTTTGTGAGTCCGACCTGAGAAAAATTATAACCCGACATCAAGTTAAGGATTTTCAACTCAATACCGAGTTGACTCGGGTCTGACTCAAGTTAGACTCGAGTCAACTCCAAGTCATATTATCTTGCCTTGCTATTTCTTGACTCGGGTGTTCCTTTATTTTTCCTAGGTTTAGCTCAGGTATGACTCTAGTTCGACTCCAAGCGTCAAGTTGAAAAACTCAAGTCAACATTTTATGCTCATTTTTTGATATTTCCTTTTCTTCCCTTTTATGATGTCCCAAAATTCGTTGAATTATTTAATCTTTGTTTTGACGTTCTAACTTTTAGTTGATATTTGCTTGATCAAAAACCCGATTAACACCCACCAATAATTATGCAATTTGCATGGCCTCCTATATAACACTTCAAAGGGTCTCATACCGATCGTCACTTGGTAACTATTGTTGTACGCGAACTTTACCAAGGGTAAATGCTACTTCTAATGTCCTCCAAAACTCATGATGCAAGCTCTCAATAGATCATACATAATTCTATTCACCCTCTCTGTTTGACCATCTATCTGCAGGTAGTTAGCAGTGCTAAGATTCAATGTCATTCCTAGGGCTGACCGCAACTCCTTTAAAATTCGCTAGTGAATAAAGTTTTTCTATCACTAACAATACTAACTGGAACTCTAAGCAGTTGTGCCAGTTCTTTAACATAGCTTTGCGCAAAGGATGTCGCTGCCCTATTGCTCCTAACGGGAGTAAAATAGTGCTTTTAGTGAGTCTATCCACAATAACCCAAATAGCTTCATTACCTCTTTGATTCCTATGCAACCCATCTATAAACTCCATCGATATATGCTCTTACTTCTAAGTCCGCACCTCTAACAGCAACAATATTCAGCCCGACTTCCCTTCTTCCACCTATATCTTTTGGCATATCGAACACATAGAGAAAAAATCCACTACCCTCTTCTATCCATTACCAATAGAAAATCCGCTTCACTATACATTTTGTCCCCTGCGGGGCAAATGGTCATTGGAGAATGGTGACACTTTGCTAGAACTTTCTCCAAAACATCCTCCATCGTAGGAACACGTCTTTATCTTATTAAACATCCTCTTTTGTTAATCGAATACCTACCAACATGAGGGAAATGCTCTCTCATACTTAGCTTGTGCAAAATATATACCATCATTGTATCTTTCTTCTGCTCATTCCCAATGCTGTCCATCAATGCTGGCCTACTTCCATTTGTGCCAAATATACTAAAGTGGGTATTGATAGTGGTTGGAAATTGAATTTCGAGAGGAATTCCAACTGCCTTTGTTCATGTATAAACCAATAGCAACATGCCTTCGTCTAAGGGGGCTGGTAACAATATTCATTTTTTGGGGGTATATTCTATCTCAAAATCACATGATGCTATAAAATCCATCCACCTTGGTGCCTAAGATTCAAATATTTTTAGGAAAATATGCATTTAAGGGATTTGTGGTCGATGAATAATTCAAACCTTTCTCCTAAAAGATAGTACCTCCACATCTTCAAAGCAAATATGTTAGCTACTGATTTCGAGTCCTGAGTCGGGTACTACTTCTCATAGTTCTTCAACTGCCTACATATATAGGCTATTACTTTGCCCTCTTACATAAGAATAACACCTATCCTCATATCACATGCGTCGGTGTAAACAGTGAAAGACTTCATCCCATTCGGAATCATTAGTACTAGCGCACTCGTCAACATCTCCATCAGCTTCTCAAATGTTTCCATGTATTTCTAATCCTATGCAGAAACTAATTTTTTTTGGATTAAGCGAGCTAGTGGGACTATCATATTTACAAAGTCTCTTAATGAATTTCCTATAGTAACTTGCCGGCCCAAGAAAACTATTAACTTCTATGGAGTTCTTCGAAATCTTCCAGTCTTAAATAGCTTCCACCTCTGCAGGACCCACAGACAACCCCTTCCCAAAAATAACATAACATAGAAAACTTACCTCATTCTTCCAAAAATGACATTTTGAGAATTTGGCTTTTTGTTAGCAGCTTCTCAATGTCCTCGGTACCTCCCTTAAGTGATTTTTGTGCTCACCCTTACTTTTGGAGAACACTAGAATATTGTTTCCAAACACTACGATGAATTTATTAAGTGTCCCCCTAAAGACTCTGCTCATCAAATCTACAAAGTACATAGGGGCATTACTCAATCCAAAAGACAGTACTTTCCATTCATATAGTCATCTGGAATGCGAAAAATGGTCTTCTACTTGCTATCCTCAGCTATTCTAAATTGGTAAAACCTAGTGATGGAGTCCAATGGAGAAAAGATTTTGGCTTCAACAAGCAGATCAAAAAAGTCATCAATTCTAGGTAAGGGATACTTTTTTTAGTTAGCTTGTTAAGCTCATTATATTCAATGCATATCCTTGATAATCCATCTACCTTAGTGGTCAAGACAACTAGTGGTCCCCATTCAGAAGTACTTCGGCGAATAAATCCCTTCTATGATAGCTTCAAAATATGTGTTTTACAACTCTCACCTTTCTTTAGGGGCCATATGCCTTAATGGCAGAGTGACAGGCCAAGCATTCTTCTTCAAATCAATCCTATATTCAATCTCCCTTTGGGATGGAAGACCAAAGACTTCTTTAAAAAATGTATGGAAAGTCTTTGACTATGGGCGCGGATGAGAGTTCAACATGTGATAGGCTAAGAGAATATAAATAGCTTAACCCGACTAACTTTTGGTGTATACATCGAATATCTATCTTTTATCACCTACAACTCCTTAACCAAATGATCCTCCTATCACAATCTAAGGTAGCCATGTAGTAAGATAACCAATCCTTCTCTAAGATAATTCCATACCCCTCAAAGCTAAGAATATACGTGTGATACGTAAAATCAACGTTACATATTTCCACAACTAAGTCTATACAAATCAAATAAAGATGTATTGACCACTCAATAGGATTTGATACGTCTATTGGATCGGTGCCAACTTGGGTTTCTAGACTCAAGTAGTTAAGTATATTACTAGCTGTAAGATGCTCTCGAGTCAAATATGGAACGGATAGTATTCCTGAAAATAATAGTTGTACCTTCCATTGCAGCTTTTCTTTGATCTCCAATAAGAGGTCTACTCGAGATAGATACAGCATCGATGGCATAATATTGCCCAGTTTGTCCCTCCTTTTCTAGCTTTATACACATATTCTTGTAGCGTTCCTCCTTAGGGTAGTGATAGAATCTTCCTTTGAACTCCACTCTCATCAATATCACCTTGCAGTCATTAGCAACATGTCCCTTCTTCCGATGTCTATAGATTGATATACTTCCCTTCTTGATTTTTCCCTTGGCCTTCTTATCCGTCCAAAATACTACTTTTTTAGCCCCACTTTGACTTTGCGTGGGTCCTACCATCACCTTTTCCTTACTACAAGTAGTCCGTAGCATGGTCATTTCAACTATCATATCATAAGTGGCCCCATAGGTACTTGGGTCAATAACAGCTCCCTAAGTGGAGATTTTAGGCATTTAACAAACTTCATAGCCTTCTTCATGGAGTGTTAATTAAACACAATCCAAGCTAGCTTCGTGAACTTACCGATATACTCCTTCAACATGGAGCCTCCATTCCTAAGTTATATAAATGTTTCCAGTTTCAAACTTACATTAGCTCTTTACATGAATCGTGACTCAAAGACAGTTTTGAATTCAACACAAGTGATTCCCTCCTCATAGTTCTCCTTACCCACTATAGTCCACCAATCTAGCACCTCCCTTTTTAGATGGCATGCAACCATCATCCTATTGATCCAGTCCTCCCATCCAAGCTCCCAAAATATATGTTCATAGTCATTAATCTAAGCGTTTTTCTTCACAAAACCCTCACCTCCCATGTGCACCATCCTCTTATATTCTGGAAGCTTTACACACTTTGAGAAATTCTAGTGGATGTGGTGCTGCTTTAGCATGCGGAGCAACGGGTGCTATTGGCGGAGGTTATTGAGGAGTAGGAACTTTCCATATATGCCTCAAATATTTTTTGAATCATTTTGGCTTCCTCCTAATTATGGTTATTTCTTGGGTAGATGGGTTCCTAGCATTAGAGGAATGGTTTTTACCATAATCAATTATCTGTGGGTTTAAACTTTTAACTATAACTTCCTAAGATAATATTCTTTGCCGATAAAGATTTTAATAGTTTGTTTGCTTATGTCCATAAAAGTGTGCGCGCACACACTAGGGTTTTGAAAAATAATTTTAAAACAACAAATACGTACTCTTATGTATACCTATCCCTGTTGAACGGGTAATCTAAGCACTGATACCAAATGTAACAACCCACCTCAAAACGGGTCTAATTTTCGACTCAATAAAAGTCATTGAACCTTAAGCCTATTTCAAAGCTAGCTATTGATTGGTAAAATTGATGCAATGAACAATATATAGAACTATCTATCTATGCCTATAGGATTTCACAATTGAGTGGATAAAATATAGTGCTAGAAATAAGTACCCATTTCATGAAAATTCAAACCTCAAAAATACAATATATCATCTCAAATATCCAAAATACAATATTCCAAAAACAACATCAACATGTATAGAATTGGGTACATAAAAATATCTCAAAAACATAAAAAGATAGATAAACTGCCACAAGTCTTTGCCTCCACCTTCAAATTCTCATTCAACGTTGTTTCCCTAAACCTGTGTGTTGTAATAAGGATGGGTCAGAATAACAATGTCCGGTGACTGAAAATATAAAGTCTTACCATAATGGTATTGGGTAGTATCATTTATATAATAAATACGTCCCATACATCCTTTATTATGTCCTACCAAATATACCTCCTACTAAAAGCCCAAAAGCCTTTCTAGTCCAACTCCAAAATTTACCTTCTACTGTAGGCCAAAGGCCTTTTCTAATTCAATGTAAGTACTGTCAATCATGTCCTAACAATGTAAGAGGATAAGTCACTTAAATACCTCTTTAATGGAAATTAGGCATGCTATGATCATTTAATACCTATATCCTAGGCAGATCATTGTCATTTAATACTTAACACAAGATGGACCCCTTTCTGGTACTACCTAGCTAACATTGTAAGAAATCCCATACAAACACTTAATCTTCATTTATTGGAAGATGTAGAACCTACAATAGCCAACTAAAATCTCAAACTTGAAGCGGGCCCTTTCCAAGATTTCTCATTACCACACCTAATAGATAATCCATATTATAGCCCATACCCAAAACATGATGTCTCATAATGATTCGCCTATTCATAGGTACTGCTAGCAAGATTAACTTAGAAGATTTGTCCTACAGAATTGGGACAAATATCGCATCCAACGTAGGTACTTATTATAGGCGATGTCTTACATCAGCCCCAAAGTCACACTATTGATAGCCAGATGAGCTAGGTAGACATCTATGTGATTTTAATTGAACTTGCATCCCTATAATGTAGTAATTTTCCTGCTCTCCTAACATAGTACCATAGATATATCCTATGTGTATATTATACCTAATCCTCATTTATGTACCAAGTCCATGTAAGGAAAACTCCTTTCTTTGTCAAATTCATTGAGCAAAAAGCAATCTTCAAGAAATCTGTATGAACATCTTATAATAACATGCTAGACCTAAAAATCTCATAATGTCAATTGCACTTTTCAGTATCTTCCAGTCCTGAATAGCCACTACCTTAGCGGGATCAATAGAAATACCTTCCGTTGAAATAACATGACCTAAGAACCTAACTTCGGAACACCAAAAGTGACACTTTGAGAAGTTTGCCTTCAGTACATGCTCTCTTAGCGTTTCTAGTACAATCCTCAGATGGTACGCATGTTCCTCCTTGGTCTTGGAATAAACTAGAATATCATTGATAAATACAAGGACAAATTATTCGACACATCTCGAAAACCCTAATTCATCAGGTCTTGTTGGAGCATTAGTTAGGCCTAATGGAATAACTAACTACTCATAAAACTGAGTGGATCAAAAATCTATCAAGGGTACGCTCTCCTCTGCCACACTCAACTGATGGAACCTCGTAGTAAGATCAAACTAAAAACACACTTGAGCTCCATGAAACTGATCGAACAAGTCATCTATCCTAGACAAAGGATATTTGTTTGTAACAGACCACTTATTGAGCTTGAGATAATCTCCACATAGTCTTAACGAACCATCCACCTTTATATCCAAGATGATGGGTGCTCCCTAACTCGAATGACTTAGTCTGATCATACCATTCTTCAATAGATCACTCACACGAATAGATAGCTCTAACTTCTCCTTCGTTGTAAGCCTACAAGTAGGCAACACGATAGGTTTTGCATCTTTCACTAAATCAATGTGAAATTCTATCTCACGATGAGGTGGTAAACTTGATACCTCTTCGAAGACATCCGCAAGTTCCCAAACGATTGAGATAGAACCCAACTCTCCTTCTATCATATTTAAAGAATAAATAAAACCACACAAGCGAACTGGGCTCCTCATAATTCACTACTAGACCCTTCCCTTTCTTTATCTTAAATGAAAATTTTCTCTTCACACAATCTAAAACTGCACAATATCGAGATAACCAATCCATCCCAAGTAGAACATCAATACCCATAAAACCTAGAATATAAAGATCGCACGGAAAGAGTTGGTCAAAGAAAGTAATTGGAACTCCTAAACAGATCATACAAAGGTTGGCCGAGTTCCCAACTGGGTTCGACACACAAATAAAATCTAAAGCCGTAGTTGGCTTAAGTTTCAATTTATCAACAAGGTTATAAGATATAAAACTAAGAAAAGCACTAGTATCAAATAAGACGTAAATGGGAATACCACGAATAGATAGAATACCTTCCAGAACATGCTTCCCCTTTGCAGCGGCAAAAGTAGAAGGTGCTGAAGTTAGTGCAAAAGCTTAAGGCTATTGCCCCTTCTAGAGCATCTGGCACGCCCTAGCAAAATGACTTGGCCAATGAGAGTTATATTAACTCTGCCTTAGATAAAACTAAGCTTTGGCTGCCTGCAGCTCTAGCTTCGGTATCTTAGCAACTAGCGCCTTCACTAAAGCTACTTTCGCATTTCGCCATCCCTAACCGACATATAGTTCCTAGTGAAATGGCTTTTCTCCCCACACTTATGATAGGTCAAACCAGAAATATCCCTCGGTAGTTGAAATTTTCGCTTGTTGTCCCCAACTGGTGCATAAATAGATGGCTTTGGAGCCAAACTCTTTAATTTCAAGTTTCACCAAACCTACAAAAGACCCCTGTAACGTGATTAGTCATACCCCTCTAGAACTCAGGATGCATAACCGCAATGTTCCTTATTCTTCTTTGATGGTGTATCAACTAACCCTAATCCAAATTGAGACAAAGCAACGAATTGATTCTCATACTCCGCCATAGTCATGCCTCTCTTCTTCAAATCCAAGTTGCACCTAAACAACAAAGTCTTCCTGGCTTTTAGGACAAACTTCATCTTAGAAACCTCCTTAAATTAGTTCCAAGATAAGTCAGTCTCTTAGACATCAGTTGTAATATAACTTCACCAATCTATAACCACATCTGTTAGATGCTGCGATGCCAACTGATGCTTTATCTCTTCATCCAAATCCATATCCCCGAATATACGACACACAACATAGCTAAGAATGA
Organism: Allium cepa; assembly: GCA_030765085.1. Classification (NCBI taxonomy): domain Eukaryota; kingdom Viridiplantae; phylum Streptophyta; class Magnoliopsida; order Asparagales; family Amaryllidaceae; genus Allium; species Allium cepa. Next base: position 1,035,921,890 of record CM060937.1, on the reverse strand, counting down.
ACCTCAATAATAATCTTCAAGCTACTAAACCTTGTACCCCTCGCCTTCAATTATCATAATAGAGTGAAACAAAATTCATCTAAGGCCTAACCTGTACAACCTCTTATACCATATCCACCTACGGTTCCTCAATGTGAGCAACATTTCTCGGTGCTCGATTCCTGCCATTTATGACAGTACAACTCTAACTAGCTCTACCTCCTATAGCTTTTGTAGTTTTAGTACTCAAGGTTTGTAATATCTGAACATATCACAATATATTTAGGATAAGAAAGGATAAAGTTATCTCAAAGAAAGAGTTTATTCCAAAGGAAATGCTGAAAAGGGTATAGATTTATAGAAAAATACAAATATGCTCTCGTATATATAATGCACTCAACTCATTATAGGGTGTCGCTTACCCTATCTCTAATAAGCCATACCTAATTAAAGCCAAGGTATTCGCTCAAACTGGGCTCTGATGGCAAATGTAACAACCCGACTTTTCGTCTTTTAAATGTCGACACTAAATATAACAATAATATTCGTGTGTCGAGCACCTAAGCGCTAAAAAGATAGATAGTTAGGGTAAAATAAATAAAAAAGAACAAGAAAGAACATAATATCATAATTTCACAATGGAATGATAAAATATAATATCAAAAGAACATTACAAAAGGTTACTCCAAATATAGAAATTTTAAAGTTAAGTACTATCATCAGTCTGGACAGTAACAACTGCACATTCTCATAGTGCTAATATATACATAAATAATACAGTGCAACAGAAATAGAAATAGACAGATAACGGAAGCCTCTAGCTCGTCTCCTGAACTCTGAAGCATCCAAAGTAAAACCTGCATTACTTAGCCTACTCGAAATAGTATGCGAGGAATTTAGGAAAATAAAAACCATGTGTCAGACATAAGTCTGGTATGATAAAACTCGAGATACATGAATACATGTGACTGTAACAAATGAGGCCATACGGATTCCCGTAATGGTTTGCCCCTCAAAAGGAACCAACCATTCATTAAGTTTAATATGGTGATATGATGGATAATGTCTAGGGTGTAGAATATAAATCATATCAAATAGCTGCGATGCTTACATTAGTAATGCCACAACATATTTAGGGTATAATCAAAATGCTAATGAATGTTCGCATAATGGATTTTCCGTTAAAGACATCCTCAGATAAACTGAGGCCAACCTCTTGACAGGGGTCAAAATGTACCTTTGAGTGTCGTATGTCACTAGATAGAATATACCATAAGGTAAATACAACTAGCCCATGCATGAACCTTATAACCCATGAACTAGGTATTGTCAAATCTAGGTACCAACATCGACAAGCATAATCTAGATTTGGAGTTGATATACTCTGTCGTGAGTTAGCTAAACCCTAGGCTATGCTATTACTCTATTTTCTATCATTTCCAATGTCAAGGTCATGATCGACATCTCTCCCACGAGTCTTCATTACTTGAACAAAACTCGAATCACTCTATGGATTTCCACATAAGTCGTCAAATGAATGATGATGCTGACCCCTCCCTTGGACGCAACCTTAGGATAGACAGTTCAACTTTATAGCATTCATTTTCACAACCGCTTCAAAAATAGAGAACTCGTATACTAGTTTTAAAGTGGCATTTGATAAGTAAAACACTTATCAATCTCGATCTCGGTACACTAAATTCCGGCTCTTTTGGAGCAAGCGAAATATATAAAGAGGAGCCCTCCTCATAGGATCTCGTATATATAAATTCTTAAAGATAAAGACATTTCATACCAATACTCCGTCCCAGGGGTTCTCAAAGGTTATGAAACTGTGAAGCTTTTAGATGCTTCCTAAGTTAAATTAGGTCAAGTTCGATAGTCGATTAATCGACTATCTAGTTAAAACCAATTGCTTGTACAAATCAAGGTTCATATACTTAACACATTTCCAACATTCCAACTTATACTATCCCTCAATCAAGAGTAAATCCAGGTAAGTTAGAGAAATATTTGCAAATCAAAGTCTTACCTAGACACTTTATTCTCGATGCTCATAGATAGACAATTCTACCTCGTTGACTTTTAGTTTTAAGTATAGTTTTAATGACTTAAAAAAATAAACAAGTAATCAACATGATTAACACAATTCCGACCATCCTTACTCAACTATTCCTCAGTTAAGAGGGGAGCCACTAGGTTAGATCTCAACTTCTTCTATCCTTACTCGAACATCAATCTTAACTCTTATAGATAGATATGCCTACTTCATCCGCTTCTAGTGTTAAGCATGGTTAATTATTTTTCAATAAGTAAGTAAACAAAGCAAGATTTAGCCACTAAGAAATTCTTAATCCCTTTCAAAACCTTTGGTTACAAAACCCTTTTTAAAATGATATATAGATATATTTATTGCAATTTATTTAGAAATAAGATATTTAATAAAATAATTTTAAAAGATAAAGATATTTATATAAGATATTTATACTTTATTAAAATAATCAACAAATTTTCTAAAACTATATATATTTAAAAATGCTTATAATAGGTTTAAAACATGTATTCAAAATATTATTTGAAAATAAAAACTTTATAATTTACTTAAAACTTGGAAAAACATATTTATTAAGTATTTAAAAATAGATCCTTTTCTTTAAAATTCATAACTAACTCTTAAAAATCCATAAAAATCTTAAACTACTTTTACAATACTTTAATAAGAGTTAGCAAACAATTATAAAAAGAATGAAATGAAATACTTAAATTTAAGTATCTTTTCAAACCATTAAATTCCACAATAAAGGCAAAAAGGGGACAGTTTTGCAAAAATGTAAGTTTGGCCACATTTCAATATGCTACTCAAAATTTTAACATTCAAACTTTTCAAGGCAGTATGCATGCATATAAAGCATCACAAATATGATGATAAAACCCTTAGGATCTCTCTAGAAAGTTCCATAGAGATAGCCAAAAACAAGGCAATTCCTAAGTGTATCCATAGCGACTAATGTTATGTGAACACTTTCAAATCCAAGTCCAGTCTAAACTAAAGGTTAAATATAACCTATGTGCTTTATTTCAAGGATATGCTACAAGTCATAGAAGTTCATTCAAGTCAATTCCTATGGATTACATACGTCATTTTCTTTCAAAGCAAGAATCGAAAGAATATTACAAACATATATCAATATTACAACATATATCAATATCCACTCAGGCATCATATATATATATATATATATTCAAAAACAAACACATATATATTTACTTCTATGCAAGGTTATGAGTTAGCTAACCTTTATGCAAGCAAATAAGCAAGTTCAAGCAACCAAGTCCAATCTCTACCTTGCAAACACCTAACCTCATCCTTTCTAGCTTCGCACTAGCTTCCAAGGCAATAATGCCTAACATATCTCATGGCCCAAAATTATGTGGTGTGATGTGCTTTGATTTTTCCAAATCCGAGTAGCTAGGAGTTGTGATGTTTTTCCCAGGCTCTGGTCCAAATTTGAGTTGAATTGGAGTTTTTTTGAAATTTATTTTCTTAGAAAATTTATGAAGAGAAAGAGTGGTAACTTTTTGTGTAAAAATCGTAAAATGGATTTAAGGGGTATGCCCTTCTTTTTTTAGGCTTGAGAGGGTGTTCTCTAACCTCACACCCCTCCTATCATGTCATGTAATGCTCATCCCTCCACATGCCCATTACTTCTCCTTTGCACTTTTTACCTTTAGTAAATGATTAAACTACCCTTATACACAAATATCTCTTACTCATTAGAAGCTTCTAGAACATACTAATTACTTCATGAAGAAAAGTGTGTTAATTAGTTCCTAATGTGTTCATTAGCTTAGCACAAAAGAGTTTGAATAACTTATATCAATTAAAAAGCTGTTTATCGATAAACCGATTTTCATTCACATCATCGATATTTCTTCGAAGATTATATTTTTGAAAAAATATTAAAAACAAGTTTCTTATCAATAATCATTAATTAAAGATGTTTAACAAGGTTATAAACTCATATTTATAACACTTAAATATATATTAAAACATTACAGTATTCGAAGATGAAGTACTTAAAATTACGGGCTGCTACAAAAACTATATTTCAAAACTAAGCTCGGTTAAGAATTGATGGCCGATCAGCCATAGTGCATCTCAGTTTCAAAAACTAAGCTTGGCTCGTTTCATAAACTGAGCTCGGCTTAGTTCAAAAACTGAGCTTTTCTCGGTTAAAAAATTAAGCTAAGCTAAGCTAAGTTAAAAAATAGGGCATTGCTCAGTTAAAAAACCGAGCATGATCAAGTTCTGAAACCAAGCTAAGCTTAGTATAAAAATCAGGTAAAGCTCAGTTCATAATCGAGCGTTAAAGCTATTGTGCATGATATTAGTGGTAAGTTGAGGAATTTATCTGGAAAATCCTATGGATATTTGTTATTTTGTACTTGTGATATACTAAGATTGGATGTATTCAATAAACTTATTTCCATTTAGTTTACTTTAGTGAAAAGTAGTAAAGTGAAATTACAACTTTATCAATCTTACTTCTAGACCTATCAATGCCATAAAAAAATATGTGTACAAATTTCCATATTAACCGTCAAGATGGAGATGCAACTACAATCAATTACACCTTTATCTATAAGGTCACTAGATAGAGTTTTCCATTCTACATACCTCTTTCCATTAGTGTGATGACCCACCTTTTTAAACGATTCAAGTCGACAATAAACTACATATGTCTAACTAAAACCATTCAAAAGAGCAGATTATCAATCGGGTTTAATAAGAAAATAAGAGAAAAGAAGGAAAACAAAACACAGAATCTCACAACGGAATTACAGTGTATAATAATCAAATAAATAGTACATGAAGTTGTTTTACAATGTAAATTGATTTAAATTTTTACAACATAATCAGAGTACAATCGACAAACATACCAAAATAATGTAGCGGAATAATAATAGTAAATATGGTCTAGCAAACTCCATCTTCATCTCCGAGGAATAATGTCTTCAAACAGTGAAATGCTAAGGCTGACCCGAGCATGATGATAAGACAAAACATTCGAGTCAGAACTAAAAGTTCTTACGAGAGTTAAATCAATAACAAGTAAATTTTGAGTGTAATTGCTTCAGAGATGTTTATAGGATTTTCCATCTCATATCAAGTGTACAACGTGAGTGCAATAACATAAGAGATGTTATGGGATCTTCCATCTCCTAAGGATCCATTATACTATCTATGTGTAGTGAAATATGCTATATCTATAGTGTCTATCGGTAAAGTAAAGTATTAAAATAGTGCTAAGGCTTTACATTGGTCCCCTTTAACACATATTGAAGCAGGTAGTCTATGCAGGTCCTTTAACACAATCAGTAACGTCGATAATCAGTGATACCTCTATAGGTACCATACTAAAACAAAATCGTAGTAGGCGTATATAAGGATAAAAGTACGATAAAGCACATAAAGGAATGCCCAAGGTAGAATTCTACCAGTTTACCATTTCTGGCTGGTTGTAACACATATGTGCAACGACTGCCGACCAAGTCCACCACCCCCAAAATAAAATCAAGGTGCACCGATCGAGTCAAAATCAATATAGTAATATGAAGGGGTAATGACCCCAAAAGGTAGCTAATCCTTTGACCAGAAAAAGGCTCCTGTTTTAGTCATTTCAGCTTGATAGGGGTCAAAGTGTCAAGGTCATCCATCATCGTTCTCTTTCTTCATTCCAGTAAATGCCTCCAATTCAACATCTACATTCTTGATAACATCCACAGCGTACATGATTATTAAAGTGGTTCTGGTAGAATAAAAGAGAGTATGTCATTCATCTTGCCCTGATCTCTTTAACAACTAATCGTCCATTTTACACAACCGTTGGTTCTTCTAAATTTCAAGAACATGTCATATATCATATCAAAATATCAGATTCACTTCAAAATCATTTCAAATTCAAAATAGGTTATACCTTCATATCAAACATTCGTATTTAAATCAATGATTTAGATCTAAATAGTTCGCCTTTAAAACAGTTTGAATATTGAAAATGGGTTGGATAATTTAAATAATTTGAATATTGAAAATAGTTTGGATAATTAACATAGTTTTAATTACTGAAAAATAGTTTGGAATAATTACAATAGTTTTGAGGATTGAAAGTAGTTTAAATAATTAAAATGGTTTATATTTTAAAGTAATTTGATTATTAAAATAGTTTATATATTAAAATAGTTTATATTAAAACCTTTTCTTCTTTTTGACAACAATTTGAACGCTTGTACAAATTCCAAATCACAACGAATTCAATTTATCGACTTCTAATTCAAGTCAACTTTATATTCAAAATTCAATTTAAATCGGCTTCAATTCAAAAAAAATTAAATTTTACTTCAAATTCAATTTACACGGTTCTATTTCAATGCTGAAAGTTTCAATTCAAATTCTCATTTAAAACAATTTAGTTTAAATCCTTCCACATCCAAACTTTGAAATAGCAATTTAAACCATTTTAATTAAAGTAAATTCAAAGTTTAAATAAAACTTTCAACCTTTAAAATAATGATTCCAAAAAATTTATATCATCTTCCAATTTCAACCTTGAGATTACAAATTAAATCCTTCAAACAGTTTCATTTAAATGGTTCGAATTTCAACATTTCAAATCTCGGATTAGAAAATAATCCAATTCATATAAATCTAAATTTTATTTTCTTTAAAACAATGTCATTTAAACCAATTCGAATTTAAGATTTGTAGTCATTTAATTTAACCAAATTCAATGTCCATATATAATTTTATATAATTTTCTACCCTATGGCCAAGCGATTATTTATTTCAACTTTAATTACATGGATGGATATATATCATTTCAACCCATTTTTAAATGACATGGGTATATATCATTTCAACCCATTACTTATTTGAATTCAAATAATCCAAATGATAATTTATATAATGCAAAATAATAAATATGGTAATAATAGGGATATATCCAAATAAATAAACAACCATACATCCAACATATCAATCAACAGGCATCTGACTACAATCAACATCCAAATCAACCAATATATCACAACAATTACTAGTCATCAATTTTCAGTGTTTAACTGTCAGTTATATTTCAATATTAATTTAAATGTCAATTCAATTCAACTTAAATGTCAACCTAAACTACCAAATAGAAATCAATAAAATTTTATCACTTTATAATTTTAATCCAACCAACATAAGAAAATCTAGTATCGCGTGAGTGGACTTAATCACTCACCTTTGATTTAAGCCCATTAAAAATCCAACAAAGGCCTAAAATCTCAACAGTCTCTAGATTCAAAGAAACCAATTTCATATTATCTGGAATTTCAATAAGATTCCAAAGGAAGAAATAATGCGTGAATCAAAATTGTATGCAAAAGATATTCGTGTTTTAAATTTTATTATTAAAATAATAATTGGTCTACAATTAAAAAAACAAACAAATTTTAATACTCATGTTTTTCTCAAGATGTGGCTTCGAGTAAAGATGGAAGAACAAACTTAAATGAGGGTAGGACGTGTAGGATAAATGAAAAAATGAAACTCATGTTTCTTAAAAGAGAGCTTTTGAATTTCCAAGCTCGCGTTATAATGAGTCAGAGAAATAAAGATCTGAAATGGAGATCTAAACATAGGAAATGAGGTGGTGATAAAAAAATGAATGGACAAGTTTAAAATATGAACAATTTGATGGTAAGAATTTACCTTTAGCAAAGAACAATTTGAACTAAAAGAATATGAGGTGTCAGGCGAAACAAAACTGTAACGGTCCGGAATTTTTGTGTCTTGAGATTTGAATATTAAATTTTAATATTCAATAATATGGTATTTTTAATCAAAATAAATTCCTTTTAACGATTATCAGTTAAGCCAACATAATATTTTGATTTCCAAATTTTTATTTATAAGATAGGAAATTGATTTAAAATGGAATTTCTTGTATATTTTATAACAATAATTTATATATATATATATATATATATATATCGTAACAACAATAAAATTCATATATAAAAAGTAAAAAAATTCAAATTAATATAAAATGAATAAAAATAATATATTATAAATGGAAATGATTTTAGTTTATGAATAATGTAATGTATTATAAAATAGAAAGAGTTTAAAATTGGATTTTTCTTATATATATACACACATTAGTTAAAAAGAGTGCAATATATATATATATATATATATATATATATATATGAGCTAAATAAATATTGAGATTAAAAATTACATATATATTGAAAAATGGAAGAAGATATATATATATATATATATGAAAATATATATGATAGATATAAGGAAATTAAATAAAATCATTTTAATAAGGAATCTTTTACAAAATCATGTTTTAGTAAAAAGGTTATAAAGATAGTATAGTGAAAAAATTCAGTTTTTCTTTGAAATTATACATTTTTAAATATAATAAAAAGGAAATGTAAAACAAAACATTATTATATTTAAAAAGGAATAACAAAAACTTTTAGTATTTTGAGCAATGCATTTTTAAATAGCAAACTTTCATTTAATATTCTAAATATAAAAATAAATAGGAATATGAACACTTAAAATTGTTTCTATTGAATACATCTTTGTATCTTTTATTTTCAAAATATATACATACATACGTACATATATATATACATATACATACATACATACATATATATATAAGCATGTTAAAATTCAAGTGAAAGTAAAGAGTAAAGAAAATAAAAAAATGTCCAAAGTAAACAAAGTTAGAAAAGTAAAATAACAAAAAGATAAACAAGTAAAATTGTAGTAGAGAAACATTTGCTTGGTAAAAGTAAATCAAGTAAAATGGGTGAAAAAGCATAAATTTAAACATATAAAGCATTGCCTGGTCAAATACAGTAAAAACCAAAACATACAACTTAACCTCTCTTAATCTCAACATAATATCAACTCAAGCCATCCTAATTCCAATCAATCCGTCAGCAAATAATTGTACAGCATATCAAATCTTTTTAGCTAAAAATCTATACATTTACACCACCTTGTTCTTGCATATATATATATATATATATATATATATATATATATATATATATATGTGTACACACATAAAATTTGAGTAGCTTGAGTGGAGAAACTGTATAACCAAAGTCTAAAAAAACAGTAAACACAGAAAAAGCTCTGTAAACAAAAGAAGAAGCAATCTCTTTCAAATTCAAATCAAAGGCAAGGTGATTAAAGTTCAGTTCAAAAAACAAGGATCATTTAGAAGATTTCAAAGGCTTTCAACAATGTTTAAGGTGAGAACTTGAATCTGGAATGCCTGGATTGTTATAAATATACTCTGTATATTCAACAGGCTTTAAAGAAACTTATAAATGTTTAACTTCAAAAATAAATATCACTCACCTCAATTTGAATTTGCGAGCGATGTAAACTAACAAATTGTTTGTTTTTGAGCATAGATCATGTTAAAAATGATTTGATACTTGTTCATTTGGCATATCATGAGAAAATTTAAAAATAAAGTAATAAACTTAGTTTTTGATGAAAATTAACATGTTTAAAACATTGATTTATTTATACAATCATGATCGTTATATGAAAATAGAATTCTTAGTGGAAGAATAATGATTTTTAGTAGTCTAAATTGTGTGAAATCTTGATTTGATCGTTTTCCATTTAAAAAATTATTTTTCGACAATAGTGTCGGCGAGGAGAGGCACGGCCTAGCCTAGGAGGAGCGCTGCGTCATGGGTGAGGGTTTGACTGTGAGGTTTTTGTTCTCGTGGCATGGGTTGGGTGCAGTGAGAGGATTTAGGGTTCTTGATGGTTTTAGTATGGGCTCCTGTATGTGTGGGTTTTGGGAATGCCATAGTGCACTGAGCGGCGGCACGCTTGGGTGGAAGGTGACGTGTGAAGTGGGGGTCACATTGGTGGGATGGCGTGTATTCGTGTCGTAGGATGAGGTGGGACGATTTGTTTTCTTTCTGATCACTGGTGGAAGTTGGGCGCGGAAGTGTTCGACTTTGGCCAGGAAGTGATGGAGTCGAGGATCTTGGATTGGGGATGATCGAGTAGGTGAAGGTGAGTTTGTGGGTGTGTTCGACATCGTGAAATGGTGGCTCAACCATTGATGCATGTGCATGTACACAAATGCATGGTATTGGAGTCTTTTGGTATTGGGGGTGATCGTGTTTTGGTGATGGCGAGTGCTGTAGTTTGAGTACGGTCTCGAGTTTGCTAGGGATTGGGTGGAGACAGTGGGTTGCTCGATGGATTAGGAAATCGGTTTGGATTGTTGGCTTTTAATTTGAAATTTTGGATCTGAAAAAAAAAGACAGAGAGGAAGAGGAATAGAAGAGGGAATAGTTTTTTTCTTTTCATTTGATTTGGGCTTTAGCCCAGTTTATAAAAAAAAGAATGTGTTAGTTTATATACATAAAAAAAGCTAAAATCTTTGGAATGCCATAACTCGTCCATACGAAACTCGATTATCGCGATTCTTTTTGCGATGGGTTTGTATCATCGAGTATTTTGATGCCATGTAGTTTGTTGTTAGATTAGAATTAGTGATAATTTATGGCATTTTAAAACGGTCGAGTTTTAAATATAAAATGTTAAATTATATATATACTTTGTAAATTTTAAAATATCATAACTAATGTATACGAATTCTGATTTAAGCGAAATTCATTGCAATGAGTTCGTATCGATGAACGCTTTGTCATCATATGAATGGCAGTCGAGTTTGAATAATTTAAAACTTATGGTATATTTAAACGGATATAAATTTAATCACCCAGTTTAAAACAAATATCATCGTTTAAATTCATATGACCTGTCTATTGAAGTTATTTGCCTAGATAAAAATAGAGATGAGTTAATTTAAATTAGTTACGATGTTTTGACATCTGTTTAGCGGAAAAAAACATCGCCCGCTACTTATATTTAATTGTACCCCAGCTGGCAGAATAAATCACCATTCTGCCATTATTACTTAATATATCCGTTTGGGACATTGACTAGCAGAAATAAAACCCTGTTCTGTTGTCATATTTGTATGGACATCTATTTACTATCTTGATAATTATATTAGGCAATATGATGTTGAATTGATCGTTAAAAATAGATTGTTGTAAACTTCTGTATCTGTTATTTTGGACTGTTATGGAACAAATGGTATTTGGATTAAGTACCATTGAAATTAATAAGTCTTTTTCCAACATGGAAGTTGACTTTTGAACCAAGATTATTTTAAGGATAATTATTATTTTTTAATGATATTTTAAAGTTAATTAATAAATGTTTTAATAATGATTTAAAGTTAATTATTTTATTATTCCTAAAAATTATTTAAAGAGTATTTATTTATTGTTTCAAAGCTAATTAATAATTTAAGTTGTTTAAAGTATATTTAATTAAAAATTGAAGTTATTTTTATAGTGATTTGTTTAAACTAAATTATTACTTAAGGATTGATTAGCATTAAAGTATTTTATTTCAAGATAATTTGTGTAAATATTAATTATGTTTTAAAAGTAATATATTATATAGTAAACTGTGATGAAAGAGTATTTTACCTAAATTAAACTTGGAAAATTTATATAGAAACTTTAAAGTATTATTTTGAGATAATTATTAAACAAAGTTTTCGGGAAGTAATGGTATACTTTCATGGCGTAATCGAAGGCAGAGAGTGTGCCTACAGCTAAATTTGGATTTCTCCGGGACAGAGACGTAGTCATTAAGCTGCGAATTCATGGTAGATACTATAGAGTACTTTCCATATTATTTAAAAGGGTTGTCAAATATTATTGAAGAAAATGGTTTATGATATACTTATTCCTGTGAGATAAGTATATACAGTTTTGATTAAGAAAATTAATTTATTAAAATTTAAATTAAATAAGGCTTGGTATTTTCAGTAGGAAATAGAATCTTTGATTAAATGATTGTTTATTTGATAGTTAAATGACCACTATCAAATTTGGACCCAAAACGTAACTTTGGAAATATCTAGTAGAAACACGAGAATTATATGGCACAGTTACCGTTCGAGGTGATATATTGTACATATAAACTCGTTTCATTCTCTTAGGACGATTATAAGAAATTCGTCCACTAATAGTTAGGAGATGATCTCCTATCTTATTTTCGTATGTTTATTTCTAAAAGAACCGGGATAGGGAGTACCTGGAATATCGAACATTTTTCAAAGAGACCAGGATCGGATAAGTTATACGAACACCACTTCGATCCAACGAATACGTTTTTGAAAAATGAAGGCAAGAGATTGGAATCGAAGTTGGAGCATTGAAGTGCAAGGGCTAGTCACTACTAATCCTAAGGATAATTTTAAAACGGATGTAATAGGAATAGTGCCTCCGGTTTCGTTCAGACCTAGATTGGACTTATATGGACGAATGCGATCAGTACATTGTCAATGGAGGACAATGAGCATTCCAAGTGTAAATTACTTAAAAAGTAATTATAGCCTCAAGTCTCATAAACCGGGAATGACTGAAATCAGGGGAGATGCGGCGAGATTAAGTGGGTCGCATCCAATTAGGGTATATTTATCGCCTTTCTACATACCTCGGATATTACTACTACGGTGAACGGAAGGACTCGGGAAGAGTGGGAACACCCCGGTGATAACATATTCGGTGCTATCCAGGTTAAGGGTAGAACCGGTTTTATGTTGCAGGGGATCCCGGCGAGGTCCTCGGTACATTTTTCTAGACGTGTACTGTGATAGGTGGTACCCAGTGCCTTGTCATTATATGGAATCAATTTTTCAATAAGCGCCGTATGGTTTCTGATTATGCCCAACTATGTTGAAATGTGAGATGCAAGTCAGCTATTTCTATATTTTACTTTGACCTCTAGAGACTATTATAATATCACTGAATTTTCTATAAAAAGGGTTTTGGTTACTGTAAGGGAAAAACCCATCGTGTTTATGTGTGGCGTAGTCTTATGGGATAACTTTGATTTTAAATGGATTATGAAAGTTAAGATGAATAAAATTCCTTGTGATTTAAATTCTCATGCTGATTTTACCAGATTGACCCGGCGTGGTTTTTCCTATAAGCTTGGGCCAGACCGAGCTTATTTCCAGGTTTTAGATGGAAGGACTGGAGCTTCAGGAGAGGAGCTGGAGGTCCAGAGATGTATTCGCATAGATGATTATAGTCCATTGCATTTATTTGTGTTTATCAGCAATTGTAAAGGCAAGGTGTTATAACTATCCATGTTGTATAGGTTGGCATACTCTGATTGTTATATGTTACGTAAATATTACGATTTTGTTTATGTAATGATTTATTCTATATTATAGATTATTCATTATTGTCGTGAGATTCCGTGTTGTTCTATTTTCCTTTATCTTCTTTCTATCTTTTTCTACTTTCTTTTTCTTACTATTCGCCTTTCTGTTCAATTTGGATTGGACAAGTGTGGTAAAGTGTCGGTTTAAACTGTACGGAAAAGTGGGTCGTGACATTGTCGTATCGGAGCTTAGGTTGAGAGAATACCTAGGCTTTGGTTCGGTTACTTATTAGATAAAGGGTCAGTAGTACCCTAGAATGAGTTTGAGTGTATATATATACGAGAGCGCGTATTTGTTGGTGATGTAAAATGTTTTATTGTGTTAATTGATCTGTCAAGTGGCATATGGATTCTGGTCAGTACGATTAGCTAAGGTTATTGATAGGGGCCTCTAAACATTTGAACAAGGCCAATGGACACAATATTATTTTAAGTGGGTAAATGAGATAATTTTACTAGCATATAAATTATTTATTAAAGGAAATGATTTTCAAAATATATAGTATTTTAAGATGTGTTCGATAAGTGACGATAACATTTTATCATCTAGGATTTGATTGGTCGTCGCCATCTAGTTTTGAGTATCCTTTATTTCCTGTTGTTCTGACTTGAGTATTTCTTTAGAATCTTGGTCTTGTAGATATAAGCCTTGGAAAATTTCAAAATTTTAAGTAAATTTGGTTTACTAAAGAAATTTGGAATATTTTTGATAAATGTTTTAGGAAATTTTTTCATAGATAAGAGCTAATTTGATAATAATTGATTTATAAAAAGAGATATTTGAGGATTAAAAACACTAGTGATTTCAGAAGATTATTGTAAACAAATTTTTGAGGGAAAATGATTTTTATATAACTTTAGTAAAGTTTTAAAATAATGGTAATTTAAAAGAAGAGTTATTTGAAGAGTGTACCGATATATACTCTTAGCTTAAGTAAATTCTTAAAACCTAAGGATCTCATTCTTTGGATCTTTTAATTGATTACAGAGAACTCCCATAGTGGTTAGAGGAGCACTTATGAAGGCTAGGAGGGTTCGTGATCGGGACGTGGTCAACCGGATTCTGAAGGATCTTGTCCAGCCATTGATATATGAGGAGGAATTGGAAGAGGAACAGGAACTTATCAAGCGGCCATCGCTTCATGAAGAGGAACTCGAGGTAGGAGTTGAAGAGAAATTCACGGAAGAAGAAGAGGAATTCGAGGATGAAGAGGAGGAATTTAAAAAGAAGAAGAGGAATTCGAGGAGGAATTTGAAGAAGAAGAATTTAAAGAAGAGGAAGAGTCTGAATCGGAAAATGATGACGTTGTCTTCTGGGAAATAGGCGAGGTTGATAATGAGCCGCTTGTAGATGGGGATAACCTTCGGAGGGAACCAAGACCGGTGTTTGTATGGATTTCGGACAATGATGTTGAATCTATGGAGTTGGAAGCACCGGAAGTGGTGGACTTATTTGGAGAGAGTCCACTGTGAGTGTGGGTTTGGGTTAGTTCTCCTAGGATGTGTACCCTAGTAGGCCATATTAGTATAGAATAGGGGACGTCATGGATGTGTGAATTAATGAAGTATTTTAGTAGATGCTTGGGTAATGGGTATATGTGTATAACTGACTAGTGGTTATAAATATCTCATGGATATGTATGTGTATGTGATGAATGTAGCTTTAACGTATCTTAGTTGATACTCATGTATAATCAACATTTTAGGATATATACATATATATATATATATATATATATACATATATATATATGTATGTATATGGATATGTATATGTATATGTATAGGTTGAACTTGTGTGATATGGCTGTTTATTAATTCGCTAATAATTTAAAATTCGGTTAGTTAAGTTTACTAGCTTGATTACGGAAATTTCGAGGATGAAATTCTTTTAAGGGGGAAGGAATGTAATAACCCGGAATTTTTGTCATCCTGAGTTTTGAATATTAATTTTTAATACTTAATAATGTGGTATTTTTAATCAAAATAAATTCCTGTTAATGATAATCGGTAATAATATATTGTTTTTAAGCCAAGATAATATTTTGAATTTCCAGATTTTTATTTATAAAATAAGAAATTGACTTAGAATGGAAATTATTATATATAATATAACAACAAAATTTATAAATATATATATATATCATAACAACAATAGAATTAATGTATAAAAAGCAAACAAATTGAAATTAATATAAAATGAATAAAAATAAATATTATAAGTGGAAATGATTTTGGCTTATGACTAATATAGTGTATTATAATAGAAAGAGTTCAAAATTGGATTTTTCTTATATATATATACACATTATTTAAGAAGAGTGTAATATATATGAACCAAATAAATATGGTGATTAAAAATAATTTATACATATATATTTATATATATAGAAAAAAGGAACAAGGGATATATATGAAAATATATATGATAGAAATGAGGAAATTAAATAAAATCATTTTAATAAGGAATCTTTTACAAAATCATGTTTTAATAAAAAATATTATTTTTATTAAGATAGTATAGCAAAAAATTCCATTTTTGCTTTGAAATTGTACATTTTTAAACAACGTAAAAAGGAAATGTAAAAAAAAATGTTATTTTATTTGAAAAGGAATAGCAAAAAAATTTAGTATTTTGAGTAATGCATTTTTAAATAGCAAACTTTCTTTTTACATTCTAAATATAAAAATAAATATGAATATGAACACTTAGAATTGTTTCTATTGAATACCACCTTATATCCCTTATTTCAAAACACACACACAAACACAAATATATATATATATATAAGCATGTTAAAAATCAAGTGAAAGTAAAGAGTAAATAAAAGAAAAAATTGACCAAAGCAAACCAAGTTAGAAAAGTAAAAATACAAAAAGATAAACAAGTAAAATTGTAGTCAAGAAACATTTGCCTGGTAAAATTAAATCAAGTAAAATGGGTAAAAACATAAATTTAAACGCATAAAGCATTGTTTGGTCAAATACAGTAAAAACCAAAACATACAACTTAATCACTCTTCATCTCAACATAATTTCAACTCAAGCCACCCAAAATTCCATTCAATCCATCACCAAACAATTGTATAATATATCAAATCTTTTGAGCCTAAAATCTATACATTTACATTGCCTTATTCTTGTACACATATATATACATAAAATTTGAGTAGCTTGAGTGGTTAGAAACTTCAAAATCAAAGTCTATAGAAAACAAAAAAAATGTAAACGAAAAAAAAAGCTCTGTAAACAAAAGAAGAAGAAATCTCTTTCAAATTCAAATCAAAGGCAAGGTTATTCAAGTTCAGATCAAATTCCAAGGATCGGTTAGAAGATTTCAAAGGCTTTCAACAATGTTTAAGGTGAGAACTTGAATCTGGAATGCCTGGAATTGTTATAAATGTACTCTGTATATTCAACGGACTTTAAAGAAATTTATGTATGTTTAACTTCAAAAATCAACATTTCTCGGCTCAATTTGAATTTGCAAGCAATGTAAACTAAAAAAGTGTTTGTTTATTTAGCATAGATCATGCTAAAAATGATTTGAGGCTTGTTTGTTTTGTATATTGTGAGAAAATTTAAAAATACAGTAAACAACTTTGTTTCTGATGAAAATCAACATGTTTAAAACATTGATTTATTTATACAATCAATGTGAAAATAGGATTTTTAGTGGAAGAATCATGATTTTTAGTGGTCTAAATCGTGTGAAATGTTGAGTTGATCGTTTTCCATTTAAAAAATTATTTTTCGACAATAGCGTCGACAAAGAGAGGCATGGCCTGGCCTAGGAGGATTGCTACGTCGAGGGTGAGGGTTTGACCATGGGGTTTTTGTTCTTGTGGCATGGGTTGGGTGCGAAGAGAGTATTTAGGGTTCTCGATGGTTTTGGTATGGGCTCTGTACTCGTGGGTTCTGGAAGGCCACAGGGCACCGAGCGGCGTCGCAATCGGTTGGAGGGTGACGTGTGATGTGGGGGTCACGTCGGTGGGATGGCATGTATTCCAATGGTAGGATGAGGTGGGGCAAGGCATTTTCTTTTTGATCAATAGTGGATATTGGGTGCGGTAGTTTTTGACTTTGGCCATGAAGTGATGGAGTCGAGGATCTTGGGTTGGGGAAGATCAAGCAGGTGAAGGTGAGTTCGTGGGTATGTTCGACCAAATGAAATGGTAGCTCGACTATTGGTGCATGCGCATGTACCCAAGTGCATGGTAATGGACTTTTTTGGTGTTGGGGGTGATCATGTTTTGGTGATTGTGGGTGTTGTAATTTGAGTATGGTCTCGAGTTTGCTAGGGATAGAGTGGACACAGTGGGTTGATCGATGGATTTGGAAATCGGTTTGGATTATTGGCTTTTAATTTGAAAATTTTGAACCCAAAAAAAAGAAAAAAAGAAAAAAAAGAGAAAAAAGAAAAAAAAGGAGATAGGGAAGAAGAAGAATAGAAGAGGGAATGGTTTTTTTCTTTGCATTTGATTTGGGTTTCGTCCCAGTTCATAAAAAAAAGAATGTGTTAGTTTGTATAAAAAAAAGCTAAAATCTTTGTGATATCATAACTCGTCCATACGATATTTGATTATCGCGATTCTTTTTGAGATGGGTTCGTATCAACGAGTACTTCGATGCCACGAATTTTTTTGTTAGATTCGACATAGTGATAATTTATGGCATTTTGAAATGATCGAGTTTTAAGTATAAAATGTTAAATTATATATATATACTTTCTAAATTTCAAAATGTCATAACTAATGTATATGAATTCCAGATTTAATCGAAATTCATCATGATGGGTTCATATCGATGAACACTACGTCGTCATATGAATGGCTATCGAGTTGAATAAGTGAAAAATTATGGTATTTTTAAACGGAAAGAAATTTAATCACCCGATTTAAAACAAATATCGTTGTTTAAATTCATATGACCAGTCTATTGGAGTTATTCGGCCATACAAAAATAGTGATGAGTTAGTTTAAGTTAGTTGTGATGTTTTGACAAATGTTTAGCGGAAAAAAACACCATCCCTCTAATTGTATTTAATTGGACCCCAGTTGGCAGAATAAATCACCGTTCTTCCATTGTTACTTAATATATCTGTTTGGGACATTGACTAGCAGAAATTAAACCCTGTTTTGCTATCATATTTGCGTGGACATCTATTTACTATCCTAATAATTATGTTGGGCAATATGATGTTGAATTGATCTTTAAAAATAGATTATTGTGAACATATGTATCTGTTATTTTGGAATGTTATGGAATAAATGGTATTTCGACAAAGTACCGTTGAAATTAATTAGTCTTTTTCCGACTTGGAAGTTGACTTTTGAACCAAGATTATTTTAAGGATGATTATTACTTATTAATGATATTTTAAAGTTAATTAATAAATGTTTTAATAATGATTTAAAGTTAACTATTTTATTATTCTTAATAATTATTTAAAAAGTATTTATTTATTGTTTCAAAGCTATTTAATTATTCAAGTTGTTTAAAGTACGTTTAATTAAAAATTAAAATTATTTTATAGTGATTTGTTTAAAGTAAATTATTACTTAATGATCGATTAGCATTAAAGTATTTTATTTCAAGATGATCTGTTCAAATATTAATTATGTTTTAAAAGTATAATATTATATAGTAACTATTATAAAAGAGTATTTTCCCTAAATTAAACTTATAAAATTTATATAGAAACTTTGAAGTATTATTGTGAGATAATTATCAAATAAAGTTTTGGGAAGTAATGGTATACTTTCTGTAACAACCATGTATTTTGTAATTTATATTAATTATTTGTTTTAATTATTTAAATTGAAAATCCTGATTTAAAACCTTTTTATATTTATTAAAATGGATAAATTTTGTTATTTTAATTATAAATTTTGATTTTTGCGTGAATTATAATTCCAAACCTGAATAAATAAAATATTTCCAGAAAATGTGGATTTTGGTCAATTTAGTCAAACTTTGACTTTAAAATTTAAAATTTAAATATTTGAAAACTTTGAATTTTATCTTTTATTATGAAAATAAATAAAATTTTAAGAATATTACTTCTCGTTTCGTTGAAATCTGATTAATATTGTGAAAGTTATGCCTTTGACACTATTGGATGTAATTTGTTGTATTTAACAAAATTTGTTTATTTTAATTTTATATAAATAATATTTTGTTGTCATGTCATGTTTATTTTATGTTTATATGTGTAACACAACATGTTATATATATATATATTTTAGTTTTAAAACATTTAAAAGTGTAATTGAAATTTTCCAATGTCAATTGTATTTGTTTACAATTTCTAATTTCTAGTTTCAATTAATTAAAGCAATTCTTTATTTATTTTTCTATTTCTCCTAAAAATAATTATTTGTTTTCATATTTCTTTAGTTTCAGCATATATTTTATTTTACTTGACTTTTTATTGGTTTAGAAGCATACTAATAGTTTTCCAAAGTTAATGATATTTTGTTTGTAAATTTTTGAGTCTTGTTTCCAATTATTAAACTATTTATTTATTTCTTTTTCTATTTTCCTTAGAACTTATTTATTTATTTCAGATTAATTTATTTTGTTTTCATTTTTTTATTTCGTTTACTGAATTTTAATGGTTTTATTTGATTTTGAGAAAAAGGAAATTTGAAGAGACTTGACTTTAAAACTTAAGACTTTTCATTTACCAAACTCTTCATTTTCTTGACTTTTCACTTGCTTGCTCTTTTTGGCCGTGCATTTCTTTGTAGCCGTGAGTTTCTCAATCAATATTCACGTGAGAAACTTCATTTCTCACTTCATTTCCATGGCTAAGAAGTTTTGGTAATGGCCTCTCCTCCTTTTTCTACTTTTTCTTCTTCCTTTTGCCTCGTTTTGGCCATGATTTCTTCACATATTTGCATGCTCTCCACTCTAGTGTCTTGGCCACCACCTCCACCACCTCCTCCTCGTCACCATCAACCACCTATCACATTCTCTTCTTCTGACCAGATCTGGCCATATCTTCCTCATGACCAAAAACTCCACAAAAATGTTGCAAACTCCTTAAAACATGCCTATCCGAGCCTAGTCTTCATCATCATCACCTTGGATTGCCTTGGCCACCTCCCATGCTCCACCACCACCATGATATGACCATTTACCATCATCCTTACCTCTTAACAGATCTGAAACATGTCATGGCCCAGCCCTAGGATCATGTAGCCGAGCCCAAAAGTTGACCAAAACTCCACTATGTTGCCTTGTCTCCTCACATTCATGTGTTGTGACTCCTTTGCCACTTCTAGCACATGTAGTCGTGCCTCTATAGACTCAAACCTGATCCAAAGCCACACCAAACCCAACCATATTCACCCCCTAGGCCGAGCAAGTAGATGTTGAAAGCATGGCAAAAACTATTGTGTTCAATTTGCTTTAATTTCAAAGTTGTTTCAAATTCAATGTGTGTTGAATTTATATTTATATTTGGTTTTGTTTATGGGTTGTGACAAGATCATTAGCTTGGTTCTCTTCCACTTGAATCTATTACCATGTCATCATGCCTTTTGGAATTCATTGTGTCAATTGAATTGATAACTCCATCATTAAGAGGTGAGTATATCTCACCAAACATTTGTATTTATATAATTAGTAAATTTACATCCTGTGAATCTGTAAATTATATTATTATGTTATAACTTCCTATGATATGATCATATGATGTTCACCCCTATTTATTCACCTGTCATACCATCTGTTGCTGTTATATAATGTTATACTGTTTATTTATATCAGTTTATCACACTACAAGTTCCCTGTACATTAGAATCACTATGGGTTGAAATGATACATACCCGAACGGATTTTAGAATAGGAAAAAATCGTTATGGGCTGAAATGATAGGCCTGAATGATTTTTATTTCATTTAACTTGGGATTGTGGGTTTTAAATGATAAAACCTGGATTTTTCCTTTGCAAATTACGGATTGAAATGCTATATTATCTGTATCATTTGACTTAGGTTAGAAAATTATATACAGACCGTGGTTAATATATATTTTTTATAAAAAATTTAAAATATTATAAAAATGTATATATTATGATATTTTGATTTAAATTTAATTGAACATGACTTTTATGAAATATTAGTGATTTTCTACAAGTTAAATAAGTGAAATAAATAAATGGTAAAGTAGAATTTGAAATATAAGTTAATTTTGGAATTTATGATTTTTTTATAAATGGAGTTTAAATTAAGTAAATAAAATATGAATATATGATAATTTGGTTTAAATTTGAATTTAAAATGATTTTATAAAGTTTTATTTATTTTTCTAGTGAATTACAAATAGTTATCAAATTATAACTTAACTTGTAAAATGGGAAATGTATTCTAAAAATAAAGGTTAAGTTATGAAAATAAAAATGGAATTTAAATTTAATTTATTAAATGGTAAATTTAAAGAATAAGTAAATGAAAATGTTATGAAATGGTATATAATTTTAATAAGTGAATTATTAAAATTTGATATTAAATTGTGAAATTTCACTTTATAAAATCATGAATTGAAAGGTATTTAAATGGTCATTTTTAAAGTGAGAAATATGATTTTTATAAATTAAAAATGGTTTAATTAAAAAAAAATTGGTTATGAAATTGTATTGAAATTTGGAATTTAATTTACATCAATTTTGCAATGCTATCATTTCTTAAGTAAAGGATATTACATCAATTCTAAGTGCTATAGTTGATACAAATGAACAAAAAGGAAAAAATGAACTAAGGGCTATTACAGCACTTTGTAAGTGCTGTAGTTGCAAAATTGAACTGAAGCTTTATTTGAAACATGACCTATTACAGCATTTCTGTAAAATGTTATCTTTGTTAAATTGAACTGTTTTAAAATGTAACTTTCCGTAGCATTTTCGAAATGCTTCGAAAACTGAAAAGTTCATTGTTTTAATAAATTGAAGTGAATAAATGAATTCTGAAAATGGTAAAATTTTGAGAATTGAATATTTGGTTTTAAATATAATAACTTCATTTTAATTGGTTTTAAGTGGAATATTTGATTTGAAATATAAACCATTTTGATATGTGATTCGGAATGGTATTTAAATTTAATAAAAATGAATGTGGTTTTTGAAAGATATGATATTTTGATGTTTTGAAATGGATTTGAAATGATATTGAATTTTAAATGATATTTGGTTTTGAAGTATAAATTACCATTTTGGAATTTTAACCACGGATATATTTAATTTATGGTTTAACTGATCCTTAGAGGATGGGCGATCCCAAGGATCGCCTAAGTTATTGTGTAGTTCTACTACAGTTCACTTGAGTTGGTTTACATTATATAAGCATGTATGTCGTGACTCGAGCGTTTTGTGTTTTACTTTAAGCTCGGGTCAGCCTGAGTATTTATAGCTTAGCTTTGGATTTCTTTTCTGGAGCTAGAAATCGCTGAAGATTTTTGCTTATCTAGTTATCCCTCTGTTTCAGTTCGGTTGTTCTGTTTCAGTTCAATTGTTCTATTTCAGCTCTGGTATTTATAAACTTCTATGTATTTGGATTCCTATTGTATATTTTTTTAGACTGATATTATGTATTTTGTTTTGAGAGTTTGTTATAGTAGCTTCATGAACTACTATGGCACTTTAATTTCCGCTGCGAGTTATTCCGTTAGGTCTGTGTCTGTGATTCTGTGATTGTTTTCATTTGCTCCAAATTTATTTACAATGCGGTATTTTGAGCAATTCAAGTCCGACATGTGTGGATGCGAATGGTTGAAAAATCGTTACGGGCTGAAATGATAGGCCTGAACGATTTTTATTTCATTTAACTTGGAATTGTGGGTTTGAAATGATAACGCTCGAATTTTCTATTGCAAATTATGGATTGAAATGATATATTATCTGTATCATTTGACTAAGGTTAGAAAATTATATACAGACCGTGGTAAATATATATTTTTTCTAAAATTTTTAAAATATTATAAAAATGTAAATATTATAATATTTTAATTTAAATTTAATTAAAAATGATTTTTATGAAATATTAGTGATTTTCTAAAAGTTAAATAAGTGAAATAAATAAATGGTGAAGTAGAATTTGAAATATAAGTTAATTTTGAAATTTATGATTTTTTTTATAAATGGTGTTTAAACAAGTAAATAAAATATGAATATATGATAATTTGGTTTAAATTTGAATTTAAAATGATTTTATGAAGTATTATTTATTTTTCTAATGAATTAAAAATAGTTAAATAAATGAATGAGAAAAATGTAATTTGAATTACAACTTAACTTGTAAAATGGGAAAATTATTCTAAAAATAAAGGTTAAGTTATGACAATAAAAATGGAATTTAAATTTAATTTATAAAATGGTAAATTTGAAGCATTTAAATGAAAATGTTATGAAATGGTATATTGATTTTAATAAGTGAATTATTAAAATTTGATATTAAATTGTGAAATTTCACTTTATAAATTCATGAATTAAAAGGTATTTAAATGATCATTTTTAAAGTGAGAAATATGATTTATATAAGATAAAAATGGTTTAATTAAAAAAATTAATTGGTTATGAAATTGTATTGAAATTTGGAATTTAATTTATAGCATTTTTGAAATGCTATCATTTCTTAAGTAAAGGATATTACAGCAATTCTAAGTGTTGTAGTTGATACAAATGAACTAAAAGGCAAAAATGAACTAAGGACTATTACAGCACTTTGTAAGTGTTGTAGTTGCAGAATTGAACTAAAGCTTTATTTGAAACATGAACTATTATAGCATTTTTGTAAAATGCTATCTTTGTTAAATTGAACTGTTTTAAAATGTAACTTTCCGTAGCATTTTCTGAATGCTGCGAAAACTAAATATTTCATTGTTTTAATAAATTGAAGTGAATAAATGAATTCTGAAAATGGTAAAATTTTGAGAATTGAATATTTGGTTTTAAATGGAATATTTGATTTGAAATATAAACCATTATGAAATGTGATTTGGAATGGTATTTAAATTTAATAAAAATGAATGTGGTTTTGGAAAGATATGATATTTTGATGTTTTGAAATGGATTTGAAATGATATTGAATTTTAAATGATATTTGATTTTGAAGTATAAATTACCATTTTGGAATTTTAACCACGGAATGTATTTAATTTATGGTTTAACTGATCCTTAGAGGATGGGCAATCCCAAGCATCCTTTAAGTTATTGTGCATTTCTACTATAGTTCACTTGAGTTAGTTTACATTATATAAGTATGTATGTCCTGACTCGAGTGTTTTGTGTTTTACTTTACGCTTGGGTCAATCTGAGTATTTACAGCTTAGCATTGGATTTCTTTTCGGGAGCTAGGAATCGTTGGAGATTTTTGCTTATCTAGTTATCACTCTATTTCAGTTCAGTTGTTCTATTTCAACTCTGGTATTTATAAACTCCTATGTATTTGGATTCCTATTGTATATTTTTTTTCCAGACTGATATTATGTATTCTGTTTTTAAAGTTTGCTATAGTAGCTTCGTGAACTACTATGGTATTTTAATTTCCGCTGCGAGTTATTCCGATATATCTGTGTCTGTGATTCTATGATTATTTTCATTTGTTCCAAATTTATTTACAATGCGGTATTTTGAGCAATTCAAGTCCTACATGTATGGACGCGAATGGCTGAAAATATCGGGTTGTTACACTTTCGTGGCGTAATCAGAGGCAGAGAGTGCCTACAGTTAAGTTTAGATTTCTCTGGGATAGTGACGTAATCATTGAGCTATGAATCCATGGTAGATACTGTAGAGAACTTTCCATATTTATTTAAAAGGGTTTTCAAATATTATTGAAGAAAATGGTTTGTGAATATACTTATGTTGAATTACTAGTTTTGATTCATGACAAGACAGTTCAGAAGCTGAAGAAGAATTTGCATTCATACATGACAAAAAGAAGACAATAAAGGATCTCTAGGTTTAAAGTAACTTTTATAGATGTTGAGTCTTAGACATGTGTTAAAATCAATCCTTAAGTTTTCGATTTTAAAATTTTCTTTACAAAACAGAGTTCAATGTGCAATTTATGCACAGCCAATCGACTGACTGTTCTTGCCAGTCGACTGACTGTGCATATGCACAGCAGTGAACACTGTTCATAATTTTGAAACGGAAAATATTTTTAAATTTTTAAATATTCAAACACCAGTCGACTGACCCAATATACTAGTTTACTGAACCGGCTTCAACTGCAAAATTTCTGAATGGACATCTTCTTCCATAAAGGGATGCACTGCATGAATAGATATCTCTCTTGGCTGAAACTCTTCACTAAGAGTTGTATCTCTCTAAAAACTATATATAGGAGTTATCACTCACTTCATAATTACCAATTTTCTGATTCTAATTCTCTATATTCTCTCTTGTGATTATTCTAGTGCATTCATACTCTCCATTGCTCTGAATCTTTGAATTATAATATGTATACTTTGATTCTTAGCAATATTCTTCCTTTCAAATCTTCACATACTCTTTATATTCTTGAGGAATTGATTATTGGAAGTTTGTAATCTTAATAGAAAAATCAGTGTTATCAGGAACACATTAAGTCAACTACATTGTACTTTGTTAAAGTCCTGTTTTGCTGCTCAGGCAAGGGAAAGTCCTCTTCTGCTGCTGAGGCAAAAATCATGTTCTTCTGCTCAGGTGTTGTTTACATATTCCTTCGGTTTAAGAGAGGGTATTGTTAGTTAAAGCCAGAAGTTAGTCTGGGACTGAACGTAGGACAGTGCTCCGAACCAGTATAAAATCTCTAGTGTCATTTTACTTACTGCATTTATATTCCGAGTTATTTACTATCTATACTTTGTATTACTGTTTATCCATATTATACAGTCCTATTCTCTTTCAACTTATTCCTGTGAGACATGTATACAGCTTTGATTAAGTAAGTAATTTATTAAAATTTAAAAAAATAAGGCTTAGTATTTTCAGTGGGAAATGGAATCTTTGATCAATCGATCGTTTATTTGATAGTTAAATAACCGACTATCAAATCTGGACCAAAAACATAGCTTTGGAAATATCTGGTAGAAACACAGGAATTATTTGGTATAGTTACCATTCGAGGTGCTACACTATATGTATAAACCTGTTTCGTTTTCCTAGGACTATTATAAGGAATTCTGTCCACTAACGGTTAGGAGATGATCTCCGATCTTATTTTCGTCTGTTAATTTCCTAAAGAACCAGGGTTGAGAGTACCAGAAATACCGAATGTTGTTTCAAAGAGACCGAGATCAGATAAGTTATCCGAACACAACTTCGGTCTAACGAATACGTTTTCAAAAAATGAAGACAAGAGAATGGAATCGAAATTGGAGCATTGAGGTGCAAGGGCTAGTCGCTACTAATCCTGAGGATAATACCAAAACGGATGTAGTAGGAATAGTGCCTTAGGTTTCGGTCAGACCCAGAATGGACTTGTATCGATGAATGTTATCGGTACATTGTCATTGGAGGGCAATGTGCATTCCAAATGTAAATTCCTTACAAAGGCAATGGTAGCCTCAAGCCTCATCGATCTGGAATGACTAAAAATCAAGGAAGATGTAGCAATGCTAAGTGTGTCGTCCAATTAGGGTATGTTTATCCCCTTTGTGGATACCCTCGAATATTATTACTATGGTGCACGGAAGAACTCGAAAAGGGTGGGAGCACCTAGGGTGATAGCATATTCGGTACTATCCATTTTAGGAATAGAACCGGTCTTGTGTTGTAGGGGATCCCAGCGAAGTCCTCAGTGCATTTTCTAGATGTGTACTGTGATAGGTGGTACCCCAGTGCCTAGTTGTTTTATGGAATCCATTCTCCAATAAGCTCCGTATGGTTTTTGATTGTGCCCAACTATGTTGAAATGTGAGATGCAAGCATTTCAGCTATTTCTATAGTTTGCTTTGACCTCTAGACACTATTATAATATCACTGGATTTTCTATTAAAAGGGTTTTGGTTACCACAAGAGAAAAACCAGTCATGTTTATGTATGGCGCGGT
This sequence comes from Allium cepa, assembly GCA_030765085.1. Classification (NCBI taxonomy): domain Eukaryota; kingdom Viridiplantae; phylum Streptophyta; class Magnoliopsida; order Asparagales; family Amaryllidaceae; genus Allium; species Allium cepa. Next base: position 1,035,894,516 of record CM060937.1, on the reverse strand, counting down.
CTTACCAGATACCTTTGATTTTAAAAGGATTTTGAAAGTTAAGATGAGTAAAATTCCTTGTGATTTAAATTCTCAACCTGGTTTTACCAGACTGACCCGGGCATGGTTTTTCATACATGCTCGGGGTCAGACCGAGCATATTTTCAAGTTTTAGCTGGAAGGACTAGAGCTTCAGAAGAGGAGCTGGAGGTCCAGAGACGTATTCACGTAGATGATTATATTCCGTTGTATTTTTGTGTGGTAAAATGTCAATTTGAACTGTACGGAAAAGTGGATCGCGACAAAAACGCAAATGAAGAAATAAAGTTGTAGCTTATTTAATAATAAGGAAATGAAGCTGGAGGGACAAAAATGAATGTCACATTTTATTTTGAAAGCTTCGGGCATTAATAATGCATAAGGAAATGTATGTGGGAATGAGAAATTTTGCAAACAAAAGGAAAGTGAAATTCTGTACAACTAAAACGAGGTGGCAAGATTAAATACAACCTAAAAGTTTCAGATCAGGTATTAAACAGAAGGATAATTGAGCAGAACAAGTACTAATAATGAGGTAACTATTTTAGAACGTACATGCAAGAATTTATAACAAAACAAATGAAGTGACCATGTACATTGCATAACCTTTTGAAATACAATTTTGAAACGTAACTAAATTAATTTCATTAACTCAAATAATACTCAAATTTGTACCCATTTAATTTTTTATCTACGCACAATAAATAAAATTTTACTTACCTTAAAAATGATAACGTTCAATTTGGTTTCCTAAAGTGATCTTTTATTTCCATTAAAATGCCCTTTTTGCTTAACATAAAACATGCGTTCCTTTTATTAAATCTATTAATTGAAATCAAATTTTCTTTCCTTTAAATTGAAATATTAAATTACATTTATTGCAATTAATTACAAAGATAAATTTAAAAACATACAAACTAAAATGGATGAAAAATAGAATAATTGTTTCCTTTGGTCATTTAAACAAGTCTGTAAATTTGTTGTTTATAGACCAGAGTAATAAATAACTTACTTAAATAATTGATTTTCCTATTCTTGTAATCAATCTGTATGCTAAAACACAGTTCAGATAAACATATATTTCTTCCTTTAAAGCAATCATTCTATTCTGTAATCACCTACCTTCTTGGACAGTTTAAATCGGCAATAAACCACATATGTCAGACTCAAACCATTAAAAAAGGGAGGATTGTTATAGGGTAAATAAGAAAGATAAGGGAAAAGAAAGAAAAGTAAAATACAAAATCTCACAGTAGAATGATAGAACATAATAATCAAATAAACAGTTCATGAAGCTGTTTAACAATTACATTTGATTACACTTTACAATACAATCAGAGTTATACATACAGCAGGAGTAAATAATGCACCGGAACAACATGATGCAGTGGAATATATATAAAATAAATAGTAATAAATCTTCGTCTTCATCCTCCAGAATAAAGTCTTCAATACACTAAAAAGCTCAGACTAGCCTGAGTGTAATGAAAAGAAAAAACACTTGAGTCAGAACTAAAAGATCTTATATCAGCTAAATCAACAGTAAATAAATATGTGTAACGACCCGTAAAATTTTCGATAATTTAATTGTTAATTTTATTAAATGTTTGTTATCTAATATTGGAAAAACAGAAATTTGTGACTCATTTATGAAATAATAACTTAAATGAGATGTAATAATGCTAATCTAAGTTAATTATTAGCTATTTGAAGGAATTAATGAAAATGTAATACTAGGCTATAAATCGAATATAAGAAAAGAAACGTAAATATTGAATTAATTAACGAATTAATATATATTGAATGGTAATTGAATAAAATCAATGTTTAGTAAGAAATTATAATATTGGTTTGGAAATGATAACTTATAAAATGTGATTGAGAGTAATGATAGCAATTATTATAAGTTAATCATTTATTTAGTCCATTAAATAAAAATTTGTAATCAATTACAATGAATCTCAATTCAATGTTATGTTAGTGTAAATTAAGGAGATAGTTGGAAATAGTGTTAAGTCTATTCATCACATGACAATTGGTTGAATGAAAATGATGGATATCAAGATTTATTAATTTATTGGAATTTAAACTTAATAATTGGATTAATTGCAATTAAATGAAATTTAAGGAAATTAAGGCTAACACTGAAATTGATAAATTTATCAACCCTAAATTGACATCTAAATTTATTTAAATTAGTGTAAATGATTAAGAAATTTAAAAAAGGTAAAAATTGTCAATTATAGAATCAAAATTTAAAATTTTGATTTAATTAATTAATTATTAATTTATTTAATTAATAGGAAAATAGCCATTTCGACCACTGACTCGGATTTCGACGAAATGAGTTTCATCAGATTCGTAACGGTGAATTATTATAGGATTTCAAGTTTCGTAATGATCGGACTTGTCGTTTGATCGTACGGACTCGGAACGCCTAGAAATCAATTTAATTGAAATCCATTTAATTGAAATCAATTGAAATCAATTTGAAATAATTTGATTTTTATCACAGCTTCTTCATATGATGGAATTAGGACTTGAAACCTGTTCCATCAAGTTTAAAATATTCAAAAACATCTATTTTGATATATGGGTTGGCCCATTTTCGTTCCAGGGTCGAAACGGGCTTTTCGGGCCATTTGATCGTTCAGCGTGTAAATCAGTCTCATCCATCCATCCATTCTAATTCCACTTTGCCTATTTATAGCTCGTTGTAAACCCTAGCCTATTTCTTATGTTCATTTTTCTATACGTACAATTCCAATTGCTTCTCTTTCTCAATGACAGACAAACTCTAAATTTCACAGTCCAATTTCAAAATCAAATTCAAATCAAAATTTCAAACTCCACGAATGGTATCGAATCATATATCAATTTGAAGCTCTCGACATGCGTAATTCACTGGTGATATCCATTTTTTGATTCAGATTATCGGTTGATCTTAAATTGTGTTTGAACATCGGTCGTCCATTTTAGGGTTGGACGATCCAATGGCAGATTGTCGCCCGATCGACGATCAGAAGGTGTGGTTGCGAAGGGGGGTTGAGTAGGCCCTGTGGTGGTCGTCGTTCGTCATAGCATTTCCAGTGGTCATCGGAATTCGACTATATAGGGTGCGGCGGCGGAAATACCTTGTGACGGCGGCGACGATTGCGCTTTGGCCAGGGTGCGCGTGGAAGTGAAGAGGACGTTGGCACTCTCAGATCTACGCACGGGTGGTAATGGCGGCCTCAATTCATGGTCAACGGCAGGGGTAAGGTGGCGGCTCCGTGTTCAGCTGGTTCGTGCGTGCGTTAGGGTTTCTAGAGAGGATGCTTGCGTGGCAAATATTGAGTGAGTGTTGTTTTTTTCTAATTTTAATTTTATTTTTTGATTTCAAGTCTTCTAATTCGAATATTGTTCACATACGATGTTCGATTTATGCGCGGTTTCTTTGTTAGGATCGTATTGGAATCCAGACTTTTTGACGCTAGTTTGGATGGATTCTAAGACTGTTCAAATTTTGGGTTTAAATTCGATTTAAATTCAAAAGGTGAGTGTTTTAACACACTCACAACTTCTAAACTTTCTTATGTTTGTTAAATAATTTATGATGTGATTAGAAATTTATTTATGACTGTTTGGCATATTTTTAATCATCATCTCAGTTAAATTGAATTTATTGAATTAAATTTTTATTTAATTTATTATTGCATATAAACTGCCAGTTAAATTGTTATTTAATTTATTATTTAATATAAACTGCCAGTAAATACCTGTTATTTATTATCTGTTCTATATTGATGTATTGATTGGATTGGATGATGATTGTGGTAAATGTTTGATGATTGATATTGGATGAATGGATGTTGTGTTTTATATTGTTATAAACTGCAAGTTGTTGTGGATTCTTATTTTTCGGGATTGCGGTTTGAAATGATATATAACCGTAGTTATATTTTAAATTATGGATTGAAATGATAGATATCTGTATCACTTTACCATAGAATAGAAAATTATATACAGACACCATAGTCTGCATACAAAAATATTTTGAAATAATTTCTATGGTTTTGTAAAGAAATATGTGGGTTATATAAATATTGATTACAGATGTTATATAAATGTTATTTTATTATTGATTTTTAGCTATGTGTGAAATTGTTTTGAAATATAAATAAGCCAAATAATAAAGTTCGATTGTTTTTCTATATAATATGGTTAATTATCTGTCTAAATCATATTGTATATAGAGTTTATAATGACTTAAATAAAATTAAGGTCGGAAGATAAATATGAAATTGATTTGAATTAAATTATTTAGAAATTATACTCGGATAAATTTATTTAAAATTTAAATAAAATTGAGATTTTAAAGGGTATGATTTTTATAACTTGGTTTTTGTTTAGAGCGATCTAAATGAATATTAAGTTCATCAAGTTAAATAAATTGAAAGAATACTCAATTATTTGAAGTTTAAAAGTTTTACTTAAATGATATTGGATTTATTAAGTAAACATTTCAAATCTAAATAATAGTAATTGAATTTGATATATGGAATTATCAAAGAATTAGTTTTGAAATAGTGGAATATATAAAGCTATGAAATATATGGAAATTAAAATGGGTTATTTGGGGGTTCAAATGTATATTTGGAATTGATTTTTGAAATTGAAGAAGCTGTTTTATATTGTAAAGTAATTTAATATTTAAGCCATTTAAGTGGTATAGTTATGTTTCAAAGTTTTGAGTTTCAAAGTATTAAGATTTGAAAGTGTTATGCTTTAAGTGTTTTGATTTCGAAGTGTTATAACTTTGAAAGTGCTATGGTTTTGTAAAAAGGATATATTTGAAATAAAAATGATATTATATTAATTTGGCTTTTATAAAAATGATATCATATTGATTTGGGATTTAAAACGGGAATGAAATCGTATTTATATGGTTTTGAAATGGATATTATATTCTGGTTTTGAAGTATAATTATTTTGAATGACCGCGGTGTTATAATAATGTTTGGTTGTTAAAGAGACTGGGATCGGAAGTTGTCATACTCTCTGCCAACTCCGCAAACCACTTTAACAACGTGTACGCGGTGAATATTCCATAGTGAAGTAGGATGGTGGCGGTGTTTCCTTTGAGGTAATACGTGGACCCGACTCCCGTGAGTTGGCGTAAGGTGGTTAAAACATGAGCGTTTGACGGGCTAAGAAGGTAGTATCTTTTATCGGACAAACTCCTTCGATACCATTCTATTACTTTATGATTGTTTAGGCCCTTTTGATTTTGGGGGTGTGGCTCGAGGTGGGCAGTAGTAGCTGCTACGTGTTACCGCCAGTCCGGAGCGTAATTGGTATATCTACCCTGCCATTGCCTAGTTGTGCCGTGTCACCTACCCTAGCGTACCTTGTACGAGTTTGGTTTTCTCCCATAGCCCGTGGAGTATTTAGGGTAGTCTCCCGATCTGAAGATACGCTGATACTGGATGGACTACTGGGACTATTACGTGGTAAGGGCTATATGGGTGACCCCTTAACGCTATTTAAAAGTAAGTCTATTTTACCAATAGCATTATTATAATAGCATATATTACTACATAGTAAATTGTTTAACGGATATTTAGGAGATGGAAATCCCGAATATCTCTTAAGTTACTGCACTCACGTTGACACTGGATAGGAGATGTCAAATCTCGTAAACATCTCTGACGCCGTTCCACTCATATTTATTTCTGTTGATTTAACTCACATAAGATCTTTTAGCTCTGACTCGAGTGTTTTGTCTTTTCAATTAGCTCAGGTCAGTCTGAGCATTTCAGGATTCGAAGACTTTATTTCTAGAGGACGAAGACGGAAATTTCATTACTGTTATTTATTATATTATTCCACTGCATTCATACTGTTCCGCTGCATTATTAAATATTCTCTGATATGTGTAAATCTGATACGTGTTGTATAAGTAAAATCAAATGTTTTGTAAAACAGCTTCATGAACTGTTATTTGATTATTATATTTTGTCATTCCGCTGTGAGATTCTATTTTGTTTTATTTCTTTCTCTGGTTCTCTTGTCCACCCCAATAACAATCCGCCCTTCTGTATGGTTTGAGTCTGACGTGTGTGGTTTATCGTCGGTTTAAAGCATACAAAAAGGCGGGATGTTACAATATGAGTGTGACGGCTTCAAAGATGTTTACAGGATTATATATCTCCTATATAGTATCTAACATGCGTGCAATAACTTAAGAGATGTTCGAGATTCCATCTCCTAATGATCCGTTAAACTGTCTACATATATAGTACAAAACGCTATTATAATATACCTATAGTAAAGTAAACTATTAAACTAGCACTAAGTTATTGCCCATATCCCCCTTAACACATTTTTATATAAATACCATAGTCTATACAAATACTGTAAGCTCCCCCAAACCGGTGGGATACTCAAGGAGTACTCCATAGGTACGATACAAACCAACCTCACAATGGGATCGATAAGGCAAATGATAAGATACGTGAGGTAATGCACAGGGTAGGATACTACCGTTTTATGGATCTGGACTGGTGGTAATGCGTAGCAGCTACTACCGCCCACCATGAAATACGCTCCCATAATCAAAATCAAAGGGTGGCCACCAAATCAATCACAAAGTAATAAATATGGTATCGAAGAAGCATGTCCGATCGAAGGTGCGAACTCACTTGTCCCGACGTAGCTCCTGTTTTAGTCATATTAAGCTGACCCGAGGGGGTCAGGGTTACGTTCATACCTCATTCAGTAACGTTCTCCAAACCATCCTACTTCATTCTGGATTCTTCACCACGTGCATAGTTATTAAAGTGGTTTTCAGTATTGGCAGAGAGTATGACAATATCTGATCTCGGTCTCTTTAACAATCAAACGGTTATTTCACTCTAATTTGTTCTTTTACATTTCAAACAGTTCATACTTCATATCAAAATATCATAGTAATTTCAAGATCTTATCACTTTCGAAACCATTATTTACTTCAAAATCATATTCACTTCCAAATCATAATCATTTAAAAATCATGTTCGCTTTCAAAATCATTATTCATATTAAATCATATTCGTTTCAAAAATCATAACCACAATATAGTTTAAACCATCATATTAGAATGTTTGCATTTGAATCAATTAGATCTAAATTGTAACAGTTCCAAATTTAAAGAATTTGAATATTGAATGTAGTTTATATATTGGAATAGTTATACATTAAAAATAGTTTATATTTTAAAAATAGGTTATAGATTAATATGGTTATGTATATTAGAAATTGTTTATATATCAAAATAGGTTATATATTAAAATAATTAATGTATTAAAAATAGTTTATAATAATTACAATAGTTAAAAATAGTTTTATTAGTTTAAAATAGTTTAAGGATTTTAAAATATTTAAAAAAATAGTTTAGTACAAATGGTTGATTATTGGAATGGTTTATATAGTAAATAGTTTGAAAATATAGATAATCTAAATTTTAAAATACTAGATTTTTAAACGGTTTATATTAAAATAATTAATTTGAAAAAATATCAAATTAACGTATTTCTTCCATTTCAAAAAATTTGGACCACATCCAAATTTTAAATCAACAAAACTCAATTTTAATTTTTAATTCAAACTCATTAAAACCATTTCAATCTATATCGATTTCAAATCCGTGTTTAATATTCAAATGTTTACAATAACTCAACTTTGATAAATTTCATTTATATTTTAAAATTCTACTTTAAAATTTCAATTTAAATTCTTTAAACAACTTAATTGAACCAGTTTCAATTTCAACATTTAAAAGATTGGATTTTTAAAATAATTCAATTTATATAAATCAAACTGGATTCAAAAATTTAAGGATTTAAAATTATTTAATTTAACCAATCCGGTGTCCATATATAATTTTCCACCCTATGGTCAAGTGATACGGATATATATCATTTCAACCTGCAATAATTTAAATTTACGGATATATATCATTTCAACCTACAATCTCGAGTTAAAATTCAAAATCCGCAAAATCGCTTGATTTTATCATTTCAACCCATAAAAAAAATTCCCTAATCTATAAGTCCATTTGGGTATATATCATTTCAACTCATAGTTATTTTTTTCCTAACAGCAAACTAAGGGAACTTACAGTGCGACAATAACATATACATAAACATACATCCAATCATCCAAAAATGTTAATAAATAAGCATCCATCACGATCATCGTTCGAATCAACCAACAAATCACAACAAATAAACTAGTTATCATTATCTGGTATTTAACAGGTAATTAAATGCAATATTAATTTAAATGGCAATTCAAATCAAATAAACTCAAAGTAAATTTAAATGAAAATTTAAAATACAAAACAACAACCAATAAATTTCTAATCGCATCATAAATCCAATTTAACCAACATAAGATGATTTAGTATTTGTGATTGGGTTAAATCACTCATCTTTGATTTATTGTCGATTTAAAATCCAAAATTAGCCAAAAATTAACAATATCATAATGCTGCCAAACTAGTTCCATAACATTTGGAATTTTGATACGATCACAATGGACGAAACCGTGCGCGAATTCGAGCTTGTATGCAAAAGTTATTAATGTTAGAAGATTGGAAAATCTCGACTTCGAGTTTTACTTTGGTTCGCCACCTCGAATGTTTGGTGCTTGCTCTGAGTTTTTGCCAAAACGACTCGAAACCCAAGTCATTTTTTTCCTGACCGAAGTCATTGCAGGATTTTCGCCTCTTGAACCCGAAGCACAACCCGAAGTTGCTGTAGAGTTTATTTATTTATTTTTCGATTGAAATTGAATTAGGGTTTCCAGCCATTGGGAAGAAAGAGGATATGAGAAGGAAATGCACATACAAATAATATAAAATGAAAAGGATGCTGGGGTTTATAAAGCCTACATATAGGCAAAAGTAGGTAAGAACAAATGGACAGATCGAATTAGGTCATAATGATAACGATGACCCGAAAAGACCGTTTTGTCCCCGAAGTGAAAATGGCTCATTCCATATATCGAAATATATGTTTTCGATATTTTTAAACTCAGTGGAATTAGTTTCAAACCCTAAATCCATTATATACATAAGTTAGTTTTTAAAATCGGATAATTTTCATTTAAATCATTTTAATTGATTTCTACGTGTTTCGAGCCCGCACGTTCAAACGACAACTCTGGTCGCTAAGAAACTTGAAATCCTATAATAATTCACCATTACGAATCCGACAAAACTAGTTTCGTCAAAATCCAAGAGAGTGACTGAAATGGCTAATTTCACATTAATTTAAATAAATTATTATTAAATTAGTTTAATCACTTTTAAATTCAAATTTACAAGTTAACCATTTTATCATTCTTGATTACAAAGAAATTTAATAATCTTTTTAAAATAAATTTTCCTTATTAAACCTAAGATTTAAATATTACACTAATTACAACGTTCAATTAAAACAGTAATAAATTCATTAATTATAATTTTAAAATGTCAATAAATTCATTTATTTTGATTTCACTCTTATTATTTAATCAATTATTACCTTGCAAATATAATTAACGTTAGTTTATTTTTATTTCATTCATATTTTATAGTTATCTTTTACCATATTAATTGCAATAATTAATTACATTAATTCTCGTTGATTTTCAAATCAATTTCAACGGATTAAATAATAAGAGGATAAATAAGAAATTGTTAATTTTACGTAATTTAATCACATTTATAAGTTTACTGTTTATAACAAGATCATAAATTTATGTACAAATAATTGATTTGACATTATATACTAAAACCAATTAAATAAAATAACATACAATTTTATTATTAATACAACATTGAATTTATTTCCTTATTTACAATTATCACAACATTAATTTTATAATTAATTCAATTGATTGAAATTACATTAAATTAATTATCAATAACATTCAAACAACATTATTAAAATCATATTATTATTATTTTCTCTCATTAAAATCATAAATTTTAATTTTTCACACTATTACATTCTAAAATCTTATTTGGATTAATATTTTAATTTTTGAAAAGTATGGATTGTTACACTTTCCCCACTCAAAACTTTTCGTCCTCGAAAAGGAATAAGAAGGAATTAAGGAGCTTAATATAATTTTGTTTAAAAATCAATTTATAAAAAATTAAATTTATATAGTTAAGTACTTTATATAAAATATATCAATTATAAACAATTAAATCTTTCATATCCTAGTTTAATAAAAGTTTGAAAATATTTCACTTTCACAAGATTTTCTAAGTCCCAAATTCACAAAAAAATTCGACATAGTCTCCTTTTTATAGATAGGTCCGAAAAAATAAGAATATCAATAATAACGATATATATACATATATATCATATTCCAAAAATAAAACATCCCAAACAATGGGAAAACAATAAAATATTGCTATAAAACCATAATCCGAAAACGTACCTATTTGTCGAGTAAATAAACTTTATTTATGAAACCAAAAGTAGTAGCTATTGCTTCCATAAACCTATATTTCACTTATATAATCCAAAATAGCGAGAATTATGTAAAAGAAAAATATTTAGTTGTTTCCATTAGTAACAATAGTAATACAACATAAAACATATGAAAACAAAACAATACAACCATTATATGCAATAAAGGAATCAACCATATATCCATAGCAACCAAATTAATGATTTGTTCAGGTTCAGAACTTTTAATTATTCAAGGGTGAAAAAAAAACAATGAAGTGTACTTTACGTTCAACTGCCTTAGATAATAACTTAATAAATTATTCGTACAATCTTAAACAATTTAAAGTATCATTTCTCAAACATCCCATAAGCCAAAATAACTATGAATCTCAAATAATATTTAACTTTATTCTTATTAGTTTCCTTTCACATTATTTACTGTTCATTTATTCTCATTCATTCATACGATGATTATTTTATTAATTTAACATCATTACTTAAAAAAAAATCATTTTCCATTCAATATTTACAATTATCAATGAAATAATTTTTTTAAAGTATTACATAAATTTCATTATTTCCAATTTACTCATACAAGGTTATTTCTTATTAATTTACATTCATTTCACTACAGTTTAATTCCATTTATTATTATATATAACTTGATTTAAATTAGTATTAGTATTCATTAAGGAATCCTTCGACTTAAGTCTATTAACTTCTTAATTAACATTCATCCTTTCTATATAGTGTCATTGCATATTAAATCTATTTCTGAATCATTTCAACATTTTCTGAAGTTATAATCATTTACTAAGTATAGTATTCATTTTTACTATTCACTTTAATTAAAATTAACTTCAAACATTAACTTACGTTTATAATATTCCTATACATCTTAATTCTTCATTTATAAAAATAATTCCATTTGAACACTTTCATTACTTAAGTTTTACTTGTATAATATTCTACATATTCTTATTTAACATTGCGTCTTTTTAAACATTCTCGTAAGTTATATATATGTGTGTATATATATGTGTGTGTGTATGTGTGTGTGTGTGTTTGTTTGTGTGTGTTTTAGGAATGTAATTGAATGTTATACGAGTTATTCATTTTAATTGACAAAATATTCAATAATTACATCTTTCAAATTTTCTTATATTTTGATTTACAAGTTACAAATTTCAATTTCTTATATGTTTCATTAACCACTTAACATCTAATTTCATATTTTTCATTTTAAAAGTTTCCAATTATTAAAATTTTCAATCTATTATAAACTTAAAATCATTAATTAAGAGAAACTTAAGCACTAAATTACCGGGTTTCAAATCATTTTGAAATAATATATATATATATATATATATATATATATATATATATATATATATATATATATATATATAAACACACTCATATCTTTTATATATCCAATCATATTTAGAAATTTAATATTAAGATTCATTTATCAAAATAAATGTGTAGTAAAGCTATTATAGTGGCTTTCCCACTTTGGAACTCGAAAATGAATGTCGATGATGCGACCGTCATCAACAAAATTATTTTTCAGCGATAGAAGTGGAAAGTATAGAACTTATTTCCTTTTAAAATTCCTTTAAAACATTTCTTTCAAATCGCATTGAAAATATTTATATCTAAAATACTTCCAGATAATACTAATATTTTTCCAAAAATCCTTTGAAAACAAATTTCAATACTCTGGAACTTAAGTTCTCAAATTTTCAATTTATACTCACATTAATTTCACTTCTGTTACACATACTCTGATCGTTGTCCTATTACCCTCACCACCAAGCATCATAGAGTTATTATTAATAATTTTAAATTTGAAAAGATGTGGCTTTTGGAATCTAACTTTGTGAACTTAATTAATGGTAAATGGATTTCTTTGAGTTACCATAATATTAGAAATAAGGAAAATTCTGCAAAATCTTTTGTTTCAAAACTTAGGGATCTTAGGATTTTTCTTAAAAATTGGAACAAAAATGTTTTTGGCAATTTAAAAATAAAAAAAGATAATATTCTTAACGTAATGCTTAAAATTAATAAGACTGAAGAATCTAGACAATTAAATTTAGGTGAACGTAATGTTCTCGCTAATTTAAAAGACGAACTAAATTCTATTTTAGAAAAGGAGGAGGTTATGTGGAAGTAGAGATTCAGAATCTAATGGATTAATGAAGGGGATAATAAAACTTATTTTTTTTCATAATATAGTTAATGTTAGAAAATGTAGTAATACAATTAACTCTATTATTGTTAATAATGAAGAATTAGTTGATCAAAGAGATCTTAATAAGGCTTTTACAAACTATTATAAGGATATTTTTGGCACTAGAATCAAACATAGAATCAATGTTAGATGGAAAGATCTGTATCCATCCGATTCTATTGTTTATTTATCTGAGCTTGATAATCCTTTTACTGTAGAGGAGATTAGAAAAGCTATTCATGACTTGCCAGGTGATAAATCCCCGGGCCCTGATGGGTTTCCAATTTTATTTTATAAAACTTTTTGGGACGTTTTAAAATTTGACCTAGTTAATATGTTTAATGACTTTTATAATGTTAATTTGCAATTAGGGAGATTTAATTTTGCAAATGTTATTTTGTTACATAAAAAAGTAGGAGCTAAAAACTTAAAAGATTTTAGACCTGTTTCTTTGATTAACTATTCAGTTAAAATCATTTCTAAAGTTCAAGCTAATAGACTTAGCACAAGAATGAACGATTTAATTGATTGTTCACAATCGGCTTTTATTAAAGGGAGAAATATCACTGATGGAGTGGCAGTTGTTCAAGAATATATTAATTACTGTTGTAAGAATAACATAACCTGTGTGATTTTAAAACTAGATTTTGCAAAAGCTTTTGATTCGGTGGATTGGGATTTTCTTATAGATATTTTTCATGCTAGAGGTTGTGGTCATAGATGGATCAATTGGATTATGACTTTGCTTAGAACTGGAAACTCTAGTATTATGGTTAACGGTATATTAGGTAGTAGAATTCAATCTAAGAAAGGATTAATGCAAGGGGATCCCTTATCGCCTTTATTATTTAGCTTAGTTTTTGTTTTTGCTAAAATTATTAAAAGAGCAATGGATAATGGATCTCTAGGATGTGTAGGCAATGACATATCGATAAAATGGTATCTCGATTCTTCAATTTGCCGATGATACCTTACTTTTTTCTTCCCATCTTCCTAGACACATTACAACCGTCAAGTTTATCCTATACAGTTTTGAACTTTTATCAGGTTTAAAAATAAATTTTGACAAAAGTTCCATGTTAGTTTTAAATGATTTTGAAAAAGTTGGAAACTTAGTTGCTAATACTCTAAATTGCAAAACTATGAACTTTCCTTTTGACTATCTTGGTTTTGTGATTAGAGCCACCAAACTCAAACATGACGATTGGATTATTATCATTGATAAAATCAAAAATAAGATTTCTAACTGGAATAGGAGATTTTTATCTAGAGCAGGTAGACTAGTTTTAATAAATTCAATTTTATCAGCCCTTTCGATTTATTGGATGTCCATGCATCTTTTTCCAGATTGGGTTATTGATAAAATTGATAAAATTAGAAGAGATTTCTTACGGTGTGGGTAAAATCCTAATAATATTATAAAATGTTTGGTAAATTAGGAAACCATTTGTAAAGCCAAAAAGGAAGGCAGTTTAGGAGTTATTAATTTGCGTAATATGAATTTGTCCTTGCTAGGTAAATGGTTATGGAAGTTTAAGGATTTAAATGATAACGCTAGTTGGAAAGAAATCATTTCTAAATATTACCATAATGGAAATAGCAATTTATATCAAATTGTTTCTCCAGTCACTCAAAATATATCTAATTTTTGGAAAAATATTTTAAATGTCATGAGATTTCTAACTTAGGAATAAATACAATAGTTCATTCTGGTAATTGTACTTCTTTTTGGCACGACTGTTGGATTTCGGTCTTACCTCGTAAATTGGAACTTAAAGTGCTTTATGAAATCTGTAATTTTAAGTTTGCTTTAATTAATTAAGTTTATTCTCTTGAAAATGATCCTCCTTGGAATTTTAGTTTTAATAGAATTTTAGTAGGTTCAACCCTTAGGCAACTTTCTTTGGTTTATGCAAGATTAAATCTTTATAATATTGATAATGATAATGATATTATTTGTTGGGAATGGTATAAGAGTAAGAAATGAACTTCTAATTCTTTTTACAAATTTATTAATTTTTCGGGTACAATAAACACTCATTTAAATTTATTTGAAAATCTAACGCTCCTCCTAAATCTAAAATTCACATGTGGCTAATACAGCGTGGAAAACTTAATACAATAGAATTCTTAAAGAGAAAAGACATTCAAAATGATAATAAATGTTATTTTTGTAATCTGCATCTTAAAGATATAAAACATATATACTATGATTGCATGGATTCTTATTACATCCTAAATAATATTCTTAAAATTTTTAATTTCAATATAATAACTAAAATTTCAGATTGTGATTTCTACTGGAATAATTTTAGATTTAGGTGCAAAAAGAATATTAGATTTTTACTTGACACTTTATTCATTATTAGTTGGTATATATGGTTTGAAAGAAATACTTTTTTTTAATAATAATGACAGTTATTTTAACAAATTGATCTTTACAATTTCTTCATTTTGTTTTAATTGGATTTCTAATCCCAAATATAAATTAGCTAAAAATAATCTATTTGAAGGGTATCTTAATAAGGTTAGTTATAATATTAACTTATTTAAACACGACAATTATATGTTTAACATTAACAGTACTAGTATTAATATTTTTCAAATTTATATGATGATCTTAATGTTAATCACAACTTACGTATGATTAAAGATTCATAAGAATCCTTTAAGATTTGTTTCAGTTATTGTTCTGGTCTTTGTTGGTATTAATTTATAGGTATTTTAATTCTTTTGTATTAGTCTTATTTAGGTTTTATTTCCTACCTCATCTATACATATATATGTATATTAATTATATAAATATACATATTCATGTATCATTCTAACTTTTTCCTTAGTCATCCTTCAGACATAGGTATGGATGATAGGGTGTCAGGCTCATTTTGCAGGTTCTCATGTCTTCAGATTCCAGGATTTCAGACTATAGAGATGCAATCATAGTAGAGTTTTTCACTCAGGGTTACTTGCAGTTCCATCACAGATACAACATACTTTCATCTCTATTGTGGCATATTATCTTTAAAAGGACCCATTCTTCTGCTTGGCACTTCTTCCTCTGTACAGAATCTCCAAAGTAGATTTTCCATTCAGCACCATAATCAGTTCCACTTCAGAGTAGATGCTTTTTCATTCCTTCCGATCTAGATGCATGGAGCTTCCTTCTTATTTTGTGATGCATGGAGCTTCCGATCCAGCTACATTGAGCGTCATATTCTTTTGTTTTTAGGTACTTCTAACACCTTAGTATCGGGTGGTGGCCATGCCGGAACTCGATATTTGGGTGTGATGGGTGGTGGCCTTGCCGAAATACATCTTAGGGGTACCTGAGTTTCGTTGATACTTCTATTCAGTTATGTTACCTGCCAAGCAAGTTGGAAGTGCCTTATTATTGTGATATATATAATTTCATGTGAGCTCTCTTTTATTTACAGAGGATCACACATTTTTCTCAAAAAAAAATTAATTTCACTTTTATTTTGTAACCAATATTTATAAAAATCCACTACCTAACAAACAAACATACAACTATATCTTTTTATAAAATCTATTCTTTTACATACAAAATATAATACTAGGTAAAATTATTCATTTACCTATATTTTAAAACAATATTGTGTTGCTCTGCCATATTAAGTGTTTAGAAATCCCTATCAATGCTATAGAGTCCTATGTACCGACCAAAATTTATAAGTACTAAATAGAATAAATTAACACAATATAAAATATTTTTATAACACTAACAAATATACTCTCTCATATACACTCAAACAAACTCATTCTAGGGTATTAAACCCTATCTCTAATTAGTTAAACCCCACAAAGCTGAGGTTATCACTAAACCTCGCTTTGATACCAAATATAACGACCAACCTTTTTGGACAGTTTAAATCGACAACAAAGCACACCTATCGGACACAAACCATTCAAAAGGGAGGAATGTTATGCGGTAAATAAGAAAGATAACGAAGAAGAAAGAAAAACAAAGCACAAAATCTCATAGCGAAATGAGAAGATATAACAATCAATTAAATGATTCTTGAAGCTATTTCACAAATACATTTGATTACACTTTACAATACAATCAGAGTTATACATACAGCAGGAATAAATAAATAATGCAGCGGAACAACATGGTGTAGTGGAATATATATAAAATAGATAGTAATAAATCTCCGTCTTCGTCCTCCAGATCAATACACTAAAAAACTCAGACTGACCCAAGCATAATGGAAAGACAAAATACTCGAGTCAAAACTAAAATTGTAAGTTAAATTAACAGTAAATAAATATGAGTGTAATGGCTTCAAAGATGTTTAAGGGATTTTACATCTCCTTTCCAGTGTCTAACATGCCTGCAATAACTTAAGAGATGTTCGGGATTCCATCTCCTAAGGACCCATTAAACTATCTACATACATAGTATAATACGATATTATAATATGTCTACAGTAAAGTAAAGTATTAAAATAGCATTAAGGCATTACCCATATCCCCCTTGACACAATTTTATATAAATACCATAGTCTATACAGATCCTATAAGCTCCACCAAGCCGGTGGGATACTCAGGGAGTACTCCATGGGTACGATACAACCCGCAATCCCGAGTTAAAATTCGAAATCCATAAAATCACTCAAGTTTATCATTTCAACCCATAATAATTTTTCCCTAATCTTTAAGTCCATTCGGGTATGTATCATTTCAACTCGTAGTGATTTTTTCCTAACAGCAAGCTAAGGGAACTTGCAATGTGACAATAACATATAAATAAACATACATCTAACCATCCAAAAATATCAACAAATAAGCATCCATCACGACATCATTCAAATCGACCAATAAATTATAACAAATAAACTAGTTTTCATTATCTGGTATTTAACTAGTAATTAAATGCAATATTAGTTTAAATGGCAATTCAATTCAAATAAACTCAAAGTAAATTTAAATGACAATTTAAAATACTAAACAACAACCAATAAATTTCTAATCACATCATAAATTCAACCAACATAAGATGATTTAGTATTCGTGGGTGGGTTAAATCACTTATCATTGATTTGTCGTCGATTTAAAATCCAAAATTAGCCAAAACTTTAACTTTCTAAGAATGTAGCCAACCATTTCCATAATGTGAATTTCGATTCGATCGCAACGGAGAAAACCACGCTGGAATCCGAGCTCGTATGCAAAAGTTGTTAACGTTGGAAAATTGAAAAATTTCGACTTTGAGTCTTACTTTGGTCCGTTGCCTCAAATACCTAGACTTGCTCTGAGTTTTTTCCAAAACGACCCAAAACCCAAGTCATTTGGTTCCAAAGCCAAATTCGTTGTAAGACTTTTGCCTCTTCCACCCGAAGTGCGACCCGAAGTCGCTGTAGAGTTTATTTATTTTTTGATTGAAATTGAACTTAGGGTTTTCAGTTATTGGGAAGAAATAGTAGATGAGAAGGAAATGTACACATAAACAACATAAAATGAAAAGGCTACTAGGGTTTATAACAAATTATATATAGGCAAAGGTAGGTAAGAACAAATGGATAGATCGAATTGTGTCAAAACGATAATAACGACCCGAAAAGCCCGTTTCATTGTCGAAGCGAAAATGGGTCATCCTATATATCGAAATTTATGTTTTCCATATTTTTAAACTCATTGAAACTAGTTTCAAACCCTAATTCCATTGTATACTGAAGTTAGCTTTTAAAACCAGATTATATTCATTTAATTTAAATTTAAATGACAATTTAACATACCAAAAAGCAAGAAAATAAATTTCTGATTACATCATAAATTCAATTTAACCAACATAAGATTATTTAGTATTCATGAGTGAGTTAAATCATCCACCTTTGATTTTTCATCAATTTAAAATCCAAAATTAGCCAAAAAAATTAACAGCCTCAGAATGCTGCCAAACCAGTTCCATAATATCCGAAATTTCGATACAATCGTAATGGAGAGAACCGCGCGTGAATCCGAGCTCGTATGCAAAATTTATTAACGTTAGAAGTTTGGAAACTTTCGACTTTAATTCTTACATTGGTTTGTCGCCTCAAATACCCAGTACTTGCTCTGAGTTTTTGCCAAAACGATCTAAGACCCGAGTCATCTAGTTCCTGGCCCAAAGTCGCTATGGGGTTTTCGCCACTTGAACCCGAAATGAGACCCAAAGTCACTGTAGAATTTATTTTTTATTTTTTTATTGAAATTGAAATTAGGATTTTCAGCCATTGGGAAGAAAGAGGAGATGAGAAGGAAATGTATGTACGACAATATAAAATGAAAAGGCTAATAGGGTTTATAAAAGCCTATATATAGGCAAAGGTAGGTAAGAATAAAGGGCCAGATCGAATTGGGTCAAAACGACAACGACGACCCAAAAAGCCCATTTCGTTACCGAAGCAAAAATGGGTCATCCCATATACCTAATTATACGTTTTCTATATTTTTAAACTCAATGAACTAGTTTTAAACCCTAATTCCAATTTATACAGAAGTTAACTTTTAAAATCATATTATATTCATTTAAAACCTTTTAACTGATTTCTACGCGTTTCGAGCCCGCACGTTTAAACGACAAGTCTGATCGCTACGAAACTTGAAATCCTATAATAATTCACTGTCATGGATCCGATGAAACTAGTTTCATCTAAATCTAAGATAGTGGCCCAAATGGCTAATTTCACGTTAGTTTAATAAATTTTATTAAATTGGTTTAATCACTTTTAAATTCAAATTTACAAATTAACCATTTTATCATTCTTGATTAAAGAGAAAATTTAATAATCTTTTTAAAATAAATTTTCCTGATTAAACCTAAGATTTAAATATTACACTAATTATAGCGTTTAATTACAATAGTAATAAATTCATTAATTACAATTTTAAAATTCCAATAAATTCATTTAATTTGATTTCACTCTTATTATTTATTCAATTATTACCTTATGAATATAATTAATGTTAGTTTACATTTTATTATATTCGTATTTTACAATATCATCTTTTACCATATCAACTGCAATAATTAATTACATTAGTTTTTTTATTTCCACATCAATTTCGACGGATTAAATAATAAGACGATAAGAAATTGTTAATTTTACGTAATTTAATCACATTTATAAGTTTATTGTTTACAAGGAGATTATAAATTTACGTACAAATAATTGATTTCACATTATATATTAAAACCAATTAAATAAAATAACATACTATTTCATTATTAATACAACATTGAATTTATTTCCTTAATTACAATTATCACAACATTAACTTTACAATTAATTCAATTGATTGAAATTACATTAAAATAATTGTCAATTACATTCAAACAACATTATTAAAA
Source organism: Allium cepa (assembly GCA_030765085.1). Lineage (NCBI taxonomy): Eukaryota > Viridiplantae > Streptophyta > Magnoliopsida > Asparagales > Amaryllidaceae > Allium > Allium cepa. Next base: position 1,035,874,439 of record CM060937.1, on the reverse strand, counting down.
TCATATTCTTATTATTTTCTCATTAATAAATCATAAATTTTAATTTCTCACAATATTACATTCTAAAATCTTATTTAGATTAATATTGTAATTATCGAAAAATACGAGTCGTTATATATCCTTTATTTTAATGAAATTAAAATTACATTCACAAATGAAGCATTCATTTTATTTGATAAAAATGTTCTTTTCATTAGATCAAACTTTCCTTGTATTTTCGGCAAACATAAGCTATATTTAATTACACCTATTAATTTTCAATTTAGTGTCCTCTCTCCTATTAATTGAAGTTATTCAATTATGTTAGTTTCAATTGAATACAAAGGTGAGTTTTAAAATGGACTAAATAAATGTAATGAGAAATAGAATAATTACTTCCTATAAATAGTAATTTAAATATATTTGTACACCATTGGATATAAAAAGAATTATACATTTCCTACTAAATAATAGTTTCTCATCTCTACAACCAATCTTCCAGCCACCAAAATTTCAGATAAATAAACATATGATTCTCCTTTAATAAAGAAATATTTTTTATTCTTTGTTAACATTTATTATTCCGATCAATTGGAAATTTACATTCAGACAGTTATAATTTCATTTAAACCAATGTCATTAAAATACACACTTATATATGTTATCATCCTTACCTTATTGCAAACATATGTCATTAGTAGAAAATTTAATTAAGCAGAAGTAGAAGAATGTTGATTATAAAAGAATATAAAAGTGACAACTGCAAGTAAAATTATAACATAGGTTGTAATTAAGAAGAAAGAACAGAAAAGGCTTATTTTAAGACTTAGTTTAAGTTAATAAACAAAAAAGCAGGAATAATAGAAGAGGCTTATTTTAAATCTTATACTAAATTAATAAGAAAATATAGAAGAAGGGCCCATACCAACGGCATTCCCTTTAAGTCAGGAACTAACGGTCTCACAATAGTTAGGTGAGATTAGGACATGCTTATGCTGATTAGGGTAAATAAGAAGCCAACAGAATAAGAAAAGTAAACTAAATGCAAAATAAAAGAATAGATGTAGGCTCTAATAAAATAGTAAGATGCGTTGTAGCAGCCCAAAGGATGAAGAGACTAACAAAGTAGTTCATCCTAGATTTCAGCATGGAAGAAGCACGTTCAACTTAGTTATTTTTGGCTAGTAGGAAGTACAAGACTTCAATAGGACATGAGGGTACTTTAGGATGGCCCTCTGAAGTAGGCCTAATGAAGCAGTCCTCCGAAGGTAGGTCTGTAGGTGTTCCATCAAGAGAGTATGCCTTGAATGCTTTTGCATGGCAGAACCATTTTAGGAAATAAAAAGGATTGATGTTTGGAGTAGGATATTTGTATGACATCATACTCTAACTTGCGAGTAGTTTTTAGTGGACAGGACCTAAATGGATAGTTGCATGTAGATATCAGGCCAACATCAAACCAAGAAGCGAGTTCGAGAAAGAATAGAGTTAAACCAAACGGTCAATGACTCTTTCACTATCGAGATATTGGATGAGGGGCACAACCAATTGAACATTTAGATTATTTGTAGCAGGGCACATCCACTAATTTCTTTGGAGTTCTTTCGATTAGCTGAGGGTTAGTTGCGTAGGGACATAGCCACGATAAGAAAAGGGACAGACCAAGTAGAATATCTGTATTATAGCCCTAATGAAGCAGTCCTTTACAGATATAGAAAATTCCCTACTGAGTTCCATACAAGGTGGAACTTGTTAAGCTAGATTCAAGGAGTAGATGGAACGATTACGTATAGTCCAAGGTACGCACTGGGTGGTACATTATGGATGTCTAAGTATTAGTATAGGCTAGTGCGGACTCAGTTTTACGTTTTCATACCAGACGATGAAACATCCGTATTGTAGGCCTCAGGAAGCTGTTGTTTACAGATGTAGTCACAAAATGCTCAAGCAGCAAGACGATGGAGTCCTTTTCGAGGAGGATATCGAAGGTACTATGGGTAACCTAGGACCAATGCGGTCATTGGGCATACAGGTGTGTGTGTGTGTGTGTGTGTGTGTGTGTGTGTGTGTGTGTATATATATATATATATATTAGTTATTAGGTTTTTATCTACTAGGGAGTAGATGGGTACGATACACGCATGGAGAGGAGAGTAGTATAAACCCAATAAACCTAATATAACAGAAAATGGAAACAAAATGTTATATGTAGAATTAAGCTTAGAAGTATATAATTTGTCCATTCACCAAAACTTTAGTTCTAATCCTCCCCTTCTCATAACATCCTACAAGTTACGTAAATGACAGAGACTTTCCAGCTTTGAGACACTTTTTTGGAAAGTGTTATTATTTTGATGAGTATTTACTTAATATTATATTTTAGTCAATCCCACTATGAGATATTTATTTGAGCTATGATATATTTGTCTTTGCCTATTTGCAGGATAAAGGAAACCCAATTCGGGCTTTAGTGGGCTTGGATTCTAACATTTTTGCAAATAATCCGGACCTATTGGAATTGGGTTGTTATAGGGTGCGACCCTACGATCAAGCCGCTATGGTGGATTCTAGCCATCTGGTTCTCTCCAACATTACTAAAAGGATTACATCATGATAAAGGCAAATGGAACTAACACATATAGACATGAAGTCATGCTTATCATTAGGCATGAAGCCTCACTCACTGAATATATTCACGAAGCCATACTTGTCACTATGTTTTTCACCTCACACTCGTATCACTATTCTTATCATGTGAGTTTCATTCACTTACAATGAATAACTGAATAAATATTACAACAATGTCCCATACCACTGCATGATACTTATACATTTATACTCTGCTTATAAATTACACTCAGTCCACATAATATTCTATACAATGAGTCCAAAGAATAACCAGAGAAATATTATCTCAAGTGCTATTATAGCTCCGTTTATTCAGATTCCTCGTCATAACGAATAAAATCATCATAAACTCATATACAAGGATGTCATCACAGTATCATATAAAATCACCAAACAAATCAACATCAATGGTGAATCATTCATATAATCCAATTCAATATGCAAGAAAAGAATGATATTAAAAGCAATATAAATAGGCATTTGAATTAAAATATATACACAAGCAAAAAAGTCAATATTTAATAATGAATTATTCATAACATATAATCTTATATAACAAAATAAGTACTTAGAAATAGAATTCGACTAAATATAATATCACTTTACAATAAATAATTAATTTCTCAACCTTTTATAAAGTTAAGTAGCAATTTAATATTCACCAGTAACATTAGAAAACTCACTTCTTTCCTTTGAAACCCTAAACTAGTTTGTAAAGCTAAGTACTACACTTAACAAATATTTCATAATTTTTTCTAACTAAATATTACTTTTAAATAATTTTTAAATATCAAAATCAATTTAATATGTTCATAATCAAATAATTACATTTTTCGAAACCTAAATTATGTATTAAATTTTAAAACTTTAAAAATGATAAAATATCAATTACAGACCGCTTCATATTTTTCTAGAAATTAATTAGATTTATTAAAAATTAAAAACTAAATTTTTCGTTAATAATCAACATCTAAAATAAATAAATAAATACTAAATAAAACTTTTCTCTTATTAAATATCTATATATACACAAAAAATATATTTATTTATAATAATTTTACTTATATAATATATATATAGTAAAATATTATCACAAAAACACAATACGTGCATATTAAAACAAATATATACTCGACCGGTCAATAAATACGTTTAACTGGATGACCTAGATGGTCGACCGACCGGAGGCATTTTTGTGCATACGGTTGCCAACTACTAGCAATCTCCTCCCTCTTCCATTGTTTCTCCTCTGACTCTATGCTTGCAACCAATATACCCATACAACAATTTAATTACAACAACCATGGTAAAGATTATATGATCAACGACATAGATTTCATGAGTTATGTATTCACATGTATAATGCGTTCATCTTCTTCTTCCTCTCCCTCCGATCGCATGCACCTAGAACCCTGCACAGCAATCTAAACTCGAATTCCTCTCCGACGTTGATGCATATGTGTGTTGAGACACATATATTTAAATTTGTGAATAGTACAGTATATATGGTTTGATATTGAATTTCAAAATGATGAAATTTCGTAGGATTTTGATTTCCAAAATTAACTAAAATGAACAAGATGACTTGTACATATAAAATGTGGTTAAATCTTGAGGGAATAAAAATCAGGAAACGAGTTTGGGTTTGGAATATTTAGGCCTAAAACGTAAGTATTTATTTATTTTTTGTTTCTTTCTTTGTTAATTTTTTCCATGTGAAGAAAATAACAATAAAATATCAAAATTTATATTCACAACGCTTAATTATTTACTCCTTACAAAAATATGATTAAGTGGAGTACCTATGAGCGTGCTTTGGTTCATTTAAAATCTTAAATGCGGTACTCCCTATTAACCGACCTTTTGGCAAGGCAGTACATATGCGGATTTAGCGCAATAGACTTCGTGGTCATCAAGGCAGAAAGTCCAAAGAGACGATTACAAGGATTGTAGATCGATTATACTTGAAACTATGGGTTATAGTTGAGTGGACTTGAATGGCCAATAGTCAAAAAATGGGTAAGTATGAAACTAGTACTCACCTAGGAGAGGGATGAGATCTGAATATTCACTCAACAAAAAGAGATCGGAATAGAGGGATCAAAATAAAGGGATCAGTTTAAACAGGATGCACACAACACAACTTAATGGCAATCGCTCTATAACTCAACAACCACAAGGCATATTGAAGTGAAACTTTAGAAAATAGAAGAAGGGACCCTAAGTAGTCTACCCTAAGGACCGTAGATCAAATAAAGGAGTTTGGAGGGATCGACCCTCTTCACTATGAGGGATCGACCATATTTAAGTTCATTGCAAAGATTGATCAATAACTCAAGTTCTACTAATCCAATTGGCATGAAACTTTGTGGATAAGTATATTAAGTCATGAGGGACCCATCTTAAGGATCGCACACTAAGAAGAGGAGTTTGGAGGGTTCGGCCCTATCCCTCTAGAGGGATCAGCCCATATCCCCACTCAGGGATCGGTTTAGTTGAACTTGTAGGAATGATCGGTCAATACCTCAAGATCCCGAAGGGGAATTGATATGAAGTTGGGAGCCCAAGAAGATAACATCATGGAGGACCCACCATAGGGATCATACCCTATGATTCCACCAAATAAGGATCAGCACAATCTCTATTGTTGGCCCCAGTAGGTATCAAACTTTCTAGGCAGGTTCTTCTTGGCTTCAGGGGTCCAGATCCGGGTTTTTAACAAGATATTTTCACGTCTTCTCCGATAAATACAGTGGGTATGGAATCAACAAAGGGATGTTCTTTCGGCTTCACTCCATCTTCTACTTAGGCTATACTCTATTATTTTTATTCTTGAATTTCATGGATTTGTAACTATAATCAGCAGTATAAACTAAGAAAAGGAAAATCTTTGGAGTGGACGTAGGCCGAAGTTAGCCGAACCATTATAAATATCCATCTCCTTTTATTTTCTTTCTATTTTAATTTTATTATTCTTCAATATATACTCTCTACATTATATTATCTGAGATATGTGACTGGATATTGGTTCTTTCACATAACTGGGTATTAGTGGCCATGTTTGATGTTAACATTTTGGTGCTTTCACTCAAAAGCTAGCCCCCATAGATTTGGAATTCGGATTCAATGTTTGAAAAAGGTCTTGATCTTAGATTTGAAGTACTGGTGAGACAATCAACAAGGAGAGTGCTACTAGAATGGAGCCACCATGGAGGGAGCCAAAAGGCTTTCTCAAGAGCTAGAACTAATCAAGCATCTGTCTGCATCACCAGCGATGAAATGGAAATGATGATGGATGTTATGCAGGAAAGGTTGCTGAAGGTACAAAGGAGATGATGTTGAATTTACTTTGACAGAATGGACAAGCCAGAGTGCAAAACCAATGGAATAGAGTATCAAGAGCTAATAACATCTAAGATCAAGGAGTTGAAGCAGCTAGAATCATTAGAAATTGAAACTGGGAATATGGAAAGAAAGCTATTGGATAAAGTATTAGAACAGAGCAGCCATGGGTAGTCCCTGGCCATCTTAAAGGGGTCGGCACCGATCCTTCTAATGGAATCAGCCACGATCCCCAAAGGCTTAGGGGCATGCACCTGGTTTGGTGGATCGCAATGGTGGAGGAACTATGGTCAATCCTATGGAGCTTGATGTGAATCGAATGTGGATGCACGTTCGAAGGAGTACATTATGAAATTCCCTCGTGACTCGGGGGCAGATTGGAAATGATTATGAGAGACTGCCACTAGATGAAAAATACAAGTTCGCATAGATGATTAGGTGAGCTCTGCATAGAGGATTAGTGAACAAGGATCTGCAGGAAGTAAATATAAGTCCACACTTCGGATATCAGGAATTCTAGGAATCTACCAGAGTTTAAACTACCAAGACTAGAAGTATACCACAGAAAGTCGGAACTAACAATACATATTACGAGTATATACAACATATGGAAGTATTAGGGGCATCAGAGGAAGTCATGACACGACGCTTTCCCTTGTATTGGACGAAGTTAGCTACACTCTGGTTTAGGCAGTTGGATAATGGTTCAGTAAGGACATGGAGAGAGTTGGTAGATCAGCTCATGACGTAGTTTTGGGTCCACATCATGAGACTCAAGAATGTTATGACATTGGTAGCATTGAAACAAAGAACAAAAGAGTCACTAAGGAATTTTCTGACATAGTTTAATATGGAAGTTGCTTCGGTGGATTGGTCGGATCCATCGATGGTTTTGATGGAGGTGGTATTTGGATTCACCGACGACATGGATTTGAAGGTTGCATTGGAACAGAATCCACCAACGGATCTCGTGAATTTTACAATAAGGCTGAGAGGTTCTTGCGGCAAGAGAACACACTAACAGAAAAACTGGAAGTGAACGCTATGAGAGGTGAAGGAACATTTGGAGAGGGTCTGGGTAAGTATAAGGGTAAATGAATAATGAATGATGGATATGACGGATCAAAAAGGCAATGGAGAGAGCAGGAGCCGAAGTTCTCCTCTTATTCGGAATTGACGGAAGGTTTGGACCGGATTTATCTGGATACAAGGGGGCAAATCCTCTATCAGAAGCCGACTAGGAATGATCCTACGAAGTGGGAACGTAGGTCTAGAAAGTACTGCCCATTCCACGAATTAGATGGGCATACTACGGATGAATGCAAGCATCTTCAGGATATGATTGAGGAGCATGTCAGGGATAGCAGGATACCACAATATGTGAGGACTAAAGCTACAGCAGTGGAACAAGAGCGACCACCGTCTGCATCGAATAGAAATAGCCATGGATCGGGGAGTCAGATCATCATCTCTTAATCAGGTTGGCATGAAATAAATAATAATACTCCTTAATAAAATGGCTAAGTCACTTACATATGTACAGGATTGAGGCCAATCCCTAGGCATGCTCTGAGATAACGATGAATCGTCGTGCCCGGATAGGCACCCTTTGTTTTTTTTTAGGTTTTTGGATATCTAGATGTACAAAATCTTTTTTATTAGGTAATTTATGATTCACATTAATGCTATGAATAAAACAAGTTATGGTTATTGTCCTGACTATAGAAACTGGTTAATAATCGAAAGGTACGAGTCCCTGTAGGATCTAGATTAACCCTAGAGGGGGTAGTGGTGAATAGGGTTATAGAAAATTTTCTCGATTTAAACACAGAAACAAACTGCAGAAATAAATATGCTGGAAAGTAAATCACACACAAAATTTACCCAGCTTCGGCAACCCCTGCCTACTGCTGCATTCCCAGATTTCTATTAGAATTAAACAGTCTCCTGCTTACAAACACTCTAACAGACTCGCAAACCCTGCTTCCGCTTACAAACACTCTAATAGACTCGCAACCCCTGCTTCCGCCTATAGAGTTTTGCAAACTCGCAAACCCTTGCTCCTGCCTATAGAGTTTTGCAAACTCGCACACCCTGCTCACTGAACTAATTCTAACTAGACAATCTGACACTACCTACAACCTAGGTAGTGATTTACCAAGATTTGAACCTTAAAAGAAAATTTAAAAACAAACTTAAAAATAGTTTAAAACTAAAACCCTATTTGCCAAATAAACTAAAGCAAATAAACTAAAGCCTCTCTATTTTAAAACGAGCCGGCCCAATTCATTTCTTTAACCCGATCCTCCTTTTGTCTTGTGAAGAAAATGGAGGCTCTGTTGAATTAGGGCTTTTGCTCTTGCGAAAATTAGGGCTTTCTCTGATGATCAATTCTCTGGTTGCTTTGACGAGTTTGTTTTTGATTCAATAATCTTGCGACTCTCTGATGATCGATTCTCTTGTGGCTTTGCTCGTTCGCAACTGCTCCTTTGATCGAGTTCACTGTTGCTTCGGTATGTAATTTCCCTATTTGTGCTTTTATGATTTCTCGTATTCGAACTCGATGCTGATGATGAATTTGAGTTTTGGTATTTATATGAATTCGACACATGAGTTTGTTCGTATCAATTCGATACTTTCCTAATTTTCAATTGCCTGATATGCACGGCTTTCCTGATATATTTTCGACTTGTTACTCATGGCCTTGATTTTCAAACGTTTGATTTTCCTTGAATAATACAGCAAAAACTTTCCTCTTTTATTTGTTTTGATTTTTTCAAAAATTGCACGCACTTGATTTTTGTCTTGGTTAACATCTGCTTTGACACGCCTTCGGCCATCTTTGTGTTCATTACTTTTTAGACATGAATTTTGTTTGCGTCTGCATTAAGTTCTTGTATCTGCTGTTGACTTGACTTGTAGGATTTCATTGTAACTTCGCTTTTGCTTTGCATTGACCATGGCTTCTTCTATCTTGTATATGTTGTATGAACTACTGTGCCATTTTGGTTTTTCACTTGTGCATATTGCCTCGAGTACATGTATTCTTGGCTCTGCTTCATTGTTGTTGCTTCACCACTGAGCCTCAGCTTGCTTTTATTGTTCTGTGTTTGGTCATAGATGCATACATGAACTGTTGCTCCAATTTTCATTGATGTATCACTACTTGTGTCTGCATTATCATCATTGCTACCTGGTCGACATTTGATGTTTGTAACTTGTGGTTGCCATTGTGTTGCATTGTTGTTGACACAGGGTTGTTCTGTGCTTTGATATTGTGACACTATTGCATTATATTGTGATATTGAGTTGGGCATTATTTTGTCTCTGTTCTTTCTGAAGCTCGAGTTGCACACTTCTGTTTTGAGTCACTTCCATACTTGAGCATTGTTCCATGCTGTTACCTCTCTTATATCATTGGTGTTTGTAGCTTGCCACTGTCTTGTATTTTTCACTATTGCATAATTGATTCTGTTGCTCGGCCCTTGACTTTGCTTGTTGCATTTGTATCACTACAAAACTGCATGTTACTGTCTTTGTGGTCTGCACTAGCACACTGCTGCTTGTTGCACTTGTTGTTCACCTCTCTTCATTGATCCTTGTACATGCTGTATTGTCTCTGACCTGTGCACATTGTTGCCTTAGTCCTGTTGCATGCATTGCTATGCCTTATACTTGTAGTCTTGGCCATTTCTCATGTACATATGTATATATGTGATGCTTTGATGTTGTTTCATTTCTTCAAATCTGCCTTTAGTTGTATTCATGTTGGTTTAGTTGTGCACTTGCTTGAGTTTCACAGAGTTTGGTCGAGACTTGTTTCTTTGATGTTGTTTATGTCTGCATCTGGTTGTTGCATCCATTCATGTTGATTTTTGAAATTTCACTTGAGTTGAATCCAGTTTCAAAACCCGGGTTTGACCTTGTGCTCGTGATGTGATTTTAAATACATTGCACGTGAGTTGAACCCGGCTTTTCATTTTAGTTTGACCTGTGCTCACCTGTCCCTATAGCATTATCAAGTGTATATCGATGTGCACGGCCTTATGGCATGTACAGTGATACACTGTGCATGTCAGACTGTTCGTGTGTGATGAATTCAAATGTAAATGGTGACGAACAACCCAAATGACTGAGGCAAATCATATTTTCAAAAATCATATTTCATTTTATATTGCAAAATTATTTCTTTTTCAATTTTACTGCGTTAGTGAATATTTTTGCAGATTTCTCAGATGCTGGATTATAACTGGAATGAAATTGAAGATAAACTACGAGTGTGAGTGATATGTAAATTGTGATGTAATTACAATCAAAATTGTACATGTATAGTGAGAGCTTGAATTTGTACTGTTCAAAAATGTAATAAATATTTGTTTGAATAAAATTTCTGTTTGAATTCAAATTCTGTGTAATTTATTCTATTCAACAAATATTTATTTAATCTATGAAAAATAAAATAGTACATTAACAAATACATTTAAACGAATGTATATATGTTTATTATCATCAAACAAAAATCATATAAGCGCATATTCATACAGTCCCTTCACTGGAGAGCGAGAGGATGGACTTGTATATGGATTAAGCCCTCAACCAAAAAGTCAAGGCCGAAGACAGGAAGTCAATATGAAATTGATTGATTTATGTCCCTAGCTGGAGATTCAGGGACTAGAGTGCATGAAGTGAGTCGCTTCGTCGAAGAGCGACAGGATCGATGCACTTATCGTTATCCCCCCTTTCATCAAAGAGCGACTAGATGGGGTTCAGCAAGAGCTCGAAGAGTCTATGACCAGTCTAGGAAGGCTAGGACATTGCTAAATGTTCAGGGACACCGAACCGGAGTGCAAGAAGTAATGCGGCATCGTCGAAGAGCGACTGGATCGGCTTACTTGCCGTTGTTCTCACTTCACCGAATAGTGATAGGATGGGGTCTAGCAAGAGCCCGGAGAGGCTATAATCGGTCTAGGAGGATCAAGACTTCGAAATATGCCTCAAAAGGGTCGGAGTGTAGGGGGAAAGTTGCTTCGCCGAAGCGCGACATTCTAACATCCCCTCTTGGAGGCCTAAAATTAATGGCAAGATGTTGCTGTTATCCATAGTTATTAATCCTCGACAATTAAATACGGTAATGTTAGATACATTGATATAACAGAACACATGGATATGTAAAATTTTTGAAATCACATAACACTTTCACATTCTATTTCAAATTCATCACATAATCCCAATACGAGAACCACGTTCAAAGAAATATAATTATTACAACATATTCCAAGAGCGACATATGAAGATGCCCCGTTGGTTGATCAGAGTATATAACTAGGAAATTTAACATCTTTGTCTTTACAACGAAATACAGCGGAATCCAAATAGAAAAGAACACTAAATAGCTATCATACCTCCTGCACATAACAATTCAAAATATTATGATGATATGCATACAAGTTAAAACATTTTGGATTTCCCATCCCTTGTTTAACCGACTACCTGTCATATTTATAGTTTCTAGGTTCACTATTAATCTATTACTTTTCAGGGGCTGGCTAGTAACCTTTTAATGTTTATTGACTCCCTGTTTAGTTTCATAGTTTTCATGGGATCACTAAGAACCTATTAGTCCCAGCCAATAACATCATTATTTCATAGGTTCTCCCTGAACCTATTGGTATCTCTAATAACTTCACTCTTATCCTAGTTTTCATGGGTTGACTAGGAACCTATTGACTTCTATCAATAACTTAATCCAGATATGGTTTTCATGGGTTCACTACAAACCTATTAGCACCTGCCGATAACTCAATCTAATCATAGTTTTCATGGGATCACTATGAACCTATTGGTACTCCAACAACTTCTAAATATAGTTTTCATGGTTTTACTATGGACCTATCTATCTAACAACCTCTTTAATCATTGTTTTGGCATCTATATTCTGGTCTTCCAGACCTCTTAGATGCAATTCTACTCATTCAAGACTCAAGAGTCATTTAAATTTATATTCACTACTAAGTCAACCTAACTAGTTATTCTGCCATTTTTCCCTAAAATGCACTTATGGGTCCATTATAATGTGAATATGCACACACATACATTTGAAGAAGAAATCATAATAACATAATAATACCAACACCTGTGGGTTTAACATCCTTGAAATCATTTTCACATAAAACATGGTTAATCCCTTCAACCTATTATTTTATCAAGGAAAAGCTTCTTCAAAACTTCATACATAAAAAAATTTCATAACTCCTTTATCTTAGCTATGGGTTTTTCTTTAAAATGAGATTGGGTTATTTGTTTTGAAAACTAAGGCATTCGAAACCTTTACTTTCGAAACCATTGGAAACTTCATTTCGAAAGAATTAAAATTTTCTTTTCAAAACAATAGACACCTTCCTTTCAAAACACTTTAAAATCTTTCTTTCGAAATCTTTCGATTGTATTAAAGTGAAACCATTCAACTATAGAAGCTTAGCTTCGAGACCATTAGAAAGTACCCCTTTGGAAACCATTGGGTTTATCTTTAAAATATCTTTTGGGACAAAGTGAATATAAATAAAAGTATCTCTTTCGAAACCATTCTTTATCATATAAAAAAATTTGGGGAAAAACTTGATGACGTCAGAACCATCCTTTCGAAAGCTTAAACCATATAAGTAAAACGTTTGAAGGTTAGCTTCGGAACCTCTTTCGAAACCGTTTCCTTCGAAACAATTAATCCCTTTCGAAAGCTTTAGGGAGTGGCTCATATCTACAAAACAAAGGCTACCTTTCGAAAGCATTAATATCTTTAATTCCTTCGAAAGGCATAAAGTTCGCAGAAGGGTTTCGACAAGGTCGAAACTACCCATTTTTAAATCATTAGTTCTGAAACTAAGCAACCCATTCGAAAGCTATGGTTCAAACAATAAGGCGGCAACCCCTTTGAAAACCATTTTAGAAAACCCCTTTGAAAGCGTATGTTTGATTCCTTCGAAAGATTTTATTAAAAAAATGTAGGCGCTTATCTTTTGAAGGTAAAACAAAGGTTTCGACCACTATCGAAAGTAAAGGTTTCGACACCATGCCTTCCGCCTTTCTCCAATCCACTACGTACCATACTTTTGCTACCTTGTGTATTAATTTTGGCTTAGTTGGTAGGTTTCGACTTGATTGAAGACGAAAGTTATGGGTTGAAAGGTGCTTCTGAAAGAGGCGAAACCCACTTTTCTGGGTAAAACTGACTTAATGCCAATTAAAGCAAACACTTTCTAACTAACCTGTCTACTTGTAAACATGTGATTGGTTGCCTCAACTTTTCAAACCTTTATAAAATTAACCTTTACACAATTTTAGATCTAAACCAAGATTTATTTAACAAGTAAACCTTTCCATTAAGCAAAACAATTAAATTAATTCGGTCCTTCTTTCAAAATAATTTAATTCCTATAGTAAATCACTTAAGAAAAATCCCCAAAAATCACAGAAATTCACTTTTAGTATGTTATCTAATATATCTAAACTTCAGACCCAAATTCTCAATTTAATTTCTGAAATAAATTTCTAACCCAATTAACCATATTTTTCTTTTAAAATTCATAACAAGTTCTCCATAACTTGGAAAATTATGAAAATTAAAATCCAATTCCAAAATCATGTTTTACATAACATAAAATTCCTCATAGCATATGAAAATCATTATAATTGGTTTTATCCTTAAAACCATATAAAATCATATTTAAACAATCTTGTTTAAATCCAACATGTTATAATCCAAGCATATTATCGTCCAAATCATCATAAAAATGGATTTAATCTTAAATTCTAAAACAAATGATCGTAAAGAAAAATAGAGATGATATAGATTATTATTTATCTTGATTAGGATAAGGATTTTGAGATTTGATTGAGATTAATCCTCTTGCTTTAATCCCTTAGGTTTAATTTGATTATCTCCTCTTTTCGTTTTCTTGTAATGGCCGGCTCCTCTTTAATTTATGTGTGTATATTGTTTTTGCAAAATGACTTGAATGGAAATGAAACGTGAATATATATGGGTAGTAAATGTGTAGGCGGAAATTACCCTAGTATTCTTACGTTGATTAATTACCATATAAAGCCCATTTTTTTTAATTTATTAATTAAGCACGACCTCTAAGTATTTATTCAAATCTCAATCCCCATATCATTTTAAGGTTTATATTATTCCATTTAGTATCTAATTAAATCTTATGAATAATGTTATTAAAAATTAGAGGTGTTATAGACATGATCGGCTTACTTGTCATTGAGTTTGGATTGAGCTTAGGGAGGGTCTGGAGAGACCATCGATCAGTCCGGAGAGACCATAATTTCAGATATCGATCCAGAGAGATTATCAATTGACTTACTGACCTCTAGTATTTCGAACGGTGATGGATTTGGATAATGACTCGAAGGTCATGGATTTGGATATCAGCCTCGAATGACAACGGATTTGGCCTGTGATGGATACAAACTTGGATAAAACGACCCAGAATGATAATGGATTTGGAAATGGATATTGACTAACAAAGATCATGGATTTTTGCTAAGGAACCTAAAATCATTGATTTGGATTGGTAACGGATTGGATTTGAATTGGACAATACGGCTATCAATGGATTATTGAGATCGAATTATGGACTTATGGCAACTCAGAAACACATCTTTCTATTGGAAGGCATGCTTTGGGGTGGGCAAAGTGTTAAAATGCCTTTTGTAAAGGTAGTACATATGCGGATTTAGCCCAAAAGACTTCATGATCATCAAGGCAGAAAGTTGGGGGAGATGGTTGCCAAGATTTGAGATCGATTATATTTGTAACTATGGACTATAGTTAAATGGATTCGGATGGACAACACTCAAAAAATGGATATGTATGGAACTAGTCCTCCCTCGAGGTGAGGAATCAGATCAAAATATTCACTTTACAAAAAAGGATCGGAATATGGGGATCAAATTAAATAGGATGCACACAACACAACTTAATGGTAATTGCTCCATAACTCAACAGCCATAAGGCGGATTGAAGTGAAACTTTGGGAACAAGAAGAAGGGATCGTAGGAATTCTACCAATAGGTCACACATCAATTGGAATATTTTAGAGGGATCGGACCTCTTCCCTATGAGGGATTTGCCATATTTAAGTTCATAGGAAAGATCGATCAACAACTCAAGTTTTACTAATCCAATTGGCATGAACCTTGAAGGACAAGTATATTATGGCATGGGGGACACATCATAGGGATCATGCCCTAGGAAGAGGATTTTGGAGGGATCGACCCCTATCCTTACTAAGAGATTGGTTTAGTTGAACTTTCGACAATGATAGGTCATTACCTCAAGATTTGTAAGGGCAATCGACATGTAATTTGGAGAGTTAGAAGATAACATCATGAGGACCCACTATAGGGGTCATATTCCATGATTCCACAGAAAAAGGGATCGACATCGATCCTTATTATGGACCTTAGTGGGATTCAAACTTTCTGGATAGGCTCGTCTTAGCTTTAAGGTTCTAAATTCGGGTTTTGAATGAGATATTTTCACATCTTCTCCTATAAATACATCGGGCATGGCATCAAGAAAGGGATTTTCTTTCAACTTCACTTCATCTTCTACCTAGGCTATACTCTTCCATTTTTATTCTTGGATTTTATGGATTTATAATTGTGATCAGTAATATAAACTAATAAAATGAAAATCTTTGAAGTGAACGTAGGCCGGAGCTAGACGAACCACTATAAATCTCTGCCTCTTCTTATTTGCTTTCAGTTTTAATTTTACTATTCTTCAGTTTATACTCTCTACATTAGATTATCTGAGATCCATGACTGAATAGTGGTGCTTTCACAAAAATGGGTGTTGGTAGCCAATTTTGATGCTAACATTTGAGTTCTTTCACCGAGAAAGCAAGCCCCGGTGGATTTGGAATTCAGATTCAGAGTTTGGAAAAGATCTAGAGCTTAGATTCGAAGCATTGGTGAGACAATCAACAAGGAGTCTGCTATCGGAAAGGAGCCATCATGGACAGAGTCAGGAGACTTTCTTAGGAGTTGGAGCTAATCAAGCATATATCTACATCACCGGGGATGAAACAGAAATGATAATGGATATTATGTAGGAAAGGTAGTTGAAAAGGCAGGAGGAGATGATGTAGAATTTACTTTGACAAATTGGACAAGTTGGAGTGTCGAACTAAGGGAATAGAGTAGAAGGAGCTAATGACAACTTAGATCAAGGAGTGGAAGCATCCGTCGTTGGAAATTAGAACCGGGAACATGGAAATGGAGCTATTGGATAAAGGAATGGAACAAAGCGGCCAGGGCAGTCCCTGATCTTCTTAGAGGGGTCGACATCAATCCTTCTTGAGAGATTGGCCCCAATTCCCAAAGACTTAGGGGCATGCCATGGGATTTGGTGGATCGCGACGCCGGAGGACCTACGGTCATTCCCATGGAGCTTAGTGCGAATCAAAATTCGGATGCTCATCCGAAGGAGTACGTTTCGAAATTCCCTCATAGACTTAGGGAGTGGACTGAAAACGATGATAGGAGACTACCGTCGGATGATAATAATAGGTTTGCAGAGATGATCGGGTGAGCTATGCATGGAGAATTGGTGGACATGGATCTAGAGGATATAAATAGCATTCCATTCACTCCTAATATCGGGAATGCTAGGAATCCACCGAAGTTTAAACAATCGACGTTGGAAGTATATGGCGAAAAGTTGAACCCACCTATGCGTATGACTAGGTATATATAGCACATGGAAGTACTGTGGTCATCAGAGGAAGTCATGGAAAAATGCTTTCCCTTGTATTTGATGAAGTTAGCCATGCTCTGGTTTAGTCAATTGGAGAATGGTTTAGTAAGGGCATGGAATGAGTTGGTATATCAGTTCATCAGGCAATTTTGGGTCTACATCATGAGACCCAAGAATATTATGACATTGGAAGCACTAAAGTAAAGAACATGAGAGTCTTTGAGGAATTTTCTGACACGGTTTAATGTGCCAGTTGTATTGGTGGATCGGACGGATCCATTGACGGTTTTGATGGCAGCGGTATTTGGAATCGTAGACGACATGGATTTCAAGGTTGCATTGGAACAGGATCTACCGATGGATCTCAAGGAATTTTACCATGAGGTTGAGAGGTTCTTATGGTAGGAGGATGCGCGAACCAATAAAATGAAAGTGAATGCTATGAGAGGTGACCGTCTGGAGAAGGTTCGGGAAAGGATAAGGGTAAACGAAGAATAAATGATGGACATGAAGGATCAAAAAGGCAAAGGAGAAATTGAAAACCGAAGTTGACCTTTTATTCAGAATTGACGGAAGGTTTGGAATGGACTTAACTGGATATAAGGGGGAACTCGCATATCAGAAACCGGTTAGGAGGGATCCTATGGAGTGAGAACATAGGTCTAAAAAGTACTACCTGTTCTAAGAATTGGAGGGGCATAGTACAAATGATTAAAAGCATCTTCAGGATATGATTGAGGAGCATGTTAGGGATGGTAGGATACCACAATATATGAGGACTCGGGCTGTGGTAGTGGAACAGGAGCGCCCACCATCCACATCAAATGGAAATGGCATTGGATCGAGGCGTCAGATTGTCATCTCTTACTCGAGATGGCATAAAATAAATAATAAAACTACACAATAAAATGGCTAAGTCAATTACACATGTATAGGATTAAGGCCGGTCCCTAGGCATGCTTTGAGATGATGATGAACCGTTGTGCCCGGAGAGGCACCCTTTGTGTTTTTTAGTTTTTTGGATTTCTAGATGTACGAACTCTTATTTATTAGGTAGTTTATGATCTACATTGATTCTATGAATAAAAAAGGTCATGGTTATTGTCCCGATCGGAGGAACAAGTCAATAATTGCAAGGTGCGAGTCCCTTCGGCAGAAAGTGGCAGGATGTACTTCTACATGGATTAAGCCCTCGACTAAAGAGTAAAGGCCGGAGAAAGGAAGTCAACATGGATTTGAACGCTCTATATCCCTGGTCGTAAAGTCAGGGACCGAAGTGTAAGAAGTGAGTCACTACGGTGGAGAGCGATAGGATCGACTCACTTATCTTTGTTCCCTCTTTCATTAAAGAGCGACTGGATTGAGTCCGACAATAGCCTGGAGAGGATATGATTGGCCTAGGAAGGCCAGGACATCCCTTAATGTTCAATACACTGAACCGGAGTGCAGGAAGTAACGTCGCGTCACTGTAGAGCGACTGGATCGGCTTACTTGTTGGTGTTCCCCCTTTATTGAGAAGTAATAGAATGGGGTGCCGTAAGGTCCCAGAGAGGCTATGATCTGTCTAGGAGGATCATGACACTGCTATATGCCCCAGAAGGGCCAGAGTATGGGGGTGAGTTGCTTTACCAGAGAGCGACATGATCAGATTACACGTCGTTAAGTTTGGATCGAGCTTAGCAAGGGTCGTGAGAGACCATCGATCGGTCCGCAGAGACCATAAGTTCGGATAAAGATCTAGAGAGATCATGGACTGGCTTACTGACTTCTAGGATTTCGAATGGATTTGGATAATGACTCGGAGAAGTCATGATTTGGATATCAGACTTGAACGACAATGGATTTGGCCTTGGGTGGATACAAATTTAGATAAAATGATTCAAAGGAATAGCGGATTCGAAAATGGATATCAACTCAGAACGACCATGGATTTCACTAACGATCCGAAAAGATCATGGATTTGGATTGATGATGGATTAGGTTCAAATTTGATAATATGGCTGTCGATGGATTAGGACTTTGAATTTTGGATTTATGGCAATTTGAAACACACCTTCCTATCATAAGGCATGTTTTGGGAAGCAAAGTGTTAACCTTCCTTTTGGCAAGATAGTACATAGGCGAATTTAGCCCAACATACTTCATGATCATCAAGGTAGAAAGTATGGAGAGACGGTTACCAGGATTGGAGATCGATTATACTTGAAACTATGGACTATCGTTGAATGGATTCGAATATACAGCACTCAAAAATTGGCTATGTATGGAACTGGTACTCCCTTTAGGAGAGAGATCAGATCTGAATATTCACTCTAAAAAAAGGGATCAGAATAAAGGGATCGGATTAAATAGATGTAGACGATACAACTCAACGGTGATCGCTCCATAACGCAACAACCATAAGAAATATTGAAGTGAAACTTTGGAAACAAGAAGAAGGAACTCTAAGGATTCTATCCTAGGGATCACACATCAATTGGAGGAGTTTGGAGGGATCAGCCTTTATCCCTATATAGGGATCGACCCTCTTCCCTATGAGGGATCGGCCATATTCAAGTTCATAGCAAAGATTGATCAATAACCCAAGTTCTACTAATCCAATTAGCATGAAACTCCGAGGAAAAGTATATTATGGCATGAAGGACCCATTATAAGGATCGCACCCTAAGAAGAGAAGTTTGGAGGGATCGAATCCTATCCCTACTTAGGGATAAATTTAGTTGAACCTGTATCAATAATCGGTCAATACCTCAAGATCCGTAAGGGCAATTGACATGAAATTTGGAGGGCAAGAAGATAATATCATAAGAGACCCACCACATGGATCACACCCCATGATTCCATAAAAATAAGGATCGGCGGCAATCCCTATTATGGGCTCCAATGGTCTCCAAACTTTCAGGGCAGGCTCGTCTTGGCTTTAGGGTTCTAGATCCAGGTTTTGAACGAGATATTTTCATGTCTTCTCCTATAAATACAGCGGGCATTGCATCAACAAAGAGATCTTCTTTCGACTTCATTTCATCTTCTAACTAGGCTATACTCTACCATTTTTATTCTTAAATTTCGTGGATTTACAATTGTAATCAGTAGTGTACACTAACAAAAGGAAAATCTTTTGAGTGGACGTAGGCTAGAGTTAGCCGAACCATTATAAATCTCTGTCACTTTTTATTTGCTTTCTGTTTAAATTTTATTATTCTTCAGTTCATACTCTCCACATTATATTATCTAAGCTCTATGATTAGATATTGGTGCACTCAAATAACTGGATGTTGGTTGCCATTTTTGATGCCAACACTCTTCAAAGAATGATAGCTTCCATATGTTTGTTGGAGGCGATGGTGAGAACATTGGTTTTATTACCATTTTATTAGTTATAGTATCGTTCTTTCTACTCTGGGTGAAGATGGAGATGACGATAAAGCTATTTTGGAAAATGACACCTGGGATTAGAAATACTTATACGCTTCTGATTCTAAGTACTTCGATCCTATTTTGGCTGCTCTTTTTCTTGAATATATATGCATGTCTCTGGTCCTGTTTCCGATGACGAAGACAGTGGCTCCTTCTCTTCGGAAAGTGCATAGTCTCTACTTATTTTGTAGTTTAACTACTGAGACATTTTAGCCTCTCACCTGTATTGTATATGTTAGTGGTCCGACCACTGTAAAACCAACAATAGCTATTCTATGAATGTGCAAAACATTGTTTTTAATATTTTTAATATAGTGGCACAACCCACTATGAAGCCGGCCGGCCTTGCTAAAATAAATAAAATAATTTACTCATCACTGCAAGATTCTAAAATTTATTTTACGATAATTTTACTTATTTGAATTTAAATATCCAACATTCACATTAAACCAAATATTAAAAAAACTCAAATTAGTTCACTTTACAATTCTTAAACAAGTATTTATTCTCAAAACTATTTAATTTCATCACTAATAAAATTTCTATATTCTAGAATAAATTCAAATTATGCATTTTTAATTCTTAAAATCCTTTTTAACTAATTAAATCCACATTATTAATGTTAATTAACTATTACTTAAAATTAGTTGTTACAGACCTCCCCGTAATGAAGTTACGTCCTCACAATTTCCTATTGAGGACAATCCGTAGCTGATTAATGATTCCAACTTAACTATATCATAACCAATTTATATTCAAATACAAAACAAACAAACCTCGAAATAAATTCACAAATAAATATTCACTAAAAATTGAAATTATTTTTCCCGATTATCAATTATTTCACTTTAAATAGTCCATTCTCAAATATTTTTCCATAAAATTCTCATTTTATAATTTAGCAATATTCAGTGTTCAAAGTTTCATTAAAAAAACATTAAAATACTTAAGCAGAACCAAAACCTTATCAATAAGATTTTTACTAAGATCTTAATTTATTATGTAATAAAACTATCTTTTAATATATATCTTAATTCCAAAACATCTTATTACAAACCGAACTCTTTTCAAATATTATTTTTCAAAACTCTTATCATACTTCTTATTCAAAACAATTCATACTTAAATGTCTCCAAACTCTTTTATCATAAAATTTATTTTTCATATCAAAATTTCCTTTTAGATATTTATCAATCACTATGAAATTTCTATAATATCATATAATCTAAAATTAAAGTATTCACAGTTATCTAAACTCCCAAAACATAAGTAAATATATAAATTCCATAACTTTATTCCATAACTATGTTAATAACATTATCAACAATATCTCCACTTATGCAGTCATAAAATATATCATATTAACAAAAATTATAATACTTAATCTAAATAAAATACCACGGATCATATAAATTAGATTAATCAAAATTCTGTAGTTTTATTCCAAACATAAACAAATTATACTTCATTACAAAATATATATCAATTAAATCTTATTTAAATTACTCGTAGTTATTTAAGACTACCATGCAATTCAAACACACACACACATGCATATATTTATCAAAGTTCTTCAAATATACATAAATATATACAAATGTACCAAATATAGCTTAAAACATGTTTGTAAATCTTTACACTTCAAAATAACAACCATACTCCTAATTAAAATTAATCATCTAATAAATAGTTTAAAATTTAGGGCTTTTTAAACCACAAAAGTCTTTACAAAGCTATTTTAACCTTTCAAAACAATAAAATCATAGCAAAATATTTAAACTTTTTAACACGGTGTGTCCAGATGCCTTGTTCCAGTGTTTAGGAACTCCTACCGATAACATTAGCCAGATGCATCAATTAGAATTCTTATACCACCTAACGAATAGATTAACATGATTCTATAACATATTTACACAAACTTCTTACATAGTTTCCTTAATAAATATTTATTAACCTGTACCATACTTAATAAAATAATAATTCACTTTTAATACTTTTAATTTTTCATTTCAATAAACATTATACTATATCAAATAATAGCTCTTCCATTAGACATTATATAATTTCAAATATACGTCTCACACCTTTATTAATAGTAAACGGTGATAAAAATTTAAACTTGTTTTACAGTTTTAATATTACATAAGGATATTCAACCAACTATAAGATTAATTCAACACATATAACTATTAATAGCCAAAAGAAGTAAAATATAATGACCAAGGCACTCAGTGGAATATGGTTTAATAAATTTACAGTTGCACACCCAGATTAAAATCAAATTAAAACATGACAACTCAATATTAAGCCACTCAATGTTGATCATTTCATACTTATACTCAAATTATAAAAAACCCAAGTGTATATACAAATAGAAAATAACAAATACATTCCCGGATGATTACCTCAATAATTATTCTTACTATCGCTTTAATATGGGTAACTACCTGACTCACCCGAAAGGGGCAGGGGCTTAAGTATCACTAAAGTCTTGACTCATGTCTCTGATATATATGATGTACTATTGTAAACCTTTCTACGATACTAAATCAAACATCCCACCTCTACATCTATACTATTCAAGTGTATTATAGAGTAATACTATCAGATAATACGGAGAGTGAGGCTATATGAGGTACAAACGTGAATATTTCCTTGGGCTCACACTGACACATATCTAAACATCGAAAAATTAACTCACTATATGTACATTGTATCAACACAAATAAATAAAAACTAGTGCCTCAGGATAGAACAATACACAATATATAGTTACAACTGAGATCACAGAGCCAGAATCATCGTGATAATATATAATACATAACATATAAGACTGTTTTAATACAAAACATCTCAAATGTCAATATCCGAATATAGTATAGTGAATAATTGATATACAATCCAGTAACATATATATACCTAGTGAATCAAGGTCACACAAATATTATATACCAATTCTATTAAGTCTCCTCTAAGTCCTTTAAAACACATGCTGATCATATTGTTCCTATACCTAACATGTCTCGTGCTAGCTCGAGTATAACAGGAATAACACACATGTCATGCTATGTCCAGTCAAGGATCTATAATATAAGTGACAAAATATAGACTATAATTAATAATATGATATCACCATTAGAGAAACTCAAGTCATCAGTCAATACATTAATACACACACACACACACACACACACACATACATACACAGGAGTGGAAATGTATGCATGGAATATAATTATAATACTATAGATACACATCAAAGCATCACATCGCATAAATAACTAAAACCATGCATGAAGATGTCATCACCCATATAAAAGAACATCAAACCATAAACTAGTGAATCATTACAAATGGGTGAATCACATATATCTGGAAATTATCTTCTAAATTTGGAAAACAACAATATGGGAGATATCACTAAGTATAATCAGACTGGCATGTAGCATTGCCCAAATATATCTGTCATCTCAAATGCTAAAACGTCCTCATTAACATATGTAAGATAGGATAGACTTCTTATCAATATCGACAGTAATACGAGGATCCACTATACTTTGGACATTTATCACAGGTATAATCGCATCTTCTCACATATAAACTATCTGAATATATCATGATGGGAAAGGACTATACGATAGACACAAAGTCCCAAGTAAAGTCATGTTTATCAATAGTATGTGCCAATCTACCATTCCATTAGTATTAGAAGGAAGGTGGATTACTCGAAGCAAACTCTAGAGTCATGAAGTCTCTACAGTCTTAGTTACCTTCGCTGTGTCGTGACATATATCCACCAGCATGTTCGTCTACACGAGTACTCCAAATTTATGACCCGACTCTAGCCTCTATAGGTAACAGACTGCTGGCCTAGGTGACATAGGGGAAGACGCATGAAGCGAAAGCACGAAGCTACATAAATATAGGGTGTAGTAAATCTAAAGCTCGACCCCATAATCAGGCCGCTAGGGTGGATTTTATCCATATGATATCTCCAACATTAACATCATGATAGTGGCATATAATTAATATATGTAGATACGAAGTCGTTCTCATCATTAGGCACGAAGCCTTACTCGCTGAATATAAGCACGAAGCTATACTTGCCACTACACGTATCACCTCACACTCATATCATTATTCTCTTCACGTGAGTGTCATTCAGTTACAACGAATAATTGAATAAATATTACAACATCCCATACCATTGCATGATACTCAAATGTTTATTCTCTACTTATAAACTACACTCAATCTCTATAATATTCTGTATAAAAACTCATAAGAATAACCAGAGAATTATTACCGAATGCCCTATCCCAAGCGGTATTATAACTCCATTTATTTAGATTCCTCATAATACGGAATAGAATCATGATAAAGTCATATATAAGGATGGCATCACCATATCATATAAAATCTCTAAACAAATCAACATCAATAGTGAATCATTCATATAATCCTATTCAATATGCAAGAAAAGAATGATATGAAAAGTAATGTAAATATATGTAATGAAAAAAATTTAATATTTAATAATGAATTATTCATAACATACAATCTTATATAACAAAATAAGTACTTAGAAATGGATATTTAAATTAAAACCAAATATAATATCACTTTACAATAAATAACTAATTTCACAATCGTTTATAAAATTAAATAGTAATTAAATGGTCACCGTAGCATTAGAAAACTCATTTATTTCCTTTCAAACCCCAAACTAGTTTGTGAAGCTAAATATTACTCTTAACATATATTTCATAATTTTCACTAACTAAATAATTCTTCAAAATAATTTTAAAATATCCAAATTAATTTAATATATTTATAATTCGCTAGAATTTTATATTAACTTTTAGAAAATAGACTTAGAAATCTATAAAATATCAATTAAGGAGCACTTCACATTTTTCTAGAAATTTATAAGATTTATATAGGTTTATTGACTCTATCTCTAATGAGTAATCCCCACCAGAGCCAAGGTTCTCTCTTAACCTTCAGCTCTGATTCTAAATACAGCAACCCGTAGTTCCGTACCCTTTACGCTGATAATAACTCACTCCTGCTTAACCTAAATTGTACGAAATAGTGAATAACTAGGGTAAAGAAGAAGGAAGAAATAAAAGAAAATAGGAAAACAACCACAGAATCTCATAATTGTAGCAGGACAAAATATAATATAAAATAACAGATTTTAAATACAAGAACTGTGTTGTTTATATACATACCATTGTCAAAATACAATATGCAACAATCAATCTGGACAGTTTAATAGCTTGTCCTCACACAGTGGAAATACAAATCTACGGAAAATACGTCTTGTCATCCAGCTTATCTCCTAAGCTCCATAGCATCCTATCCTGAATCTGTAATACTCGGTTTGACCTAAGCATTAAAATAAAATAATACCCGAGTCCGTCTGGAAAACCAGTGTGAGAAAATACACTCAATTTGAATTATTAGAGCTTCCAAATTCTTTGAAAAACAAAGGTATCTCATAAGACCGTGTTGCACATAAACACGACAGGTTCTTCCCTTACGATAACCAAAACATTTTATAGAAAATCCCATGATATTATAATAGTGTCTAAGTACAAATACTTATTCAAATAGCCGAAATTGTTACATAAATTAAATTCTAGCATACTAGGCTCTAAAAACAAAACCGAAAGGCTCGTATTGGTGAATGGATCCCATGCAAATGATTGGACCACTTGGGTACCTCCCATCACAGACACCTCTAGAACAATGTACCGAGGACCTCGTCGGGATCCCCTGCTACACAAGACTGTCCTACCCCTAACCTGGATAGACCGAATATGTTATCACCACAGATGTTCCCACCCTTACCATCGGGCGCTCCTTTCATGCACAACCATATCCATAATATATAGGTTTCCAAGGATATTTAGAAAAGTGATAGCATACCCTAATTGGGTGCGATCAACTTAGCTTTGCTGCATGTCCCTTATTTTAGTCATTTTTGGTTGATGAGGCTTGAGGCTAAGCATTACCTTTCAGGAATAATTCTACTTAGAATGCTCATCTTCCTCCAATGACGATGTTCTGATAGCATTTTCCCATACAAGTTGTCCTAGGTCTGGCCAAACCGAATCACTGTCTTCATTATCTTCACGGTATTCATTCGTAACGTTTAAACCGGATCGAAGTGGTTTTTGAATAATTAAATCCAATCCCCGTCTCTTCGAAACGATTAACGAAATTGGTAAAAATTGATAGTCAGTTATTTAAATATCAATAAAACATCCATGAGCAAACACCAGGCCTCATTACACATTTCCCCCAAAAATCTATTTGCAAAATATCTTTATAGGATATACCGATTCCTCTAAACATTTGAAAACAATTTCAAATACTTAAATCCGTAACCGGATATTTCCAAACCATCTCAACACATAGAAATATTTTCAAATACCATTTTTATAACACTTAGAAAAGAAAAATATTTCTGTTCAATCATTTCCCTTTAATAATGCCTCCAAAACCTTCCTTTCAATACTTCGGAGATTATGTATATTTTCTAAAAATCATTTTAATATTAAACTTGGAAATAATTCGAAGCTCGTCTGATAATCTCTGGAATTATTTATAAATTTCTTCATGCAATTTCAAACCTATTATGCTTATTTATAATCTCATCTAAAAATTTACATCTTTAATGAATTCAAATTCTTTTCGAAGTTATCGCATTTAAACATTTGGAAATTTTCTTAAGTCTTTAGAATTCCATTTATAGGATTTCTCTTATAAAACCTCATCCTTTAAATAAATCGTGTCTACACATCTCGAGAGAATTTATAAATAAATTTTCAATCATTTCAAAACTATATATATAACGAGTATTTTTAAAGAATAGTAATTTATTTTTAAAATATGTTAAAGTTATTATTTAAATTACTGAAAACGCTTTTAATAAACATCAATAACTCATTTTTTAGATAGACAAATAAATTTTCAAAGCTAATTTAAAATGTTAGAATTTATTAAATAAATACTTAATATTTGAAAATATACTTAACTAAGTATTTCAATCTCAACTAGCTTGAAATTTCATAGTTTTAAATAATAAAATTTTCCTTTCAAAAACAGACTTACTTCTTAAAATAAAAATATATTTTCAAAAAATCAATTAGCAATTCAACTTATAAATTCCTCTTCATTTCCATCACATCACTTCCATTCCGATTTCCTTAACCATTTTTTTCACTCTACAAAAATAGTATCCACTATTTTTCTCACCCTATTTTCCATACTCTAATATAAATTCACCCCATAAATTTATATTCTCAATTTATCATCCTGATATCTATTTTCCTTATTTATAAACATCGATTATAAATTTATATAACTTCTTTGTGTTTTGCTTGTTTATAAAAACCATCTTATTTCTAAATTCCATTTTTTTATAAATCCATTCCTTTAGAAATCCCATTTATAACTTCCAATCTATTTTCAATGTCGACTTCAACTTCTTTTTATATTTCTCGAATATCATTTATAAATTCTTTTATGTAATTCATGTTTTTTTTTAAATCTCTATCTTGAAACAATTTACGAATAGTTAAGTACAACTAACAAAAAAATTTATTATTTTTATTTTTCAATTCAGATTTCTTTAAAATAACCCAATTTTCGATATAAATATTTTTATATCACTTATTCCTTTTTATTCCTCCGAATTACAAAGAATAATATCATGGTATCTAAAAAAACCAAAATTAAAGGCCAATGCTCCTATAGCATCCAATAATTCAAATTACAACAATAATCTATAACAGGTTATCTACACACATCACATATCACTACATACGAAAAATAAACAACACATTTGAGGAAACCAGTTGGATCCCTCCAACCTATTTTCCTGCATCCACAAATGTTAATGCAACATAAAAATACCAATCCCACTTCAAGGGTGATAACGTGTTATATAGGGTCATCCGCTGTTATGCGGGACGCCTAAGGTCTCATCTGCTGTAATGTGCGGGAACATCACTCCAAATACTAGTATATATACCACTGTATATATAATATAATATCATTAAATAGATAATCAATTCAACCAAACATCCAAAAAAAATTTTGAGAAAAATGTGTGATCCTATAGCAATAGAGGAGGTTACACATTAACCAAACATCCATAATTAATTTTAAAATTTAAAATCTAGCAATCCAAAAGGAGTGAGATTTACTCACTTTTGATTTTACTTTTGCCGAATATCCAGAATTTAAATCTTCTAGAATCCAGCTGACTTTGAACATTCCATACTAATTCATATGCGTAGAATTTGATGCCACTCGATTCAAACCTCGTACGAAAATTTTAAATTTTTTATTAGCTATCTTAATCTATATTTTTTTCAACTAAACTAATTGTAAAATGTTAATTACCTCATAAATGTTAATCTTAGAATTAAGAATTCCTAATCCTCTCCATCTACACAACAGGCCGAGATACAAAGCTAAACGCAAATGCCAGCAGCTTCCACCACCTCACCTAAGAACGCGACAACAATACTTGACCCACAAAAGCTGTCATGACCCCTTCTAGTGCCTGCTTCAGCTTCTATCTAACTATGAGGACACAACAACCCAATTCCATCCAATCTACTTCTGTGGCCACCTCCAACATCGTGGACTCATCGAACTTTGCCTATAGATTTGCCCAACGTCGCTCGTCCTCCAGTTAGTTCATGGACTCATGAATCATAATTGCGACTCTTCCCAGATTGATATCGAAGAACACCCACCCTCGGAAGGGAAAAGCCTCCACTGATTGGCGCCCTACGCTCGAGATTCCAGAGAGCGATTCCCTCGCGTCAACGCACACGGCGTTCCTGCTCTTTGTCTAAGTCGAAGTCGCGATCGATTTCCCTCTTCTTTAAGTCACCAACGAAGCTCGCAATGCTGTGGTGATTTCATTCGATCGTTGCCTTCTCTTTATTGAGTTCGACATTTTTATTTCGTGAATTGAATTGTAGAATGTGGGAGAGAGGCTCGCATTTTTATCTCATTTGTTTTTCTGTTAATTTTTTTTAACTTGATTTCATTTGGATTTGGACTAGCAGAGATGGGTGATGCGCGATTTTTAATAGGGGAAAAGGAGGCTTGTTTGGAAAGGAAAGGAACAGTTTATTAGAGAAGGCCCGACCGTTGATTTTATTTTGCTTTTTTTTATATATATATTTTTCAAAATATCTCAAATTATATACTGTAAGATTTGGACTCCTTTTTAGGCATGCCGCTAGGCATTTAAAATGCTATACCCTTATTCTGAATGCAATGGAACAAGTTTCGAGTCCTAATTCGATCGTATGAAGAAGATAGCCTTTTTGACCAAAATATTATTTTAAATTTCGATTTTAATTTCAACGCATATCTATCCCGTACGACCAAATGGTAACTCCAAACGCTGTGAAATTTGGAATCCAATAATAGTACACTATTACAAAATGAAACTAGTTTCATCGAATTTCAAGACTGTGCCACGGATTGCCATTTTAGCTCGTCGATTAAATCGACAATTTCAAAAATTTACGAAATCGCTTGAAATCCCAATTTTTAAAACTTATTTACCTAATTCTAATTCAAATAGAATTTATATACATATCATAAATTGTTTAGATTTCATATTCAACTCCAATTCAATTATTTAAGCAATTTTTAATAAATTCAATAATTAAATTTATTAATTAAATCACTATATTTGGAACTTAAGTTTTTATTACCCTATTTTTTATCGATAAACTTCATTTTAAAATTCCCTTCACATTTCAAAATTCACATTTAAAATATATTTTGTAAAATTGCTAAAGGGAATTTAGAAATTTGCCTTCACAATTTTAAAATTCACATTACAAAATATATTGTAAAATTGGTAAAGGGAATTTTAAAATCCGGGTCGTTGCAATTTAAATGCTAAAATCACTTTTTTTAATGCAAATTTTCAAAACGTTCAACTTTCCCACTTAAACAAGTCAAGTCACATTTCAACGTAGTTGAAATTTTTTTATGAGTTAATGAATATGTTCAGTCTTAACATTCACAATTAATTTAGCACCATTAAACTCATTCTTTTATTTTAATATGACGATTTATAAGTCAACTTGTAAATTTTAGCTTTTCAAGGACCAAGAGTAATGGCATGTGGTTTCAAAATAACCTTGTCTTGTCCTTCGCTCACTAAAATTTATTATCTTATATGCTTCTGGCCTTATAGTGCATATACCGTTACCTAAGTGTCTTTTTGAGATTTTTCACATTTACACTATTTCTTCTCAAAATACATATAAGAGAGGTCTACATATCCAAAAACAAGAGTATAATAAATAAATAGGAAACCATCTCATAACATACCATATACATCTTTTATACAAGAGATAATCAACGGTTACAATCCAAACACCCTGCAGAATGAAAAGAACAAATTTTGGAAGGGAAATGACAACGCAACACTACTAAACCAAAATATTATCTCCATACTATGGGATGGACCGGATCCTCTTAAGCCATTGCCATGGCCAAGTAATGGGCAAAGCATAGTAGATATGCACCCAATTTCGTGGCTCTAGTGCTACTTCTTAGCTCGAATCTCTCGGATCTCTACTTGGACCTATTGGATAGCGCCTAGCTCGGAATTCTAATATCCTCCAACTCCCTATCCTTGCTTCGCTTCCTACTGCGGCTGCCTTCCTATTACTGGTGCTACTACCTCAACTGGTGGCTTAGTGATTACCATCTTCCTAACAGAGGTTTTGTCAAATGTGGAAAGGACCTTCTTCTAGACTGACTCTCCAAAGAGGTTCGCTCTATATTCCCTAAAGACACGAGTGAAGGGATAGCAATGTGGAACGTAGCTCGGAGGAGTACCAACTTCAAGGCTAATATAGTAGCTCATAATAGCACGAGCCCAATTGATATCCCTATTACCCATAACATTGTAGGTAACCTTCTATACCAAAGGATAAATCTGATCAAAGCTGCACATCTTCCAAATGATGTTATACTAAACTATGCAAACAACGAGGTGGGTTATAGGCACAAATTGTCTGACCTCTAGAAATCGATATCATTAGAAAAGTCCATTGCAAAATATCAGGATCGGTCATCTCAACATCAACTGAATTTAATCCCTCTGTGGCTATCCCCAACATATCATCGAAATCATTGTTAGACAAACCGATCTCAACTCCCTTCATTCTGAATGGAGACTGCTAAGCCCTTCATTAAAGTTATATGGTAGATTCGTGTCAAATAGACGCATACAACGCATGTAGCATTTCTACTCAAAAGTGTCGTGGTGAAGGATTGGTGGTAATCATGGCGCCGTGAACAATTCATCGTGTCTAAAGGTGGTGAATTCTTCAAATTTGACTAGTCATTCCAGAAGGAAGGTGAAATTTGCCGAGGCCAAGTAAACAAAGATTATCTGGTCTTTTCGATCATGCCAAGTGATTTTTTGAGGGTTTAGATCCGGATGGCGTGATGAAGAGCTGGAGGTTTGAGGTGGTGCCATGGAATGAATGGAGGTTGGAAAGGGGAGATTAGGTTCTAATATGGATAGGTGGCAGGTCTAGAACCGGTATGCAAAAATTGGCGCTTGGGAGGGGAAGCTGCTGTTGGAGTGGGGTATACAACAATAGAGAGGGAGGAGGCATCGCGCATCATTGGCAGGGAGGGAAGGGATGAGAGGCAGACTGATTTGCGGAGGAGGAAGTGGTTTTGGCTTTTGTGGAGAGTAGGGAAACGATGGGGTAAGGCGGATGAACAGACACAACTTATAAATCAACGTCCCAGGTTCGGGTACGCCCTAAACCCATTAACAATTTGACCACCTTAGGGCTACCGGTCGATCGCTAAAGGTCGACCAGTCGTTGATTTTAGGGCACAGGTTGAACTTGGACCCTATTCGGACTGGGTTAATTAATAATAGTAACAATGATCATCATTTCGAATCGTTTTCTTCGATCCAACGCAATCCAAAAAATTCATATCCTCTTCACGATGGTGCCTTAGCTTATTGTCTACCTCTTTGAACTCTTTTCCCAATGGTTCACAGTACTCCTAATTTATACTGCTCCTTCCATCAACAACTTCGAAAACCTAAAAATATTCCAGGTATTATTCTCCATATTATTTTTATATTGGAATATTCTTCTTATTTGCTAGTGAGTTACATAACTCTTTCTATCAATTTTCCCTAATTGAATAAAATGTCATGTCTATTTTATCCACCCCTTTAAATGAGACGTTTTAAAAGCTTTTCAGTTCGTTGAACAGGAAAAATCGTTAAACTATACATATGCCCGCTTTCACTTTGTTGCCAAATGGAAAACAAGTTTCGCCCAAAAACTTTTTAAACCAAAATCAAATTCTTATTTTATTATATATTTAAGAATTTCAAAACTTTCTTTTTAAGCTAAAGATTTTCAACACAACTAAATTAATTGGTGTCTATACTATTATAAAAATAAATTTTTAGAACTTTCTTACTTTCCAAATAATAGTTTCAAAATGGACCCTTGGAAAAACATTATATATATCATTTATTTTCCTCCTTTGAAATATTCGTTTAAATATTTCAAGGTATTCTCGCATGGGATCGGACTAAGAAACGAGTTTTACTTATCTTTAATAAAAATCGGGTTCATCATCTTGAGGTGATTGATGAAAATTCTCTTGCGAGAACTTACAACTGGATGTCTGTGACATATAAATTTTTAATTCCGGCTTGTTTGGATAAAATGTGCATCTTTAGTCGACAATCCATCGAAATCCACAATCATAGGGTAGCCGAGTCTTAGCAATCAAGTTAAACATCATCCATCCTCTAGGATCCGTCCATATGTCCTCCTCATACTCTTCTAAGTTAACGCCTTAGTACGACTAATGCTTTATGGGATAATCGGTTTAGGCGAGTAACCTTTAACTTTATAAAGCTTTCCAACTCATAGTTTCCCCCACTCATCCTTTCAGATTAAGATAGAGCTTGGTGTAGCTTTAGATAGAAATACAAATACATACCCTTAACATACCAAATCCTTATGATAGACTAACCTAGGCTCTAAGACCAAATGTAACAACTCATGCCATTATAGCCAGAATTTTGCAAAAATAATAACTATGTCCATTAGGGTATAGATCTTTGGTTTTGGTAACCTGTAATAAACATGAGCATACCAAGGATCGATCAAATTAAACTCACGGCAGAAAAGAAAATATAATAGGATATAAATACCGACCGAGGCCACTCCCTTTGAATCAATGGTATTCTGTGGACATCGACCACCCTGCCAATACTGAGCATGAATAAAAAGGCTTCTCCGTCAACCATCTTGTCTTGCTCCAGTTATATGTTCCTCTAAATCTATCCTGTGGGTTGTAATGAGGAAGAGGTCAAAACAATGTTCCAACGACTAGAAAATTGCATATTTTATCCATAACACGGACTCATACCGATTGGTTTTCATTTAAATGTTATGTCTTATTATTTATGGTTAATCCGTTTAATTTCATATGCGTGTAGGATATGTCTACCTGACCTCCTCCAAGGTGTAATACTAACATATACCTATTGTGTATACACTACCCATAACCCAGCCACTTTATACTTCTTGAATAAGGAGGAAGTAGACCCAATGGCCATTTAATACCTAATTCCCCAAAGCGAGCCCTTTGCATCATCAACATTGGTCGACCTGTCCTAGCTACAGAGACCAATAACTCTTATATACGGCTTTATAATATATTATTGCTGCCTCTATCGTTAATAATGTCCTAGCCATGTGAGATAGTATACATGCCACTTAATGCTTTTTAATAGAATTAGGAAAACTCCAACCATTTATTACCTTACTTAAGGCAGGTCTCCATCATTTAATATTTGATCTCGAGGAAAACTTCTCACTAAACCCTAACTATTTAATACTTTCCCTTAGGGCGAACCTCAAACAACCACTTAATACCTTCAATCCTTGAAGTAGGTCCTACGTTTTAAGGCATCTCCCTTTTCACCATGGGTCCTACGGTTGGAGATGTCTCACATTAGTACTTAGTATACACAACTGTTGTATGCCTATGAGTGAAGGGTAGAATTCTGTTGTGTAACTGTATTGACCTTGCATCCCAACCCACTAAGTCCAATTTCATTAGTTAGCCCCATTTCATCCATTTATAAGCTATTTAAATTATTCTAACTCCTAATTCATTGCCTATTCATTTTTGGAGTTACAATCATTCCATGTTTATTTTCAATTCTACCATTTATTACATGATCTATTCTAAAGTTCACTTTACATTTAACACAAACATTAACATATAATATGCTATATTAATTATATTTTCACTTTAAATGTTTTAGCGTGGTTATATATGTTTATAAATTTATTTTTACATTTCCAGTTATTAATCCTTTAACTAGAATATTTCATTCTATATTCTAATCTGTTAGAATTATCCTTCCAAAAGGGTTTTCCATTATAGTTTTCTATAAGTTAACCTAAATTAAGGGATTTGCTTAGTTTGAAATTACAAGGAATTGTTTATTTCCTTTTTAAATAAAGGGTAAACTATGGAAAGGAAATCTATGCTTTATACATCTCCTTCTTCTTTTGATGTATATTCCTTATCGAATTAAATTTTGCACTTTTTCTATGAAATTAAGATATTATACAATTCAAGGAGGTTAAACAGATAGTAGTTGCCATAAATTAAAATATAAAACTCACATTCTAAATCGAATCAAAGAAAATATGAGTTACACTAACATTTTTTCAACCTAGTTGTAGATTTGGAACAAATTCTACATCTTTATCTATATTCGCTTTTAATAACTTAAGGGTTAGTTTCCAAATTAGGGTGTAAACAACGTTCTTATTCAATTACAGAACATGTAGGTAGAGTTTTATGCACTTAATTCAAACCTACAACTCTTTAGATCTTTATTCGGGCATAAATATTAAATAAAATTCCAATGAAATAAATTCCAATTTTATAAGTAAATTACATAATTTCCCACCCACCTTTAAAAGCTTTCCAATTCCCTAGATTTGAATCTGATTCCTTGAATTAACTATATTTCCTTTCTAATCCAAAGAAATATGTGTGAAAGTGTATAAACACACCATTAAAATTACAGATCTAAGAAGAGATTGGAGAAAAAGGGGAATATACATTTATAATATTGAAATTTACTTTTTTATTTATGCAAAGCTGATCCGCTCTTCCTTTTCTATTTATTTTTTGCTATTCTCCAATTTGTATAAATACAAACTATTTTGAAGTTAGGAGTAATAGTGGAGAAGAGGAAATGTTAGAGCGTTACTGCCCTAGATCATAAAATATGAGAAGGGAAGGAAGGGTCATGCCTAAATTTATAAGCTCTTGAATCTGTCATATCCGTTAGATTAAATTATTAAATCCAAACCATTGGCCGAGGTTCAAACCGTTGTCGAAATGCATTGATCGATCGACCGCACCCTTATGAGCAGTCAACTGCTAGTGGTCGACCAGCAATATCGAGGATCGACTGATGGGTCTCGGTTTAATTATTATTTATTTCCATATTTCTTTATTTAATTATTTCTGTTTCGATTTCTTTAAACGCTCGTAACTTTTTCATTTTAACTTCTATCGTGAAACTCCAAATATATATGTTGCTCAAGAAATTGCCACGAATGCATTAGTGTAAGATTCATCCCAAAATTCCACTGTTTGCTCAAATTCCATTTTTGGAGCCTAATTAATAATTAAATTATAAACGTATATCTACGGGGTGTTACATTGCCCCTCAATTCTTCCATCTTCTCTTATACCAATCGCCGTGCCGAAGTGTTCACTGTACGCTTCTTCAACCCTACCACCTCCTAGCATATGCTGAGGGCATGGACTCGGTCGGCGAAATGAAACAATGGTAAAGAAAATTTTAGGAAAGAAACTCAAGTACAAAAGAACCTTAAAAAAATAGCCTCTCCAGCATCAACAAATTGCATGGACTCTATTATAGCTAGCTCATGCAGAATCAGGATTGCCAGATTGTATCAGGACCTCCATTGTCATCCCGATCAAGATTTAAGGCAGCCTAAGTAGAGCAGTGCAGCATCCCCCTATTGGGGTCCAATACTAACGGCCACAGATGTTGTAGTCATCCATAGTTGTTAAACTTCGGTGACCAAATACAGTAATGTTAGATAAATTGATATAGCAGAACACATAAATATGGAAAATTTTATAAATCAAAAAACAACTTTCTCATCCCATTTTGAAACATTTCAAATTCATTGCATAATCTCAATCTGAGAGCCACGTTTAGAGAAAATATATTCATTACAACATACACCAAGAGCGACATATGAAGATGACCCTTTGGATGATCATAGTATATATAGGCAATTAAACATCTTTACATTTACAACAACAACATAGCAAAATCAAAATAAAAGAGAACTTTAGATAGCTATCATGCCTCATGCACATCTCTGGAAGCTTATTCTTCTAAGGAGAAACTTGAAAACCTCAACTCTCACAACTAGTCAAAATCAATTAAGTAGCCGAGAGTTTAAGGGTAAAACATAAACTTGAGTCAGACATAAAGTCTGGTATGAAAAATAATCTACCATCACAAACCATTTAAATATTTAATGAGATCACACAGCTTAGCGGAATGAGTTTCCCCTCACTGGTATCTGAAAAGCTTTATAAAACTATATACTGTGCTCCTGCATTCACAATGGTGAAAACATCTCAAATAATATGATGATATGCAAAACAAGTAAATCAATTTTGGATTACCGATCCCCATTCATTTTGACTATTGGTCTCAATTATAGTTTTTTGAGTTACTATTGACCTAATAGTTTTCATGGGCTGAATAACCCGTTAAATGTTTTTTGACTCCCTATCATATTTCATAGTTATCATGGGATCACTAAGAACCTATTGGCCCCTACCAATATCATTATTGTTTCATGAGTTCTCCTCGAGCCTATTGGTAACTCCAACATATTTCCTCTTATCCTAGTTTTCATGGGTTGACTAGGAACCTATTGACTTCTGTTTATATCTTAATCCGGATATAGTTTACATGGGCTAACTATAAAGCTATTGGTCCCTTCCAATATCAAATTATAGTTTTCATGGGCTAGCTATGAACCTGTCTTCCTAACATCTTTGTTTATACGTAGTTTTCATGGGCTTACTTTAAACCTATTGGCCCATGCCAGTATCTTTTCCTATACATAGTTTTCATCGGCTTACTTTGAACCTATTGACCCCTGCCAATATCTTCAATTAATATTTTAGCACCCTTCAATTATATTCACTACTAGGTTAACCTACCCTTCGAAAGCATTGATGAGTTCAATACACTCGAAAGGTAAAAGAACGGTAGCCGGGCTTCGAATAGGTTAGAACCACCATTTTCGAAAGCATTGTTTTATAAACAAGGAACTCTTTCGAAAGCTCTATTTTTAAGCAAAGAAAGGAGGCAACAGGTTAGAAATCAAAAGGATATCGACTTGGTCGAAAGCGTCCTTTGAAAAATAGGGCAAACACATATCTTTTAAAAGTAAACAATGGTTTCAACTCTATCGAAAGCAATGCTTTCGACACCCTGCCTTCCGCATTTCACCAATCCACTTCGTACCAATCTCATTGATACCATGTGTATTGGTTTTGGCTTTAGAAGGTTTCGGCTAGGTTGGTTTCGACCGAGTCGAAGTGGAGGATATGGAGTCAAAGGCGCTTCTTAAGGAGGAAAACCCACTTTTCTGGGTAAGCCTAATTAATGCCATCTTTAGTGACGCCTTTATAACAACCTGCCTATTTGTAATCCTTTGATTGGTTGCCTTAAAACTTTTTCAAATTATTTACAAAATAACTGCCACTTATTATCAGATCTAAATCAAGGAAAATTTAACAATTAACCCTCTCCCTTAAGCAAAACCAAAATTGCATTTAAATCCTTCTTCTAAAATAATTTATTTTTCAAAGTAAATCTCTTATGAAAATCCCCAAAAAATTACAAAAATTCACTTTCATCACGTTATCAAACAAATCAAAATTTCAGACCCAAATTCTTCCTAAAATTATAGAAATTAATTTTTAACCCAATTTCTTCATATTTTCCTTTAAAAATTCATCTTCCATAGCTTGGAAAATTATCAAAATTAGAACCCAACTCCAATATCATTATTTACATAACAGAATTTTTTCCATGGCATTCAAAAATCAATTTCAATCGATTTTTCTCTAAAAGTACATGAATCCCTATTTAAACAATTTTGTTTAAATCAAACAAATTATCATTCAAGCATATCATCATCCAAAACACCATAAAAATGAATTTAATCTTAAATCCGTAAACATATGATCATAAAACAAAATATAGATGGTATAAATTATTATTCACCTTGATTAGGATAAGGAGAATGGATTGAAATTAATTTCCCCTAATCTTGAATCTCTAGTTTTGGATTGAATTCCTCATTTTCTTTCTTTGTTAATGGCTCCTCTATTAATTTGCATTTGATTGTTTTTGTGAAAATGAGAAAAATGAACGTTAATGGTATAAGGAACGAAAATATATAGGTGTTATAGTAATAAGGTACAACTAATTCCCAATATGCCCTTGTGTATCTTAATTAGCTTATAAGACATTCTTAAGCCCATTTAATTAATTAATTTAAGCATGGCCTCTAAGTATTTATTCAAATCTCAATCCCCTTATCATTTAAATTTACATTATTCTATTTAATTTATCTAATAAAATCTCTTGAAATAATGTTATTAAAAGTTAGGGTTGTTACAGGTTCCCTTCCTTAAAAAATTTCGTCCACGAAATTCAGTTAGGACTAAATACTAAACATATCAATCATCTGTAATGACTCCTAACACCTACGATAGCCTACCTGACTAGTAAGTATCTATATAAAACTAATGTAGACATGCCATACTAAACATATCAATCATCTTTAACGACTCTTAACACCTATAGTAGCCTACCTGACTAGTAACTATCTATATAAAACTAATGTAGACATGCCCTCAAAACAGGTCAGGATAAATATCTCTAATCCCGTCTTCTGTCTCCCAAGTATAGTCCTCGTTGTTGCTCCACTAAACTTTCATCAACATGAATTTCTTTTTCCTCAATCTTTTCTCATCTCTCAAGTCAAATTAGGCTCTACTATCAAATCTTCCAACCCTATTAGAGGAATAGTAGTCTCTGGATCATGCACATACTCACGAAGATTGGACACATGAAATACATTATGGATACCTGCCATACTACTCGGCAACTCTACTCGGTATGCGAGCTTTTCGATTCTCTCTATAATCTGGAATGGACTAATGTATCTCGAGGCCAGCTTCCCTGAATTTCCAAATCGTACTATACCCTTCATCATTGATTCCTTGATGAAAACCTTATCTCCAATTGATAATTCTAGGTCTTTACGCCTCTTATCTGCGTAACTTTTCTGTCTAGACAAAGCTTCCTTCATCCTTTCTCGGATTAACTCAATCTTCTCTAATGCCTCCTTAACCAAATCTGGACCTAAGACCAATCTGTCTCCAGTCTTCAACCAACATGCTGGTAATTTGCACGGGCTTCCATACAAAGCTTCA
This sequence comes from Allium cepa, assembly GCA_030765085.1. Lineage (NCBI taxonomy): Eukaryota > Viridiplantae > Streptophyta > Magnoliopsida > Asparagales > Amaryllidaceae > Allium > Allium cepa. Next base: position 1,035,834,652 of record CM060937.1, on the reverse strand, counting down.
AAAGGCGCTATTCCTATACCATTCTTATAACTATTATTATAGGAAAACTCAACCAAATGTAGGTGATCTTCCCAAGATCCACTAAAGTCCAATACACACACTCTTAGTAAATCCTCGAGTATCCTTTTGACTCTCTCTGTCTACCCATCCATTTGAGGTTGATATAAAGTAATCATCTTGATCTTAGTGCTAAACACATCCTATAGACCCTTCTAGAATTCGCTAGTAAAAACGCATCTTTGTCGCTGATTATGCTACTAGGAAATCCATGATGTCTAACTATGTTCTTCATGAACAACTTAGCTAAAACAGGTATCGTCCTGGTTGACTTAACACGAATGAAATGGGCACTCTTGGCCAACCTATCCTCTATGACCCCTATACTTTCACTTCCCATAATTGACCTTGGCAACCCATTAATAAAATCCATGGATATCGAATCTCATTTCCAATGTGGAATCTCTAAAGGCTAAAGCAACACACTCGGCTTCTGATGTTCGGCTTTCGCTTGTTGATAGTTTGCACACTGCCTTACCCACATGACAACATCCCTCTTTACACCTTCTCAATAGAAGCTCCTCTTCATATCTTGTTACATCTTAGTCCCTCTAGCATGATTCATAAACTTGGATCAATGACATTATCTAAAAACTTTTTTCCTCAAGTTCTCAACATTCGAAACATATAATCATCCCTTCTTTCTCAACCATCCCTTCTGGTTAAGAGTAAAATCTTTCTGATCATCGATCTCATTTCCAACCTCAAGCCTTCTAATCTTATCGGCTAATAAAGGATCCTTCCCTTGCTTAGATGATATCCTTTCGATCAATACTGGACGAACTTCTAAACATGACAACATGGCGGTATTCCGACTAGAACTAACAGTCGATCTTAACTGCACACTGCAAGAAATCAAAGATTTTGAATCTTTCCACTCGGTCAACATAGCTAACACCACATTCTAATGTCTTCTGCTAAGGGGCATCCGCTACCTTATTTCCTTTCTCAGGAGTATACTCTATACCAAAATCATAAGCAGCTAAAAACTCCAGCCACCTCTATTGTCTCATATTCAGCTCCTTTTGAGAAAATAAGTATTTTAAAGACTTATGATCTATGTATAGCTCAAACCTCTCCCCTAAAATATATTTCCTCCAAATCTTCAATGCGAAGATCACCGTAGCCAACTCCAAATCATGAGTAGGATATCTCACTTCATGCAGTGTATGCTGTCGTGAAGCATAGGAAATCACTTTACCCTTCTACATTAACACAGCTCCCAATATAGTTTCGCATACATCGATATACACCACCAATCCTTGGTTTCCCACTGCAACTACTAACACAGACGCATTGGTCAACAAATGCTTTAACTTAAGGAATGCTTCCTCATAATTGTCAGACCATACATACTTCACATTCTTCCTGGTTAGCTTAATCAAAGATGCTGCTATCCGTGAGAAGTTTATGATGAATCTCCAATAATAGCCAGCAAGTTCAAGAAAACTTCTAATCTCAGTCACCATCTATGATCTCCTCCAATTATTGACAACTTTGATCTTATCTGGATCAACTGACAACCCCTTCTCTAAAACCACGTGACCAAGAAACTTAACCTCTTTCGTCCAAAAATGACATTCGAAAAACTTCACCTTTAACTAATTCTGCCTCAACGTCTCAATTATCACTCTAAGATGATCCTCATGCTCTTTCTTATCCTTAGAGTATACCCAAATGTCATCTATAAACACAACATGAACCTATCCAAATACTCTTGGAAAACTCGGTCCATCAAATCGACGAAGAAAGCAGGTGCATTCGTCAACTCGAATCGCATTACTATCCGCTAGTACATATCATACCTAGTCTGAAATGTTGTCAATGGAATACCGTCTTCTGCCACTCTTAACTGATGGAAACCTGTCGTAAAATCCAATTGGAAAAACAATTTGGCTCTACACAACTGATCAAATAGATCATCAATCCTCGGCAAAGAATACTTATTCTTAATCGTCCTCTCATTCAACTCACGATGGTCGATACACATCCTTAATGACCCAATTAGTTTCTTCACGATTACTGCGGCCATTCTGTAAGGCAAACTGCTTGGTCGAATAAAATCCTTCCTTCTAGATCCACTAGCCGCACCTTCAATTCCTTCATCTCGGTTGGCATCATCCTACAAGATGGGCTACTTACTGGTTCAGCTCTAAGCTTAATATCCATCCGAAATTCAATAGCTTATTTCAGTGGTAGTCCTATAACCGGCTCAAAGACATATGCAAAATACCTTGCTACTCGAGCCTGACTTAACTCTTCTTCTACTTCCATAGTACTTAAAAAAGCACAACCACTCTGGTCAGAATTCTCCATTGAGAATATGATTCGGTTATAACTATTAGGGTGTCTTAGTGATATCTCCCCATTCTGGCAAATATCCTCGCCTCATACTTACTCAGCCAATCCATACCCAAAATGATTTCGAAATCTACAAAATCCAAAACATATAGACTGCATGAAAACTTATGACTTAACAAATCAAGTTCTAACTGGTCACATCTCATCCCTAGAGTTGCATACCTTCTATTGGATTTGCAACCCTTAAGGAAGTAACAAGGTATGTGGGTTCTAAGCATAGCCTATCTACCAAATTCTGGGATAAAAATGAATGTGATGCACAGGTATCAAGTAGTATCCTAACTGGTATACTCTGAATCAAAAACGTACCTTCCATCATAGTCTTCTCTTTTTAGCTGCAGTTGGCTTAGCAGATGATGGTGCAACTGTAAAAAACTTTCCCTTGTCTGCCCTAACCGGTTCTAGACATTGATTGTTATAATGCCCAACTTGATCACAGTTGAAGCACTTCACATTCTCCTTATCTGCAGCCTGCTTCCCCTTGCCTGACCGGTACTCATTTGCATAATGACCCTTCTTGTCACACTTAAAGCAAACTAAATCAGCCTTTGCCTTCTTGGCAGCATCTTCCTTTTTGGCTTCCTTCATCTTAAATAATTTTCTTTTCTTTCCTTGAGAACTCTGGACCTCAACCGGTTTCTCTCTAGCACAAATAGCAAGCATCTCCTCATGGAGGATCACTATCTTCATAACTAAATTATTAGGATCATGGAGATTTGGCAGGACCGCTCTAGCAATCTCGGGCCTCAATCTCCTAATGAACCTCTCATTTCTCTTGATGACGGTATTTATAGTATCATATCCATAACAGAATAACTCATCAAACTTAGTGGAATACTCAATAATCGACATCTCTCCCTCCTCTAGATCCATAAACTTCCTCAGCAGCATTGATGTAGCAACCTTAGACATAAAACTCTATTTAAATCCTCTTCGAAAATCAGCCCAAGTCAATTCCTCCTTCGGAACTTCGATAGTAACACTATTCCACCAATGAAGTCCTGACCCTTGGAACAGCCTAGAGGCCAACTTTCTCTTCTGCTCATCATCTAAACCAAATCAGTGAATATGCTCTCACAATGCAATGACCAATTCTCTACCTTTAAGGCATTCTCTGTCCCTATAAATGGCTTCCCACTAAGACTAGTGTAATCTCTGCTCAGCTTAGCATACTCATTCCCAACTAGAGCCAAATGATTAGCTCCTCCAATATTTCCAACAACTCCTGCTTGCATCATGTTGAAGAAGAACTGATACACCACCCTCATATCCACTGGTGGATTTCAAGCATCCACATTGACATCAGCATTTTGGTTAGCATTAGCCTATCGACCTGGGTTCCTCCAGGTGGGTCAAGCATTTCCATTAGTAGTGGTGCTTCCTCCACCGAAATTTCCTTTTTTGTTTCCTGCTTCCATATCTGCTTTATCAAAAATATTGATATGGGCCTTAGTAAGATATATAAGAACGATTTAAGAGAAAGGAGAACATGTACTTATATGTATGTATGTATGTATGTATATATATATATATATATATCAAATACAAGTACATTACTAAGTGTTAACCCAAATCCTGATCTTGTTTTCTAACTTATTGGATTATGTTTCGAAAAATCTTTTAGGTTTAAATTTCTTTTAAGTTTCATAAACCTATGCTCCGATACCAACTTATAACATCCCCCACTTGGAGGAACAAAATTTAAAGCTATGGATACTGGAATCATCCATAGTTATTAATCGTTAGAGACCAAATACGGTAATGTTAGATACATTAATAGGAGAAACATATGGATATGGAATTTTTTTAAAAATCAATAAACATCTTTCTCATTCCATTTCAAAACATTTCAAATTACACAATCCCAATATGAGAACCACGTTCAGAGAAAATACATTTAATACAACGTACGCCAAGTGCAACATATAAAGATGCCCCCTTGGATGATCAGAGTACATATAGGCGATTAAACAACTTTTCATTTATAATAACAACATAGCGGAACCAAAATAAAAGAGAACTGTAGATAGCTATCATGCCACCTACATGTCTCTGGAAGCTTATTCGTCTAAAGAGGTACTTGAAAACCTCAACTCTCAAGCTACTCAAAATCGATTGAGTATTCGAGAGTTTAAGGGGTAAATATAAACTTTGAGTCAAACATAAATCCTGGTATGAATAATAATTTACCATCTCAAACATTTTAGATATCTAGTGAGACCACACCGCTTAACAGAATAGGATTTCCCCTCACTAGTATCCAAAAACCTTTATAAACCATATATTGTGCTTCTGCATCCACAATGGTTAAAACATCTCAAATAATATGATGATATACCAAACAAGTAAATCAATTCTAGATTATCCATCCCTATTCATTCTAACTATCTGTCTCAATTATATTTTCTAGAGTTATTATTAACCTAATAGTTTTCATGGGCTGCTAATAACTTGTTAAATGTTCTTGGACTCCCTGTCCTATTTCATAGTTTTCATGGTGTCACTAATAACCTATTGGCCCATGCTAATATCATCATTGTTTCATGTGTTCTCCTTGAACCTATTGGTAACTCCAATATCTTTCCTCTTATCCTATTTTCAATAGGTTGACTAGGAACCTATGGATTTCTATCAATGTCTTAATTTATATATAGCTTTCATGGGCTAACTACAAACCTATTGGCCCCTGCCAATATCAAATCATAGTTTTCATGGGCTAACTATGAACCCGTCTTCTTGACATCTTCGTTTATACATAGTTTTCATGGGCTTACTATAAACCTATTGTCCCCTGACAATATCTTTTCCTATACACAGTCTTCACGGACTTACTATGAACCTATTGGCTCCTGCGAATATCTTTAATTAATGTTTCAGCATCCTTAATTTATATTCACTACTGGATCTACCTAGCTGGTTATTCTCCCCTTCCCTAAGGTACCGTTATAGGTTCATTAAAATGTGAATATATTCAAATACATATATGAAGAAGCAAATATAATAATACTAACCCTTATGGTTTAATATCCTTGAAATCATTTTATATAAAACTTGGTTAATAGCTTTAACCTATTAATCAAGGAAAACTTCTTCAAGAACTTCATTTCAAAAAACTTTATTTATGCCATGGTTTACTTTTAAATTGAGATTGGCTTATTTATTTTGAAAACTAAGGCTTTCGAAATCTTAAAATATTACTTTCGAAGCCCTTGGATAATATCCTTTGAAAGCATAGAAAACTACTTTTCAACACATTACATATAAACCTTTCGAAGCTCATTAAATCATTTCTTCGAAACCAAAATATACCTTTCGAAATTATCAAAACATTATTTATAATCATTAGGAACCTATCTTCGAAACCAATGAAAGTAACTCTTTTGAAACCATTGGGTTTACCTTTAAAACATCTTTCGGGTCAAAGTGAATATATATACGAAAGTATCTCCTTCGCAACCTTTAATTAAATAATTTGGGGGAAATTTGTTGGCATCAGTACCGTCCATTTGAAAGCTCAAAACCTTTTAGAAAAACTTTGAAGGATAACATTAGAACCCTTTTTTGAAGCCATTGCCTTTGAAAACTGAAACACCCCACACTCCTTAATATATCCAAAAGAACACATTAAAAGGCATGGTGCATTGTAGGTATAAATAAAGCTAACAGAGACTAAGATTTACAAGACAAAAATAGTGGAAACTTAAAATAATAACTTAATTAAAACAAAACTTCGTAATTGCTTCATAAATAAGTCATATACCATATACATGTCTAAAAATCCAATATGTCTCATGAAACGAAAACTCATTGTCTCAAAAATCAGAGTACATAATATCCCTCATAATAATCCAGTACAAAGAAAGAATAAAAGCTAAAAGAAAAGAAATATATGTAGCAAACTCCTCCAAGAATTCTCCAAGCAACTTCAATCTACTACCCTCTCTGTTGATTGCCTGGGGGGAAGGGGAAAATAGAGGAGTGGGTCAGACTAAAAGTCTGGTGAATGATAGTAATTACTATAGTCTTTAGAAAAGTAAAAGTAACATGCTCTACAATTGTTCTAGTATATAAAGAGGAAACAAAGGAAATAGAAAAGAGATAAACTAGAAATAAATATGATTAACTATAAGATAGGTTAACTTTGATTGTTTGCACTTGTTCTTAATAGTTGCTTTGATTAGGCTAAAATCATAATCCTATAATTAGGCTGAATTCCTAATTCTACGCTTCGATCGGCCTGCTACTCCATAGACCTTACTGTGGACCAGAGACTAGGTATCTCCCTACACAACAGCCAATTGTATCTACGAAAGATGCATAAAGCAACCACTGTGGATCCGGACAATACTTAGCTCCCTACACAGAAGGCAATGGTGTCTACGAAAGACACACATACTAAGCGCTTGGAACTCATATCGATTACTGAGCACTAGAATGGAAGTCGCACGCGTAACTACCACCATGCCCATGCTACCTTTTGCTCCACTTATTGGGTCTTCTTATTACCTCAAACTCCAACATAAGTGTGCCCCTCGTCTTACTTTAGGCCAATGTGAGACCACCGCGTGTCCATAGAAAATCAGAGAAATGCTATTGGTACTGGCCCGTCATCCAAACAATATCTAGTTGTGCCCCTTTTCCAAATCCCCCATGATTTGACTTCTAATTGACCAATTACTACCATTTTTAGCATAAGTGTGCAATCATCTCACTTCAGGCTAATTTGGGACCACCATTTTATCTAATAGGGAATGCTATTTGGTACACGTCATACTTCCATCTTTGCTTATTAACTTAGATAAATTATCTAAATAAGCCTTTGCACTTTTCTCTGCTATTTATGCTTATTAATTTATCCTAAGTCTTAAAATAAGCCTTATTCCGTTCTTTTTCTTATTATAACCTTCGTTATAATCATGCTTATTACTTAACCCACGGTCTAAGTGTGAAAATAAGCCTCTTTCACCTTTTACTCTCTTTAATTATAATTCAAAGTTATAACTAGGCCAATATTTTTAATTTAGTCCGGTTAATGTCATAATTAGGCATAATTTCAGGCCATTTAGGCATACTTTCATTCCAATTCCATTTATATTACAGTCTTTGTAATTTACAACTTAGATTCCATTATTTCAGTTTTCTTATAATTTAATCTATATTCGCATTAGTCCTATTCTAATACATGTGGGAAGAAGTAGAAGGAATAAAAGAAAACTGAAAATAGAAGAAAATCCAAAGCGTAGAAAGAAGATGTAAATAACATATAAATAACAGTAAATAAACTAAAATACTATAGATAAACTGTAAATAAACGGAAACTAAAATTACTGAAAAGAATACCAGAATGGAAATAGACTGAAAATAATTCTAAAAACTATAAATAAACTACTGAAAAGGCTATTCCAAGAATCGTAGTAAAACTACAACTATTGGAAACCCTATTATTTTATTATTTTAAATTGCTTAAATAAATCTAAAATAATTACAGTCACTCACATCCGGTCCTAAGCTCTTTCTTTGGTTTTCCCGGATCCACTTGGAGTTGTAAAAAAGTTTAGTTTATAATGATTTTCTCCTTGGAAAAATTATTCCGTTTAGGGTCCTTCATAGAAAGGAGAACCTAATTGGAGAAAATCTAGAATGAGAAAAATTATTAGATCTAGGGGTCTATTTATAAGGGTAGAAGTAGATATCAGACCATTGGATTTTGACGATTGAATGGAATGCAACCACGTCATAGGCTGAATAGGAGCCATCAGATGTAAGAACGGAAGGACTAGATCGAGGTATAGAATGCAAAGCACGTCATTAAGTCAGCAAAATTCACTCTAGAATGTTCCAATGAACGAATGTTCATCCGTTCATTCGTAATTAAGGGAGGCAAGTCGATCGGGCGGTCGACCGCCTAGTGCCTAGGTCGGCCGGTCGCTCGGCCTGCCTTGTATATATATTTTTTCTCTTCTATTTCTGCTTATTTTGTGTATCGGTCATATTTGCTCGGTTTCTGACGATTTATATATGAAAATTCACCAAAAGATTACCACGGACACAATGGTGCAATTCCCATAGACCAATTCTAATAATTTCACAAAGATATTTTATTATTAAATTAATTAACGAGTTAATTATTGTAGGTTAAATTTCGGGTTGTTGCATTCTCCCCTCCTTAAGGGATTTCATCCCCCAAATATCTAAGGATAAAAGAATGTACTAAATGTTTTCATCCAATACTACAATCACCACTCAGTCATCAACCATTCATCTATTGTCCTTAAGTTTTCTAATGCAATTTATGATACTTATGTAACTAGTGTAGTGTAAAATGTTCCTAAATAATGCAAAATATTAGGTGATCCACTGATTCAGTTAACCTCCTTTTATGCAATTATGTTTGTATCATGTATCCAAATGAATTCAAAATTTTCCTAATGATAACTGATAATTCTATATGAATGATACAAACGTCATCCAAATGTAATAATCATGTGATAAACATCCATTTGTAGCAACCAGGGAAATAAAATAAAAATGCACACACATCCATATGCATATGCTCTAGTGTACTAGTTAGGCCGATCCCTAAAGAATAATAGTACCTAGTGTACATATATGCGTCCATAACATCCACTAGCAAACGCTAGCAACCACTAGCATACATCATTCATAACATGTTCTATTAACATGTTTACATCAAATCCTACCATCTATAGGTTAAATCCTAAGTTCTATCTTCCCAAACGATAATAAAGAAAAGAACCTATTCAAAATAAAGATGAAAAAAGGAATTCTAAAACTTACTATCAAAAAGATGAGGACAGAAATATGAATCTTCTCTTCTGCTTCCCAAGTGTCATCTACAAAATCATCTCCCCATTGCACCTTCACCAGTGGAACCTCCTTATTCTTTAGTCGCTTGATGTCTTTTCCAACAATCTTCATAGGAATACGCCGTATAGAAGCTTGCCTTTCTACCTCCACCTCCTTTAAACGATAGGCTCTACAACCTCCGCCGAGTCATGTAAGCACTTTCGCAAGTGCGAAACATGGAAAATGTCGTGCACTCCTGCGATGGTAGCTTCGATCTGTAAGCCATCTCCCTATCTCTCTCTACGATAGGGAATGGTCCAACAAATCTATGGGATAACTTTCCATTCGATCGAACCTTACCACCTTCTTAAGCGGGAATACTTTGATAAAAACTAAGTCTCCAACCTCAAACTCTAAGTCTCTCCTCCACTTGTCCACATACGACTTCTATCTATCTTCAGCAATCTTCATCCTCCGTCGAATCAAATCCACCCTCATAGAGGTCTCCCTATCCATATCGGGTCTAAGTAATAACTTCTTCGTAGACTCTACCCAACATGATGGGGACTTGCAAGGTCTCCCATATAAAGCCTCAAATGGTGCCATTCCTATACTTGTTTGGTAACTATTATTGTATGCAAAATCAACCAACGGAAGATTCTCCTCCTAAGTTCCTCCAAAGTCAAAATGCACGTCCACAAAAAATCCTCAAGCACCCTATTGCTCCTCTCCATTTGGCCATCTGTCTATGGTGATAGGTTGTACTCAATCTCAGTTGTGTCCCTGCGCCTCCTGTAAGCTCCTCCAGAACTAACTAGTGAAAATTGGATCTCTATCACTCACCATGCTAGAAAGAACTCCGTGTAATTAGACTATCTCTTAAATATACAAGGATGCCAAATATGAAGTCGTACGCTTACTCTTAACTGGGACGAAGTAGGCATTCTTGGTCAACCTATCAACAATCACCCAAATTCTAGTATTCCCTTTCCTAGAACGGGGTAGACCATCTATAAAATCCATAGAAATTCTGTCCCACTTCCTCTTCGGTATATCTAAAGGCCGAAGTAATCCACCGAGTTTCTACAGCTCTGCTTTTACCCTTTGACATATAAGACACGTAGCTACACACTCTACCACATCCTCCTTCATACCACCCCAATAGAACATCCTCTTCATATCCTGATGCATTTTGCCACCACATGGATGAATAATCATATGGGAATGATGCGCCTCCTCCAAAACTGCTCTCAACAAGTAACTGGCACATAGAACTCAAAGCCACCCATCTCTCCTAAGCCACCACCTGCTATTTATGGAATAACGGTGGAGATGCCTAGAAACCTCTCTTCGGCTAATCCTATCCATAATGTCCATGAGCTCCAAATCCTCCCGTTGCCTCTAGCCAATCTAATCCATAAGGGTAGGCCTCACCTCTAATGTCTCCAATAATCCGAGGGTAATGTCTATAGAGGGGTTAAAATCAAAAGTAAAATTAAACTCCAAGCTTTTCCACTGCACAAACAAAGGACTCAGGGTTGCTTTCTTTCTACTCATTGCATCCACGACCACATTACCCTTGCCACCGACATAATCTATCTTAAAATCTTATGAGGATACAAACTCCATCCACTTCTATTTCCTCAAGTTCAAGTCCTTCTACGAGAATAGAAACTTCAAAGACTTATGGTTGGTAAAAAGCTCAAACCTCTCTCCAAGCAAATAATGCCTCCAAGACTTAAGTGTAAAACTATGGCAGCCAACTCCAAATCATGGGTAGGGTAGTCCTTCTCATGCATCCTCAACTACCTACTACCATGACATACTACCCTCCCTTCTTGCATCAACACCGCTCCTAGACAAGTTCCTCATGCGTTAGTACATAGAGTGAAAGGCTTAGCTCCATCGAGTAAAACTAACGCTAGTGCACTAGTAAAGGCTCTCTTAAGCTTCGTGAAGGAATCCTCACAATCCACGTCCCACATGAAAACTTTATTCTTCTTAGTAAGGTGCGTGAGTGGTGCCGAAATCTTGGCAAACTCTAAAATAAAATTCCTATAGTAGCCAGCCAATCCCAGCCAATCCTAGGAAGCTCCTAACATATGTAATGTTCTCGAGGGGCCTTCTAATCTTGCACTGCAATAACTTTGGTGAGGTCAATAGTTAAACCTTCCTTTGAGACTACGTGCCCCAAGAAATGAACTTCCTTTCTCCAAAAATGATACTTCGAAAACTTAGCTCTCAAATGATGACAACGAAGTGTACTAAGAACCTCTTCCAAATGAACAACATGCTCCTCCATATTCTTGGAAAATACCAAGATATCATCCACAAATACCACCACAAACTTGTTTAGGACATCCCTAAAGATGCGGCTCATCATATCAAAAAAATAGGCAGGAGCATTGGTTAGCCCAAAAGGCATAACCAACCACTCAAAAAATCCATCTGGTGTCCTAAAAGAAGTCTTTTCTCTACTGTTCTCTGCCACCCTAAGATGATGGAATACCATGGCTAAATCAAGCTAACAGAACACTGAAGAGCATACTAACTGGTCAAAAGATCATCAATCTTAGGGAGTTGACATCGGTTCTTCTTGGTGAGCTTATTTAATTCCCTATAATCCATGCAAAGTTGAAGAGAACCATCCACCTTAGTGGCGTAGACGACTGCCACTCGCCACTCCGATATGCTCCTTCTTATGAATCCCTTCTCCAAAAGCTCACAGATCTACTTGCTCAATTCTTTCCTCTCCGTAGATGCAATGTGCCTCATAGGTAATGCTACTGGCTTGGCATTCTCGATTAAATAAATCCTAAAATCAATCTCTCTCTTAGGAGGCAGTCCCCTAACCTCCTCAAAGACGTCTGCAAAATCTCGGATGATAGGAATGGAATGCAACTCTTATGAGAATCGAGGGAATAGAGAAAACTCAACATGACTGCCCCTTGTGGGTCGCAAGATACCCCCGGAGTCCTACCACTGCAAGTCTCTAGTCTATCGACTCTCCTCTCGTAGTCTAATATAGTTCCGTATGTGGATAGCGAATCTATCCCTAAGATCACCCATACCCCGAGAATCCCAAAACATAGGCGTTGCAGCTAAATTATATATCTAGGATAAAGATTTTAAAACCCCTATAAACCATAGATAAGTAAGCCGATCCTCCTATGGGGTTAGAAATAATAATGGGGTCTACTACTAATGATATGTGCACGTGCAAACAATCTACTAGAGGGCTAGAAATAAAAGAATGTGATGCTCCAGAATCAAGTAAAGTCGGAATGGAAAAATCAGATATAGAAATCAAACCTTCAACTATGACTTTCCTACATATGTCTAAAATGCTACTGGAAGGTGCTGCGTCTAACACCTAAATCTGCGCAATTGATGCACTTGCTCCCTGAGCAGCTCCCTGGGGACAACTCCTACTCATATGACCGGGTTGCCCACAAGTATAACACTTACCTTCATCTTCTCCTTGCTGCAATCTTTGGCAATATGTCCAATATTCCCACGACTACGGCACTTTATTCCTTTCTTAATCTGCTTCTAAGGACCATCACCTTTCTTCTACTTCTTATTATTGTCCCATCACTTCTTCTTTTAACTTTCTGACTTAACCATCTCATTAGACTCTCCTTCCTTGACTGCATCCAACATAAGCGCCATCTCGACCAAAGACTCATAAGTAGCTCCCATCGGCACGTGTGTCAGCAGTAATCCCTAAAGGGGTTGATTCAATCCCTTTATAAACTTCATAGCTTTCTTATGCTGCGTGTTCACCAAATCCAAACCAAACCGCGACAACTTATTAAATTGATTTATGTATTTCTTAACAGACAGACTCCCTTGCTTTAAATTAATACACCTCCAGTTGAACACTCTCTTCCACCTAAGACAAAAACATCCAATCGAATCTCTCCTGAAATCCATCCCAGTTAATATTCCTTCCCTCCAACTCGATCACCTTCCACCAATAAGATGCCTCCTCCTTCAGCCGCCAAGAGGCTAGCTGAACACGCTATTGATCATCCTGTCCCAAAAGACCAAAAATCCTCTCCGTGTCCCTAAGCCATGCTCTCACCTCCACAAAAGTATCCTTGCGATAAAAAGTCTTCACGTCCGAGCTCACACAATCTTTACAAAGCTTGGAGAAACTTATGGTGAGAGGTGGGTTGATGGGATTCCCACTTGATGGTGCAGGGTTGGGCACAGGCCCGTGCACCTCCGGAGTCGTGGCTTGTAAGTACCTACGAAACCAAGTTGGGACTGGAATGCCCTCGGGAAGGTTCGAGGCATCAGTCATTCTACGAAAAGAAAACATAGTTTAGGAAAGAGTCAAAACGAGACTGATCTGGACTTATGAGGTGATTTTTATAAAAATTCTTTTATACTTAAAATCATTTCTAAAAGTCCTTTTCTAAAAAATACTTTTAAAAAAGTTCGTTTGAAAAATACGTTTAAAAATATATTTTTTAGGAATCCTGTAACCTTTGAGATCTGATACCAAGTGAAACACCCCCACACCCTTTAATATACCTAAAAAGACACATTAAAAGGCATGGTGCATTGTAGGTATAACTAAAGCTAATAAAGACTAAGATTCACATGACAAAAATAGATAAAAACAGTGGAAACTTAAAACAATAACTTAATTGAAACAAGACTTCATAATTGCTTCATAAATAAGTCAAATACCAAATACCACATACATGTCTAAAAATCCAATATGTCTCATGAAAAAGAAATCATAGTATCAAAAATGAGAGTACATAATATCCCTTATAATAAGCCAGTATATAGAAAGAACAAAACCTAAAAGAAAAGAAATACATGGTAGCAAACTCCTTCAAGAAATCTCCAAGCAACTTCAATCTACTGTCCTCTCCCTTTATTTCCTAAGAGGGGAAAGGGGAAAATAGATGGGTGCATCAGACTAAAATTATGGTGAATGATAGTAATTAATAGAGTCTATAAGAAAAGTAAAAGTAATTGGCTCTACGATATTTCTAGTATATAAAGAGGAAACAAAGGAAATAGGAAAGAGATAAACTGGAAATAAATACGAATAACTAAAAGATAGTTTAACTTTGATTGTTTGCACTTGTTCATGATAGCTGCTTTGATTAGGCTGAAGTCCTAATCCTATAATTAGGCTGAATTCCTAATTCTACCCTTCGATCGACCTGCTACTCCATAAACCTTACTACGGATCAGAGATTAGGTAACTCCCTACACATCAGCCAATGGTATCTACGAAAGATGCATAAAGCAACCACCGTGGATCCAGATGATACATAGCTCCCTACACAAAAGGCAATGGTGTCTACGAAAAACACACATAATAAGTGCTTGGAACTCATAGCGATTACGAGCACCAGAATCAAAGTCGCAAGTGTAACTGCCACCATACCCATGCTAACTTTTGATCCACCTATTAGGTCTTCTTATTACCTCAAACTCCAACATAAGTGTGCCCCACATCTCACTTCAGGCTAATGTGAGAACACCGGGTGTCCATGGAAAATCGAGGAATTGCTATTGGTACTAGTCCGTCATCCAAACAATATCTAATTGCTCCCCTTATCCAAATCCCCCATGATTTGGATTCCTAATTTACCGATTACTACCATTTTCAGCATAAGCGTGCCCTCATCTCACTTCAGGTTAACGTGAGACCACCATTTTGTCTAATAGGGAATGCTATTAGGTATATGTCCTACTTTCATCTTTGCTTATTAACTCAGATAAATTATTTAAATAAGCCTTTACACTTTTCTCTACTATCTGTGCTTATTAGTTTATCCTAAGTCTTAAAATAAGTCTTATTCCATTCTTTTTCTTATTATAACCAATGTTATAATCATGCTGATAACTTAACCCAAGGTCTAAGTGTGAAAATAAGCCTCTTTCATCTTCTACCCTTTTTAGTTATAACTCTAAGTTATAACTAGGCCAACCTTTTTAATTCAATCCAATTAATTGCATAACTAGGCATAATTTCAGTCTAATTAGGCATAATTTCATTCCAATTCCATTTATATTACAGTCTTTGTAATTTACATCTTATATTCCATTATTTCAGTTTTTTTACAATTTAATGCATATTCGCGTTAATCCTATTCTAATCCATACACGAAGAAGAAGGAGGAATAAAATAAAAATAAAAATAAAAATAGAAGAAAATCAAAAGCGTAGAAAGAAGATGTAAATAACGTATAAATAACAGTAAATGAACTGCATTGTATATTTATGTACAGTATTTAGTTCATTTACTGTTAATTATTGCTTTTCTTTTTCTGCTTATTTTATATCTTGGTCATATTAGCTCTCTTCTATTTCTGCTTATTTTGTATCTTGGTCATATTAGCTCAGTTTCTGACGTTCGATAAAAGGAAATTGACAAGAAAATTACCACAGGCACAATTGTGCAATTCCCGTGGCTCAATTCTGGTAATTTCACACAGTTATTTTATCATTTAATTAATTAACGAATTAATTATTATGGGTTAAATTTCGGGAGGTCACAAAACCCTTGAACCCTTTCGAAAGCATTTAGGAAGCGGCTTAGTACATCTTTAAAAAAAACTACCATTCGAAAGCATTAATGACTTCAATACACTCGAAAGGCAAAAGAACGGCAGCCAGACTTCGACTAGGGTGGAACCACCATTTTCGAAAGCATTGTTTTATAAACAGGGAACTCTTTTGAAAGCACTATTTTTAAACAAAGAAAGGCGACAACAAGGTCGAAAGCAAAAGGGTATCGACTTGGTCGAAAGCGCCCTTCAAAAACAGGGCAGGCACATATCTTTTAATAGTAAACAATGGTTTTAACTCTATCAAAAGCAATGCTTTCGACACCCTGCCTTCCGCCCCTAACCAATCCACTTCGTACCATCTCATTGATACCATATGTATTGGTTTCGGCTTTAGTATGTTTCAGCTAGGTTGGATTCGACTGAGTTGAAGCGGAGGCATTAGAGTCGAAAAGCGCTTCTAAAGGAGGCAGAACCAGCTTTTCTAGGTAGGGCTGAATTAATGCTATCTTTAGTAATGACTTTATAACAACCTTCCTATTTGTAATCCTTTGATTGGTTGCCTTGAAACTTTTTCAAATTCTTTACAAAATAACTACCGTTTTATTGTCAGATCTAAATCAAGGAAATTTAACAATTAAGCCCTTTCATTAAGCAAAACTGAAACTGCACTTAAATCCTTCGTCTAAAATAATTTATTTTCCAAAGTAAATATCTTAGGAAAATCCCCAAAAATTACAAAAATTCACTTTTATCATGTTATCAAACATATTAAAATTTCAAACCCAAATTTTCCTTACATGATCGCAATTAATTTTTAACCCAATTTTATCATATTTTCCTTTGAAAATTCATAATAATCTTTTCGTAGCTTAGAAAATTATCAAAATTTAAACTAACTTCAAAATCTTGTTTTACATAACATAAAAGTTTTCCATGTCCGCATAAATCCCCATTTAAACAATTTTGTTTTAATCAAACAAATTATAATTCAAGCATACCATCGTCCAAAACATCATAAAAGAGAATTTAATCTTAAATCCGACAAGATATGATCATAAAACAAAATAGAGATGGTATAAATTATTGTTCACCTTGATTAGGATGAGGAGATTGGACTGGGATTAATTTCCGCTAAGCTTGAATCCCTAGCTTTAGATTGTGTTCCTCCTTTTCTTTCTTTGTTAATGGTTGGCTCCTCTGTTAATTTGCATTTGATTGTTTTTGTGAAAATGAGAAAAATAAACGTGATTGGTATAAGGGACAAAATATATAAGGGTTAAGGTAATAAGGTACGGCTAACTCCCAATATGCCCTTGCGTAAATTAATTATCCTATAAGCCATTCTTAAGCCCATTTAATTGATTAATTAAGCATTGCCTCTAAGTGTTTATTCAAATCTCAACCCCTTATCACTTATTATTTAAATTATTCTATTTAATTTATCTAATTAAATCTCTTGAATAATGTTATCAAAAAATAGGGGTGTTACAAGCAGTCTCATCCATCTCTTGGACCATGTACAAGCTAGTTGACTGTACCATTTTTGTAACAACCCGCCTCGAAGCAAACCTAAATTTCAACCAAGAAAAGGCCCATAAAATTTATATCCATTCCAAAGCTGGTTGCTGTTTGGTATACAGAATAGCACAGAGGTATTTATCTACCCATTTAGAATTCATCGAGGAAGGATAAAATATAATAACAGAAATAGTACCCATTTTATTTAAAATTAAAATGTCATAAAATACATAGCACAATACCAATAACAATTGTCACACATCCATAATACAACATTTTCAAATATACATCATTACTCAATAATGGGTAAAATAGAAAGAAAATTACGTAAGTAGATAAACTTCCATAAGTTTCCTCCTCGACTTTGCCTTCAGCATCAATTTTTCTAACATGTGTTGTAATAAGGAGGGAGCTAGAACAACAGACGTCTAGTGAACAAAAGCCTTGAGGCTTATTATAATAGTACTTGGAAAATATAATTTAAATAGGAACATGTCTTTTTTATTCTGTCTAAGTCATATATCTTTCCAAACATAGTCCAAAAGCTTTCCATGAATAAAACAAAAGGCTTTCCAAATATAAGCCCATAGCCCTCACGGTTTCAACCAATAACTCATATCTATTGTTAGTAACATCTTATCAATGTAAAAGAAAGTACCCAAGTCACTTAATACCTTTTAATGGGAATTATGTAGACTCTAACCATTTAATACCTCATTTAAGGCATGTCCCTGCCATTTAATACATATCCAGTTGACTCCTCGCTGGTAACAATTTAGCGGGCATTGCTTGGAATCTCTTCAGCCACTTCATATTTCCTATTGAAGCGGGCCCTTTTCCAAGATATCATCTATCATGCCTAACCAATTATCCTGACCAATACTACTTCCTACATAGAGAAGAGGTGGGCCTTCACACAACCACTTAATATCTTCAATCCTTGAAGCAGATCCTTTGTATTATGACCTGTACCACATAGTGACGTCTCACATTAGTCCGAATATTTGTAGGCATTAGTAGCCAGATTAGCTGGACAGGTTTACCCTATAGCATTTGGGAATAATCTTGCGTCATTCATGGTTACTTATTATAGGTGATGTCTCGTATTATCCCCATAGTTACAATGCTGGTAGCCAGATTAGATGCGGTATACTACTATGCACTTTTGACTGACCTCGCATTCCTATAACTTAGTCATGATTCACATGCTCTCTCTATTTAAAGTTTCACACATCTCACTGAATCCATTATTTAACCCTTCTAAGAAATCTTTGTTATTCCACCTCTATAATTATCTTTCTAAGAGGGAATTCAATAATAATTAATAACCTATTAACTATGCCATTAATATGTTATAATCTTATGTTATTTATGCTTATATATATGCACATTTAGTTTCTAAGCATGCAAAGTTTATGCCCTAAACTATCGTTTAAATGTCAACTCTTTCAAAATTAAACAAATCCAATTTCCACATTATCAATGTACCATAAATCCAATGTCCAGAAATCCAATCAAGGGCTTATATACAAATGAAATTCAAACTCAACCTATTTTATACTAAACTAATAGGATACACTAACAATAATAGAAACCTACAATTTGAATTATTTTTACGCTCAATTCAGTTTCTTTTCACATAAAATTAGAAAATAGACTTTCTATGGAAATAAGTTGTGCATAAGAATAAGAATTCATTCCATATACACCATTTCCTAGTCAAAACCTTTAATCAGATTCAAAGAAAAAGATGAGAAATGGAATAGAAGGTAAATTATTGAAATAGAAAAATATACACAAATTCTACTATTTTAACATAAAACAATTGAGATTTCAACGGATGAATTGACATTTCACTTTGGGAGGATTTTGGTGGTTTTACTGTGATTTTTCGTAAACCAAAATTCCTTAAGGCATATATCAAATCCAAACTTCACTATTCAATTACTAAAATAGATAGATAAAGACTTCCACTCAAAATAGGTCATCAGCTCTTCCTTTTTTGGATTTGCCATGCGTTCAATAATTTCTTTCATGTCTCCCATTTTAGACATATACAACAAGGGATTTGCAAATATAGATTTAGATTCATAAATTGAGGGATTGAAGAAGAATAGAATAGGAAATAAAGTGATAAACTTCTATATTTATTACCTGAAACCCTAAAGAACTTTTTTTAAAATATGAAAAGGCATACTAACAGAGCTTCGCTAGACTACCAAAATAACTTGTGAATGAAAGAGAGGGGGCTTTTATTATAGTTGTTGAAATGCATTATAACCGTCAGATTTAAGACGGTTTAAAATAATAAAAATCCAGACGTTCAAAGTATGAAAACATTAGCTGCCACCAGCTTTCATAGGTCATCAGCTAGCGATCGACCGGTCCTAAAGGAACGGTCGAGCATTATGTTATTTTAGGAAAACAATTTCATGCCGTTGTTTTTATTTTCCTTAATTATAACTTAATGTTATCTTTAATTTTAATGTTTACATGATCCCCAAATCTAATTGTTGTTACTTTTCAAATTTCAAATTTATGTATTATTTATTTATTTGAATTTGAATTCTATTTAAATGATTTTAAATTTAAGAACTTCAAACTTCATAACTTTTTCATTTGAGCTTTATTTTCATAATATTATATATGAAAATTGATCAAAATTTCCCTACAAACGCAATGGCATAACTTCTGTGGTCAAATTCTAACTTTGAAAAATTTTCATTTTTAAACTTTTCTCATTTAATTAATTTATCTATTTTATTTATTTCTTATTTATCTTTACGGAATGTCACATTCTTTACCCTTAAAAGGATTTCATCTCTGAAATCTTTCTAAGAGTCGGACAACGTAATGCGCAATAAACTTTCATGTTGTACAACCAAGTTATCTACATAGCCATTTGCCCCACCAATATTGTAGTGTGGTTATTTATGTAGACATAGTATAGGCGAGCTCAATCCGAGGGTGAATGCAAGTATCATGACATATATGCATATATGAAAACATCCTAAGCATGAAAAAAGTGCTCTATATCAGATCAAAAGTGATATTAAAAGTGTAACAACCATATCCTACCATCCAACCTAGCAAACATGATGCAACCATAACCTAATTTCGATAAGAAAAATTTGCCGATGAAAAGCTTAGGATGAGAAGTCCTTATGCTTTCCGCCGGATTTTCCCTCAATCCCAAACCAGCCTGATTTATTTGTTATGGAGTTTCCTAGTTTCATGCTCCACAATGTGTGTGGTGGCACACGATGCTATTCGCTTCATCTCAATGTCACCCAATCGATTAGGCTCTACCACAACGGCTATGCTATAAAATAATTTCCTCAAGTGTGAAACGTGGAAAATGTTGCGGACTCTTACAATCTATCTGGTAGTTCTATGCTATAAGTCAGTTTTCCAATTATTTCAAAAAATTGGAAAGGCCTAGGAAATTTTGGAGCAACTTTCTCTACTTACCAAATTGTAACCTATCTAAGAGTTGAAGCTTTGATAAACACCATATCCCATACTTCAAACTCTAACTCTTTCCTTCATTTGTCCGCATAGGATTTCAGATGATTTTGTGCGGCTTCCATTTGTTGCCTAATCAATTTTACCATTTTAGTTTTAGCACATCAAATGCCTAGTGGCAAATTCTGCTACCTTCTTCTTCATTCTTGTCCAATAGAAAATTCTCTTCATATCTCTATTCATCTTAGCCCCTCTGGTGTAAAGGGTTATCCTTAAATAGTGTCTCTCCATATGCTAAAATTTATTTTTTTTAAATCCTAAACTTTTTGGGATTAAAGTATTCTTTATTCAATTATTAGCCTAATTTCCTCATAACTTCCGATCTTACCTAAAGTTTATCACTAGTTAAGAGTTCTACATGTGTGTGTGTGTATATCTGGCGGTCTAATCCCATTTATTAAATCAACCCAATGATAAAAATGGAACATGTCTTGTAATATACTTTTCCCTAAAATAAGGAGACAACTAGCGATAACTATCCGTAAAACTCTAAAAGAAAATTTTGCTGGAAGTTGTCGTTTTTCATTAACCGGTGTTAATGTTGTTGGGGCTCTAATACACTTACTAAGTTAAGATGAACATTCTTAGTATATTATTATACTTAATTCTCCATCTTCCTTAATTCTCCTTTTTGGTTTCTAAAAAATGCGATCCATTTATTACTTCACTTAATATACCCTTAATAATTGATCATCGTTGTCAAAATTGGACCATCTCTAATAAATCCTCATTTAATCTCTTTTCTTTTTACTAATTTAATCCTCTGTTATATTGATTCAGTTCCTCTATAAATGCCACATTAAATTTTCTTATCAGTCCCTATTTAATTCCTTCCATTAATTACAAATTTATTGTCGGTTAAATTTGTAATTAATGTCTATAAATCCCAATCTGTTAATTACTAACTAATACATATATAGTTGTAAATTATTCTATTTATATATTTCTAATTTGTACGTTAAACATGGTTATACTTGTATCTATATATTAATTTATAAACTAGAATATCCTTTTCCACATTTTAATTTATCAGAGTTATCCTTCCAAAAAGGATTACCGTTATAATTTTCTATAATGGCCGGGAATTTCATCGCTTTTATTTGTTAATAGTTAATTAATCTTAAATATTAAAATAGTAGATTTTGTAAATTAAAATGAAATCTCTTTTATATGATAACTAGTGATGGTGAAATAGTTTCTCAAATTTGTTTACAAAAATAATAATGATGTGAGTTTTTAGGAAAAATAAAATAATATTAAAAAAAATTAATATGAAAAGATACCTTATGAAACATAAGTACTAAGGAATAAAATGAATGTTGTCTTATGGTAATGAAATGGAGGACAATTTTTGTGAGTTACGTAGGAGGTGGGACCACATGGTGATGGTGTGGCATAAAATTGTAAATGATATGTACCTTAAGGTTGTTTTAGTAGTTTATTTGTCTAGCTTTATATAAAACAATTCCATTATTTCTCTTTCTCATTTTTCATTTCTTTCTCATTTAAAAAACCTTACATCCTCCTTCCTTACGCTTTTCAAAAAGTTTCCATGGCTTCCTTATAGTTTTCTAAATAAAAATCGCTCCTTTTCTACTTTAAATCATGGTTTAAATACATTACATCCCTTCCTACACCTTCCTCCTTCAAAAATGAGTCCAAAGACCCTTCCCATAACCATGGATGAGACATGTATACCATTAGTCAAAATATACTGTTCCTTTAAGACCCTCAAAGCTACATTTTTTCAAAAGCAAAACCAAGTCCTCGGTTCGTTCCAAGTTGTAGCTTAGTTCGAGTTAAGTTAGTAAGCTTTGGTTTGGCTTTTTGGTGAGTAAAGCTTACTATTTATCCAAAGATTCTAACTTAACTTATGATGTATAGTTGGTCGATAAATCATTGCTTGATTGGTTAGATATGGTGTGGATTTGGTGATACCTATGTATGTTTGGAAGTGATGTTGTTTAGACTTGTAGATAAAAAGTTAAAGTTTGTAAAGTGTGCAAGTCAAAATCTTTGCTTGGCTATGATAATTATGTCATGTATATATGACATAATATGTTATGCTATGCCATGTGTTGTATGCTAAAGAAATTATCATTTAAGTTGCTTGCTTTGGCGACATCGAAATCCCTTGTATAAACTTGCTTCTTTACTTACTTTATTCTTTGGAAAGCGTTACAAAAGTTTTCAAAAAATTTTACTTACAAAACTTTCCTTCTAGTTTTCAAAACTTTATCCAAAGTTTATAAAATTAAATTAAAATATAATGTATAGAGTTGTGAAAGCTATTCGGGTATAAAATAAGTTTTTAAATTATGCGTCATATAGCGATTGTTGCTATGGATGCAGTTCGTAAAAACGAACTCCTTTCGCAATTAAAAATTGTTTTCACTTAAGTGTCTTTTTGGAAATCATTGTCAGAACATATTACATGTAATAATAAATAATCATTAACTAATTAATTAATTAAGAAAGAAAGAAAGGTAGTTAGCACTTAATCATTAGTTAACAAAAGCAGTCTGTACTGAAGTATTAGTTAGTGAGTTAATTATAATTATTTAATTAATGAAAGATTAATTATAAATAAATAATTTATTTATGGATTAATTATTATTTAATTAATAACTAGAGGTTAATTATTATTATTTTATTACATAAGAAAGGGTTTCAATATTTATTTAATTACTAATCAAAGTTAAGATTAAATTAAGAATCAAGTAAGATATAATTATTACAAAGAATAAAGGTTTAACTTATTATTTAATTACTAACTAAAGATTAAAGTTTAATATGATTATAAATTAAGGTTTAATTACCATTTAACTATTAATTGAGATTGATTATTTAATTACTTATTTAACAAGGTATTTATTATTTAAGTATTTATTTAAAGTTAATTATGGTTTAATGATTAATTAAATATTTAACCACTGTTAAATAAAAGGTTTGATTGCTATGTAATTACCAAATAAAGGTTTTTGATTTTAACTCACTTATTTTCGAAGGTCAATTTTTGTTTTAAAGCGCACTGACTTTTAAAAGGATGCTTTAAATCCAAAGTACATTTTTAGTGGGCTACCCTTAAGTAACCCCAATTGAATATGAAACCCAGTGACACTTATTATGCGGAATAAAACATCGTTCTGCTAATTAAGTTATATTGGACATCTGTTTGGTAGAATAAATCATGGTTCTATCATAATTCACCAAGTTATATTGGACATCTACTTAAGTAGAATAAAAATCTAGTTTTGCTATTTCGACAACTTGGATATTTATCTATATGTTGATTGGTTGTTATTGCTTGATCTCTTTTACATATCTAATTGTTATGTAAATACTCACTTTATAACTTGGAAAGCCAAACTTAATTAAATGTGAACCATTGTTGTCACTAAGGCTCTTTTCGAACTTGTGAAGTCAAATATTCAAATTTTATCTTTTTTGAAAATGATTTAAAGTATATTATTATATTTAGATATGATATTTAAAGGATAATTAAGCAATTATTTTATTAAAATGTTTGAAGTTCATTAATATATTTTAAATGATTGTTTAAAATAATTATTTTATTAATGATATTTAAGGACAATTAAATGAAGGATCCTTAAATATAACTTGTTATTCAAAGGTGTTTCAAACAATTGATTGTTTATAAAAGGATCTTTAACGATTATGATTTATTAAAGGACTTTCATTTTAAATAACAAAATTTATGAAATTTGTTTATTAGTTGAAATGAGATTTTCAAATTTGGAAAGAAGTTTTGTAAATGATTTTGGGATACTCATAAATGATTTTTATAAATGAACTTGAAAATTTATAAAGAGTTTCCATAAATAGATTTGGAATTTTAGTATAGGATATTTCATAAATGAAAGAGAATTATTTAAAAAGGAATTATAAAAGAAGTTGATAAAAGAAATTGAGATTTGATTTTCTTAAATTGACCTTCTTAATTATGATGGTATGAAACATTTGTTCCATAGTTAACACCAATGGAATAGTGTTTAGGCTTATCCTTATCACCGTTTCTTTTTGAATAACTTTCGTTTGATCCTTTAGTATGATTTTAAAAAAAGAAAATTTTCACAACGTTTTGTGAATATGCTTATGCCAGTGGGATAAGTATATGAATATTTTGATAAATAACTTGGAAAGAGGTTTAAATAAATAAAAGATTTATTTTGAGTCTTAGGGGTTGCTATGGAAATAATTTAATCTATAGACTGTTGTTTGATTGTGTATTTAATAGCTAAATAACCGACTATCAAATCTTTTCATATTTTGACTTAAGAAGCAAATAAAATCTTTGCGTATTCATATGGCTTGAGTTCCTTCGGGAGAATTAATTCAGGTGAAATGACTCTAGCTTTAAAGGATATATTAGAGATCCGTTTAGGCCTCTGGTATAGTTTGCTTACTTCTGAAAGAACTGGGAATAAGTCAACCGGAAATTATCGGTTGTTGGTTCAAAGAGACTGGGATTGGATATGTTATTCGAAAACCACTTCAAACCAACATAAATGTTCGAACGAAATACATTTTGATGATGTTACAAAGTTGGATTTCTTTAATGTGCAAGGGCTACTTGCTTCTAATCCTGAGGATGATTCCAAAATAGATGTAGTGGAGAGGTAGTGCCTTCGAATTCATTCAGACCCAGAACGAAGGTGCATGGATGAATTCTGGCATTGCATTTCTACTGGAAGGATAGTGTTAGCATTCAAAATTAGAATTGCTAAACGAAGGTAAATCATTTCTCATAAGCCTCACACCCTGAAAATGCTAAAACAGGGCAGATGCGGTAGGGCTATATGGTCACTCCAATAAAGGTTTGTCATCGCATTTTTAGATTATCATATTATGGATTTGGTTGTGCATGAGAGCTCTCTATAAACGTTAGAAACAACCGAGGTAATGACATATTCAGTACTATCCGGTCAGGTGCAGGTTGGTACTATGTTGGTAGGGTTGCAAAGGTAACTGCAACCTACAGTACATTTTATCTAGAGGTGCATTACTTTTCAGAAGGCAATCACTTACCTTGCAATTTGTAAGAATCGATTCTCTAATAAGTGCCTCCAGTGTTCGAATGTATACGTATTATTTTTATGATGTACATACATCACAGCAACTTGATTATCAGTATTTTAAACCACAGATATTATTATAATATCACTGAATTTTTATAATAAACTGGTTTGGTTATCATAAGGGAAAAATCTGTCCGCATTTATGTAACGACCCGATATTTTCAACTATTCGCATCCATACATGCCGGACTTGAATTGCTCAAAATATGAGATTGTTAATTTAAATTTGGGAAAACTCAGCATATATAGTAAATAAATCAATCACAGAATCACAGACACAGAGTAATATAATAATAACGCAGCGGAATAAATAAATAGTAGTTCATGAAGCTACTATATAAACATCAGAGTTAGAAATAAAATATAGCATAGTATCTCAAATACAGTGAAGTCTCGAATACAACATATGATATCTCTGAACAAATCAACTGGAAAAGCTGGGAGCTGAAATAATAGTTGGATCTCCAAGCGAAGCTCCAAACTCCAAAGGCCAGTCTCAAATGCTGAATTACTCAGTCTGACCCGAGCGTAAAGCAAAACACAAAACACGCGAGTCAGGATTAACATTTTTATATCAATAAATCCAATTCAAGTGAAATATCAACTGAAATACAAATAACTTAAGGATGTTTGGGACTACCATCCTCTAAGGATCCGTGGAACTATTTACTACGAAGAAATATAAGCTATCAACAACCAACCATTATTACAATACCGTGGTCCTTTCAAAATAATTTATACTTCAAACCCAAAGTATAATTTCCATTTCAATTATATATTTCCTCAATTTCAAAAAGAATTGATTCAAATCAACTCGAGTTCCAAATTCCAACTTATTTCAATCTAAATTTTTCCATTTTAATTCAATTCAGTTTCTAAATAACAAATCAAATTATATTGATTTCAAATACAGATCTGTATCACAAAATAAGCCATTTAAATCCTAATATATTCCTTATATTTTATTTAAACGAGAGATATTCATTAAATTACTTAAATCAAGACCAAGGTATAAATCATATCTTAAATTTCAATTTCAATAAGTTTCAAATCAGTTTAATTAAATAAAATTCTTTATTGAATGCAATTTCAACTAAATTCAAATTATCTTTCCAACCTTAACTTATTCAAATTATTACCAAAATCTATTTCGAAATATAAATTTAAATAAATACTTAAACATATAATATGCATTAAATCAATCTTAAATTAAATTATATGTTATTATTAAATCTATATATAAAATTTCCATTTATATATAATATTTTAAGAATCAATATTTATTAAACCATATATTTCTTTCCAAAACCATGGAAATTATTTTCAAAATATCTATATATGGACCAACGGTGTCTGTATATAATTTCCTATCCTACGGTCAAGGGATACAGATATTTATCATTTCAATTCGTAATTTAAATATAAACGGGTAGATATCATTTCGACCTGAAATTCCAAATTCAATTCAATTGAAAATCGTTTGGGTTTATCATTTCAACCCATAACGAAATTCTCCTATTCTATAGTCCGTTAGGGTATGTATCATTTCAACCCATAGTCAGTTCTAAACTACAGGGAACTTGTAGAGTGATAACGGATAATATAATAATATAACAAGCATATATCATCAATAATAGTATAATATAAACAATAGGATATGGTGTCATATCCCAAAGGTGAATAGTTACAGATAATAGCATAAATATAAAAATTTAAATAACTACAGTAGCATATTTCAATTATCATTTTAATTGAAATAAAATTTAGTAAATACAAGAATGTTATTCGTGAGTGATTGCTCACCTTTCGAGGTTAGGGAAGATAGACAATGCGAATGGATGCGAATTGTGGATCCAAACACGAATTCAAAAGAGAAACAAAATGGGCACGAATTCGACAGATATAGCTGATAAAATAGAAATCGATGAAAACAGGATAATCAGTTTTGATATACACCGAAAACATATACATTATTATTATATTATATATATTGCATTTAAAATAAAAATAAATTTGTTTTATTGAAATCAATATATTTTATAACTCGTTAGGTTATCTATAGAAACCTCTATTTAAATAACTATTATAAATCTTTACAACATAACGGACTACTATCTCATATATATATATATATATATATATATATATATATATATATATATATATATATACACACACACACACACTTAGAAAGTTGTATAAACTTAAATCACATGATATACTTGTATATAATATTACATATATGACCAAATATATATATCATGCACGAAATATATGACTAACATATGTATATTAAATCAATATATAAAACATAATATATTACTTCATAAATATAGATATATAGCAGACTCACTTATCACAAATATAATATAGCCGAGGCCTTCATATGCTAACAACAGCTTTAGAAATATAAATTTGTATATAAACTATTGTGTATATATACTAATATAAATTCTTATATAATATAATATAAAACATAGTATACATATATATAACCAAGCCACCGGCATACAAAGGAATATAAAAAAAGCATGTAAATATATACAACGCAACCTGCAATATATATACTTACGTGAATTTTAGACCAAATATAAATAAAAGTTGCAAACAAAAATATTAAAATATATAACCCATATAGTACTTTCTAGAAACTAATATTTGTAAATATACACGTAAGCTAATATGCGAAATCTTGGTACACCAGATATTTTAGGCATACAAAAATTCTTCTGCGACTTATATAATTACTTGGAAATCGATATACATATTAAAATATACTTTATATATATGAGAGGAACTTGCTAAAAATCAGATGCAACTTAATATATTACAGGCCCCTACCCCATATACACATAATACAAAAGATAACAAGTAACCCCATATCTTTATATAATAAAATTCTATAACAGCAGCCAAAAGATGTACATATTATTTTATAAACTTGTTATATAACTTATCTATATAAACATATAGGCTACATACAATACTAACAAATTATGAGCCTGTACCACTAATATATGCAAAATAACAGTTTGCCTAAAGCTTATATTTTTTTTCTTTTTTTTCAAATTTAAAACATATTTCAAAATAAATCAATATATGTATATATACTCACTTTAAAATCAATGTTATTATAACATATTTATATATACTAAAAACAATCAATATTACTATAAATATTTACATATAGCAAAGCAGCTTCAATATAATACCCACATGATACTTATATAAAATCAAGCAAACTGAAGCAATCCTATATATACTCAACACTTAAACTAAAAATAACTGTTATATAAATATTCCTTAATTTTGTATAAAATATATATTAGCAATCAACAATTATAAACAATGTAACAACTAATATATATATATATATATATATATATATATATATATATATATATATATATATATATATATATATATATATAATAGGTAACAGTTTATAAAAGTACTTTTATGTATGAAAAACAGCAGATAAAGTATACACACACACTAATATAGCGACAAACAGGCCTTAATACAACAATATATATATATATATATATATATATATATATATATATATATATATATATATGAATTCGCATGATGTAAAATCCAACAGATACTTACCTACCTATATACTAAAGAAAAGAATACCAAGCAAAAAGGGAACAGACGATGGGGAGAGGCACTACTGAGATATACGCTGGCGGAGAGAGGCTCAGGCGTGGAGGGAAAGGTGGTTAGGGCGGAGGACGATAGGCAGGCTACGGTTGGCGCTTAGAAACGAGGTGGAGTTATAGGCAATCGAAGGCTAGCTGCGAAGGTGGTTTCGAAGCAGGGCAGGTTGGAGGGTGTTAAGGCACTGGTTTGGTGGCGACACTCGGTTAGAGTAACGGAGCTGCTGCCACGGTGACGCACGTGTCTGCGAGCAAGGTGGAGGTGCGGGGAAAAATTTAGCGTTGGAGGCCGGAAGATGATGATGGCCTCGGCGGTGAGGGCGGGGATGGAGGTGACGTTTGATTCATTTATAAAGAAGAGCTTGGCAAAAATAGAATAGAAAAGTGAGTCAGGTGAAGAAGTGAAGATGGACCCAGGGACTGCTTGGGTTTGATATAATATATTTTCATTTGAATAGAGAAAGGAAGAGATAGAGCATTGAATATATAAATAAATCAATTTAATACGAAGGAACATAATAATAAAAGCAACTGAAAAGGAAAGGAAATGGAGTAGTCTTGCATTGATTCAGCTAAAATATTTAAAGCAATTAATATTTGCGTGAACAGCACGTTTCAATATTTGGAACCGAAGGAAATTGAAAAGTTAAAAGTGGTACCGTTTCAACGGACCGTAATCAACGTTTCCGCCACGTATTGGACCTCAAAATACAGATATAAATATACCGCTAAGATCACTACGATGAGACGACCAAAACGGTATACAGATATCAGTGGTACGATTATCCCATCAAAAATCGATAATCGGTACCGATATACGTTGCTATTCCGTATTGAAAAATTCAAACGGAGCTAGAAACGTCCGAATTTCGTAAAACGAATTTCGCAGTCTTATTCAGAGTGTTCTAAATAAATTTTATCATGTTGACATATTTAGATTTCGGAAAACTTTTAAATTCAGCTTTTATTAACTGATTTAAATTGAAATAAAATTTCACAATAAAATAAACTTCAATATTATTAGATGAAAATTTACCAGTTGCTATATTTAAATAGACGTGTTCCAAATAGAAAAATTTTATTTCAAAATATCACGATTTTAAATTTCTCAAAAATTCAATTAAATACGTTATAATTTTTTTTAAATTTACGGGTTGTTACAGTTTATGTGTGGCATAGTCCTACCAGATACCTTTATTTTAGAATGGTTTTTAAGTGAATGAATCAATATGATTTGATTGAGCTTTCTCACGTTGATTTCCCAGATTGATTCGAGCATTATTTTTCTTATAATGCTAAGGTCAGTCCGAGCATATTTTCCATATTTAGCTGGATGCTTTGGAGCTTTCGGGTGACAGGCTGGATTTTTCAAGATATATTCACGTATCTTATATTCTTCCACTGTTTTGTTGTTCTTGATTTCTGCCCGTATTTATCAGCAATTGTAAGGACATATGTTATAATTGTTCAGGTTTATAATAGGTTAGTGCACTCTTATGTTTTGTATATAATAAAGGTAATTTCCTTTTGTAAATATTGTGTACTTTATATTTCTCATCACAATGTGAGATTATATTCTGTCTTTATTTTCTTTTACCCCAACAAGCCATCTTTCCGGCACTTGGATGCTTGGTACATGAAAACCATGGATGTATTAGTGTCGACTTTTGATGGTCGAAAAGATAGTGCACTTATTAAATTATTCTCTTTGTCATGATATGATCGAAACAAGATCACATCCAAATGAATCTAAAGAGAGTGGATGATAAATATTTTGTTAAAAACTATTTAGTGGGAAATATATACGCAAAGAATTGTTTCAAAAAGGAATTTGAAAAGGAGAAGTATTTTGTAATTACCTAGTTCGAATGACTCGAAAGTGATTAAAAATGGGCATGGGATGAATTCGGATGTCAAACACTTCTTATAACAACCAGCTTTTTCACACAATTCAAGCAGAAAATAAACCACGCATGTCCAACCCAAATTGAATGAAAAGAAGGATAGTTATGGAGAAGAAAAAAAGAAGAAGAGGATAAAAGAAGAAGAGAAAAGAAAATTAAAACAACGTAGAATCTCACAATCGCAATGGAACAATATATAATATAATCTCAATGATCTTTACAAAAGAGAAGCTATTATATACATACATCCATCAGAGTACAACAAAAAATCAGAATCATCGACTTGGAAAGTTATAACAACATGTCTTCACAATTGCCAACAATTTCAATTACAAAGCAGCGGAAAATAAATGTATACACGAGTATGACTTGAAGACCTCCAACTCATCTCCTAAGCTCTAACGCATCTAAAGAAACTTGTAAATATGCTCAGTCTGACCCAAGCATTATCATAAAGTAACACACGAGTAAGTCTGAAAAACCAGCCTGAGAAAGTATGCCCAATTGGATTTTAAAGTTATAGAAAACCTTTCAAAATCAAAAGTATCCCATAAGATCATGCTGCACATAAACACGGATGAGTTTTTACCTTATGTTAACCAAAACATTTCATATGAATTCTATGATATTATAATAGTGTTTAAGACTCACATACATATTAATCTTACCCTAAATTGTTACATTAATTAAACCAGCATAATAGGTATACAACTTAAACCATAAAAAATCGTATTGGATAATAGATTTCATATAATGACCGGGCTACTGGGGTATCGTCCATCACGGTGCATCTCAAGATAAAATAACACCGAGGTTGAACCTATCGATCCTCGCCAACACAAAAGCAACATACCCCTTATGGATAGTACCGAATATGATCACACCTCCGTTAATGGGCCTCGAAGCATACAATTTGAGAGATAATATTGACTCTAGATAGGGATGGTCATACCCTACTTGAAAGTGACCCACTTAGCCCTGCTGGATCTCCCATGTTTTAGTCATTCCTGGTTGATGCGGCTTGAGGCAATGTTTTACCTATTATACAGCACTTCCCACTTAGAATGCTAATACTGCCGTCCAGGCAACAATGCAATACCAGCATTCATCCACACAAGCTCGTTTTGAGACTAGATGAAACACTTGAGAGCTCCAGCTCCAAATTCCATCGTCTTCAAGATGCATTCACTTCGAAACACACTTGTTTCATTGAAGTGGTTTTCGGATAACATATCCAATCCCGGTCTCTTCGAAAACAACTTCTCGATAATTCTCAGTAAACTCAAATCCGGTTCTTTAGGAAATAAATAGCCAAAGATAAGAGCAAAATCACCTCCTAACCGTTAGTAGATGGATTTCCATATCATTATCCTAGGAGGACGAAACGAGATTTATACACATAGTATAGTGATATCGGAGATGATTGTGCCATATAGCTCACACATTTCTCCTAGATATTTCCAAAGTTACTTTTTGTGTCCATATTCGATAGTCGGTTATTTAGCTATCGAGTAACAAACATTCAATCAGGGATTTAATTCCATAGGGCAAAACAACAGTTGGTTAAGAACTAAGCAATGCTAAGGCTCTTTTAATAATCTTTCATTTATCAAATTCACTTCGTAATTACTCGAATAAAAATCTTTATATATATATATATATCACAAATCCTTATTCTCAATGCTCATTAAAATATCCATATACTTATCCCAACACTATAAGTATATTCACAAAACTGAGAAAGATTTCCTTTCTATATAATTCAAAAATCATTTACAAATCCTTTGTCAATATAAAAACATTTATAAACCCATTTATCACCTTTAAAACCATTTATAAATATCATTGCTCAATTCATTTATAAACCTTTTTATAAATTCATGCAATTATTTATAATGCTCTTCTTATAAATTTATAAACTATATATAATTTTCCTTTCATAATTATCTAAAACCAATACATTATAAATGATTCTCCTTTAAGTCTCCAAAACTTTTTTATAATCTTCTCTTATAAGCACAAATCTTTTTACAAAACCTTATTTATAAATCTCGAAAACATTTATAAATAAATAATAATCATTCACTTTAAACACTATTATATAATATTAAATATTATAAATAAACAAATAATAACTTTAAACATCTTTAGAATAATAATTGATAAATTTCAAAACATTTTAAACAAACTATAATAATTTTATGTTCAACATTTTTATAAATAAAAATAACTAATTTCCAAGAATATATTGATAAATAATCATTCTTAATTTCAAACCATGTCATAATTTAAATAGTTAATTTCCAATTATTTAAAGTATTGATAACCAGCTTTGAAACAATATTAGTGTAAATAAACAACTTTTTACAACATAAACATATTTCTTTAGTAAAAACTCATACTTAACTTTCCACATAATTGTTTCCATATTTATAAAGCTATATTTATAAATCTCTTCTATTTTATGAAACTTCCTTTCATAAAATCTCTTTATTTATGAACCCTGTTTATAATTCCATTCCTATATAAATCTCACTTATTTTAACCATTTTTAACCTTGCTCTTATAGGTATACATTTATTTTATAAATTCCTTTCAATTTATAAAATATTGTTTAACAATCTCAAATTTACCCTCATCTTCCATTCCAAAGTAGAATCAACTATTTTCTAGAACACCATTCCATATCTTATAATAAATCCACCGTTTGATTTATTTCTCCAATCTATTAAATGATAATAGTTTTCTTTTCATTTATAAAACACTGTTTGTAAGTCCATACTTTTACTAACAAAAATACAATTTTACAAATCTTCACTTCGTTTTTACAATATCACTTTTGTAAATTATCATATTATAATTAAATTATATTATATGTGTCTACATATATCACTTTATATAAAATGGTTGATAAATATTTATCTTAAAATATTTCTACTTTCTTTTTAAAACCACATCCCTCATTATAAAAGACAACTAATTTTAAGATTTTTAAAAATCTTTGTCCACACTTCAAGAATCTCTATTTAAAATATTTTAAAAACCATTACTTTAAAAATATCTAAAAGTCATTCTTTTTATTTACTTTAATTAAATTCCTTATCTTAGTAATTCAAGAATTTTATGAACACGTATATATTTTTGAAATCACTCAAATTCCTTTTTGAAACTAAATCTTCATTTTAAAATATTTCAAAATATTAAAAATATGGCTCAGTGTTACTATGTCACCAATTAGGGAAAATTCTCCATGCCATCAATTATGGCATCCAACAGATCGTATAACAATTTATATGAAAAATAAAATCAATCGTGTTAGGAATCTTATTGGATCCCTCCAACCTATCCCTCTACATAACATATAGTATATAATCAGAAAATATAAAAATCAACCACTTCGAGGTGGGATCGTATACAAAGGATCATCCGCTCTTACATGAGAACGTAATAGGGCTTATCCGCTCCAAGGGAGGAAATATATCCAAACCAACAATATAATTTAGTTAATTATCTAAACAATCAATAACGACCAACAATAAAATATTCAAACTCCAATCAATAATTTTATTGACTATAAAATATTTTCTGATTAACCAAAACGGCATGATTAACTCACAATTTTCATTTCATCGCCAGTTTAGACTAAAACCTAATGACCATTCGACTTTAGCATAAATTCCAACAATCTCCAACCTCATTCATTCCAACTCCATAGCATAGTCTTTGTCTATACGATCCCAATGCAACTCGTCGCGTTCGATTTGGACCTTATATGAATGAGTTTTAAATTAATGATCGTACGAGATAATTAAATTAATTCAACTTAATTAATTTAAACTTTTAAAACTTAAACCTTTTGCACTCTTTCTATCTCATAAGTGACTTCTTCCTAGGACAAGCTTTTTTTTAAAAAAAATCGATGGTCGAATCGCGCAATCCAAGTTCGCTGCCCCTCCACCTGTGCCATCACTGCTCATGCCGCTGCGATGTCGTGCCATCTACCACGCATCTCGCGCATGCACTTCGTGGAACCCAAAACCACCACTCGTGAATGCAACTCCATAGCCGCCCCCTTGGTTCTTCGATCAACGACCCAGCGTTGGGAAGTTCGTGGAGTTGAGCTCTACGATTTGCTAGTAGGGGTCGAAGCTTGAAAGTGGACGGGGTGGCTTCGATGAACCATGTCCATAGGATGCTAAGGTTTTAATGGCGGTTGGGTTATATGTTTATGGTTTTAGTTACAATTGAAAGGGATGGATGTCCTTTTATAGAAAAATGGTACGACAATATTCATCCGTGAAGCTTTTGAACTCCAAATGAAGCGTGTCGCCTAACATTCTATATGTTCTAACCATATTTCGAATGCAATGGAATATATATTGGGAGTCAATTCCATCATATTCAGAAGTTAGCCTTTCAAAATCAAATTATATTAATTTAAATTACTTTAATCAGTTTTTATGCATTTTGAACTCGCACAACCAAATGATACATCCAATCGTCACGAAATTCGATGGCATATAATAATTCACTATTACAGATCCAACGAAATTAGTTTCGTCGAAATCTAAGAAAGTGCCCCAGATGGCTATTTTTATACGTTAATTAAAACGAGTTATTATAAAAATCAGTTTAATCACTTTTAATTCCAATTTAGAAGTTTACTATCTTCCCTCTTATTCAAATAGAATTTAAAATCAACTTTCAAAATCATTTTTGTTCACACTAAATCCAAGATTTAATTATTTAAACAATTTCAAATAATAAATTAATCCACTTCATTATCAAATAAATCGCTACATTTAAATTTCGTTTTATTAACTTATAAAGTTAACTTTTCAATATTTAAAATCAATTAAACATTCCAAATTCAAATGGATGAAATTCTAGGTTGTTACATTCTCCCCTAGTTTAAAGAATTTCGTCCTAGAAATTACCAAGCAAGAAAAATTCCCCAAACCGATTAAATTTTCAAAACCAATTAGTTGAAATAGATCATAAAATTTATAGGTCCTTTAGATTCGTCCACCTATAACAACTAATTTCCATTGATTCATTTATTCCAAGTTATAACTCGAAATCAAATTTTAGTTATCAAAAATTTTCCAAAATTCTAAAAAAATTCTAATGCCTTAAATTTATGAAAAATTTCAAAAGCGTCTCCTTTGCGCGGCTCGATTGGAACTTTTTTTACAATTTGTATATAATCATAAATATACATCTCATCTTCAAGGATGAGGCATCCCGTAGGGAAAATATAAAAATATGGTATGTAATCCGAGATGTGTACCATTTTATTAGCATTAGCAAGCAGATAAAATCAATATAATGGGAAAGCAAGCTCCTAATGCTAAGCATACGCCACCTGCACCTACTAATCACTCAACAACCAATGAGAACATGTATATAGAAAGCAATATCAATTTATGTAACGACCCATAAATTTCGATAGTTAAATTGATTAATTTAATAAGATTTTTGCAATTAAATTTAGAAAGAAATAAAAAAACTTTATAACTTAAAATGAAGTGAATGTTAGAAATGAAATGTAGCAATGGTAATTAAAATTAATTATTGACAATTGGAGCGCAATCGCAATAATGAAATAGTGTAAATTGTTGCACTTGGTTATAAAATTGACAATAAGTAAATAAAAGTAAGTATTGAATTAACCAATGAAATAATATATGGATTAATAGTAATTGAATGCAAATTAAGGTAATAATGTTAATGCAAGTTGATAAATAATTAATTTAGTGCAATCTCAATTAATTGAAACAATTGTAAGGTTATAATTGATTGTATTTAGTAAACTGGGAAATAAATTCAAAGTTATATTAATTGATGAAATAATACGTAATAAATTGTAATTTGATAGAATCAATGCTAGATATGTAATTATGTTAATTGTTGGTTGATAATAAAGTATGAACGGGATTAAATTAGGCAAATAATGGTAATTATTAATTGTTTATCCATTTACTTAATTTATTGAATTAGATCTAAATCCATTGCAATTAAACATAACTAAATACTAAGTTAATATGAATTTAGTTGATGACTATAAACCATTAGGGCAATTGGATATATAGTAATGTTAAATTTATCCAGAAGATAATGATTGATTGAATAAAAAGGAATGAGAATCAAGATTTATTAATTTAAATTTAATAATTGGATTAATTGAAATTAAATGAAATTTAATATTTAAATATCACGAAAATAGAAATTAAGATGAAATTGGGAAATATTAACGTACCAAGATATAAATCAATGTTAGTTATATCCTTATTGTAATAAAAGACTTGAATAACAAGGTTTAAAAATTTAATAAATGGATTTTGGAGTTTTAATTTATAGTAACTGAATTTAATGAAATTGGAAAATAACACTGAGATTGATGAGTTAATCGACTTTAAATTGACATCTAAAATTGTTTAAGTTATTCTAAATGATTAAGAAATCAAAAATGATAGAAAGGGTAAATAATTAAATTTAAACTGAAAAAGTGATTTAATTAATTATTTATTAATTTAATTTAATAATTGGAAAATAGCAATTTTGGCCACTGACTTGGATTTCAATGAAACCAGTTTCATCGGATCTATAACGGTGAATTATTGTAGGATTTCAAGTTTCGTAACGATCAGATTGGTCGTTTGATCGTACGGACTCGAAACTCCTTGAAATCAATTTGAAATAACTTGATTTTAGCATAACTTCTTCATACGATGGAAATAGGACATGAAACCTACTCTATTGCTTTAAAATATTTTAAAAATCTATTTTGATATATCGGATGACCCATTTTTGTTCCAGAGTCAAAACGAGCTTTTTGGGTCGTATCGTTCAACCTTTAAACCAATCCAGCACATTCTTTTTTCAGCTCTATCTATAAATAACTCGCTATAAACCCTAGGTCATTTTTTATTCCTCATTTCTATACGTATAATTTCATCTGCTCCTCCTCATTTCCAATGGCAGACAAAACCTAATTTCCAATTGCAATTTCAAATCAAAACCAAATCAAAAATTTCAAACTCCTCGGAAAAAATTCGAAAAATATATATATCAAGGATCTCATCAATACGAATCTGCGTCAGGTGTTCATTTTTGCAAATGATGCTCGAATCATTTGAAAAGCTCAGTCAAAGCTCAATATTCGTGTAACCCTAAATTAATTTTGGGTATTTTTGATTCGTGAATATTTTAGCAAAATCGGAATATGGGTTTTGAAGAGTGCATCATGGGGAGTCGATTGCCGGTGGTCTCATGACCTAACACTACCGAAGACGGTCGAAAATGGCAAACTAGGGTTCAAAAACACTAGCTTTCAGATGGCAGCGCGCGGCAACTAACTTGACCGAAGGGGGTGAGCTAGGTGGAGGATGGGAAGACGAGCACAATGGTGGCTACGGCATGACGAACGGTGGTTGAAGGCGGTCTAATTTCATGGTCAAAAGGCGGAGATTTAAACGTGAATTGGGTTCGAATGGATCTGGAGGTTTGCGCGGTAGTTCATGTTGGTGACGTGGCATTCCTCTATTGGGGTTCGTTTTATTATTTATTTAATTTAATTTAAAGTATAAAACGTTCTAACTAGCATAACTTTCACATACGAAGTTCGTTTAATGTGCCGTTTCCTCCACTAGGATCGTATTGAAATTTCTGACATTTTAACTCTGGTTTGGACGAAATCTTTGGCTATTTGAATTTTGGGATTATTTTGAATTTAAATTCAATTTAAATTCAAAGGTGAGTGTTTTAACCCACTCACAATTTCAAAAAATTTTGTGTTTGTTATTAGGAATTTATGATGTGATTAGGAATTTAGTTATGACTGTTTGGCATATTTTGAATCATCATCTCAGTTTATTTTACTTTATTTGGATAAAATAATTATTTAATTTATCATTGAATATAAAATGCCAGTAAATACCTGCTATTTATTATCTGTTCTATACTAATGTTATTGATTGAATTGGATGATGATGGTGATAAATGTTTGATGATTGATATTGGATGAATGGATGTTGTATTTTATATTGTTATAAACTACAAGTTGTTATGGATTTTTATTTCATTCGGGATTGCGGTTTTAAAATGATATATAATCGTATTTATGTTTTAAATTACGGATTGAAATGATAAGTATCTGTATCACTTGACCATAAGATAGAAAATTATATACAGACACCGTGGTCTATATATAAAAATATTTTGAAATGGTTTCTATGGTTTTGTAAAGAAATATATAGTTTTAGATAAATATTAATTTTACATATTATATAAATGTTATTTTATCCTTGATTTACGCTATGTATAATTTGTTTTAATATAAATAAGCTTAATAATAAGTTTGATTTTTTATTGAAGATAATATAATTAAGTATTTAAATTATATTTTACTGTAGAGTTTATAATGGTTTAAATAAATTAAAGTTGGAAGATAAATTTGAGATTTATTTGAAATTTCATTTATTTAAGAATTAAACTCAAATAAGTTTGATGTGAAATTTATTAAATTTGAAATTTTAGAAGGTATGATTTTTATAACTTGATTTTGGTTTAAGGTGAATTAAATGAATATTTAAAGTATAAATAAATTGAAGGAAATATTTAGTTATTTATAATTTGAGTTTTATTTAAGTGATAATGGATTTATTATGTAAAATATTTCAAAACTAGATAATAGAAAAATTAAATTGTTGAATCGTAATTACCTAACTTAGTTTCAAAATTGTTGAATACTCAAAGTTTGAAATATATTGAATTTGAAATGGTTTATGCTGTAGGCCAAATCTATTTCGAAATCAATAAATTTGGAATAGTTTATTTCGAAACTGAATTGAATTGAAATTTATGATTTGGGATCTAGTTAAATATAAAATCTAGAAATTCGAGTTGTATTGGAATTAATTTGTGAAATTGAAGAAGCTATTTATTATATAAAGTATTTTAAATATTTAAACCACTTAAGTGGTGGAAGTTATGTTTCAAAGTTATGAGTTTCAAAGTATTATGATGTGCAAGTGTTATATTTTAAGTGTTTGTGATTTTGAAGTGTTATAACTTTGAACGTGCTATGATCTTGGAAAAGATACATTTGAAGTGAAAAATGATAGCGTATTGATATGGTTTTGAAAACACTGTGATATTTTGGTTTTAGAGTATAAACTATTTTGAAAATGAATGCGGTGTTATAATAATGGTTGGTTGTTGAAGAGACCGGGATCGAATATGGGCATACTTTCTATCGAAACCGAAAACCACTTTAACTACCGTGTACGCTGTGGAGATTCTAGAATGAAGTAGGATGGTGGCGACGTCCTTTGAGGTATATACGTGGACCCGACTCCTATGAGTTGGCATAAGATGGCTAAAACATGAGCGATTGACGGGCTAAGAAGGTAGCACATTTTATCAGACACACTCCTTCGATACCATTCTATTGCTTTGTGATTGATTGAGGCCCTTTTGATTTTTGGGGTGTGGCTCGAGGTGGGCGGTATTAGCTGCTTTGCATTACCACCGGTCTGGAAGCATAATTGGTATTCTACCCTAGCATTGCCTAGTTGTGCCGTGTCGCATTACCACCGGTCTGGAAGCATAATTGGTATTCTACCCTAGCATTGCCTAGTTGTGCCGTGTCACCTATCCATTGCGCGCCTTATACGATTTTGGTTTTGTACCATACCTATGGAGTGCCTTCTGACGACGCCTAGTACGGGGGAGATCACAGTACTGTATGGACTATAGGAATACAAAATGGTATTAAGGTGGAAAATGCAAAGCCTTAACGCTATTTTGAATTTATATTATACTTTACTTTA
The DNA here is from genome assembly GCA_030765085.1 of Allium cepa. Taxonomy (NCBI): domain Eukaryota; kingdom Viridiplantae; phylum Streptophyta; class Magnoliopsida; order Asparagales; family Amaryllidaceae; genus Allium; species Allium cepa. The sequence continues at coordinate 1,035,793,338 of CM060937.1, read as the reverse complement.
GACACTATTATAATAGCGTATATTACTACATAGTAGATAGTTTAATGGATCCTTAGGAGATGTGAATCCCGTGCATCTCTTAGTTTATTGCACTCACATAGACACTGGATAGGAGATGACAAAACCCGTAAACTTCTCCGATGTCATTTACACTCATATTTATTTACCGTTGATTTAACTCACATAAGATCTTTTAGTTCTGAATCGAGTGTTTTATCTCTTCAATTCGCTCGGGTCAGTCTGAGCATTACAGGATTTGAAGACTTTATTTTGGAGGACGAAGATGAATATATTATTATTATATACTATGTTGTTCCACTACGTCACACTGTCCCATTGTATTGTTATTTATTATTCTTTGGTATGTGTGACTCTGATTCTATGTTGTATAAGTATAATCAATTTTTTTGTAAAACGGCTTCATTAACTGTCATTTTTGATTTTATATTTTGTCATTCCGCTGTGAGATTCTGTTTTGTTTTCCTTCTTTCTTCCTTTTTCTTATTCACCCCAATAACAATTCGCCCTTTTGTATGGTTTGAGTCTTACGTGTGTGCTTTATCGCCGATTTAAAATGTACAAAAAGGAGGGATGTTACATTTGGTATCAAAGCTTTGGTTTAGCGATAAAACATAGCTTTGTGGGGTCTAACTCTTTATTGATAGGGTAGTTGTGATGCCCCACCCCAATACCCACGCTAGCCAAGAACATTACGGAGTAATGTAGTCAACTAGCATGGAGAATAAGGCTGTTGAGGAGCGACCATCCGTGTAAATCTTTGTACGAGCACCAATATGCCAGATAGTTTAAGATGCATTTCATTTCAAGAGGAAATCCGACATGCCGATACAAACTCAAAGATACTACACAGTGGCTATAATATCTTCGGAAACAAATATAGGAATAAGAATAACACAAATCAGTCACAGATAATTCATATCACAAAGGCGGAAATAGATATGAATATTACACATAAAAGTTCATATCAGAGTAGTGGTCTAACAAGTCCACAATATCACAAAAGGATAGATACAAGTGCTAGACAAAAGAATATGTATACATCAAGGAGTCTCTATCTCGAATGTATACAAAACAAAAACTACTAATCTAAAGTAGTTAGCCAAAATCAGATGATGGCCCCCTGATAAGAAGTCAAGCAGAAGCACCTATAAAATCTCAGTCTGACCCGAGTATTATTTAATAAGAAATAATAAACGGATCGGTCTAACTATAAATATCATGTAAAGTGATATAGAATAAGAGATATGACAAAATCGTTTAATAACCAAAATGCCATACTACGATAAGTATGTAATTGAAAATCAACAAGAGATTAATCAATATCACAAGAATCTTCTCAAAGATAAAAAGGAATGTCTATTCTTAATTTAATACATCAAGCCACAAATAACGACATACATACTAATGCCAATTTGTAAATGTTGGTGAAACATAAATTCCAGAAATCAACCATTAGAAATCTAGAGATTAAATAATTCGGAGCAATGACGTACAGCGTAACGTCCGATGATCCAGAAACACAATAAATAGGAACAACGACATCGTACAACGTAACGTTCGATGAACCCATGCACAATAAAGCGGAAAAACGAGGTCGTACAGCGTAACGTCCGATGAACCAAAACACAATAATATGGAACAACAACGTCGTACAGCGTAACGTCCGATGAACCAAATCACAATAAAACGGAACAACGACGTCGTACATTTTAAGATCACAAAATAATCAACAAGTTCTTTTCTCATTCTGGTAGTTTGTGGAACTTTCCGGTATTTTTGAGTTTGTCTTAGGATTATCTCCTAAGCAATCTTTTGAGTGGTGTTAAGGTCTTTTTAGTTCGACCTTGCCATCGATTTTTTATTTGCTACGAGTTGCGGAAGTTAGCATTTCATTTGCTGCATTCCGCACTCGTTATGATTCTTATGAATGACTTATTATATCATTCAGTTTGTCTAGCTTATTTCATCCATTTTATGAATCGAGTATTTTACGAATATCTTGATGACTCTATTCTTGTATTTATTGATTTTGGATGAAAATAGAAATTTAAAATTTTGCAAATCTTTTTCATAAGATTTATTTATAAGTACAATTGGATTTTGATCTTAAACGAGCAAAGAACATTCTCAAAACTTTTAAGAGATATTTTCATCATATAAAAGATGATTTTGTGATTGTATTGCCCGTTAAGTGCTTTAAGAATTCTGGTCGATGCGCTTGATCAACGTTATCGATAGGAATTTCCTAAACGCTTTGATGAGACAGTCAGACACGATATATTGACTTGTAGAAATGTAATTTTTTCTAGAAAGATTATTACATAAAGATAATTGTGATTTTGAAAGTTTTAGCTTTTCGGGAAAGAAGATTATTTAAAAGAACTCTTTTCCGGTACTCTTTCTTGTGATTCCCGAAGGGGAACAAAGATTTCACTGTTTCTACCGATGCTAGTTGAATTGGTTTGGGTGCCATTCTCTTGCAAATGAGAATGTTCTATCATTTATGATTCTAAATCATTAATGCCTATTGAGATTAGATATGCCACTCATGATCTAGTGCTCGTGGCTATTGATTTCGCTTTTAAAAATTTGGCATCATTATCTTTGGGTGAGAAATTTGTTCTCTACCCTGATCATAAATCTTTGGAATATTTATTTCCTCACAAAAAACTTAATATTGGATCGAGTTCCTTGCGTTTTATGATCTTGATATTCTTTGTATATTCCCGGAAAGGGGAATCGTGTTGCCAATGCACTTTGTTGTAAACAACAAGTGGTTGTTTCTTTGATGATGTCCAAATGGAATGATCATTTTACCAACATAGGATGTTTCAATATACTTCGTTTTATTGAGCTTCATCTCATTTCTTTATGGGCTTGCGTCCGATGTTCTTTTATGGTGTTCGGTTCATCGGATGTACCGTTATTGTACTACATCGATGTCCCGACGCTTCGGTTCATTTGACGTACCATTAGTACTGCGTGGGTGTTTCGAAATTATTCAAGCTTTGGTTCATCTGGCGTACCGTTATTGTACTACACCTTTGTTCTAAATTATTCGAGTTTCTCGTTTCTCGGGCAGACCGTTTCTGCACTACGCCGCTGCACCGTCTCAATTTTCTATTATTCATGACGTTTTCTCACGTCTTTCTACAACGGAAATGCCTTAGGGATTCCGATTCTTATGCTTGAGCCCGGTATTATTGAAGGAAGTGAAGTTTCACCAGATTTGACTTAGAAGCTATTTTCTATTCGCATCATTGCTTCGGAGGTTGAGCGCCTTCGAAATAAAAATGATCTTTTTATGAGAGTTCAATGGTTCTCAAATCCTAAGGATTACTCTTGGGAATCCAGAGAATTCATAGAGCGAACATATCCGGACTTACTTTCTCGTGCTCTTTGTGGTGAACTTCTTATTTCAAATTTCTTTTGTGTTGAATATACTTTTATGGTTGTTACTATATATTTTCTTTTTAAATATTGCGAGGACGCAATTTCTTTAAGGAGGGGAGTCTGTAACAACCCACATATTTTACGGTTGAGTATTTAAATATTTTATTTAAATATTTTATCGTTAGTCGGATTATAGTCCGAAAAGTTACTTTTTGCAAACAGTCGAATTGGGACTCGAGACCCCTTCCATTGAGTTCAAAATGCCGTTTGCAACCTTTTTGAGTATAAGCTTTGATATGTTTGGAGTAAGTTGATTTTTGCTACTTTTTCTATAGGGCATTGGGTGGGGTTCATCCCATTTGCCCAATTCTGGTTATATCAACCTAACCCCTCTCCACTTCTCTTCATTCATTCCTCATTTCCTAACTTTCTCAAGCTCAAGAGAATAATGGGGGAAAGGATTGGAAATTAGAATTCCAAGCCCTACTTCATTTGCAAAATCCAAGCTCTAGCTCCAAATTCTAAGAGAAGCCATTAGTAAGCATCACCTTCTTCTCCAACTCATTCTCCTTTCAATTTTAGAATTTCCTAAACCTAACTTAGGAAATATTTTACTTGTAAGCTTAGATTGAAGCTTCCTGGGTTGGAATTGAAGAGTGTTTGTCCTTGCCTTGCTCTATAGCTTCTTCTTACTTGTTCTTTGGGTTTAAAGGTGAGATTTCTATCTCACATCTAAGTCTATAACTATCTTTGATTGCTGGGTATGAATTCCTAACACTCAACCATGTGCATATGATTTGGATTTGGATTGATTTTGTGAATATTCCAATTTTTAGTGTTTTGGGTTCAAATCATTAAAGATTCTAACTTTGATGTTTGAACATGTTTTTGGTGATGCATCGAGGAGCCAATAGGACCGGGTAACCGATGGGCGTAATCCCCTAGCTTCCGTGCTCGACCGGTTGCAAATTGAGTTAGAGTTTGCACTTCGATGAAATAGGGTAGGAACTGCAGAAATTGCAGTTCGGCCGACCGAACCCTCTGGGCCGGTCGACCGAAGCTGTAGCCGAGACTTTCTGGCCTATTTTCGGTCGACCGACTCAGGAAGTCCGGTCAATCGACCTGCTCCTATTCTCCTATTTCCCTATTTTTCCTATTTGTTCTCGTTTGCTTTGCTTTTCCAATCTTTAATCGATTCTTCTTCTCCGATTAGTTGTTATCACCTTTGTCGACTTTGATAACTTCTATTTCTTGGAATTTTTGGGTATTTCCACTTTGGTGGATTCAGTATCGACTTCTTTGGATTTTTATTCACGTCTTTGAATGTGAATTTTAGTGATTGATTATTCCTACAATCGTTTTTGTGATTTATCACTTCAAAATATAAAGGTTTTCAATGCTAGTAGTAAATATCAAAATTCTTTCATCAAAACAATTTCAACACTATTTTATTACAAAGCTCGTTTCTTAAACCGTTTTCCAATCTACTAGCGTATACAAACCTTTACCTCAGTCATATGAGAAATCTAATTAAACGGCTTAGCAAAACAAGTGGTATGAAATGCTTGCGTTTACTTCGTCGGTTAATTCTTGGACTTGTTCGATTGAATCTCTTGTGACAATTTTCTAGTGGAGATCTATAATTTGTTCGTAAATATTTAAGTTAAGCTAGTGGTTATGGGACATGAAGCTAAGCTCATATATTTACTAGCTAGTGGTTATGGGCCAAGATGCTCTGATACCAAGCTGTGACGCCCCACCTCAATACCCACGCTAGCTAAGAACACTACGGAGTAATGTCGTCAACTAGCGCGGAGAATAAGGCTATTGAGGAGCGACCATCCGTGTAATTGCTTTGTGCGAGCACCGATATGCCAGATAGTTTAAGATGCATTTCATTTCAAGAGGAAATCCGACATGCCGATACAAACTCAAAGCTTCTACACAGTGGCTATAATATCTTCGGAAACAAATATAGAAATAAGCATAACACAAATCAGTCGCAGATAATTCATATCACAAAGGCGGAAATAGATATGAATATTACACATAAAAATGTATATCAAAGTAGTGGTCTAATAAGATCCACAATATCACAAAAGGATAGATACAAGTGCTAGACAAAAGAATATGTATACATCAAGGAGTCTCTATCTCGAATGTATACAAAACAAAAACTACTAATCTAAAGTAGTTAGCCAAAATCAGATGATGGTCCCTGATAAGAAGTCAAGCAAAAGAACCTGTATAATCTCAGTCTGACCCGAGTATTATTTAATAAGAAAATAATAAACGGATTAGTCTAACTAAAAATATCAGATAAAGTGATATAGAATAAAAGATATGACAAAATCGTATAATAATCAAAATGCCATACTATGATAAGTATGTAATTGAAAATGAACAAGAGATTAATCAATATCACAAGAATCTTCTCAAAGATAAAAAGGAATGTCATATTCATAATTTAATTCACCAAGCCACAAATAACGACATACATAGTAATGCTAATTTGTAAAAGTTGGTGAAATGTAAATTCCAGAAATCAACCATTAGAAATCCAGAGATTAAATAATTCAGAGCAACAATGTCGTACAGCGTAATGTCTGATGATCCAGAAACACAATAAATAGGAACAAAGACATCGTACAGCGTAACGTCCGATGAACCCATGCACAATAAAGCGGAACAACGACGTCGTACAGCGTAACGTCCGATGAACCAAAACACAATAAAATGGAACAACAACATCATACAGCGTAACGTCCGATGAACCAAATCACAATAAAAAGTAACAACGACGTCGTACAGTGTAACGTCCGATGAACCAAATCACAATAAAACGGAACAACGACTTCGTACAGTATAACGTCCGATGAACCAAACCACTATAAAACAGAACAACGATGTCGTGCAGCGTAACGTCCGATGAACCAAATCACAATAAAACGGAACAACGATGTCGTACAGCGTAACGTCCGATGAACCAAATCACAATAAAACGGAACAACGACGTCGTACAGCGTAACGTCCGATAAACCGAATCAAAGAGACATCGCACATTGCTAGTCTAAACCATAAAATAACCATCATCGATCATCAAGAAGTGTCAATTACAGTAAGCTAGTAAATATACGAGCTTAGCTTCATGTCCCATAGCTTAACTTAAATATTTACGAACAAATTGTAGATCTCCACTAGAAAATTGTCACAAGAGATTCAATCGAACATGTCCAAGAATTAACCGATGAAGTAAACGCAATTTCATACCACTTGTTGTACTATGCCGTTTAATTAGATTTCTCATACGAATGAGGTAAAGGTTTGTATATACTAATAGATTGGAAAACGGTTTTATAAACGAGCTTTGTATTAAAATAGTGTTGAAATCGTTTTGATGAAAGAGTTTTGATATTTACTACTAGTTTTGAAACCTTTATATTTTTAAAGTGACAAATCACAAAAGTGATTGTGGGAACAATCAGTCAATAAAATTCACATACGAAGACGTGAATAAAATCCAGAGAAATCGATTCTGAATCCATCAAAATGGAAATACCCAAAAATTCCAAAAATAGAAGTTATCAAAGTCGACAAAGGTGATAACAACTAATCGGAGAAGAAGAATCGATTAAAGATTGGAAAAGCAAAGCAAAATGAGCATAATAGGCAAAACAGGGAAATAGGAGCAGGTCGGTTGACCGGACTTCCTGAGTCGGTCGACCGAAAATAGGCCAAAATGTTTCGGCTACAGCTTCGGTCGACCGGCCCGGGGGGTTCGGTCGGCCGAACTGCAATTCTGCAATTCCTACTCTAATTCATCGAAGTGCAAACTCTCACTCAATTTGCAAACCGGTCGAGCACAGACGCTAGGGGTTTACGCCCATCGGCTACCCGGTCCTATTGGCTCCTCAATGCATCACCCAAAACATGTTCAAACATCAAAGTTAGAATCTTTAAAGATTTGAACCCAAACACTAAAAATTGGAATATTCACAAAATCAATCCAAATCCAAATCAAATGCACATGGTTGAGTGTTAGGAATTCATACCCAACAATCAAAGATAGTTATTATTATCCCACCTTTTGGTCAAGGCTGGAATATTAATAAATTGGCAAGGAATGATGGATATTGGGATTGGAGATCGATTGGAATCAAGGCTGCAATAAATGTCGTCAAAATTTAGTTGAGCTCCGATCGGGACGAAATCAATTGGAGATGATGATGAGGACTAGGAGAGGCTATGTTTCAAATTTTAGGTTAATCAGAGTTCGTATGAAGGAGATATAATCGATGCAAGGTAGAAAGAGCATGCTGTTCGTATCCATCGGCGCACAGGGATGGTTCGTATCGATACATTTCGTATCGATCAGGTAGTTGGTGTTTCGTATCGATCGGCTTCGTATCGATCAGCAGAAGTTCGACTCGATGGGGTTCGCATCGATCATGTTTTGGTTCGACTCGATGGTTTCGTATCAGGCAGGATGGAAAGAAGCGGCATGTCTCGAATCGATACTCTCGTATCGATGGCAAAAGGATTTGGCACTTTCGTATCCGTCAAGTAAAGCTTTCTTCGTATCCATCAGGTAAAGGCTTGTTCGTGTCCATCAGGTAAAACCTTGTTCGTATCCATCAGCTAAGGTCTCGTTCGTATTCATCCCAAGGATAAGGTTCGTGTCCATTTTCATGACCATTTCGTATCGATCCCTCCATACTCATTTCGTATCCATCAGCACATAAAAATCGGTATGAAATGTACTCCTGGAGTCGATACGAAGAAAGACACAAGTAGATAGATGCGAATGAACGATGTTATGAATATGAATGAGCACGAAATGCAGATGCGAACAAGGAAGATCCACGAATCCAGGGAAGAAGAGTTCAACTCGGCGCGCAGAGTGGATCAACCCAATCAACATGCCACAGAGATCGGATCGGTCCAGGAGGTTCGTTCCACGTCATCGCACAGGCGTGCTTCTGATCGAGTCGAATAGGATGGATTCGAACTAGTGGATACGAACGCAACAGCACTCGTGCAAATGCAATTCGTATCGATCATATCTCCCAAACCACTGATCCAAATGCAACGAAATTTTCATAGAAGCTTCCATACAAGGTAAGGATTGCTCATGCCAAGTTTCTGCTCGATTGGATCATTTTTTGATGGATACGAAATCACTTCGTATCGATCTCAGATCGAGTCGAAACTTGGTGGGGTCGGTCGCGTGTGCCCACTCACGTGCCAGAAAAAATCTCTCGAAGTTTGAGCACGATCTGAGCCTCCAACGCCTATAAATAACACCTTGAAGCCTATAGAAAAAGGGATCTTTTGGCCTGCTCAACGCCCAGACTCTGCCGGATTCACTTCTACATTTCAAAACAACTATTGTACTCGAAATTCATCATTGCTACTGTTGTAATCATCTGTAACCAGTAAGAGTAATCAATAAAGGATAAAGCTTTGAAGTGGACGTAGGCCAGTGATAGCCGAACCACTATAAATCTTGTGTCTCTATTCATTACTTTTGGATTATTGCTTGTAATTTGTTGTGATATGTGATTTGTGTTTGGGATATTGCTGATTTATATTCTTATTTTGGTGCTTTCACGATATCTGGGGTTTGTGACCAATTTTGGCGCAAACACTTTGGTGCTTTCACTGAGAACAACTGGCACCCACTACATCGGATCAAAGTTCAGATTTGAAGAGTTTGAGGAGTTTGGATTTGAAGACAATGACTCGAAAAACAAGGCAAAGAGCTGAGAGAAGCCAACAAGGAGGAAGCCAGAAGGCATCCTCTGGAGCAGGAGAAGGACAAGCTTCTGTCTACATCACCAGGGATTAAATGGAAGCTATGGCAAATCTTTGCAAGAGAGATTGTTGAAAAGCCAACAGGAAATGATGCAGACTTTCTTTGAGCAGATGAGAGCTGCAGGGACGCAGAACGTAGGAACAGCTACAGCGGCTGTGGATGTGGAACAAGTAGCTTGGGTTTTGGAACCTAATGGAGAACGGAATACATAGCTAGGACGTGACCAACGAGGACTTGGGGGCAGGCCCGCAGGATCCAACACAGGAGGACCTTTGGAAGGAGTTCAACAGACTAGAGCCAATGTTGCTGCTAATGAGCCACATGAAGAATATGTGCCGGAGTTCCCTCGGGGGCATGGGGGAAACCCCTGATAAACAATGCTAGATTGGTAGAGATAATCAGGAAAACCATGCGTGGAGGCTTGACAAATAGAGACTTGGAAGGAGTGAACAGGAGTCTGTTCGCTCGAGAAATCAGGATAGCTCAGAATCCACCTAAGTTCAAGCTGCCTAGCGTGGAAGTATATGATGGCAAGGCTGATCCGACTGATCACTTGATGAGATACACCAGACATATGGAAGTGTTGGGGGCATCGGAGGAAGTAATGACTCGATGCTTCCCTTTGTACTTTACGGACTTAGCTGCAATGTGGTTTAGGCAGTTGGAGGAAGGATCTATCAGGACTTGGAGGGAATTGGTGGATAGGTTTTTGGGACAGTTTCGGGTTCATATCAAGAGACCAAAGAATGTAATGACGCTAACGTCGATGAAGCAAAGGACGGATGAATCACTTAGAGCTTTTCTAACTCGATTCAATGCGGCAGTTGCTTCGGTGGATCGGCCAGATCCATCGATGGTTTTAATGGCGGCAGTGTCAGGAGTCAGGGAGGATTCGGATTTCAAGGTTTCTTTGATACGAGACCCGCCATTGGATCTCGGGGAATTCTTTCCCGAAGCTGAAAGATTCCTTCGACAAGAGGATGTGTGTGAAGATTTAAAGTTGAAGGAGGTGAATGCAATTGAGGGTGGAGGACCACCCAGCAAAGGTTCGGATAAAGATAAAGGAAAAAGGAAGTTGGACGATGATTCATGAAAAGCTAGGAAACGATGGAAGGATCCAAAGTTTTCTACATACACAGGATTGAACGAGACGCTGGAGCGGATATACCTGGATACTCGTAATCGCCTTCCCTACCGAAGGCCAGCTAGGAGAGAACCATCAGAACGGGAGAGGGCATCAGGAAGGCACTGTCTCTTACATGATTTGGACGGACATGATACCAACTACTGCAGACATTTAAAGGACATAATTGAGGAACATGTCAGGAATGGACAACTGAGGCAGTATGTTGGAACACGGAATGCAGTGGTGGAGCAGGAGCAACCACCGTCTACCTCACTCCATGACGATGTGAGGCCCAGGAATGATGGTCGATTGATTATCAATTGACTTGGATAATATGGAATAAGTAACAAACCTTTAGCAAACAACTAAGTCATTTACACATGTATGCGGACGGAGATAGCCCCTAGGCATGCTTTATATGATGATAAACCGTGATGCTATGGTTTGTGAAATTTGTCTTTTGCTTTCAGGTTGGACACTGCTTTTTCTGGTCTGGTTTTAGAGTTTGGATTGAACTCCTGGTTTTTGTTTGCTCTCTGATTTGGATTTCCCTTTGGATGATTGTTTTCGGTTTTGGATGCTGGTTTGGATTTTCTGATTTTCTGGTTTTGATTTGGATTTTGGATTTGATTTTGATTGGATTTTTATTTTGTTTTTGATAAAAGGTCATCGGGTATGGATTATGCTTGGCAAGGGGCGAGTCGCTTTGCCTGAACGTGGTAAATTGACTCATTCAGGTCGCTGAGTATGGACTATGCTCAGCAAGGGTCCTGAGTGTCCAGAACTCGGCCTAGGACTTAGGCCCCATATTATCGATTATTGTTCCAGGTCGTTGAGTATGGACTATGCTCAACAAGGGTCCGGAGAGACCAGGATTCGGCTTAGGACTTAAGCCATGGCATTGTACAACGTCCAGGGACACTGGACCAAGGTCGTCAAGTGTGGGATACGCTTGGCAAGAACCCGGAGAGGCTAGCTCAACGTCCAGGAACACTGGACCATGGTCGTCAGGTGTGGATTGCGCTTGACAAGAGCCCGGAGAGGTTATGGATTTGGATATCGACCCGAAGAGGTCCTGGATTCGATTATTGGCTATTGGATAAGGATGGATTAAGACTCGGTTGTCGAGTTCGAATGGACATGGAATTGGCTATGGACTTCGGATATTGGATTCGAAACTATTCAAAACACGCCTTCTTATCACAAGGCATGTTTTGGAGGGCAAAATGTTATCCCACCTTTTGGTCAAGGCTGGAATATCAATTAATTGGCAAGGAATGCTGGATACTGGGATTGGAGATCGATTGGAATCATGGCTGCAATAAATGTCGTCAAAATTTGGTTGAGCTCCGATCGGGACGGAATCGATTGGAGATGATGATGAGGACTTGGAGAGGCTATGTTTCAAATTTTAGGTTAATCGAAGTTTGTATGAAGGAGATATGATCGATGCAAGGTAGAAAGAGCATGCTGTTCGTATCCATCGGCGCACAGGGATGGTTCGTATCGATACATTTCGTATCGATCAGGTAATTGGTGTTTCGTATCGATCAGCAGAAGTTCAACTCGATGGGGTTCGCATCGATCAGTTTTTGGTTCGACTCGATGGTTTCATATCAGTCAGGATGGAAAGAAGCGGCATGTCTCGAATCGATACTCTCGTATCGATAGCAGAAGGATTTGGCACTTTCGTATCCATCAAGTAAAGCTTTCTTCGTATCCATCAGGTAAAGGCTTGTTCGTGTCCATCAGGTAAAACCTTGTTCGTATCCATTAGGTATGGTCTCGTTCGTATCCATCCCAAGGATAAGGTTCGTGTCCATTTTTATGACCACTTTGTATCGATCCCCCCATATTCATTTCGTATCCATCAGCACATATGGAAGCGGTACGAAATGTACTCCTGGAGTCGATACGAAGAAAGACACGACTAGATGGATGCGAACGAACGATGTTATGAATATGAACGAGGACGAAATGCAGATGAGAACAAGGAAGATCCACGAATTCAGGGAAGAAGCATTCAACTCGGCGCGCAGAGTGGATCAACCCAGTCAAGACGCCATAGAGATTGGATCGATCCAGGAGGTCCGCGCCACGTCATCGTGCGCGTGTGCTTCAGATCGAGTCGAATAGGATGGATTCGAACTAGTGGATACGAACGCAATAGCACTCGCGCAAATGCAATTCGTATCGATCATATCTCCCGAACCAATGATCCAAAGGCAACGAAATTTTCACAGAAGCTTACATACAAGGTAAGGATTGCTCATGCCAAGTTTCAGCTCGATTGGATCATTTTCTGATGGATACAAAATCACTTCGTATTGATCTCAGATCAAGTCGAAACTCTGTGGGGTCGGTCGCGTGGGCCCACTCACGTGCCAGAAAAAATCTCCCGAAGTTTGAGCACGATCTGAGCCTCCAACGCCTATAAATAACACCCTGAAGCCTACAGAAAAGGGGATCTTTTGGCCTGCTCAACGCCCAGACTCTGCCGGATTCATTTCTACATTTCAAAACAACTATTGTACTCGAAATTCATCATTGCTAATGCTGTAATCATCTGTAACCAGCAAGGATAATCAATAAAGGATAAAGCTTTGAAGTGGACGTAGGCCGGTGATAGCCGAACCACTATAAATCTTGTGTCTTTGTTCATTACTTTTGGATTATTGCTTGTAATTTGCTGTGATCTGTGATTTGTGTTTGGGATATTGCTGATTTATATTCATATTTTGGTGCTTTCACGATATCTGGGGTTTGTGACCTATTTTGGTGCAAACAGTTGTAGACTTAGATGTGAGATAAAAATCTCACCTTTAAACCCAAAGAACAAGTATGAAGAAGCTATAGAGCAAGGCAAGGACAAACACTCTACAATTCCAACCCAAGAAGCTTCAATCTAAGCTTACAAGTAAAATATTTCCTAAGTTTGGTTTTGAAAATTCTGAAATTGAAAGGAGAATGAGTTGGAGAAGAAGAAAGAGATGCTTATTAATGGCTTCTCTTAGAATTTGGAGATAGAGCCTGGATTTTGTAAATGAACTAGGGCTTGGAAATCTAATTTCCAATCTTTTCCCCCATTATTCTCTTGAGTTTGAGAGAGTTAGAAAATGAGAAATGAATGAAGAGAAGTGGAGAGAGGTTGGGTTGATATAACCAGAATTGGGCAAATGGGCTGAACACAACCCAAAGCCCTATAGAAAAAGTAGCAAAAATCAACTTACTCCAAATATATCGAAGCTTATACTCAAAAAGGTTGCAAACGGCATTTTGAACTCAATGGAAGGGGTCTTGAGTCCCAATTCGACTGTTTGCAAAAAGTAGATTTCCGGACTAAAATCCGACGAACGATGAAATATTTAAATAAAATATTTAAATATAAAATTGATAAATATGCGGGTTGTTACAGACTCCCTCCTTAAAGAAATTGCGTCCTCGCAATTCTTAAGAAGAAAATAAAGAGTAACAACCATAAAAGCATAACAACACAAAAGAAAATTTGAAATAAGAAGTTCACCATAAAGAGTAAGTCCGAACGGGTTCGCACGATGAATTCTATGGATTCCCAAGAGCAATCCTTAGGATTTGAGAACCATTGAACTCTCACAAAAAGATCATCTTTGTTTCGAAGGCGCTCAACCTCCGAAGCAATGATGCGAATAGAATATAGCCCCTAAGTCAAATCTGGTGAAACTTCACTTCCTTCAATAATACCGGGCTCAAGAATAAGAATCGAAATCCCTAAGGCATTTCGTAGTAGAAAGACGTGAGAAAACATCATGAATAACAGAAAATTGAGACGGTGCAACGGCGTAGTGCAGAAACAGTACGCCCGAGAAACGAGAAACTCGAATAATTTGGAACAACGGCGTAGTACAATAACGGTACGCCACATGAACCAAAGCTCGAATAATTTCGGAAAACCGACGTAGTACAAATACGGTACGTCCAATGAACCGAACACCATAAAAGAACATCGGACACTAGTCCATAAAAGGAATGAGATAAAGCTCAATAAAACGAAGTATATCAAAACGTCCGATGAACTTGATAAAAAGATAATTCCATTCAGACATCATCAAAGAAACAACCACTTGTTGTTTACAACAAAGTGCATTGGCAACACGATTCCCCTTTCCGGGAATATACAAAGAATATCAAGATCATAAGATGCAAGGAACTCGATCCAATATTAAGTTCCTTATGAGAAAATAAATATTCCAAAGATTTATGATCAAGGTAGAGAACAAATTTCTCACCCAAAATAATGATGCCAAACTTTTAAAAGCGAAATCAATAGCCACGAGCAATAGATCATGAGTGGCATATCTAGTCTCAATAGACATTAATGATTTAGAAGCACAAGAGATAGAACGTTCTCTTTTGCAAGAGAACGACATCCAAACCAATACGATTAGCATTGGTACGAAAGATAAAGTCTTGGTTCCCATCGGGAATCATAAGAATAAAGTATCGAAAAGAAAGAATTTCTTTTAAATAATCTTCTTTCCCGAAAAGATAAAACTTTCAAAATCACAATTATCTTTATGTAATAATCTTTCTAGGAAAATTTACATTTTTACAAGTCAATATATCGTGTCTGACTGTCTCATCTAAGCGTTTAGGAAGTTCCTATCGATAACATTGATCAAGCGCATCGAACAGAATTCTTAATGCACTTAATGGGCAATACAATCACAAAATCATCTTTTATATGATGAAAATATATCTTAAAAGTTTTGAGAATATTCACTGCTCGTTTAAGATCAAAATCCAATTGTACTTATAAGTAAATCTTATGAAAAATATTTGCAAAATTTTAAATTTCTATTTTCATCCAAAATCAATAAATACAAGAATAGAGTCATCGAGATATTCGTAAAATACTCGATTCATAAAATGGATGAAATAAGATGGACAAACTGAATGATATAATAAGTAATTCATAAGAATCATAACCAGTGCGGAATGTGGTAAATGGAATGCTAACTTCCGCAACTCGTATCAAATAAAAAATCGATGGCAAGGTCGAACTAAAAAGACCTTAACACCACTCAAAAGATTGCTTAGGAGATAATCCTAAGACAAACTCAAAAATACCAGAAAGCTTCACAAACTATTTAGATAAGAGAAATAACACTTTCCTCGTCATGAGGGCTTAAAGAATAAAATGATGCCATCAAATTGGAATCAAAATCATAAAGAAAAATAGAAATCTACTTAACAGATTAAAAATGTCGAGGATGAATAGACCACATGGAAAATAGGATATGGGCTTCATAATGATTAAGCCAATCCTTACAAAAAAATCAATTCCGAAGCCTAAGTAACGCATAACATGCAAATCGGCTCGGAAAGAAAAAATCACATAAAATAATCTCGACATCAAAACAAAGAAACAAAGTGAGTGTTGTGGATCCACCAACCAGATTCACAATTCTCAAAGAAGTCATCAAGCCCAAAATATTTAAAGAAAAAGAATCAACAAGTTCTTTTCATATAAAATAATAAGATGAACCCATATTAAAAAGAACTAGAATGGGAAGATCACGAAATAAAATAATGCCATCAAGGATTGAATGAAAAATACCTTGACCAAGAAAAATGTCACTAGGCACATTTAGCTTTCCTTCTTTCCTACTTTGAAGTTTGGGACAAGAAGATAAAAGATGACCAGGATTTTTGCAATAGCGACAAAAGAGAGGTTTCGGGCACTCCCTTGCATAATGGTCCGTGGAACCATAGCATTGTCCCCGACTAGAGGTGGAAGTCTTTGCTACCGGAGTTTGTTGCTTCACTTTCTTGTTGGGAGTGGGGCCTTTGAATTTGATAGGCCTCTTCATGTTGTTGTTGAAGTTTTGTTTGGCACCCATAACTTCAACATCACACTCTTTATCGGCCTCTTCAAGACGAAGAGTGATATCAATAAGCTGATCAAAAGAAACTTCTAGTTTCAGAAGTAATGGCTTCTTAAGATTCTTATTCAAGCCATAGTCAAATCTCTGATTTTTCTTCAATGGGGTATTAATATACTCGACCCCATACTTAGAGAGAGATTCGAAAGATGCGACGTAATCTGTCACAGAAGATTCACCTTGAACAAGGTCAATAAAACCCCATACTTAGAGAGGATCATGAACCCATACCAAGCTGTGACATCACGTTTATACCCACGCTAGCCAAGGACACAACGGGGTAATGCCGTCAACTAGCACGGAGAATAAGGCTGTTGAGGAGCGACCATCCGTTTAATTGCCTTGTGCGAGTACCGATATGCCAGATAAAAAATATAACTTGCATCAAGAGGGAATCCGACATACCGATGCAAACTCAAAGCTACTACACAGTTGCTATAATATCTTCGGAAACAAATATAGAAATAAGCATAACATAAATCAGTCACAGAAGTTCATATCTCATAGGGGAAACATATATAAATACTACACATAGAAGCGTACATCAGAATAGTGGTCAAACAAGATCCACAATATCACAAAAGAATAGTTACGAGTGCAAGAAAAAAGAATATGTATACATCAATAAGTCTATATCTCAAATGTACACAACCAAAAACTACTAATCTAAGTAGTTAGCCAAAAGTCGGGATAATAATAAGCACAGATGAGGAGTCAAGCAGAAGCACCTGTAACATCTCGGTCTGACCCGAGTATTATTTAATAAGAAAATAGTAAACGGATCAGTCTAGCTATAAATATCAGATGAAATGATATAAATAAGAGATATGACAAAATCGTATAATAACCAAAATGCCATACTATGATAAGTATGTAATTGAAAATCAACAAGAGATTAATCAATATCACAAGAATCTTCTCAAAGATAAAAAGGAATGTCATACTCTATATTTTTATTCACAAAAAGTTAATGACACACAGATTCACCAATGCACAAATAATGATAAAGCTTATCAATGTAAATCACGAAAATTGGTGAAACACAAATTCTAGAAATCAATCAATAGAAATCCATAAATCACAAAAAGGGGAAAGAGGCCTGTCACTAGAACAGGACCATGAAAACTCACCAACTCGTGTATCACAAACAATTCGGAACATCGACGCAGTACAAACGGTACGACAGATGAATCGAAAAGCTGAGACATCGATGTAGTACAAACGGTACATCCAATGAATCGAAACACAAAACAATTCGGAACATCGACGCAGTACAAACGGTACGACAGATGAATCAAAAAGCCGAGACATTGATGTAGTACAAACGGTACATCCAATGAATCGAAACACAAAACAATTCCGAACATCGACGTAGTACAAATGGTACGACAGATGAATCGAAAAGCCGAGACATCGATGTAGTACAAACGGTACATCCAATGAATCGAAACACAAAACAATCGGAACATCGACGCAATACAAACGGTATACCATTTAAATTGACAATAATCCACACATGTCAACTTAAATAGTGCAAAACACGAATCATTAATGGAGTATAGATATATAAATGAGAATCATCACAGAATCACAGAAATATAACATCACAGAATAGTGCAGAGGAAATACAACATAGTCATAAGAGTAGTTCATGAAGCTACCCATAAATACAACAATGTCTCAGATAAAATAAAATAGAACAACATAGATGTCCAATAGTCTGAATAGAAAGAGCAATACTGGTAAGATAAGATAATGATAGTCTTCGGTCTTCAGCTCTATGTAGAAACAGCAACAGCAATCCTCAGTCTGATCCGAGCATATGCACAAACAAACACTCGAATCAGGACATATATTCTTATACAGATAATATGGTTCAAGATTTGAAATAAACAATAACTCAAAGATGAATGGAATAAACATCTTTCAGGATCCGATAACTATTTATACATAATAGTGTACGATACACTGATAATGTCTAGCGGTAAAGTAAAATATCAAAATAGTGTTAAGGCGTTACCATTGTCCCCCTTAACACATTTCATATAGCATTATAGACTATACAGCACCGTAAACTCCACCGTAAACTAGTGGGATATCATGAAGTACTCCATAGGTATAATACAAAACAAAATCGTAGTGGTCGCGTATACGGGAATACAAGTACGACAAGGCACATGAGGCAATACCCAAGGTAGTGAAACTACCGTTCGCCTGATCCGGACTGGTGAGAACACATCGCCGCAACGATCGCAACACCGCGAAACAACACTCCAAATTCGAGGGTGCGCACCAATCAATCACAAAAATAAATGAGTAGTTTACGAAGAAGTGTGTACGCTCGAGGTAGCTAACCCCAATTGGCCCGGCACGGCTCCTGATTTTAGTCATTTCCACTTTGACATAAGTGTCAAGGCTATCCATTTAATAACTCCGCGTATAGTTATTAAAGTGGTTTCCGGTTTAGACAGTGAGTATGTCCCTAACAGATTCCGGTTCCTTTAATAACCTTCAAAATTCATTTACCGATTGGTCGTTTAATATATTTCAAAACCAATTCAATTTCAATTTCAATTATAATTATGAATCAACATTTCGCCAGTCATTCTAAATCAAGTTCCAAAATTTACATTTCATAAATTCGCAATTTCATTTCAAATTTCTATAATCCAATTTCAGAGTTCAATTTTAAAACAGTTCAACATTCATTTAATTTCATGTATAAGTTCATTCCAAGTCATTTATCGTTCAAATCGATTTAAACTCAATTATCGATTTCATTCGATATTCATTAAATTAATTTATCATTAAACAATTTCAATTAAATTTCCAATTCATTACATTACTTCTTAAGTTCATCTTCATTATCAAAGCTTACAAATTTATTCAATTTATATTTGTCGAATATAATTCTTTAATTTCAAATCCTTCGTTTGTCTCAATAAAGCACATTCTATTTCTTGTTAAAAAAATCCATTTCATTCATTTATTACCTCCGTTACAGATTTCAAAACTCGATTAAAGAAATTAATTTCACCTATTCAAAATTCGATTTCTCTTTATAAAGAATATTCAATTCAATTTAATTATTAAATAATTCAATCTATTCAATTTAGTTTAATCATTGAACAATTCAAAATTTAGTTTAAATCATTAAATAATTCCATCTTATTCGATTATCAAATAATTTCAAATCTTAATTATTATCATTTCAAACTCATTCATTTAATAACTCCAAACTTAATTATTGATACATTTTAAACCTAGTCGTTAATAATTTCAGACTTGATTATTAATAATTTCAACTTCGTTATTAATAATAATTCATAAAAATTTCAAAACTTAATTATTAATAATTTAAAACTTAATCATTAAATTTTCAACTTCGTTATTAATAATTTCAAAATCAATTATCAATTACTTCTAAATTTAATTATTACATAATTAAATTTAACAATATTCTTTGTCAATTACGATGTTAAAATTTGTCTCAAATTCAAATTCACATTACATTCATTCGAATTTAAATTCCGATTTATTCAAAATCTTATTATTAGTCAAATAAAACTTAATTTTGTTTAAATCAAAACATTTGACCAATCGGGTTTAATTTAATTTTCTATCCTAAATCAAAGTTATTTGGGTGTTTATCATTTCAACCCGATTCCATTTCAATTCAAAAACAAAACATACGAAGGGAACTTGCAGTGTGATAGTTGGGATGGTGTCAAAGTAAATAAACAAGCAATAGCATCCATTCACAACAATTTAACAATTTATTAAATAATCCCGAAATAATCGTATTAATTTACATTTGTTATTTATGCAAATTAATATAATTATTTCTTGAATCTACATTATCATTTCATGTAGATTAAAGATTATTACATTTCGGTTTTTCACTTGTCGTTCAATTTCAATTTCAATTCTACAACAATTATCCAAGGTCCAAAGTGACATTTATCAAATTATACGTGTCAATTTACTAATCAATATTCATCATATAAATGGGTCAAGTTTATCTAATCAAATTAACATATAAAGCGGTCAAGTTAACAAATCAAAGTTCGACATGTATAATCCAATTTATTTTGTTAACTTTCCTATATCACATTAACTTGCAAATTATTTATCAATTAACACTACAATTTTAACATCCAATTCAACATAGCATAGCAATCATTCAACAACCATACTTGTACAAGAATATAGTCGTGAAAATTAATTCACCTTTCGTGGATAAAGAAGTTGACGGCGAAGCAAGAAAAAGCACGAAAGAACGAGAATAGAGTCGGTACAGCACGAACAACGAACACTGTAATATCGACAAAAGAAAACGATATTAATACAATGAACGTTTGTATAAAATTTATAAATTATATAAATTCACTTACCGATAACGGAGAAAAGGACAAAAGCTGAAGATTGACGCTGCTGCGAGAGAACTCAGACCGTTGCTGCAACAACAACAGGGAAAACGAAAATTGGTTACAACTTTAACACATGCCTCAGCTCATATACATCCATATATAAATATGTGTCAGCACAATAAAATAAAAATATGAGTTACAAAAGCCTGTAACTCACTACCGTACGCAACAGTAAACATTTTATACTTTTTTTTGCTTTTTTTTTTTTGGAACCCAACTCTTTTCCCCCTCTTGACATCAACACATGTATACTCAATTACTCAGAGACAAGCTTCCCATACACCTTCACATGCGCCCCCCCCTTAACACGTAACTCTCTTCTTCATTTTTTTTTTGTATATAAGCCGAGACCAAAATCTTGCAGCAACCCCTTACTGCATGCATTTCTTCTTGCATTAGCAAGCTTAACACTATCCCCTGAAGCACATGCATATGCAAGCATTTCTTCACACTTTTTTTTTCTACTCATGCATCCCCTCCTCGGCTTGTTGACACCTTCTTCCAAACTCACGCACGCCACGCTCAGCACACACACCAAACATGTACACGTCCCACATATGCACGCACGCACGGGTTTGGCAACGGTGAGGTAGGGGTGTGGCGGTTCGAGTCAGACGCGGTGGTGGGCTCAGGTGGAACAGGTGGAAGAGGGAGTGGACGATGCAGGCGACGGAGGAGGTGGGGCTAGAGTGGGCGCTGGAGTGGGCGACGGCTAGAGGAGGTGGGATTTCGGTGACTGGGTGGTAGCGAGGTAGGTGACTGTGTGCGCAAGGAGGTGACGTTGCGAGTGGCTGAGATGAAGCGGAGGAGGGTGTGGTGCTCCATTTGGGTTTCGGCCTCAATTTCTTTCTCTTTTTTTTTATTTGCAGGAGTGGATATGACATGAAGAAGAAAGAAAAGAGACGAGGAGAGAATAGGGAAGTAGATACCTGATATTAGAATTGTAGAGAACAGTGAAAATGAGAATAGATAAGTGTTGAACAGTGAATAATAACAGAGAATATTAATTTTCTTCATTGCTTTGTATCCACCAATTCCCTTCGAATTCTGAAACGTCACGTATAATTCCAATGCAACCACAGCTGTCAACCGCCATAATAAATTTCTTTCAGCAAATTTTCAAATTTGAACGCATATGGGCTTCCTTGGGCTGAATGTTACTCAACCGGTCCGTCTGGAACGAAAAATTTACGCGACTATTTTATGTCGAACTCCGATTGACGCTAATAAATATATCATTATGATCAGTGCGACAAGGCGATTTCCACGGTACATAGATTATTGCGATACGATGGTTTTATAAAATTTACATTTACGCCGCTAAAATTGTACGTTTTGCAAAACAATTTAAACGGAACTGGCGATGACAGTTTTTTTTGACGAAACGGATTTTATAATCCTGATCAGAATAATTTTTACAACATAACTGTGTAAAAATATTTGGATTTTAAAGATAAATTTTACGCAGCTTTATATGGACTGATATACAGTAAAACGCGAACGAAGTTTACTGTAATAATTTGCGACGAAACTTTTTCTATGCTCATATCTAACTAGACGTATCTCATAAATAAAGTTTGGTCGTAAATTGAGATCGTTTATAAATTTCAAAAATTTTATATTAAAACGATGGATTTATAAGTTTAAATTCGGTCGGAAATTCAGGGTCGTTACAATCTCCCCCACTCAAAACTTTTCGTCCTCGAAAAGGAACGAGACGAGTGAAGTAGGAATGAAACAAGCAGAAAATCAAGGTAGATTTTGAGAAATTTGAATTATACCTGAAATTAGTAGTTCGGGGTTTGAATCCCGAATACTATCCTCAGTTTCCCATGTGCAATCTCGCTCATCTGCACTGCATTGGACTTTGACGAGATTAACCGACTTCCTTCTAAGTTGCTTTGTCTCACGATCAACTATCCGAAGCGGCTTACGCTCAATAGTCAAATCAGGCTCAATAACTATCTCTTTCAACTGAGTAGTAGGAATAGTCATAGATGGATCGTGCACAACTTTGCGCAGATGTGAGACGTGGAACACGTTGTGCACACCAGCGAACTTCTCTGGTAATGCAACTCTATATGCCAATGTTCTGACTCTTTCCGTAATCTCAAACGGACCAACAAATCTCGGAGCTAGCTTCCCTTTCCTTCCAAATCGAACAATATTCTTCAAAGGCGACACTTTCAGAAATACTTTGTCTCCTACGCTGAATTCGAGATCTCTTCTCCTTTTGTTAGCGTAGCTCTTCTGTCTATCCTGTGCCGTCTTTATTTTCTTCCTGATTTCTTCGACTTTTTCGGAAGCTTCCATAATTATTTCTGGACCAAGCACTAGTCGATCACCCGACTCGATCCAACAAGCTGGCGATTTGCACGGTCGTCCATATAAGGCTTCGAACAGTGCCATACCAATGCTTGCCTGGTTTATTACAGATGATTAATTCAAATTCAAATTCAAATATACTTATTCAAATTTGAAATCCAATTTCTTTACCTGGTAACTATTATTATAAGTGAATTCAACCAAGTGAAGATGGTCTTCCCAAGATCCACCAAAGTCAATAATACAAGCTCGGAGAAGGTCTTCTAAAATCTGATTCACCCTCTCAGTTTGGCCATCTGTATGAGGATGATAAGCTGTGCTCAGGTTCAGTTTGGTGTCCAAAGTATCCTGAAATGCTTTCCAGAATTTACTAGTGAAAATAGGATCTCGATCGCATACGATACTAGATGGTACACCATGAAGTTTAACAACTTCTCTCATGTGTATCTCCGCCAAACTCAAAGCTGTCCGAGTGGACTTGACTGGAATAAAGTTAGCGGACTTCGTCAATCTATCGACAATCACCCAGATGCTTTCGTTACCCTTTCTAGTTCTTGGAAGCCCATCAATAAAGTCCATAGAAATTTGCTTCCACTTCCATCCTGGAATTTCTAATGGTTGAAGCAAACCGGCTGTCTTTCTATGATCAGCTTTAACTTGCTGACAAGTTGTGCATCTGCTAACATATGTAGAGATATCGCGCTTCATCCCACTCCACCAATATAGCTTTTCATATTCTGGTACATTTTAGTGACACCGGGATGAAATGAAAGTGAAGATTGATGGTTTTCTCTCAACACTTCCTGTCTAAGACCATCAACATTAGGAACACAAATGCAATTATCAATTCTCAAGACTCCGCTACTATCAACATGTGCACCCAATTCATTATTAGCATTTCCAACTCTACCGAGAACTATTTGTTTGATGCGATAAAGCAAAGTGTCCTCGTATTGCTTGGCTATAATACGATCCATAAGAGCTGGGGAGACGGCGAGCTGGAATAACATTCCTTCAACAAGATTACAACATGCCATTGTTTGGTTTCTGCTTAAAGCATTGGCTACGGCATTTGCTTTCCCTGGAGTATAATTAATACCAAGATCATATGCAGCCAGAAATTCGAGCCATCGGACTTGTCTCTAGTTCAAATCCTTTTGCGAGAAAATATATCTCAATGACTTGTGGTCAGTGAATAACTCGAATTTGGTTCTCAATAGATAGTGCCTCCATAGCTTAAGAGCAAATACCACCGCAAGAAGCTCTAGGTCATGAGTTGCGTAATTTGCTTCATGGGTCTTTAACTGTCGACCCGCATAGGCAATAACCTTTCCTTTTTGCATTAAGACTGCTCCAAGACCATCACGACAGGCATCTGTATAGACTGTCAATCCTACGCTACCATCAATAACTGTAAGAACTGGGGCATATGTCAATCTTCGCTTCATCTCATTGAAAGCTGCTTCGCACTTTTCACTCCAAATAAATTTAACATTCTTTCTGGTCAGTGCGGTAAGTGGGGAAGCAATACGAGCAAAGTTTTTTATAAATCTGCGATAATGGCCAGCCAAGCCCAAGAAACTGCGGATATCTGTAGGAGTTTTGGGAGTCTCCCAATCCTGCGAATTCCAAGGATTTGAATTTAGATATTGATAAGCTGTTTATATAGAATTGACAAGTAAGAATAGAACTTACATTGATTACGGCGATCTTAGCTGGATCGACCGAAATCCCATTCTCCGAAACAATATGGCCCAGAAAATGAACTTCATATCGCCAAAAATGGCATTTCGAAAACTAGGCTTTAAGCTGGTGTCTGCGAAGGGTTTCAAGAACAAAAGCCAAATGTGACCTATGCTCTTTCTAATCTTTAGAGAAGACAAGAATGTCATCGATGAAAACAAGAAAAAACTTGTTAAGAACATCCCGAAAAACTCTATTCATCAAGTCAACAAAATAAGCTGGAGCATTAGTGAGACCGAACGACATAACTAGCCATTCATAGAAACCGTTTTCAGTGCGGAATGCTGTTTTAGGAATGCTATCCTCAGCGATTCTGAGTTGGTGAAAGCCAGTAGCCAAATCAAGTTGAGAGAAGACTTTAGCTCCATGAAGCTGATCGAATAGGTCGTTGTTGCGGGGCATCGGATACCTGTTCTTGTGTGTGAGCTTGTTTAGTTCTCTATAGTCCACACACATTCTGAGTGAGCCATCATATTTGGTGACAAATACAACTGCAGCACCCCATTCTGAATGACTGCGCTGAATCAAGCCTTTAGAAAATAAATCTTCAATTTGAACATTCAACTCTGCCTTTTCTTTAGGAGTCATTCTCCTTGGAGGAAGAACTACTGGTCGTGCACCAGGAATAAGGTCGATGCGGAATTCGATTTTCCGCGGAGGTGGTAGAGAATTAACTTCTCCAAATACATCAGAAAAGAGTTGGACAACTGGAGTAGAGCTTAGTTCATTTAGATGGGAGTCAAGAGAGAATATAAAACTCCCAGCATATTCTTGAGGTGATTTGCCTTTAACAACTAAAGGCATACTCTTGTCGTCAATAAGAGAGACAGTTCGAGTTTTACATGAGATAACGGCTTCAAACTTCCGTAGCCAATCAATGCCTAATAGAATATCAAATGCCTCGAATCCAAGAACATAGAAATCCCAAATGAAACAGTGAATGCCATGCATAAGAGTGACATATTTGCAAACCCTTTTGAGGTTAGCGGGCCCTCCAATAGGGTTGGTTACAGATAAGGAAATAGATGCAAGAGTAGGTTCCAAACCAAGTTTAGTACATAAATCAATAGATATGAAGCTGTGTGTAGCTCCGGTGTCAAATAGAACTTTAACAGGCAAGGTATGCAACATAAAAGTACTTTGTAAAGTACCTTGGTTATCCGGAACTTCCGGGGCTGGAACTTTCGGGGCAGGTGTGGAAAGAGCAAAGACTCCAGATGGTGTACCACGCTTCTCTGTTGGGCAGTCTTTCTTGAAGTGTCCAGGTTGTAAGCAGATATGACACAAATCCCTCCTAGTTATCTGTGCCGGTGGCGGAACAGCTGCGCTTTTTGGAGATGGGCAGCTACTAGCATAATGACCCTTTTGGTTGCAGTTGAAGCAAGTAATAGATGATATGTCAATGGGCTTCTTCTGGGAGTATCCAAGCCTAGTTTTCTTCTGCCAATTCTTCTTCTGTTGTGCAAAGTTTGGCTTTCTCTTTCCCGACTTACTAGCTGATGTCTGAACAACTGGAGCTTTGGAGGTTGATGTTTCCTTTGGCTTTCCCTCGTATCGAAGAGCAAAGTCCATCAACTCAGTGAAAGTTCCATGGACATGAGCAGTGAGGAGCTCGTAATACTCAGGGCGTGCGCCATGTATGAACTTCTCATTCTTAAGCAGTGGTGTATCAATCAAGCCAGGTCCGAACTTGGATAGTTCGTTGAACTTCCGTTCATACTCAGTGAAGGTCATATTGCCTTGCTTGAGATCCATAAAAGACCGATAGAGTTGGGCCTTCCTAGCAGTTGGCATCCATTGAGCCACAAAGGAATCCCTATTTACAAACGATATAAGATGAGTCAAAAATTTGAACGAGATAGAAGGAAATTATTTTGATGTAATTTAGATAGATTTCTACCTAAACTGGGCCCAAGTGATGGTTTCCTCATCGGTACGAGAAGTGACGGATTCCCACCAATCTTGTGCAGCATCCTGAAGCTGCCAAGCGGCCAACTTACACTTCTGATCATCTGTGTTCTCCAAGCCAGTAAAGATCCTCTCCAAACTCTTTAGCCATTGCTGTGCTTCGATGATACTCTTGGAGCCAGTGAATTTGACTCGGCCAAGCTGAGTATACTCCTTGCTAAGAGTGCAGAATCGAACTGCAGGAACTGGAGCATGTGGACCAGGAGCATTTCCACCCCTTCCTCCCCTAACATTTCTTCTGCTAGCCATCCTGGAATACCAAAAGTGATTTAGAATCAAAGATAGGAATTTATAGAACTTAAGGAAATTCAAATCGAATGAATTCAATAAGAAAAATGGAATCAAAGGATATGGATTCTGGAATGATTCTCCTCCATCTAGGGTATGTTCACCCTATCTCTAATGAGCTTTAAACTCCACAGGCTAAGGTTATCGGGAACCAAAGCTCTGATACCAACTGTAACAACCCGTATATTTGGACCATTTAAATTGACAATCCACACATGTCAACTTAAATAGTGCAAAACACGAATCATTAATGGAGTATAGATATATAAATGAGAATCATCATAGAATCACAGAAATATAACATCACAGAATAGTGCAGCGGAAATACAACATAGTCATAAGAGTAGTTCATGAAGCTACCCATAAATACAACAATGTCTCAGATAAAATAAAATAGAACAACATAGATGTCCAATAGTCTGAATAGAAAGAGCAATACTGATAAGACAAGATAATGATAGTCTTCGGTTTTCAGCTCTAAGTAGAAACAGCAACAGCAATCCTCAGTCTGATCCGAGCATATGCACAAACAAACACTCGAATCAGGACATATATTCTTATACAGATAATATGGTTCAAGATTTGAAATAAACAGTAACTCAAAGATGAATGGAATAAACATCTTTCAGGATCCGATAACTATTTATACATAATAGTGTACGATACATAGATAATGTCTAGCAGTAAAGTAAAATATCAAAATAGTGTTAAGGCGTTACCATTGTCCCCCTTAACATATTTCATATAGCATTATAGACTATACAGCACTGTAAACTCCACCGTAAACTAGTGGGATATCAGGGAGTACTCCATAGGTATAATACAAAATAAAATCGTAGTGGTCGCGTATACGGGAATACAAGTATGACAAGGCACATGAGGCAATACCCAAGGTAGTGAAACTACCGTTCGCCTGGTTCGGACTGGTGAGAACGCATCGCCACAACGATCGCAACACCGCGAAACAACACTCCAAATTCAAGGGTGCGCACCAATCAATCACAAAAGTAAATGAGTAGTTTACGAAGAAGTGTGTTCGCTCCGATACCAAAAAAAATGAAGAAGAGAGTTGCGTGTTAAGGGGGAGGCGCATGTGAAGGTATCAGAGCGAACACCTTCACATGCGCCTCCCCCTTAACACGCAACTCTCTTCTTCATATTTTTTTTGGTATCGGAGCGAACACACTTCTTCGTAAACTACTCATTTACTTTTGTGATTGATTGGTGCGCACCCTTGAATTTGGAGTGTTGTTTCACGATGTTGCGATCGTTGCGGCAATGCGTTTTCATCAGTCCGGATCATGCGAATGGTAGTTTCACTACCTTAGGTATTGCCTCATGTGCCTTGTCATACTTGTATTCCCGTATACGCGACTACTACGATTTTGTTTTGTATTGTACCTATGGAGTACTCCCTGATATCCCACTAGTTTACGGTGGAGTTTACAATGCTGTATAGTCTATAATGCTATATGAAATGTGTTAAGGGGGACAATGGTAACGCCTTAACACTATTTTGATATTTTACTTTACTGCTAGACATTATCTATGTATCGTACACTATTATGTATAAATAGTTATCGGATCCTAAAAGATGTTTATTCCATTCATCTTTGAGTTATTGTTTATTTCTAATCTTGAACCATATTATCTGTATAAGAATATATGTCCTGATTCGAGTGTTTGTTTGTGCATATGCTCGGATCAGACTGAGGATTGCTGTTGCTGTTTCTACTTAGAGCTGAAGACCGAAGACTATCATTATCTTATCTTATCAGCATTGCTCTTTCTATTCAGACTATTGGACATCTATGTTGTTCTATTTTATTGTATCTGAGACATTGTTGTATTTATGGGTAGCTTCATGAACTACTCTTATAACTATGTTGTATTTCCGCTGCACTATTCTGTGATGTTATATTTCTGTGATTCTGTGATGATTCTCATTTATATATCTATACTCCATTAATGATTCGTGTTTTGCACTATTTAAGTTGACATGTGTGGATTATTGTCAATTTAAATGGTCCAAATATACGGGTTGTTACAGTGGGTATCAGAGCGTTGGTTCCCGATAACCTTTGCCTGTAGAGTTTTAAAGCTCATTAGAGATAGGGTAAATATACCCTAGAATGAGGAGAATCATTTCAGAATCCACATCCTTTGATTCGTCTTTCTTATTGAATTCGTTTGAGTAGAATTTCCTTAAGTTCTATAAATTCCTATCTTTGATTCTAAATCACTTTTGGTATTCCAGGATGGCTACCAGAAGAAATGTTAGAGGCAGGGGTAGGGGAAACGCTCCCGAACCATATGCCCCAGCTCCCGCAGTCAGATTCTCCACTCTTCGCAAGGAGTACACTCAGCTTGGCGGAGTCAAATTTACTGCCTCCGAGAGTATCATCGAAGCACAGCAATGGCTGAAGAGTTTGGAGAGGATCTTTACTGGCTTGGAGATCACAGATGCTCAGAAGTGTAAGTTGGCCGCTAGGCAGCTTCAGGATGCTGCACAAGATTGGAGGGAATCCGTCACTTCTCGTACCGATGAGGAAACCATCACTTGGGCCCAGTTTAGGTAGAAATCTATCTAAATTACATCAAAATAATTTCCTCCTATCTCGTTCAAATTTTTGACTCATCTTATATCGTTTGTAAATAGGGACTCCTTTGTGGCTCAGTGGATGCCAGCTGCTGGGAAAGCCCAACTCTATCGTTCTTTTATGGATCTCAAGCAAGGCAATATGACCTTAACTGAGTATGAACGGAAGTTCAACGAACTATCTAAGTTCGGACTTGGCTTGATTGACACACCTTTGCTTAAGAATGAGAAGTTCATACATGGCGCACGCCCTGAGTATTATGAGCTTCTCACCGCTCATGTCCATGGAACCTTCACTGAATTGATGGACTTTGGTCTTCGATATGAGGGAAAGCCAAAGGAATCATCAACCTCCAAAGCTCCAGTTGTTCATGTAGGATCTAGATTAACCCTAGAGGGGGGGGGGTGAATAGGGTTATAGCAAATTTTCTCGATATAAACACAGAAACAAAAGCAGAAATAAATATGCTGAAAAAATAAATCACACACAAAATTTACCCAGCTTCGGCAACCCCTGCCTACTGCTGCATTCCCAGATTTCTATTAGAATTAAACAGTATCACGCTTACAAACACTCTACTAGACTCGCAGACCCTTTTGCTCCCTCTCACAAACACTCTACTAGACTCGCAAACATTTGCTCCCGCTCACAAACATTCTACTAGACTTGCAAACATTTTCTCCCGCTCACAAACACTCTACTAGACTCGCACACCCTGCTCCCGCCTATAGAGTTTCGTTTACTCGCAAACTCTGCTCCCGCCTACAATAGAACTTCGATTACTCGCAAACTCTGCTCCCGCCTATAGAGCTTTGATTACTCGCAAACACTGCTCCCGCCTATAGAGCTTTGCAAACTCGCACACCCTGCTCACTGAACTAATTCTTACTAGACAACCTGACACTACCTAAACCCTAGGTGGTGATTTACAAATTCTTTGATTCGAAAAATAAAAACAACAATTAAAAGATAATTAAATAACCCCAAGAATAAAAAGCCCCTTTAAAAAAAATTCCCTTTAGAGAAAAATAGGCCGGCCCCTTTAATTAATTTGGCTTGTCTCCTTTGTTTGCTTCGTTCAGTGGCCGTTCCTCTTTCCAATTCATTTAGGGCTTCTGCGAATTTTGGAGCTTTTCTTCCTTGCGATTCAAACTAGGGTTCTTTGCAAATTGAAGTCGCCGCTTGATACAGTTTGATCGTATGCTTCGATGCTTTTTGCTTTGCCCACGGCTCTTCAATTTGGATCGAGTTCGTTTTGTGATTTCGGTATGTAATTTATCCTTTTGCTTTTCTGATTTTGGCTTGCTAGAACTCGATGGATTTGAGATTGCCGATGATGATGAATTACATAGGGTTTGTAACCCTAGATTTGCATTCGTCCGATTGCTTCAAAATTTCTTGCTTTGCCATTCGATTATTGTTGGATGTTTGCGATGAATTCTGACTTTTTCAATTTCGTATTTTTCTGATGCTTG
This sequence comes from Allium cepa, assembly GCA_030765085.1. Taxonomy (NCBI): domain Eukaryota; kingdom Viridiplantae; phylum Streptophyta; class Magnoliopsida; order Asparagales; family Amaryllidaceae; genus Allium; species Allium cepa. The sequence continues at coordinate 1,035,762,233 of CM060937.1, read as the reverse complement.
ATCCCCACGGCTTTGAATTGTCGTGCTCATCACGGTGTTGATTTTTGACTTTGTGATTTGCGTCTTGAACATTACAACACTGTTTTGATTTTGTGAATCATATCCACTCCACGATTCTGCATTACATCGACCATCACTGTTTTCATCCTTGTGAGCTACGTCTCTGGCATTGACATTTACATTGTATCACCATGTTGCATTATTCACTGATGCACTTGCTCATGTTAAATTGCATTGTTCATCTTGATTCTGCATCCTCTTATAATCATTCTGGCCTTGAATAGATGTTGACTGCATCACCTGATTAGATGTGTATTTGCTCGAGTCACTTGTTTTTCACCGTCTTCACATGTCCATGCTTCATGTATACTTCTTACTGTTATTTGATTGCCGAGTTGTTTGCATTCACTTCATTCATTTGTATCAGTTCTCGGCTCTGACTTCTGTATATTTGGACTTGTTGTAGTTGAATTGTGTGATGTTGCCTCTGGTTGGTGTTGCTACTGCATTCATGACCACTTTGTAGTTGCTCTGTCTCTGATGATGTTGAACTTCACTGTTGCATTCCATTTAGTTGCACTAAGCTCTGTGTAGTTACCACTGTTTCAAGTATGGTTTCATGCCTTGTAGTTATCTGGTAGTAGCTATTGTATCACTTGGTCTTTGCTTGTGACATCCATGTGTTGCCGTAGTGTGTATGTAGTTGAAGTGGTCTGTTGGCATTGCTCATTTAAGTTGCTGCATGGTTCGATGCTCCAAGTACATGTTGTTTACTGCATATGGCTTCTCTTGTATACTTCACTTGTTCTGTCCATTCATGATGCTATGTGTTTGTTGTATAATTTGGTTTTGGTATCACTGTGCATTGCCCACATTTCTGTTGTTGCTTGGGTATTGAACTGCTTCATGTTGGCTTCGGCCTTTGCAGTTTGTAGCTGCCGTGTGCATGCAGTTTTGTAGGCTTGGAGTCTTTGTTTATTGATGATTTTGGTCGTTGCATTTGCTGGGTACACAGTCTTGACCTGTTGCAGTATGGTCCATTGAGTTTAATCATCTGTTGTAGCCTGACTTGGTCTTGTTTCATGTTGGCTTGAGTCTGGGCATGTGTACTCTCGACCATTTTATTGCATTTGAATTGATTTTTTAATTTGCACCTGTGTTGAATCCAGTTTCACAAATCGGGTTTGACCTTGTGCTTGTGTCATCATTTTCAATGTTATTGCACGTGAGTTGAACCCGGTTTTTCATTTGGGTTTGACCTATGCTCGCCTGTCCCTGTAAATCAATCAAGTGTATATATCGGCGTGCACGGCCTTGTGGCATATACAGTAATACACTGTGTATGTCACAAGTTGTTCGTGTATGATGAATTCAAATTAAATGATGACGAACAACCCAAATAACTGAGGCAAATAATATTTTCAAAAATCATATTTCATTTTATATCGCAAAAATATTTCTTTTTCAATTTTACTGCGTTAGTGAATATTTTTGCAGATTTCTCAGATGCTGGATTCAAACTGGAATGCAGTTGAAGATAAATACGAGTGTGAGTGATATGTAGTGAGGTCAACTGTAAATATGAAATTGTGATGTATTGTAATCAAAGTTGTATATGTATAGTGAGAGCTTGAAATTGTACTATTCAAAAATGTAATAAATATTTATTTGAATAAAATATCTGTTTGAATTCAAATTCTGTGTAATTTATTTTATTCAACAAATATTTATTTAAACTGTGGAAAATAGAATAGTATATTAACAAATACATTTAAATGAATGTATATATGTTTATTATCATCAAACAAAAATCATATAAGCGCATATTCAACAATCTCCCCCTTTTGATGATAACAAACATATATTTAAGATTTTGAATGTATTAAATGTATTTGATCGTTCAATTTGCTCCCCCTATTTGAATGCTCCCTCTCTACACAATACTCCCCCTACATATATGCATACAAATAAAAATATGTAAATGAGACTATATGCAAATTGAAAATTATTTGACCTTTGCTTGATTCTATTTGACAAAATCTTAACTTTTCTCTCCCCCTTTTGTTATCAGCAAAAGAATAACAGTGTTATAAAAATAGGATGAAGTGACAGACATGAATCAAACATTTAACTCAATTGAATATAAATATCAAATTTCAATAAAACTCAAACAAAAATCATAATTACCCTTGTCAGGCGCATATTCCACTTTCAGAAGTGATGGGGATAAAATCATCAAAAAATCATACAGTTCTATCTATTTGTGGTATATTTATTTCGGGAAATTTGAATATCTACTAACCATGCATAATCATTAGGACTTTTAAATGAGATTAGTAGTATTCACAATTTTTATTTAAAAAATGAAATCAAGTATCTTCTAACCACGCATGACCGTGAGGACTTTTAAATGGGATTAGAATCAACTTGTGTATTTAAATCAATTAATTTTGATATGCGTTCCATACATGCATAACCGTGAGGACTTTTAAATGAGCATGGAAGCACATAATCAAAAATCCAAGTAATTCACCCATGCATAACCATGAGGACTTTTAAATGAGAGTGAATACTTTGGATATTTATTTTTATTGCTAAATATAATAAATTGAAGCACAAATAATTTCCTTCACAAATTTAAAGATATTGAAGAACAAATGATTTCCTTTGTAAACTACCACAAATTTACATACTATGTGTAATTTTGATGAGTGATGGTCGATAGAAAGATGGTAGAAATAGAAATGATCATGGAACTTTTACCCAACAAAAAGTTTTTATAACTCTTGTTATGAAATTCTAAAGAAATTTTTCTAAATATATTGTCTTGAGTAATGTATGACAAATATCGACACTCATCACTTTTTCAATCACTATTGATCTTTTCGATAATCATTAGGGAGTTAGATTAGTCAAAATTTGTCATTTAAAATCAAATAAAAAATGTCTAATCTGAAAATATGGTCAAACATGATTTTCTCGAGGGTTTTTTTTTTAAAAAAATTCTGCTTTTTGAAAATTATTTCAAGTGAAATATATGCAGAGATTTTTCTTTGAAAAAAATGATGCAGCAAATGAATGTTTCAAAAATTAATCACGTTACACTAATAATTTTTCTATCAACTATATTGCCAGTGTAATCTGCATCTGAATTTAAATTTCACTCAATATTCACTCGTTGAATTTGATTGACCAAACCATGAAGTGTGCACCAAGAATTTTAAACTTAACATCAATTTAAATGACATTCTTTTGAATTTGAATTGAAGCCGCGTTAACAATCAAACAAATATCATAGTGTTAAACTTAGAAACCATAGGATAGACAACTATCAACAGTCATTAAAACTTCATTATTATTTCAAAAAAAATTCTTGAAGTTTCAACAATTTCATAAAGTTTCAACAATTTCAAAAAATCATTTTTAACAGCTTTCACATGAAATTTGAAATCGTGCAAATTTACAAGCAGTGACCAAAATATATCTACGTGTAGCATGAGTAATCAAATACCATCATTTGACCGAACAAATTTATATGGATTAGTTCAAAGATGAAAATCTGATTGGTCATCATTTAAGCACAAATCAAGGTCATAAATAAGAACAAGTCAAAAAATCATATCAACTAAAAATAAGTCAGAATTAAAAACATCATCACATTACTGGCTGATTTAATTCAGATTACAGTGCAGATTATCACATTTAATATATCGTTCAAAAAACAAATTTATCTGTTTTACCTTTACGATAATTTTTCATGATTGCCCATTGTGATTCTGTCACCTTTGAACTAGGCTAAGGAACTTTGCTTTGTCGCCCGTTGTGTTTCTGGAACAGCCAAAATCCAGAGAACACTGTTGTTGTTCCTTAGCCTACCACCACATCTACACGATGAAAGATTTATGTGACCTATTTGTTTTTATAGGTCCATGATTGTTAGTGGCAGAATATGAAAAATATGTTTGTGGAGACCCAAAACTATTTATATATGTTCCTTTTGGCACCCAAATTTGTTTGACTTTCAGAGATTTTATATTTGTGCCTTTTGGAACCCAAATTGGTATAGTTTTCACGTGTTTAGGTCTATACCAACAATTATTGTGATTGTGTCCATATTTTCTACAAATCGTGCACATTGAATTTTCTTGATTAATCTTGTTTTCAACAATTTTAGATTGATTATATCCAAGTCCTTTTCTATCCGTGTTAACAGTTTGCTTTCCTAATAGCATATTCAACGATTTTTCGCTTTTTGAAAATTTATCTAAAGTCGTTGACAATTGTTGGACTTGTATTTTGAGAGATTCATTTTCTTTCAACAATTAAGTGCACTTTTTAATAGAATTCTCTCTTCTAGTATTTTCAATTTTTAAAATCAGAATTTCATTTTCAAGTGATTTTATTTTAATTTCTGATTTTTTAATTTCTTCTTCAAATGTTGGACACTTATCACACTTAGGGATCTTACTTTGATAGGTTTTAACTAATTGGTCAAGTTGTTCATTTAATTCTATCAAAGTGTCTTTTTGTGATTCAAGTTTAGCGTATTTTTCCCTAAGTCGTTCAAAACAGCCATTTACTTTGTGGAAATAAATAAGTAATTCAGAGTGAGTAAGTTTTGGTACCTCGCTTGGCTCGTCGTCGTCGCTATCGGTTATATTCTCATGAAGGCACATATCTGCTTTCTCACTTTCACTGCTATCGCTTTTATTCCACGTGGCTGCAAATTTCCTTTTTGAATTCTTCATTAGTAATGCCAGCTCGGCTGCTCCATCATCATCATCCTCATCACAACTGCTATTTACCAATCATGTTAAGCATATTTCTTTAACTGAGTCGGTTGTGGAGGACTTCTCATTGCTGTTGACTTTTGCACCATATATTGCATCGAGAGTTTTCCAAATTTTCTGTGCGTTTTCACAATGAGAGTTGAAATAAAAATTATCACGATTAATACGAGAATATAATATATGCATAGCAAGAGCATTAATGGAGATAATTTCCTTATTTGCTATATCACACCCATTTTCAATAATATCCCAACATTTAATATTAACAGATTTTAAATAAAATTCCATTTTCAATTTCCAATTCAAAAAATCTGTTCCATCGAAAATAGAAGGAATAATATTGAAACGACCCTCAACAAAAATATTATTTGGTGGATTCATGACTCTAGAGTTAAAAAATAAAATACCGGGCTCTGATACCACTTGTAGGATCTAGATTAACCCTAGAGGGGGGGGTGAATAGGGTTATAGCAAATTTTCTCGATATAAACACAGAAACAAAACGCAGAAATAAATATGCTGAAAAAATAAATCACACACAAAATTTACCCAGTTTCGGCAAACCCTGCCTACTGCTGCATTCCCAGATTTCTATTAGAATTAAACAGTATCACGCTTACAAACACTCTACTAGACTCGCAGACCCTTTTGCTCCCGCTCACAAACACTCTACTAGACTCGCAAACATTTGCTCCCGCTCACAAACATTCTACTAGACTCGCAAACATTTGCTCCCGCTCACAAACACTCTACTAGACTCGCACACCCTGCTCCCGCCTATAGAGTTTCGTTTACTCGCAAACTCTGCTCCCACCTACAATAGAACTTCGATTACTCGCAAACCCTGCTCCCGCCTATAGAGCTTTGATTACTCGCAAACACTGCTCCCGCCTATAGAGCTTTGCAAACTCGCACACCCTGCTCACTGAACTAATTCTAACTAGACAATCTGACACTACCTAAACCCTAGGTGGTGATTTACAAATTCTTTGATTCGAAAAATAAAAACAACAATTAAAAGATAATTAAATAACCCTAAGAATAAAAAGCCCCTTTAAAAAAATTCCCTTTAGAGAAAAATAGGCCGGCCCCTTTAATTAATTTGGCTTGTCTCCCTTGTTTGCTTCGTTCGGTGGTCGTTCCTCTTTCCAATTCATTTAGGGCTTCTGCGAATTTTGGAGCTTTTCTTCCTTGCGATTCAAACTAGGGTTCTTTGCAAATTGAAGTCGCCGCTTGATACAGTTTGATCGTACGCTTCGATGCTTTTTGCTTTGCCCACGGCTCTTTAATTTGGATCGAGTTCGTTTTATGATTTCGATATGTAATTTATCCTTTTGTTTTCTGATTTTGGCTTGCTCGAACTCGATGGATTTGAGATTGTCGATGATGATGATTTATATAGGGTTTGTAACCCTAGATTTGCGTTCGTCTGATTGCTTCAAAATTTCTTGCTTTGCCGTTCGATTATTGTTGGATGTTTGCGATGAATTCCGACTTTTTCAATTTCGTATTTTTCTGATGCTTGATCCCCACGGCTTTGAATTGCCGTGCTCATCACGGTGTTGATTTTTGACTTTGTGATTTGCGTCTTGAACATTACAACACTGTTTTGATTTTGTGAATCATATCCACTCCACGATTCTGCATTACGTCGACCATCGCTGTTTTCATCCTTGTGAGCTACGTCTCTGGCATTGACATTTACATTGTATCACCATGTTCCATTATTCACTGATGCACTTTCTCATGTTAAATTGCATTGTTCATCTTGATTCTGCATCCTCTTATAATCATTCTGGCCTTGAATAGATGTTGACTGCATCACCTGATTAGATGTGTATTTGCTCGAGTCGCTTGTTTTTCACCGTCTTCACATGTCCATGCTTCATGTATACTTCTTACTATTATTTGATTGCCGAGTTGTTTGCATTCACTTCATTCATTTGTATCAGTTCTCGGCTCTGACTTCTGTATATTTGGACTTGTTGTAGTTGAATTGTGTGATGTTGCCTCTGGTTGGTGTTGCTACTGCATTCATGACCACTTTGTAGTTGCTCTGTCTCTGATGATGTTGAACTTCACTGTTGCATTCCATTTAGTTGCACTGAGCTCTGTGTAGTTACCACTGTTTCAAGTATGGTTTCATGCCTTGTAGTTATCTGATAGTAGCTGTTGTATCACTCGGTCTTTGCTTGTGACATCCATGTGTTGCCGTAGTGTGTATGTAGTTGAAGTGGTCTGTTGGCACTGCTCATTTGAGTTGCTGCATGGTTCGATGCTCCAAGTACATGTTGTTTACTGCATATGGCTTCTCTTGTATACTTCACTTGTTCTGTCCATTCATGATGCTATGTGTTTGTTGTATAATTTGGTTTTGGTACCACTGTGCATTGCCCACATTTCTGTTGCTGCTTGGTTATTGAACTGCTTCATGTTGGCTTCGGCCTTTGCAGTTTGTAGCTGCCGTGTGCATGCAGTTTTGTAGGCTTGGAGTCTTTGTTTATTGATGATTTTGGTCGTTGCATTTGCTGGGTACACAGTCTTGACCTGTTGCAGTATGGTCCATTGAGTTTAATCATCTGTTGTAGCCTGACTTGGTCTTGTTTCATGTTGGCTTGAGTCTGGGCATGTGTACTCCCGACCATTTTATTGCATTTGAATTGATTTTTGAATTTGCACCTGTGTTGAATCCAGTTTCACAACTCGGGTTTGACCTTGTGCTCGTGTCGTGATTTTCAATGTTATTGCACGTGAGTTGAACCCGGTTTTTCATTTGGGTTTGACCTGTGCTCGCCTGTCCCTGTAAATCAATCAAGTGTATATATCGGCGTGCACGGCCTTGTGGCATATACAGTAATACACTGTGTATGTCACAAGTTTTTCGTGTATGATGAATTCAAATTAAATGATGACGAACAACCCAAATAACTGAGGCAAATAATATTTTCAAAAATCATATTTCATTTTATATCGCAAAAATATTTCTTTTTCAATTTTACTGCGTTAGTGAATATTTTTGCAGATTTCTTAGATGCTGGATTCAAACTGGAATGCAGTTGAAGATAAATACGAATGTGAGTGATATGTAGTGAGGTCAACTGTAAATATGAAATTGTGATGTATTGTTATCAAAGTTGTATATGTATAGTGAGAGCTTGAAATTGTACTATTCAAAAATGTAATAAATATTTATTTGAATAAAATATCTGTTTGAATTCAAATTCTGTGTAATTTATTTTAGTCAACAAATATTTATTTAAACTGTGAAAAATAGAATAGTATATTAACAAATACATTTAAATGAATGTATATATGTTTATTATCATCGAACAAAAATCATATAAGCGCATATTCAACAGTTCAGACATCAGCTAGTAAGTCGGGGAAGAGAAAGCCAAACTTTGCACAACAGAAGAAGAATTGGCAGCAGAAAACAGGGCTTGGATACTCCCAGAAGAAGCCCATTGACATATCATCTATTACTTGCTTCAACTGCAACCAAAAGGGTCATTATGCTAGTAGCTTCCCATCTCCAAAGAGCGCAGCTGTTCCGCCACCAGCACAGATGATTAGGAGGGATTTGTGTCATATCTGCCTGCAACCTGGACGCTTCAAGAAAGACTGCCCAACACAGAAGAGAGGTACACCATCTGAAGTCTTCGCTGTTTCCACCCTGCCCCGGAAGTTCCTGCCCCGGAAGTTCCGGATAATCAAGGTACCTTGCAAAGTACTTTTATGTTGCATACCTTGCCTGTTAAAGTTCTATTTGACACCGGAGCTACGCACAGCTTCATATCTATTGATTTATGTACTAAACTTGGTTTGGAACCTACTCTTGCATCTATTTCCTTATGTGTAACTAACCCTATTGGAGGGCCCGCTAACCTCAAAAGGGTTTGCAAATATGTCACTCTTATGCATGTCATTCACCGTTTCACTTGGGATTTCTATGTTCTTGGATTCGAGGCATTTGATATTCTATTAGGCATTGATTGGCTACGGAAGTTCGAAGCCATTATCTCATGTAAAACTCGAACTGTCTCTCTTATTGACGACAAGAGTATGCCTTTAGTTGTTAGAGACAAATCATCTCAAGAATATGCTGGGAGTTTTATATTCTCTCTTGACTCCCATCCAAATGAACTAGGCAATACTCCAGTTGTCCAACTCTTTTCTGATGTATTTGGAGAAGTTAGTTCTCTACCACCTCCGCGGGAAATCGAATTCGGCATCGACCTTATTCCTGGTGCACGACCAGTAGTTCTTCCTCCAAGGAGAATGGCTCCTAAAGAAAAGGCAGAGTTGAATGTTCAAATTGAAGATTTATTTTCTAAAGGCTTGATTCGGCGTAGTCATTCAGAATGGGGTGCTACAGTTGTATTTATCACCAAATCTGATGGCTCACTCAGAATGTGTGTGCACTATAGAGAACTAAACAAGCTCACACACAAGAACAGGTATCTGATGCCCCGCATCAACGACCTATTCGATCAGCTTCATGGAGCTAAAGTCTTCCCTCAACTTGATTTGGCTACTGGCTTTCACCAACTCAGAATCGCTGAGGATAGCATTCCTAAAACAGCATTTCGTACTGAAAACGGTTTCTATGAATGGCTAGTTATACCGTTCGGTCTCACTAATGCTCCAGCTTATTTTGTTGACTTGATGAATAGAGTTTTTCGGGATGTTCTTAACAAGTTTGTTCTTGTTTTCATCGATGACATTCTCGTCTTCTCTAAAGATGAGAAAGAGCATAGGTCACATTTGGCTTTTGTTCTCGAAACCCTTCGTAGACACCAGCTTAAAGGCAAGTTTTCGAAATGCCACTTTTGGCGAGATGAAGTTCGTTTTCTGGGCCATATTGTTTCGGAGAATGGGATTTCGGTCGATCCAGCTAAGATCGCCGTAATCAATGTAAGTTCTATTCTTACATGTCAATTTTATATAAACAGCTTATCAATATCTAAATTCAAATCCTTGGAATTCGCAGGATTGGGAGACTCTCAAAACTCCTACAGATATCCATAGTTTCTTGGGCTTGGCTGGCTATTATCGCAGATTTATAGAAAACTTTGCTCGTATTGCTGCCCCACTTACCGCACTGACCAGAAAGAATGTTAAATTTATTTGGAGTGAAAAGTGCGAAGCAGCTTTCAACGAGATGAAGCGAAGATTGACATCTGCCCCAGTTCTTACAGTTATTGATGGTAGCATAGGATTGACAGTCTATAAAGATGCCTGTCGTGATGGTCTTGGAGCAGTCTTAATGCAGAAAGGAAAGGTTATTGCCTATGCGGGTCGACAGTTAAAGACCCATGAAGCAAATTACGCAACTCATGACCTAGAGCTTCTTGCAGTGGTATTTGCTCATAAGCTATGGAGGCACTATCTATTGGGAACCAAATTCGAGTTATTCACTGACCACAAGTCATTGAGATATATTTTCTCGCAAAAGGATTTGAACCAGAGACAGGTCTGATGGCTCGAATTTCTGGCCGCATATGATCTTGATATTAATTATACTCCAGGGAAAGCAAATGGCGTAGCCGATGCTTTGAGCAGAAACCAAGCAATGGCATGTTGTAATCTTGTTGAAGGAATGTTATTCCAGCTTTCCGTCTCCCCAGCTCTTATGGATCGTATTATAGCCAAGCAATACGAGGACACTTTGCTTTATCGCATCAAAGAAATAGTTCTCGGTAGAGTTGGAAATGCTAATAATAAATTGGGTGCACATGTTGATAGTAGCGGAGTCTTGAGAATTGATAATCGCATTTGTGTTCCTAATGTTGATGGTCTTAGACAGGAAGTGTTGAGAGAAAACCATCAACCTTCACTTTCATTTCATCCCGGTGTCACTAAAATGTACCAGAATATGAAGAAGCTATATTGGTGGAGTGGGATGAAGCGCGATATCTCTACATATGTTAGCAGATGCACAACTTGTCAGCAAGTTAAAGCTGATCATAGAAAGACTGCTGGTATTCTTCAACCATTAGAAATTCCAGGATGGAAGTGGGAGCAAATTTCTATGGACTTTATTGATGGGCTGCCAAGAACTAGAAAGGGTAATGAAAGCATCTGGGTGATTGTCGATAGATTGACGAAGTCCGCTCACTTTATTCCAGTCAAGTCCACTCGGACAGCTTCGAGTTTGGCGGAGATATACATGAGAGAAATTGTTAAACTTCATGGTGTACCATCCAGTATTATATGCGATAGAGATCCTATTTTCACCAGTAAATTATGGAAAACATTTCAGGATACTTTGGGCACAAAACTGAATCTGAGCACTTCATATCATCTTCAGACGATGACCAAACTGAGATGGTGAATCAGATTTTAGAAGACCTTCTCCGAGCTTGTATTATTGACTTTGGTGGATCTTGGGAAGACCATCTTCACTTGGTTGAATTCACTTATAATAATAGTTACAGGTAAAGAAATTGAATTTCAAATTTGAATAAGTATATTTGAATTTGAATTTGAATTAATCATCTGTAATAAACCAGGCAAGCATTGGTATGGCACTGTTCGCAGCCTTATATGGACGACCGTGCAAATCGCCAGCTTGTTGGATCGAGTCGGGTGATCGACTAGTGCTTGGTCCAGAAATAATTATGGAAGCTTCCGAAAAAGTCGAAGAAATCAGGAAGAAAATAAAGACGGCACATGATAGACTGAAGAGCTACGCTAACAAAAGGAGAAGAGATCTCGAATTCAGCGTAGGAGACAAAGTATTTCTGAAAGTGTCGCCTTTGAAGAATATCGTTCGATTTGGAAGGAAAGGGAAGCTAGCTCCGAGATTTGTTGGTCCGTTTGAGATTACGGAAAGAGTCGGAACATTGGCATATAGAGTTGCATTACCAGAGAAGTTCGCTGGTGTGCACAACGTGTTCCACGTCTCACATCTGCGCAAAGTTGTGCACGATCCATCTATGACTATTCCTACTACTCAGTTGGAAGAGATAGTTATTGAGCCTGATTTGACTATTGAGCGTAAGCCGCTTCGGATAGTTGATCGTGAGACAAAGCAACTTAGAAGGAAGTCGGTTAATCTCGTCAAAGTCCAATGGAGTGCAGATGAGCGAGATTGCACATGGGAAACTGAGGATAGTATTTGGGATTCAAACCCCGAACTACTAATTTCAGATATAATTCAAATTTCTCAAAATCTATCTTGATTTTTTTCTTGTTTCATTCCTACTTCACTCGACTCGTTCCTTTTCGAGGACGAAAAGTTTTGAGTGGGGGAGATTGTAAAGACCCTGAATTTCCGACCGAATATAAACTTATAAATCCATCATTTTAATATAAAAATTTTGAAATTTATAAACGATCTCAATTTACGACCAAACTTTATTTATGAGATACGTCTAGTTAGATATGAGCATAGAAAAAGTTTCGTCGCAAATTATTACAGTAAACTTCGTTCGCGTTTTACTGTATATCAGTCCATATAAAGCTGCGTAAAATTTATCTTTAAAATCCAAATATTTTTACACAGTTATGTTGTAAAAATTAATCTGATCAGGATTATAAAATCCGTTTCGTCAAAAAAAAACTGTCATCGCAAGCTCCGTTTAAATTGTTTTGCAAAACGTACAATTTTAGCGGCATAAATGTGAATTTTATAAAACCATCGTATCGCAATAATCTGTGTACCGTGGAAATCGCCTCGTCGCACTGATCATAATGATATATTTATCAGCGTCAATCGGAGTTCGACATAAAATAGTTGCGTAAATTTATCATTCCAGACGGACCGATTGAGTAACATTCAGCCCAAGGAAGCCCATATGCGTTCAAATTTGAAAATTTGCTGAAAGAAATTTATTATGGCGGGTGACAGCTGGGGTTGCATTGGAATTATACGTGACGTTTCAGAATTCGAAGGGAACTGGTGGATACGATGCAACAGAGAAAATTAATATTCTCTGTTATTATTCACTGTTCAACACTTATCTATTCTCATTTGCACTGTTCTCTACAATTCTAACATCAGGCATCTACTTCCCTATTCTCTCCTCATCTCTTTTCTTTCTTCTTCATGTCATATCCACTCCTGCAAATAAAAAAAAGAGAAAGAAATTGAGGCCGAAACCCAAATGGAGCACCACACCCTCCTCCACTTCATCTCAGCCACTCGCAACGTCACCTCCTTGCGCACACAGTCACCAACCCCGCTACCACCCAGTCACTGAAATCCTACCTCCTCTGGCCGTAGCCCACTCTAGCGCCCACTCTAGCCCCACCTCCTCCGTCATCTGCATCGCCCACTCCCTCTTCCACCTGTTCCACCGGAGCCCACCACCACGCCTGACTCGAACCGCCACACCCCTACCTCACCGTTGCCAAACCCGTGCGTGCATATGTGGGACGTGTACGTGTTTGGTGTGTGCGCTGAGCGTGGCGTGCGTGAGTTTGGGAGATGGTGGCAACAAGCCGAAGAGGGGATGCGTGAGTAGAAAAAAAAAGTGTGAAGAAATGCTTGCATATGCATGTGCTTCAGGGGATAGTGTTAAGCTTGCTAATGCAAGAAGAAATGCATGCAGTAAGGGGTTGCTGCAAGATTTTGGTCTCGGCTTATGTACAAAAAAAAAATGAAGAAGAGAGTTGCATGCTAAGGGGGAGGCACATGTGAAGGTGTATGGGAAGCTTTTCTCTGAGTAATTGAGTATACGTGTGTTGATGTCAAGAGGGGGAAAAGAGTTGGGTTCCGAAAAAGAAAAAAAAAGAAAGAAAAGAAGTATAAAATGTTTAGTATTGCGTACGGTAGTGAGTTACAGGCTTTTGTAACTCATATTTTTATTTTATTGTGCTGACACATATTTATATATGGATGTATATGAGCTGAGGCATAGGTTAAAGTTGTAACCAATTTTCGTTTTCCCTGTTGTTGTTGCAGCAACGGTCTGAGTTCTCTCGCAGCAGCGTCAATCTTCAGCTTTTGTCCTTTTCTCCGTTATCGGTAAGCGAATTTATATAATTTATAAATATTATACAAACGTTCATTGTATTAATATCGTTTTCTTTTGTCGATATTACAGTGTTCGTTGTTCGTGCTGTACCGACTCTATTCTCGTTCTTTCGTGCTTTTTCTTGCTTCGTCGTCAACTTCTTTATCCACGAAAGGTGAATTAATTTTCACGACTATATTCTTGTACAAGTATGGTTGTTGAATGATTGCTATGCTATGTTGAATTGGATGTTAAAATTGTAGTGTTAATTGATAAATAATTTGCAAGTTAAGGTGATGTAGGATAGTTAACAAAATAAATTTGATTATACATGTCGAACTTTGATTTGTTAACTTGACCACTTTATATGTTAATTTGATTAGATAAACTTGACCCATTTATATGATGAATATTGATTAGTAAATTGACACGTATAATTTGATAAATGTCACTTTGGACCTTGGATAATTGTTGTAGAATTGAAATTGAAATTGAACGACAAGTGAAAAACCTAAATGTAATAATCTTTAATCTACATGAAATGATAATGTAGATTCTCGAAATAATTATATTAATTTGCATAAATAACAAATGTAAATTAATACGACTATTTCGGGATTATTTAATAAATTGTTAAATTGTTGTGAATGGATGCTATTGCTTGTTTATTTACTTTGACACCATCCCAGCTATCACACTGCAAGTTCCCTTCGTATGTTTTGCTTTTGAATTGAAATGGAATCGGGTTGAAATGATAAACACACAAATAACTTTGACTTAGGATAGAAAATTAAATTAAACCTGATTGGTCAAATGTTTTGATTTAAACAAAATTAAGTTTTATTTGACTAATGATAAGATTTTGAATAAATCGGAATTTAAATTCGAATGAATGTAATGTGAATATTTGAATTTGAGACAAATTTTAACGTCGTAATTGACAAAGAATATTGTTAAATTTAATTATGTAATAATTAAATTTAGAAGTAATTGATAATTGATTTTGAAATTATTAATAACGAAGTTGAAAATTTAATGATTAAGTTTTAAATTATTAATAATTAAGTTTTGAAATTTTTATGAATTATTATTAATAACGAAGTTGAAATTATTAATAATCAAGTTTGAAATTATTAACGACTAGGTTTAAAATGTATCAATAATTAAGTTTGGAGTTATTAAATGAATGAGTTTGAAATGATAATAATTAAGATTTGAAATTATTTGATAATCGAATAAGATGGAATTGTTTAATGATTTAAACTAAATTTTGAATTGTTCAATGATTAAACTAAATTGAATAGATTGAATTATTTAATAATTAAATTTAATGGAATATTCTTTATAAAGAGAAATCGAATTTTGAATAGGTGAAACTAATTTCTTTAATCGAGTTTTGAAATCTGTAACGGAGGTAATAAATGAATGAAATGGATTTCTTTAACAAGAAATAGAATGTGCTTTATCGAGACAAACGAAGGATTTGAAATTAAAGAATTGGATTCGACAAATATAAATTGAATAAATTTGTAAGCTTTGATAATGAAGATGAACTTAAGAAGTAATGTAATGAATTGGAAATTTAATTGAAATTGTTTAATGATAAATTAATTTAATGAATATCGAATGAAATCGATAATTAGGTTTAAATCGATTTGAACGATAAATGATTTTGGAATGAACTTATACATGAAATTAAATGAATGTTGAACTGTTTTAAAATTGAACTCTGAAATTGGATTATAGAAATTTGAAATGAAATTGCGAATTTATGAAATGTAAATTTTGGAACTTGATTTAGAATGATTGGCGAAATGTTGATTTATAATTATAATTGAAATTGAAATTGAATTGGTTTTGAAATATATTAAACGACCAATCGGTAAATGAATTTCGAAGGTTATTAAAGAACTGGAATCGGATAGGGACATACTCACTGTCTAAACCGAAAACCACTTTAATAACTATACGCGGAGTTATTAAATGGATAGCCTTGACACTTGTGTCAAAGTAGAAATGACTAAAATCAGGAGCCGTGCCGGGCCAATTGGGGTTAGCTACCTCGAGCGAACACACTTCTTTGTAAACTACTCATTTACTTTTGTGATTGATTGGTGCGCACCCTTGAATTTGGAGTGTTGTTTCGCAGTGTTGCGATCGTTGCGGCGATGCGTTCTCACCAGTCCGGATTAGGCGAACGGTAGTTTCACTACCTTGGGTATTGCCTCATGTGCCTTGTGATACTTGTATTCCCGTATACGCGACCACTACGATTTTGTTTTGTATTATACCTATGGAGTACTCCATGATATCCCACTAGTTTACGGTGAAGTTTACAGTGCTGTATAGTCTATAATGCTATATGAAATGTGTTAAGGGGGACAATGATAACGCCTTAACACTATTTTGATATTTTACTTTACTGCTAGACATTATCTATGTATCGTAGACTATTATGTATAAATAGTTATCGGATCCTGAAAGATGTTTATTCCATTCATCTTTGAGTTATTGTTTATTTCAAATCTTGAACCATATTATCTGTATAAAAATATATGTCCTGATTCGAGTGTTTGTTTGTGCATATGCTCGGATCAGACTGAGGATTGCTGTTGCTGTTTCTACTTAGAGCTGAAGACCGAAGACTATCATTATCTTATCTTATCAGTATTGCTCTTTCTATTCAGACTATTGGACATCTATGTTGTTCTATTTTATTTTATCTGAGACATTGTTGTATTTATGGGTAGCTTCATGAACTACTCTTATGACTATGTTGTATTTCCTCTGCACTATTCTGTGATGTTATATTTCTGTGATTCTGTGATGATTCTCATTTATATATCTATACTCCATTAATGATTCGTGTTTTTCACTATTTAAGTTGACATGTGTGGATTATGTCAATTTAAATGGTATACCGTTTGTACTGCGTCGACGTTCCGATTGTTTTGTGTTTCGATTCATTGGATGTACCGTTTGTACTACATCGACGTCTCGGCTTTTCGATTCATCTGTCGTACCAATTATACTACGTCGATGTTCTGAATTGTTTTGTGTTTCGATTCATTGGATGTACCGTTTGTACTACATCAATGTCTGGCTTTTCGATTCATCTGTCGTACCGTTTGTACTGCGTCGATGTTCCGAATTGTTTTGTGTTTCGATTCATTGGATGTACCGTTTATACTACATCGATGTATCAGCTTTTCGATTCATCTGTCGTACCGTTTGTACTGCGTCGATGTTCCGAATTGTTTGTGATACACGAGTTGGTGAGTTTTCATGGTCCTGTTCTAGTGACAGGCCTCTTTCCCCTTTTTGTGATTTATGGATTTCTATTAATTGATTTCTAGAATTTGTGTTTCACCAATTTTCGTGATTTACATTGATAAGCTTTATCATTATTTGTGCATTGGTGAATTTGTGTGTCATTAACTTTTTGTGAATAAAAATATAGAGTATGACATTCCTTTTTATCTTTGAGCAGATTCTTGTGATATTGATTAATCTGTTGTTGATTTTCAATTACATACTTATCATAGTATGATATTTTGGTTATTATACAATTTTGTCATATCTCTTATTTATATCATTTCATCTGATATTTATAGCTAGACTGATCCGTTTATTATTTTCTTATTAAATAATACTCGGGTCAGACCGAGATGTTACAGGTGCTTCTGCTTGACTCCTCATCTGGGCTTATTATTATCCCGACTTTTGGCTAACTACTTAGATTAGTAGTTTTTGGTTGTGTACATTTGAGATATAGACTCATTGATGTATACATATTCTTTTTTCTTGCACTCGTAACTATTCTTTTGTGATATTGTGGATCTTGTTTGACCACTATTCTGATGTACGCTTCTATGTGTAGTATTTATATCTGTTTCCTCCTATGAGATATGAACTTCTGTGACTGATTTATGTTATGCTTATTTCTATAATTGTTTTCGAAGATATTATAGCCACTGTGTAGTAGCTTTGAGTTTGCATCGGTATGTCGGATTCCCTCTTGATGCAAGTTATCGGTAAGCGAATTTATATAATTTATAAATTTTATACAAACGTTCATTGTATTAATATCATTTTCTTTTGTCGATATTACAGTGCTCGTTGTTCGTGCTGTACCGACTCTATTCTCGTTCTTTCGTGCTTTTTCTTGCTTCGCCGTCAACTTCTTTATCCACGAAAGGTGAATTAATTTTCACGACTATATTCTTGTACAAGTATGGTTGTTGAATGATTGCTATGCTGTGTTGAATTGGATGTTAAAATTGTAGTGTTAATTGATAAATAATTTGCAAGTTAAGGTGATATAGGATAGTTAACAAAATAAATTGGATTATACATGTCGAACTTTGATTTGTTAACTTGACCACTTTATATGTTAATTTGATTAGATAAACTTGACCCATTTATATGATGAATATTGATTAGTAAATTGACACGTATAATTTGATAAATGTCACTTTGGACCTTGGATAATTGTTGTAGAATTGAAATTGAAATTGAACGACAAGTGAAAAACCGAAATGTAATAATCTTTAATCTACATGAAATGATAATGTAGATTCTAGAAATAATTATATTAATTTGCATAAATAACAAATGTAAATTAATACGATTATTTCGGGATTATTTAATAAATTGTTAAATTGTTGTGAATGGATGTTATTGCTTGTTTATTTACTTTGACACCATCCCAGCTATCAGACTGCAAGTTCCCTTCGTATGTTTTGTTTTTGAATTGAAATGGAACCGGGTTGAAATGATAAACACCCAAATAACTTTGACTTAGGATAGAAAATTAAATTAAACCCGATTAGTCAAATGTTTTGATTTAAACAAAATTAAGTTTTATTTGACTAATAATAAGATTTTGAATAAATCGGAATTTAAATTCGAATGAATGTAATGTGAGTATTTGAATTTGAGACAAATTTTAACGTCGTAATTGACAAAGAATATTGTTAAATTTAATTATGTAATAATTAAATTTAGAAGTAACTGATAATTGATTTTGAAATTATTAATAACGAAGTTGAAAATTTAATGATTAAGTTTTAAATTATTATTAATTAAGTTTTGAAATTTTTATGAATTATTATTAATAACGAAGTTGAAATTATTAACGACTAGGTTTAAAATGTATCAATAATTAAGTTTGGAGTTATTAAATGAATGAGTTTGAAATGATAATAATTAAGATTTGAAATTATTTGATAATCGAATAAGATGGAATTGTTTAATGATTTAAACTAAATTGAATAAGATTGAATTGTTCAATGATTAAACTAAATTGAATAGATTGAATTATTTAATAATTAAATTGAATTGAATATTCTTTATAAAGAGAAATCGAATTTTGAATAGGTGAAACTAATTTCTTTAATCGAGTTTTGAAATCTGTAACGGAGGTAATAAATGAATGAAATGGATTTCTTTAACAAGAAATAGACTGCGCTTTATCGAGACAAACGAAGGATTTGAAATTAAAGAATTGGATTCGACAAATATAAATTGAATAAATTTGTAAGCTTTGATAACGAAGATGAACTTAAGAAGTAATGTAATGAATTGGAAATTTAATTGAAATTGTTTAATGATAAATTAATTTAATGAATATCGAATGAAATCGATAATTGGGTTTAAATCGATTTGAACGATAAATGATTTTGGAATGAACTTATACATGAAATTAAATGAATGTTGAACTGTTTTAAAATTGAACTCTGAAATTGGATTATAGAAATTTGAAATGAAATTATGAATTTATGAAATGTAAATTTTGGAACTTGATTTAGAATGACTGGAGAAATGTTGATTTATAATTATAATTGAAATTGAAATTGAATTGGTTTTGAAATATATTAAACGACCAATCGGTAAATGAATTACGAAGGTTATCAAAGGAACCGGAATCGGTTAGGGACATATTCACTGTCTAAGCCGGAAAACACTTTAATAACTATACGCGGAGTGTGATCCAGAATGAAGTGGTTGGATTGGCGAACGTTGATAATTGAAGAAAGTGAAAGATAATGGATAGCCTTGACACTTGTGTCAAATTGGAAATGACTAAAACAGGAGCCGTGCCGGGCCAAATGGGGTTAGCTACCACGAGCGAACACACTTCTTCGTAAACTACTCATTTATTTTTGTGATTGATTGGTGCGCACCCTTGAATTTGGAGTGTTGTTTCGTGGTGTTGCGATCGTTGCGGCGATGCGTTCTCACCAGTCCGGATCAGGCGAACGGTAGTTTCACTACCTTGGGTATTGCCTCATGTGCCTTGTCATACTTGTATTCCCGTATACGCGACCACTACGATTTTGTTTTGTATTATACCTATGGAGTACTCCATGATATCCCACTAGTTTACGGTGGAGTTTACAGTGCTGTATAGTCTATAATGCTATATGAAATGTGTTAAGCGGGACAATGGTAACGCCTTAACACTATTTTGAAATTTTACTTTACTGCTAGACATTATCTATGTATCGTACACTATTATGTATAAATAATTATCGGATCCTAAAAGATGTTTATTCCCTTCATCTTTGAGTTATTGTTTATTTCAAATCTTGAACCATATTATCTGTATAAGAATATATGTCCTGATTTGAGTGTTTGTTTGTGCATATGCTCGGATCAGGCTGAGGATTTTTGTTGCTGTTTCTACTTAGAGCTGAAGACCGAAGACTATCATTACCTTATCTTATCAGTATTGCTCTTTCTATTCAGACTATTGGACATCTATGTTGTTCTATTTTATTTTATCTGAGACATTGTTGTATTTATGGGTAGCTTCATGAACTACTCTTATGACTATGTTGTATTTCCGCTGCACTATTCTGTGATGTTATATTTCTGTGATTCTGTGATGATTCTCATTTATATATCTATACTCCATTAATGATTCGTGTTTTGCACTATTTAAGTTGACATGTGTGGATTATTGTCAATTTAAATGGTCTAAATATACGGGTTATTACATAGTACAAATGGTATGACAGATGAATTGAAAAGCCGAGACATTGATGTAGTACAAACGGTACATCCAATGAATCGAAACACAAAACAATCGGAATATCGACGCAGTACAAACGGTACGTCAGATGAATCAAAAAGCCGAGATATCGATGTAGTACAACCGGTACATCAGATGAATCGAAACACATTAAAAGTTCATGGGTAGCTAGCCCATAAAGAAATGAGACGAAGCTCAATAAAATGAGGTACAGTCCTCCACGTGGACAAAGAGACATTGCACATTGCTAGTCTAAACCATAAAATGATCATCATCGATCATCAAGAAGTGTCAATTACAGTAAGCTAGTAAATATCTGATCTTAGCGTCATGTCTCATAACCACTAGCTTGACTTAAATATTTACGAACAAATTGTACATCTCCACTTGAAAATTGTCACAAGAGGTTCGATCGAATAAGTCTAAGAATTAACCGACAAAGTAAACGCAAGCATTTCATACCACTTGTTTTACTAAGCCGTTTAATTAGATTTCTCGTACAAATGAGGTAAAGGTTTGTATATGCTAGTAGATTGGAAAACAGTTTAAGAAACGAGCTTGGTAATAAAATAGTGTTGAAATTGTTTTGATGAAAGAATTTTGATATTTACTACTAGTATTGAAAACCTTTATATTTTGATGTGACAAATCACAAAAATGATTGTAGGAACAATCAATCACTAAAACTCACATTCGAAGACGTAAATAAAAGTCCAAAGGAATCGATACCGAATCCATCAAAGTGGATATACCCAAAAATTCCAAAAATAGAAGTTATCAAAGTCGACAAAGGTGATAACAACTAATCGGAGAAGAAGAATCGATTAACAATTGGAAAAACAAAGCAAAACGAGCATAAATAGGCAAACAGGGAAATAGGAGCATGTCGTTTGACCGGACTTCCTGAGTCAGCCGACCGAAAATAGGCCAGAAAGTCTCAGCTACAGCTTCGGTCGACCGGCCCAGGGGGTTCAGTCGGCCGAACTGCAATTTTTGCAATTCCTACCCTATTTCATCGAAGTGCAAACTCTCACTTAATTTGAAATCGGTCTAGCACGGACGCTAGGGGATTACGCCCATCAGCTACCCGGTCCTATTGGCTCCTCGATTGCATCACCAAAAACATGTTCAAACATCAAAGTTAGAATCTTTAAAGATTTGAACCCAAAACACTAAAAATTGGAATATTCACAAAATCAATCCAAATCCAAATCAAATACACATGGTTGAGTGTTAGGAATTCATACCCAACAATCAAAGATAGTTATAGACTTAGAGGTGAGATAAAAATCTCACCTTTGACACAAAGAAAAAGTAAGAAGAAGCTATAGAGCAAGGCAAGGACAAACACTCTTCAATTCCAACCCAAGAAGCTTCAATCTAAGCTTACAAGTAAAATATTTCCTATGTTAGGTTTAGGAAACTCTAAAATTGAAAGGAGAATGAGTTAGAGAAGAAGAAGGAGATGCTTACTAATGGCTTCTCTTAGAATTTGGAGCTAGAGCTTGGATTTTGCAATTGAACTAGGGCTTGGAATTCTAATTTCCAATCTTTTCCCCCATTATTCTCTTAAGCTTGAGAGAGTTAGGAAATGAGGAATGAATGAAGAGAAGTGGAGAGGGGTTGGGTTGATATAACCAGAATTGGACAAATGTGCTGAACCCAACCCAAAGCCCTATAGAAAAAGTAGCAAAAATCAACTTACTCCAAACATATCGAAGCTTATACTCAGAAAGGTTGCAAACGACATTTTGAACTCAATGGAAGGGGTCTCGAGTTCCAATTCGATTGTTTACAAAAAGTAACTTTTCGGACTATAATCCGACTAACGATAAAATATTTAAATAAAATATTTAAATACTCAATCGTAAAATATGCGGGTTGTTACAGACTCTCCTCCATAAAGAAATTGCATCCTCGCAAAATTTAAGAAGAATATATATATATAATAACAACCATAAAAGCATATTCAACATAAAAGAAATTTAAAATAAGAAGTTCACCTCAAAGAGCACGAGAAAGTAAGTCCGGATGTGTTCGCTCGATGAATTCTCTAGATTCCCAAGAGAAATCCTTAGGATTTGAGGTCATTGAACTTTAACAAGCGGAACATCTTTATTTCGAAAGCGCTCAACGTCCAAAGCAATGATGCGAATAGAATATTGCTCCTAAGTCAAATCTGGCGAAACTTCACTTTCTTCAATAATACCGGGCTCAAAAATAAAAATCGGAATCCCTAAGGCATTTCCATAGTAGAAAGACGTGAGAAAACGTCATGAATAACAGAAAATTGAGCCGGTGCAACGACATAGTATAAAAACGGTACGCCCGAGAAACCAGAAACTCGAATAATTTGGAACAACGGCGTAGTACAATACGGTACGCCAGATGAACCAAAGCTCGAATAATTTCGAAACACCAACGTAGTACAACCGATACGTCAAATGAACCGAACACCATAAAAGAACATCGGACGCAAGCCCATAAAGAAATGAGACGAAGCTCAATAAAACGAAGTATATTGAAACGTCCGATGTTGGTAAAACGATCATTCCATTTGGACATCATCAAGGAAACAACCACTTGTTGTTTACAACAAAGTGCATTGGCAACACAATTCTCCTTTCCGGGAATATACAAAGAATATCAAGATCATAAAATGCAAGGAACTCGATCCAATATTAAGTTCCTTATGAGAAAATAAATATTCTAAAGATCTATGACCAGGGTAGAGAACAAATTTCTCACCCAAAGATAATGATGCCAAATTTTTAAACGTGAAATCAATAGCCACGAGCACTAGATCATGAGTGGCATATCTAGTCTCAATAGGCATTAATGATTTAGAAGCACAAGAGATAACACGTTCTCCTTTGCAAGAGAACGACATTCAAACCAATACGATAAGCATCGATACAAAAGATAAAGTCTTGGTTCCCATCGGGAATCACAAGAATAAGAGTATCGAAAAGAAAGAATTTCTTTTAGATAATATTCTTTCCCGAAAAGCTAAAACTTTCAAAATCACAATTATCTTTATGTAATAATCTTTCTAGAAAACTTTACATTTTTACAAGACAATATATCGTGTATGACTGTCTCCTCAAAGCGTTTAGGAGATTCTTATCGATAACATTGATCAAGCGCATCGACCGGAATTCTTAAAGCACTCAACAGGCAATACAATCACAAAATCATCTTCTATATGATGAAAATATCTCTTAAAAGTTTTCAGAATATTCTTTGCTCGTTTAAGAACAAAATCAAATTATACTTATAAATAAATCTTATGAAAAAAATTTGCAAAATTTTAAATTTTGTTCTCATCCAAAATCAATAAACACAAGAATGGAGTCGTCAAGATATTCGTGGAATACTCGATACATAAAATGGATGAAATAAGCTGGATAAACTGAATGACATAATAAATCATTCATAAGTATCATAACGAGTGCGGAATGCGGTAAGTGGAATGTTAACTCCCGCGACTCGTAGCAAATGAAAATCGATGGCAAGATCGAACTTAAAAGACCTTAACACCACTCAAAAGATTGCTTAGGAGATAATCCTAAGACAAGCTCAAAAATATCGGAAAATTCCACAAACTACCCGAATGAGAAACATAACGTTTTCCTCATCTTGTGGGTTTGAAGAATAAAATGATGCCATCAAGTTGGAATCAAAATCACAAAAAAAAATAGAAATCTGCTTAACAGATTAAAAATGTCGAGGATGAATAGCCCACTCCGGACTTCGGATATGGCTTCATAATAATTAAACCAATTCGTACAAAAGTCAATTCCGAAGCATAAGTAAAGATCGGCTCGGAAAGAAATATCACATAAAATAATTTCGACATCAATACAAGAAACCAACTGAGCGTTGCGGATCCATCAACAAGATTCACCATTGTCAAAGGAGTCAACAAGCCCAAAATGTTTAAAGAAAAAGAATGAACAAGTTCTTTTGATATAAAAATAATGAGATGAACCCATATCAAAAATAACTCAAATAAGAAGATCACGAAATAAAATAATGCCATCAAGGATTGAATGGAAAATACCTTGACCAAGAAAAATGTCACTAGGCACATTTAGCTTTCCTTCTTTCCTACTTTGAAGTTTGGGACAAGAAGATAAAAGATGACCTGGATTTTTGCAATAGCGACAAAAGAGAGGTTTCGGGCACTCCTTGCATAATGGTCCGTGGAACCACAATTGTAGCATTGTCCACGACTAGAGGTGGGAGTCATTGCTACCGGAGTTTGTTGCTTCCCTTTCTTGTTGGGAGAGGGGCCTTTGAATTTGAAAGGCCCCTTCATGTTATTGTTGAAGTTCTATTTGGCACCGACAACTTCAACATCGCTTTCTTTATCGGCCTCTTCAAGTCGAAGAGCGATATCAATAAGCTGATCAAAAGAAACTTCTAGTTTTAGAAGTAAAGGCTTTTTAAGATTCTTGTTCAACCCATAGACAAACCTTTGATTTTTCTTCAATGGGATATTAATATACTCGACCCCATACTTAGAGAGAGATTCGAAAGATGCGACGTAATATGTCACAGAAGATTCACCTTGAACAAGGTCAATAAAACGCCGTGCTAAAGTTACTTTTTCAGCTTTGGGCACAAACTTTAATTCAAATCATTTCCGGAATTGCTCCCAAGTAAGATCCGCCTCGATAATCTCCGAAGTCAAGAGCTCATACCAATCTAACGCTCTTTCTTGGAACATGCTAGAAGCCACTTGGACTCGATGAAGGTCAATAAGATTCATGCGAGTAAAGATACGATCGCATGATTTGAGCCAAGCTTGAATTTCTATAACACCCTCGGATCACTTGAATGGCCTTCCACCCAAATCGGTATAGTCTCTGCACAAGCGTGCAAAACCAGATCTACGATGAGTAGGCTCCGGATTAGAACCGGCTGCTGGGCAGACATAAATACTCCATCTTGGGGAGTAGCACTAGATTGACCGGCACTGGGATGGCCTATTCTAACCATTTCTCTTCCTTTAGAAAGAAAGAAAGAAGAAGAAAAGGATTATTCACCAAATGGATATCAAGCTATCTTGATAGATAAAACAAGAAATCATAAAGAAAATAGGATGAATCGGTACAAAGACTCGAATTAAATCCTAAAGCACGACTCCTAAGATGGACTTAGAACGATGATCCTTGTTACATTATTCTACATTGCTCCGAAGTTTGGCTCCGATACCAAGCTGTGACGCCCCACCTCAATACCCACGCTAGCCAAGAATACTACGGAGTAATGTCGTCAACTAGCACGGAGAATAAGGCTGTTGAGGAGCGATCATCCGTGTAATTGCTTTGTGCGAGCACCGATATGCTAGATAGTTTAAGATGCATTTCATTTCAAGAGGAAATCCGACATGCCGATACAAATTCAAATCTACTACACAGTGGCTATAATATCTTCGGAAACAAATATAGAAATTAGAATAACACAAATCAGTCACAGATAATTCATATCACAAAGGCGGAAATAGATATGAATATTACACATAAAAGTGTATATCAGAGTAGTGGTCTAACAAGATCCACAATATCGCAAAAGGATAGATACAAGTGCTAGACAAAAGAATATGTATACATCAAGGAGCCTCTATCTCGAATGTGTACAAAACAAAAACTACTAATCCAAAGTAGTTAGCCAAAATCAGATAATGGTCCCTGATAAGAAGTCAAGCAGAAGCACCTGTAAATCTCAGTCTGACCCGAGTATTATTTAATAAGAAAATAGTAAACGGATCAGTCTAACTATAAATATCAGATAAAGTGATATAGAATAAGAGATATGACAAAATCGTATAATAACTAAAATTCCATACTATGATAAGTATGTAATTGAAAATCAACAGGAGATTAATCAATATCACAAGAATCTTCTCAAAGATAAAAAGGAATGTCATATTCTTAATTTAATTCACCAATCCACAAATAACGACATACATACTAATGCCAATTTGTAAAAGTTGGTGAAACATAAATTCCAAAAATCAACCATTAGAAATCCAGAGATTAAATAATTCGGAGCAATGACGTCGTACAGCGTAACGTCTGATGATCCAGAAACACAATAAATAGGAACAACGACGTCGTACAGCGTAACGTCCGTTGAACCCTTGCACAATAAAGTGGAACAACGACGTCGTACAACGTAATGTCCGATGAACCAGAACACAATAAAACGGAACAACGACGTCGTACAGCGTAACGTCCAATGAACCAAATCACAATAAAACGGAACAACGACATCGTACAGCGTAACGTCCGATGAACCGAATCAAAGAGACATCGCACATTACTAGTCTAAACCATAAAACGACCATCATTGATCATCAAGAAGTGTCAACTACAGTAAGGTAGTAAATATATGAGCTTAGCTTCATGTCCCATACCACTAGCTTAACTTAAATATTTACGAACAAATTGTAGATCTCCACTAGAAAATTGTCACAAGAGTTTCAATCGAACAAGTCCAAGAATTAACCGACGAAGTAAACGCAAGCGTTTCATACCACTTGTTTTACTATGCCGTTTAATTAGATTTCTCATACGAATAAGGTAAAGGTTTGTATATGCTAGTAGATTGGAAAACGGTTTAAGAAACGAGCTTTGTAATAAAATAGTGCTGAAATCATTTTGATGAAAGAATTTTGATATCTACTACTAGTATTGAATACCTTTATATTTTTAAAAGTGACAAATCACAAAAATGATTGTAGAAACAATCAATCACAAAAAATTCACATTCGAAGACGTGAATAAAAATCCAAAGAAATCGATACCGAATCCATCAAAGTGAAAATACCCAAAAATTCCAATAAATAGAAGTTATCAAAGTCGACAAAGGTGATACCAACTAATCGGAGAAGAAGAATCGATTAAAGATTGGAAAAGCAAAGCAAACGAGCACAAATATGCAAAACAAGGAAATAGGAGAATAGGAGCAGGTCGGTTCACCGGACTTCCTGAGTCGGTCGATCGAAAATAGGCCAGAAAGTCTCGGCTACAGCTTCGATCGACCGGCCCAGGGGGATCGGTCGGCCGAACTGCAATTTCTGCAATTCCTACCCTATTTCATCGAAGTGCAAACTCTCAATCAATTTGCAACCGATCGAGCACGGACGCTAGGGGATTACGCCCATCGGCTATCCGGTCCTATTGGCTTCTCGATGCATCACCAAAAACATGTTCAGACATCAAAGTTAGAATCTTCAAAGATTTGAACCCAAAACACTAAAAATTGGAATATTCACAAAATCAATCCAAATCCAAATCAAATGCACATGGTTGAGTGTTAGGAATTCATACCCAACAATCAAAGATAGTTATAGACTTAGATGTGAGATAAAAATCTCACCTTTAAACCCAAAGAACAAGTAAGAAGAAGTTATAGAGCAAGGCAAGGACAAACACTCTTCAATTCCAACCCAAGAAGCTTCAATCTAAGTTTACAAGTAAAATAATTCCTAAGTTAGGTTTAGGAAATTCTGAAATGGAAAGGAGAATGAGTTGGAGAAGAAGAAGGAGATGCTTACTAATGGCTTCTCTTAGAATTTGGAGCTAGAGCTTGGATTTTGTAAATGAACTAGGGCTTGGAATTCTAATTTCCAATCCTTTCCCCCATTATTCTCTTGAGCTTGAGAGAGTTAGGAAATGAGGAATGAATGAAGAGAAGTGGAGAGGGGTTGGGTTGATATAACCGGAATTGGGCGAATGGGTTGAACCCAACCCAAAGCCCTATAGAAAAAGTAGAAAAAATCAACTTACTCCAAACATATCGAAGCTTATACTCAAAAAGATTGCAAACGGCATTTTGAACTCAATGGAAGGGGTCTCGAGTCCCAATTCGACTGTTTGAAAAAAGTAACTTTTCGGACTATAATACGACTAACGATAAAATATTTAACTAAAATATTTAAATATTCAATCGTAAAATATGCAGGTTGTTACAGTAGTAATACCCTATGATGAGTCGCTGAGCGTATATATATGAGACAGCGTATTTGTAATTGTTATAAAAGGTTTTGATATTATGTTAATTTGTTCCTTTTTGTATTTATAAATTCTAGAAGGTGCATAGGACGCTATGACATCAATAGGGATTTCTAAGCACTAAATAGGACAGATCGACATAATATTTGTTTGAATAGGTGAATGAAGTAATTTTGCCTATTATATTTTCTATATATATAATAAAATTTTATAAATGATACGTATTTGGTTGTAATAAAATTCCTGTTAGGTAGTGAAATTTGTAAATATTGGTTGTAAAATAAAATTTACAAATAAAATGAGAATAAATTGGAAATTTTAGAACCTAAGTTCTGGGTTTTGAAAATTTCTTTCAAATGATTTTGGAATATAATAATAATATTATTAGAAGTATGTTTTGATATAAATATTTCAATATAATTTGAAAGAATTATTTTAAAGAAATTTTGAAAGGAAATAAGTTCTGTACTCCCCTCTCTGTCACTGTAAAATAATTTCGGTAATGAGTGCATGCATCATCGACATTCATTTTCGAGTTTCGAAGTGGGAAGGCCACTGTAGCAGTTTTACTATAGATTTGTTTTGATAAAAAGATATAAATTTCAATTTTTTTAAAATATAATTGGATATATAGATTGTAAGTATAAGCATTTATCTATTATTTTTAAAATGATTTGAAATTTAACCCGGTATTTATTTCTTAAGTTTCCATTAATTAATAGTTTCAATTATTATAGTGAAGTGGAATGTAACTAATTAATAATTGGAACCTCTAAATGGAATAAGAGATTTAATGCAAGGTTATGAATGAAATTACAAGAAAGTTGAATTCGTAACCTATAAAAAACAAAAGATATGATTTTTGAACATTAAATTAATTTAGAAGAAATGAGATAAACTTGTATAAATTTCAATTGCATTCTTAAAGAGCATATATATTACTTACCAAAAGGTTTAAAAGTTGAAATGTCTAATAAGAAAATGTAATGGAAAAATTTACAAGTAAAACTTATGTAATAGAAAGGTTCGGTGAATTACTTTTATATATAAGAATTTGTTGTTATAGTGGTTATAAACTTAAGTTATAATTGAAATGTTACTATAATAAAATGAGATAGAAAGTAAGCATTGTAACTGAGTAACTAGAAGCTTAAGTAAATATATTGAAATGCTAAATAATTGAATTACACGTGGATACTCTAAATACATGAAATTAAGCAGAATGAATGAATGTAATGCAATAAAAGAAATTGACACGATGGGGATAAATGAAAATGAAATTTTGTAAGAAATAAATGAAATAAAACTGAATCAATGGGTGGAAATGAAAATTTTCAAGAAATAAATGTAAATTAAAAAGATAAACCATTATATGAATGAAAAGGAAATCAAACAACAAATGTTATGAAATAAAATTGATAAGAATGAACTTAATTCATGCTTGGGGTTATTGTTTGTTTGATTTATGGTTGTTTGGGCAAGGATGCTTTAAAATTGTTTGGATGAATGAATGATCTATTTAGTTTCATCTAAGACTTTTGAGTAAATGATGCACTCAGTAGTTTATTTTTCATTCTATACAATTTACAGTTTTTAAACCCGAACAACTATTTGTTTTGTTTGATATGAATGGATAATTGATTTGTGTTGATTTTATATGACGATTGTATGTTGGTTACAAGTGATTGTTGTTTATATTGATTTGTTTGTTAGTGGTTGAAACAACTTTAAATGTTTTATTTTATATAATGTATTATTTTATATAATTATTAACTCTTTTTAGATTATATAAGTGAAATACAGGTTATGGATGCAATTGCTACTACTTTTGGTTTCATAAAATAAGCGTTAATTGCCCGACTAATAGGTACGTTTTTGGATTTCGGTCTTGTAGCATTATTATATTTTTTTTTCCCCGTGTTGGGATATATATTATTTTGGAAGATATATGTTATATATTGTTATATTTGATATTTTAATTTCTCCCATGCCCCCGTACAAAGGAGACTCTGCCGCATTTTTCCGTAAATTTTGGACTTAGAAAAATTTTGAATTTTTTTTCCAAACTTTATTAATTTGATTATAAGAAGGACTTAATAGTTATAAATAGATATATTTTATTAAATTATTAAATTTACAAAATTTATTTGTTTATAAAATTAATATTTTGAATAAGATGTATTGACTACTTAATTCTTTCATTTCACCTCTTTTTCCTTTTCGAGGACGAAAAGTTTTGAGTGGGGGAGAGTGTAACGACCCGTAAATTTTGATAATTAAATTGGTTAATTTAATAATATTTTTGCAATTAAATTTAGAAAGAAATAAAAAAATTATAATTTAAAATGAAGCGAATGTTAGAAATGAAATGTAGCATTGGTAATTAAAATTAATTATTAACAATTGGAGTGTAATCCCAATAATGAAATAGTGTAAATTGTTATACTTGGTTATAAAATTGAAAATAAGTAGATAAAAGTAAGTATTGAATTAACCAATGAAATAATATATGGATTAATAGTAATTAAATGTTAATTAAGGTAATAATGTTAATGCAAGTTGATAAATAGCTAATTTAGCATAATCCCAATTAATTGAAACAATTGTAAGGTTACAATTGAATGTATTTAGTAAATTGGGAAATAATTCAAAGTTATATTAATTGATGAAATAATACGTAGTAAATTGTAATTTGATAGAATCAATGCTAGATATGTAATTATGATAATTGTTGGTTAATAATAAAGTATGAATGGTATTAAATTAGGCATATAATGGTAATTATTAATTGTTTACCCATTTACTTAATTTATTGAATTAGATCTAAATCCATTGCAATTAAACGTAATTAAATACTAAGTTAATATGAATTTAGTTGATGATCATAAACCATTAGGGCTATTGGATATATAGTAATGTTAAATTTATCCAGGAGATAATGATTGATTGAATAAAAAGGAATGAGAATATAGATTTATTATTTAAATTTATAATTGGATTAATTGAAATTAAATGAAATCTAATATTTAAATATTACGAAAATAGAAATTATGATGAAATTGGAAAATATTAATGTACCAAGACATAAACCAATGTTAGTTATATCCTTATTGTAATAAAAGACTCGAATAACAAGGTTTAAAAATTTAATAAATGGATTTTGGAGTTTTAATTTATAGTATTTGAATTTAATGAAATTGGAAAATAACACTGAGATTGTTGAGTTAATCGACTTTAAATTGACATTTAAAATTGTTTAAGTTATTGTAAATGATTAAGAAATCAAAAATGATAGAAAGGGTAAATAATTAAATTTAAACTGAAAAATGATTTAATTAATTAATTATTAATTTAATTTAATAATAGGAAAATAGCCATTTTGGCCATTGACTTGGATTTTTGACGAAACTAGTTTCATCGAATCCATAACGGTGAATTATTGTAGGATTTCAAGTTTGGTAACGATCAGATTGGTCGTTTGATCGTACGGACTC
The DNA here is from genome assembly GCA_030765085.1 of Allium cepa. Lineage (NCBI taxonomy): Eukaryota > Viridiplantae > Streptophyta > Magnoliopsida > Asparagales > Amaryllidaceae > Allium > Allium cepa. The sequence continues at coordinate 1,035,729,929 of CM060937.1, read as the reverse complement.
AAAACGCCTTGAAATCAATTTAATAAAAATCAATTGAAATCAATTTGAAATAACTTGATTTTAGCATAACTTCTTCATACGATGGAATTAGGACTTGAAACCCATTCCATTACGTTTAAAATATTTGAAAACATCTATTTTGATATATCGGTTGACCCATTTTCGTTCCGGAGTCGAAACGGGCTTTTTGGGTCGCATCGTTCAACCTTCAAACCAATCCAGCACATTCGTTTTTCATCTTTATCTGTAAATAACTCGTTATAAACCCTAGGTCATTTCTTATTCCTCATTTCTGTACGTACTATTTCATTTGCTCCTCTTCATTTTCAATGACAGACAAAACCTAATTTCCAATTGCAATTTCAAATCAAAATCAAATCAAAAATTTCATACTCCTCGGAAAAAAATTTGAAAAAAATATATATCAAGGATTTCATCAATACGAATCTGCATCAGGTGTTTGTTTTTGCAAATGATGCTCAAATCATTCGAAAAGCACGGTCAAAGCTCAATATTCACGAAACCCTAAATTAATTTTGGGTATTTTTGATTCATGAATATTTTGGCAAAATCGTAATATGGGTTTTGAAGAGTGCATCACAGGGAGTCGATTGCTGGTGGTCTCGTGACCTAACACTACTGGAGACGGTCGAAATTGGTGAACTAGGGTTAAAAAACCCTAGCTTTCAGGTGGCGGGGCACCGCAACTAAGGTGACCGGAGGGGGTACGCTGGGTAGAGGATGGGAAGACGAGCACAATGGTGGCTACGACATGACGAATGGTGGTCGGAGGCGGTCTAATTTCATGGTCAAAGAGCGGAGGTTTGAACATGAATTGGGTTCGAACGGATCTAGAGGGTTGCACGGTAGTTGATGTTGGTGACGTGGCTTTCCTCTGTTGGTTCGTTTTATTATTTATTTTAATTTAACTTAAATTATGATTCTAACTAGCATAACTTTCACATACGAGGTCCGTTTCATGCACGGTTTTCTCCGGTAGGATCATATTCACATTTCTGACATTTCAACTCTAGCTTGGAAGAAATATGAGGCTGTTTGAATTTTGGGATTATTTTGAATTTAAATTCAATTTAAATTCAAAGAGGAGTGATTTAACCCACTCACAACTTCCAAAAAAAAATTGTGTTTGTTAAATTGATTTATGATGTGATTATGAATTTAGTTATGACTGTTTGGCACATTTTGAATCACCATCTTAGTTTATTTTAATTTATTTGGATAAAATAGTTATTTAATTTATTATTGAATATAAACTGCCAGTAAATACCTGTTATTTATTATCTGTTCTATATTGATGTTATTGATTGAATTGGGTGATGATGGTGATAAATGTTTGATGATTGATATTAGATGAATGGATGTTGTATTTTATATTGTTATAAACTATAAGTTGTTATGGATTTTTATTTCATTCGGGATTGTCGTTTGAAATGATATATTACCGTATTTATATTTCAAATTACGGATTGAAATGATAAATATTCGTATCACTTGACCATAAGATAGAAAATTATATATATACACCGTGCTCTATATATCAAAATATTTTGAAATAGTTTCTATGGTTTTGTAAAGAAATTTATAGTTTTAGATAAATATTAATTTTAGATATTATATTTTATCCTTGATAACCTATGTATAATTTGTTTTAATATAGAATAAGCTTAATAATAAGTTTGATTTTTATTAAAGATAATATGGTTAAGTATTTAAATTATATTTTAATATAGAGTTTATAATGGTTTACATAAATTAAGGTTGGAAGATAAATTTAAGATTTATTTGAAATTGAATTTTTTTAAGAATTAAACTCATATAAGTTTGATGTGAAATTTATTAAATTTGAAATTTTAGAAGGTATGATTTTTATAACTTGATTTTTGTTTAAGGTGAATTAAATGAATATTTGAAGTATAAATAAATTGAAGGAAATATTTAGTTATTTGTAATTTGAGTTTTATTTAAGTGATAATGGATTTATTATGTAAAATATTTCAAAACTAGATAGTAGAAAATTAAATTATTGAATCGTAATTACTTAACTTAGTTTTGAAATTTTTGAATACTTAAAATTTGAAATATATTGAATTTGAAATGGTTTATTCTATAGGTCAAATCTATTTTGAAATCAATAAATTTGGAATAGTTTATTTGGAAACTGAATTGAATTGAAATTTATGATTTGGGATTTGGTTAAATATAAAATCTGGAAATTAGAGTTGTTTAGGAATTGATTTGTGAAATTGAAGAAGCTATTTATTATATAAAGTATTTTAAATATTTAAACCATTTAAGTGGTGGAAGTTATGTTTCAAAGTTATGAGTTTCAAAGTGTTATGATTTGAAAGTGTTATATTTTAAATGTTTGTGATTTCGTAGCGTTATAACTTTGAATGTGCTATGATTTTGGAAAATATATATTTGAAGTGAAAAATGATAGCGTATTGATTTGGTTTTGAAATGGCAATGATATTTTGGTTTTAGAGTATAAACTATTTTGAACATGACCGTGATGTTATAAGAACGGTTGGTTGTTGAAGAGAGCGGGATCGGATATGGACATACTCCCTGTCGATACCGAAAACCACTTTAACAACCGTATACACGGTGGAGATTTCAGAATGAAGTAGGATGGTGGCGACATCCTTTGAGGTATATAAGTGGACCCGACTCCCATGAGTTGGCATAAGGTGGCTAAAACAGGAGCGATTGATGGGCTAAGAAGGTACCACCTTTTATCGGACACACTCCTTCGCTACCATTCTATTACATTGTGATTGATTGGGGCCCTTTTGATTTTTGGGGTGTGGCTCGAGGTGGGCGGTATTAGTTGCTACGTGTTACCAGTGATCCAGAAGCATAATTCGTATATCTACCCTAGCATTGCCTAGTTGTGCCGTGTCACTTACCCATTGCGTGCGTTATACGATTTTGGTTTTGTACCATACCTATGGAATGCCCTCTGACGACGCCCAGTACGGTGGAGATTACGGTATAGTATAGACTATGGGAATTTAAAAGTGTGTTAAGGTGGAAAATGTAAAGCCTTAACGCTATTTTAAATTTATATTATACTTTACTATAGACACTATTATAATAGCGTATATTACTACATAGTGATAGTTTAACGGATCCTTAAGAGAAGTAATCCCGAGCATCTCTTAAGTTATTACACTCACGTTAGGCACTGGATAGGAGATGTCAAACCTCGTAAACATCTCTGATGCCATTTACACTCATATTTATTTACTGTTGATTTAACTCACATAAGATCTTTTAGTTCTGACTCGAGTGTTTTGTCTTTTCAATTCGCTCGGGTCAATATGAGCATTACAGGATTTGAAGACTTTATTTTGGAGGATGAAGACGATGATATTAATACTATTATATATTACGTTGTTCCACTGAATCACACTGTTCCATTGTATTGTTATTTATTATTCTTTGGTATGTGTAACTCTGCTTCTATGTTGTATAAGTATAATCAAATGTTTTATAAAACAGCTTCATGAACTGTCATTTGATTTTATATTTTGTCATTCCGTTGTGAGATTCTATTTTTTACTTTCTTTCTTTCTTTTTCTTATTCACCCCAATAACAATTCACCCTTTTGTATGGTTTGAGTCTGACATGTGCGGTTTATCGTCAATATAAAACGTACAAAAAGGCGGGATGTTACAACTTATAACATAGACTACATGACAACCATATGCAAATGCAACAAATGTAACTAAAGAAACCCTTAAACAAATAGTATTCATCTAATTAATTCATAACCGTATCAGTTTGCATTTTCCAATGTCAACATTTAATTTATTAAGGCCCGTACGTTGTATATATATCATCCATATGCAAAACTATACCTAATCGCTCGCTCGATCACACAATTTCACTTCCAAACTAGTATCGTTCACACGACCACTCTATCGCACACTCAGATTTGGTTCCTTGATTAGGAACCGTCATTCTCCTTGCATAGCCAAATACAATGATAGAAAATATCAGAATCAATCAAAAATCCATATCCAACGGTCGCCATCAAGAATCGAATGAAAAATCCTAACTCGGACTGATGCAAACCATCTTGAAATCATGTGCCCGAATCTAGATCAACCAATTATGCAAAAAAAAATACATAAAACTGACATACTTATTTCAGTTGTTAGCTATTCTTTCAGTTCTTTAGTTTACATTCATTTATTTAGAATCATTATTCGCATTGCTTTATTCACATTCACTTATTACTTAGTATATTCTTTTTATACTAATATCACTTAAGAACCATTCCATCAAATCTTATATTTAGCAGCATTTCACTTCATACTAAATTCATTTATGAATTATTTCTTAAATTGTTTACTTAAGTTTATAAAAACTTTATACAACACTTCTCATGTTTATTATCCCTCCACAACTTAAGTCCATATCCATCTTATTAATTCATTACAAGTCAAATACAATTTCATTTGATTCAATCATTACTCATTATTCACTTTCAATATTCCATTCTATAAAACAATATTCTAAAGTGTATTCAATTCACTAATTTATTTAATTAGTTCATTCATTAATTCATTTCAGATCACAATCAATTTCATTTCATAAATTATTGCATTTAATCTAACTTTGAATTTTAAAATTGAGACTAGTTTTACCAAAACAAAACTCCAATGGTAGCAATCTATCACTTAGAAACTCATAAATGAGCGACGATGATGCTGCAGTCTTCATCGAAATTATTTTTCTGCAACTGATGTGGATTCAATGCTTAAAATATTTCTAACCAAAATATTTTCAAAATAAAACCATTATTAATCCTTGAAAACTTTGAAAAACAATTTTCCAGACCTAAAGTGATTTATATTCCCCAAATTCTTAACTTAAATCCATTTTTATTTACAAATCATATTTATAAGTGTACATATGCAATTTCATTTCTTTTCCATTTATAAATCACATTTATAATTCGTATTTATATAATCTCACTCCTTATGAAATATCATTTGACAAATGTTGATTTATTTTAATCATAATCAATACTCTATAACCTACGTTTATAAATTCACCCTCTTATATGACTCAATTTACAATTCTTTATCTTTTTTCAGATTATAATAATTACAACATTTATTAAAACAACAAACAACAAATGATAATAATCATATATTATCATTTACTAACAATCAAACACACCATATGTAACTATAATAATTTCTAAAAAAATCATTCTTTTATATAGTAATTATAATTTTGGTAAAATTGTTTCACTTACAAATTATTAAAAAGATATTGTATGGGTTTGCCTTGTTTAAGTGTTTAGAAACCCCTATCGATATCGTGACGTCCCACATACCGATCGTAATTCATAAGCCACTCAACAGATAAATTAACACAATACTAAATATTTTTATGTTACTAAAAAGTACGCGTTCAAACACACACACACACTCAAAACTCATAGTAAGGCATTAAACTACCTTATCCCTTAATGAGTTGCCCCACCAAAGACATGGTTCTCACTTAACCTTCAGCTCTGATACCAAGTGTAACAACTAGCTTTTTTGCATAATTGAAGCTAAGAATAAACCACACATGTCCAACCCAAATTGAATGATAAACAGATAGTTATGGGGGAAGGGAAAAAAAAGAGTGAAGAAGAAGAGAAAAGAAAACTATAACAACATAGAATCTCACAATCGCAGAGAAACAATATATAGCAAAATCCTAATGGTCTTTACAAAAGGGAAACTGTTATATCCATACATCCATCAGAGTACAACAACAAATCATAATCATCAGCCTGGAAAGTTATAGCAACATGTCCTTACAATTGCCGATGATTTTAATAACAAAGCAGCGGAAAATAAACACATACGTGAATAAGACTTGAAGACCTCCAACTCATCTTCTAAGCTCCAATGCATCCAAAGAAATATGTAAATATGCTCGATCTGACCTGAGCATTATCATAAAATAACAACCGAGTCAGTCTGAAGAACTAGCGTGAGAAAACACACCCAACCGGAATTTAAAGTTATATAAAACCTTTGAAAATCAAGTATTCCGTAAGACCACGGCCCACTTAAACACGGACCGTTTTTTACCTTACGATAACCAAAACATTTCATATGAAATTCTCTAATATTATAATAGTATCTCAGATACACATATCATAATCTTAGCCGAAATTGTTACATTAATTAAATTCCAGCATAATAGGTATACAACTAAAACTACAAAGGCTCATATTAGAGAATGGGTTCCATATAATGACAGGGCTATTTGGGTACCACCCATCACGGTGCATCTCTAGATAAAATAATACTGAAGTCGAACCTATCGACCCCTACCAACACAGAGCCGACCTACCCCTTACTAGATAGTACCAATATGATCAGCCCTCCGTCAATGGGCCCCGAAGCATACAATTTGAGAGATAATATCGATTCTAGACAGGGATAACCATACCCTACTTGGGAACGACCCACTTAGCCCTGCTGCATCTCTTCTATTTTAATCATTTTCGGTTGATGAGACTTGAGGCTACATTTCACCTTTTATATAGCACTTCCCACTTGGAATGCAAATACTGCACTCCAGGCAACAATGCAATACCAGCATTTATCCATATAAGTTCGTTCTACGACTGATTGAATCCGAATTCCATCATATTCAAGATGACTTCACTTTGAAATGCATTTGCTACATTGAAGTGGTTTTCGGGTAACATATTTGATCCCGTCTCTTTGAAAATAACTTCTCGATAATTCCCGGTAAACTCAAACCTAGTTCTTTAGGAAATAAATAACCAAAGATAAGGGCGGAGATCACCTCCTAATTGTTAGTGGATGGATTTCCTTAACATTGTCCAGAGAGGATGAAATGTGATTTATACGCACAGTACAACATCATCGAAGATGACTGTGCTGTATAGCCATGTCTTTATTCTAAATATTTCCAACGTTACTTTTTGGGTTCAAATTCGATAGCCGCTTATTTAACTATCATGTAACAAACATTCAATTAGGGATTTAATTCTATAGCGAAAACCAACATTTGGTTAAGCGCCACGCAACATTAAGCCTCTTTTAATAATCCTTCATTTATTAAATCCACTCTGTAAAAACTCGAATAAAAACCATTTTACAAAGATATATATATATATATTCACCAATCCCTATTTTAAATACTGAGAAAAATATCCATATACTTATCTCAACGCTATGAGTATATTCATAAAACTGAGAAAGTCTCCTTTCTATACATTTCGAAAATTATTTACAAATCCCTTACTAATATAAAACATTTATATACCCGTTTATCACCTTTAAAATCATTTACCAAAATATCATTTATCAAGTCATTTATAAACCTTTTTATAAATCTGTGCAACTATTTACATGGTTCTTCTTATAAACTTATAAACCCATTTATAATTTTCTTTTATAATTATCTAAAACCATTTTTGCAGAGCTCTCTTCATACATTATAAATGATTCTCCTTTTAAGTCTCCAAAACCTTTTATAAACTTCTCTTATAATCCCAAATCTTTTTATAAAACCTTATTTATAAATCTCAAAAACAATTATAAATAAATAATAATCATTTAATTTAAACACTATTATATAATAATAAACATTATAAATAAATAAGTATTAACTTAAAACATCTTTAAAATAGTAGTTGATAAATTTCAAAACATTTTAAATAGATAATAATAACTTTATCTTCAACATTTTTATAATAAAAATAATTAATTTCCAAAAATATATAGATAAATAATCATGCTTAATTTCAAACCATATTAATAATTTAAGTGGTTAACTTCCAATTATTTAAAGTATCGACGACCAACAATAAAAAATATATTAGTTTAAATAATAAACTTTTTAAAACATAAACATATTTCTTTGGTAAAAATCCATACTTAACTTTCCACATAATCATTTACATATTTATAGAGCTATATTTATAAATATCTTCTATTTTTTGAAACTTTCTTTCATAAAATCCCTTTATATATAAACCCCATTTATAACACCATTCCTTTATAAATCTCTCTTATTCATAACATCCCATTCAAAACATAATTTCAACCATTTTTAACCTTTCTCTTATAGGTATTAATTTCTTTTATAAGTTCTTTTCAATTTATAAAATATTATTTAACAATCCCAAATTTACCCTCACCTTCCATCCCAAAATAGAATCAACTATTTTCTAGAACATCATTCCACATCTTAAAATAAATCCACCATTTGATTGTTTGCACCAACCTATTAAATGGCAATAGTTTCCTTTTCATTTATAAAACACCATTTATAAATCCATACTTTTACTAACAAAAATACGATTTTATGAATCTTCACTTCCTTTGTACAATATCACTTTTGTAAATTATCATATTTATAAATTTCGCCTTTATAAATAAATTATAATATATGTACCTATATATCACTTTATTTAATTGGTTAATAAATATTTATCTCAAAATATTCCTACTTTCATTTTAAAACCATATCCCTTATTGTAAAAGGCGACTTATTTTAAGATTTTTGAAAATCTTTGTCTGTACTTCAAGAACTTTAAAAATCTCTAAAAATCATATTTTTTATTTACTTTAAATAAATTCATTATCTTAGTAATTCAGGAATTTTATAAATGAGTAGACATTTTTGAAATCACTTAAATCCCTTTTTTAAAACTAAATCTTCATTTAAAATTATTTCAAAGTATTAAAAATATGGCTCAGTGTTACTATAGCACTAATTAGGGAAAATTATCATGTCATCAATTACGACATCCAACAGATCATATAATAATTTATATGAAAAATAAAATCAACGGTGTGAGGAATTCTGTTGGATCCCTCCAACCTGTCCTCTTCCATCATATATAGCATATAATCATAAAATATAAAACTTAACCGCTTCGAGGCCAGATCATATACAAATGGTCATTCGCTATTTCACGGGAATGTAATAGGGTCTCATCTGATCCAAGGGTGGGAATATGTCCAAACCAACAATATAATTTTGTAAATCATCCAAACATTCAAAAACAGCCAACAATAAAATATTCACACATCCAATCAATAATTTTATTGACTATATAATATTTTTTGATTAACCAAAAATGTGAGATTAACTCACATTGATTTTCGTTTTGTCGAAAGGTTCCAGTCTGGACTAAATTGAACGATTGTTCAATTTTAGCATAAATTTCAGCAAGCTCCAATCTCGTTCAATCCAACTCCATAGTATAGTCTTCGTCGATACGATCGCAATGCAACTTGCGTTCAGTTTGGACCTTGTATGAATGGGTTATGAATTAATGATCGTACGAGATTATTGCATTAAGCTAACTTAATTAATCTAAACTTTTAAAACTTAAACCTTTTTCCCTCCATCTATCTCGCATGCGACTTCTTTCCAGGTCGAGCTTTTTTTAGTCAATGATCGAATCGCGCAATCCAAGTTCTCCGCCCCTCTACCTGCGCCGTCGCCGCTCTTTCCATCGTAATGTCGTTGCTACGTGCCTCACGCGTGCACTACGGGAAACCCAATATCACTGCTTACGAACACAGCACCATAGCCACCACCTCAGTTCATCGATCAACGATCCCACAATTGGGCAAGTTCATGGACTTGAGCTCTATGTTTTACTAGTTAGGGTCGAAGCTTGAAATTCGATGGAGTGGCTCCGATGAACCATGACCATAGGATGCTAGGGTTTTAATGACGGCTAGGTTATATCGTTTAGGGTTTTAGTTGCAACTGAAAGGAATGGATGTCCTTATATAGAAAACATTTATGACAATATTCATCCATGAAAATTTCAAACTCCAAACGAAGCATGATGCCTAGCGTTTTATATGTTATACTCCTATCCAAACACAATGCAATATATATCGAGAGCCATTTCCATCGTATTCGAAAGATGGCTTTCCAAAATCAAATTATATTAATTTAAATTCTTTTAATTAATTTCAACGCGTTTCGAACTCGCACGACCAAAGGATATGTCCAATCGCTATGAAATTCGATGACATATAATAATTCGTTATTATGGATCTAATGTAATTGGTTGCATCAAAATCCGGGACAATGCCCCAAAAGGCTATTTTTACACGTTAATTAAACGAGTTATTTTTAAAGTTAGTTTAATCACTTTTGATTTCAATTTAAAAGTTTATTTCTTCCTTCTTTTTCAAATATAATTTAAAATCAACTTTCGAAATCATTTTTTTCATGCTAAATTCAAGATTCAATTATTTAAACAATTTTAGATATTAAATTAACAATTTCATTATCAAATAAATTGCTATATTTGAAATTCGCATTATTTAACTTATAAAGTTAAAATTCTTTATTTAAAATCAATTAAATATTCTAAAATCAAATGACTTAAACTCTTGGTCATTTCACTTCTCTTGAGTATTACTTTCTTGGTAAAGGGAATATGACACTATTTGGTAATACCTAGTTTTTGATATCATTTTAGAGTTACTCGGGCTATATTTGTATTTTCTACAGGTTAAATATGTAGTATTATTTCAAAAAGTTCTTGAATACCTAGGTATTGTGCTCTTAAGTTTTTTGAAAGAATGAGTTTTCAAAATAATAGGTATTTTGATTTAAGAGTAGGTTCGTAAATGATGTTACAATTGAATTGAATTAATAAGAAGGTTTAATAAACTTAGTTTTATTAAACTATATCTTTTGGTTTTAGCACTTATGAGGTTAAATTTTATTTGATGTTATTTGGGCTGGCTAATAAACATTTTTACCTTAGAGATGTCTAAGGAAAAGCAGACTCTAGGATGAAGTTTAGATACTAGCATCCTACTCTTCTTAGCTGCTTACCAGACCGAAAGGATTAAGAGGTTCAATTGGTCGACTTGGTTTTAAGACCCAAATTATTTTCAACCTACATCTGAATGATTAATAGTGAATAGAATTTAAAATTAGATGTTTTGTATATACTCTTAGGATGTAAAAGAGTATTATACAAGTTAATAAATTAAAATGACTTTTATGAAAGATTTCATAAATAAGCTATATCATTTAAAATGTTTGAACCTAAGCTGAAATTTTTAGGAAATGCTTTCATAAATATTTTTGGGGAAGGTAAAAATAATAGGTAGATAAGAAACCTTAGGTGAGTCAGTAGGCCGTATGTAGATCATTTTCTTTTTACACATAATTCTCAATCCAAGATTCGAGTACATGATTTGAATGTTTAACACCATTCCAAGTATGGATTTGGTGAGGGTTCTTAATGTGGAACCAAAGGTTTTCTACCATAGTATATGTATATGAAAGGAGAATAAAGGTTTCTAATTAAGGATCCAAATTGGAGTCCGCACTAGGAAGTCTTGTGAGAAATACTAGTTCAGAAGTAAATTTATGTATTCGAGTGAGTAATCAAACCATATTTTGCATAGAAATGATCTATGTACGTCATACTAACTGATGAGTAGTGTCAAGTGTTTCGAGGTTAGGGTTGTAGTAAAATTTTAGGATAGAAATTATCTTAAGAGGGGAGAGTGTAACGACTTGGAATTTCATCGCTTTGATTTGTGAATATTTAACTGATTTTAAATATAAAAATAATTGATTTCATAAATTAAAATAAATTCTCTTTAAATGATAACTAGTGATGATGATGTAGTTTCCTTAATTCGTTTTCAAAAATAATTAGATCGAAGAAAAATTAAAAATGTGACTGGAATTAGTTTTTCGAATTCTCGACTTTTCGTCAATTAAAAGTTGTCGAAGATGTTGTAAACTATGTAGTATAAACATATACATACTTTTTAAAATAAAGATTATGATTATATGAATATGTTTGTATATATATACTTAATGATATTATGACTTGTTAGGAAAAATAAAGTAAAATTTAAAATGATGTTTAACATTAAAAGATACCTTATGAAACATAAGTACTAAGGATTTAAATGCATGTTGGCTCAACGTAAGGAATGGGGAACATAATTTTCATGAGTTGCATGGGAGGGTAGACCACATGGTGATGACGTGGCATAAAATTGTGAAGAACGTATACCTTAAGGTTATTTTAGTAATTAGTTTATGTAACTTAATATAAAAACACTTCCATAATTTTTCTTTCTCATTTTCAAAACCTTACTTCCTCTTTCCTTAAGATTTTGAAAATTTTTCCATGGCTTCCATATAGTTTCCTAAATAAAAAATCACTCCTTCTACTTTAAAACATGGTATAAACACCTTACTTCCCTTCGCATACCTTCCTCCTTCAAAAACGAGTCCAAAGAACCCTCCTACAAGCATGGCCGAGCCATGTATACCTTTAGCCAAACCATATTGTTCCCTTAAGACACTTAAAGCATTGCTTTTCCAAAAGCAAAACAAAGTCCTAGGTTCGGTTCAAGTTGTAGCATACTTCGAGTTAAGTTAGAAAGGTTTTGGTTAGCTTTTTGGCGAGTAAAGCTAACTATTTATCTAAAGATTCTAACTTAAATAATGATGTACATTTGATTAACAAATCATTGCTTGATTGGTTGGATATAGTGTGGATTTGGTGATTTATATGCACATTTGGAAGTGATGTTTGTTAAACTTGTAGACAAAAAGTTAAAGTGAGTAAAATGTGCAAGTTAAAATCTTTGCTTGGTCATGATAATTATGTCGTGTGCATGTGTTGTTATATGTTGTGCTATGCCATGTTTTGTATGCTAAAGAACCATTTAAGTTGGTTGTTTTGGCGACATCAAAATCTCTTGTATAACCTTGCTTCTTTAATTACTTTATTCTTTGGAAAGTTTTATAAAATTTTGGGAAAACTTTACTTCTAGTTTTCAAAACATTATACAAAGTTTATAAAAGTAAACTAAAATATAAATGATAGAGTTTTGAAAGCTATTTGGATATAAAAAAGTTTTTAAATTACGGGTCATACATCAATAGTCGCTACGGATGTAGTTCGTAAAAACGAATTCTTTTTGCAATTAAAAATTACTTTCACCTAAGTATCTTTTTGGAAGTGTTTTCAAAACATGTTACAAGTAATAATAAGTAATTATTTATTAATTAATTATTTATTTAATGATTATTTAATTAATTAAGAAGGAAAGGTAATCGAAACTTAACCATTAGTTAACAAAGGCAATTGTACTTAGTTTTAATCAAGTCAGTTAATTATAATTAGTTAATTAATTAAAGATTAAATTTTTAACTAAATTTATAGGATTAAATATTATATAATTAATAAATAAATAAAGGTTAATTATTATAACTTTATGATTTAAGAAAGGGTTTAAAAATTTATTTAAAGTTAAGATTTAATTAAAATTTAATTATTACTAAACCAAAGTTTAAATTATTATTTAATTATTAATTAAAGAACTATTAATTAAATATTAAAATATAATATATTATAAATTGAGGTTTAAGTATTATTTAATTATTAATTGAGATTAATTAATATTTAATCTTTATTATGGTTTAATGAGTAATTAAATGTTCAATCATTATCAAATAAAGAGTTTAATTGCTATGTAATTATAGAATAAAGTTTTTGATTTTAAATCACTTATTTCCGTAGGTCAATTTTTGTTTTAAAGAAAACTGTCTTTCAAAAGGATATTTTAAATCCAAGGGATTTCTTTATCCCTTAAGTAACTCCAATTGAATATGAAACCGAATGATATTTGCTTAGGAGAATAAAACATTGTTCTGCTAATTAAGTTATATTAGACATTTGTTTGATAGAAAAATCATAGATCTGCGATAATTCACTAAGTAGATTGTGTTGACATCTATTTAAGCAGAATAAAAAACCAAACCTATATGTTGATTGGTTGTTATTGGTTGATCCCTTTTATGTATCTACTTGTTTTGTAAATACCCATGTTATATCTCGGTAAGTTAAACTTAATTAAATGTGAACCATGGTGGTCGCTAAGCCTCTTTTCCAACTTGTGAAGTCAAATATTTAAGTTTTGTCCTTTTTGAAAATGGTTTAAAGTTTATTATTATTTTTAGATATGATATTTAAAGAATGAGTAAGTAATTATTTTATTAAAATATTTGAAGTTAATTTAATACTTTTTTAAATGATTGTTTAAAATCATTATTTTTTAATGAGATTTAAGGGTAATTAAATAAAGGATCTTTAAATAATAACTTGTTTATTTAAAAATGTTTCAAATAATTGATTGTTTATCAAAGGAACTTTATCGATTAAGGTTCATTAAAGGAGTTTCGTTTTAAATAAGAAAATTTATGAATTTTTTTTATTAATTTGAAAGTGATTTTCAAATTTGGAAAAAGTTTTATAAATGGTTTAGGGATATTCATAAAGGGGTTTTATAAATAAACTTGGAGATTTATGAAGGGTTCCCATACTGGATTTGGAATTTTAGCATAATAGGTTTCATAAATTAATGAGATTTACTTAAAAAGGATTAATAGATGAAGTTTGTAAAAGAAATTGGGATTTGATTTCCTTAAACTGACTTTCTTAATTATGGTGGTATGAAACATTCATTTCATACTTAACACTGAAGGAATAGTGTTTAGAGTTATCCTTATCTCCATTTCTTTTTAAATAAATTTTGTTTGATCCTTTAATATGATTTTGAAACAAGAAATTTTTCACAACTTTTTGTAAATATACTTATGCCAATGAGATAAGTATATGAATATTTAGATAAATAATTTGGAAAGATATGTAAATAAAAGAAAGGTTTATTTTGTGGCTCAGGGGTTGCTATGGAAATAATTAAAATCTTTGGATTGTTGTTTGATTATGCATTCGATATTAAATAACCGACTGTCAAATCTTGTCCAATATTGACTTAAGAAGTAAATAAAAGCTTCGCCTATTTATATGGCTTGAGTATGCTTGGGGGAACTCATTTGGGGTGAAATGTCTCTAGCTTTAAGTGATATGTTAGAAATACCTTTAGGACTTAGGTATAGTCTACTTACTTCTAAAAGGTTGGTTCGGAGATACCGAGATCAGATATGTTATCCGAAAACCACTTTGAACCAACATAAGCGTTGAATGGAATACATTTTGATGATGCTTTAAAGATGAAGTTCTTTGAAGTGCAAGGGCTACTTGCTACTAATCCTAAGGGTGTTTCCAAAATGGATGTAGTAGAGCTAGTGCCTTCGGTTTTGTTTAGACTTATAATGAACTTTTATGAATGGATGCTGGCATTGCATTTCTATCTTGAAAGCATTGTTGGAATTCCAAGTGGGAATTACTAAAGGAAGGTAAATCACTACCTCACGAGCCTCACACTCCGAAAATGGCTAAAACAGAGTAGATGTAGCAGGATTATATGGGTTTCTCTTATGAGAGTGTGTCATTACCTTTCTATATTATCATATTATGGATTTTGTTGTGCAAAGACTCTCTATAAAGGTTGGGAACAATCGAAGTGATGACATATTCAGTACTATCTAGCCAGAGGTAGGCCAGTCCTGCATTTGTAAGATTCCAAAGGTAACTGCGACCTACAGTACATTTTATCTAGAGGTGTACTGTTTTTTGGAAGGTAGTTTCTTACCTTGCTATTTGTTAGAATCCATTCTCCAATAAGCACTTTCGGTTTTTGATTGTATACCTATTACTATTGTGATGTACACACATTACAACTACTTGATTGTTGGTATTTTAACCCATAGACATTATTATAATATCACTAGATTTCTATAATAAACTGATTTGATTATCGTAAGGCAAAAACACATCTGTTTTTATGTGCAGCGTGGCTTATGAGATACCTTTATTTTAAAAAGGTTTTCTAATGTAGAAATCAATATGATTTGATTGATCTTTCTCACACTGGTTTACCAGTTTGATCCAGGCATTATTTTCTTAAAATGCTCAGGTCAACCCAAACATATTTTCCAAATTTAGGTGGATGCTATGGATCTTTCAGGTGACGAGCTGAAATTTTCCAAGGCATATTCACATATCTTATATTCTTCTACAATGTTGTTGCTCTTGTTTTTGCCTATATTTATCAGCAATTGTAAGGACAGTGTAACAACCGAAAATTTAAACCATAATAATTAATTTGTTAATTAATTAAATAACTTTGTGAAATTATCATAATTATGCCATAGAAGTTGCACCATTGTGTTTGCGGTAATTTTCCGGTCAATTTCCATATATAGAACGTCTGAAATCGTGCTAATATGACTAAGTTATAAATCAAACAAAATAAGCAGAAATATAATGGAAAAAAAAATATGTACAGTCAGGTCGACCGACCGATCGACTTGGGAAAGGGGCGGTCGACCGCCCGGTCGACCCGTCTTGTAATTTTGCAGGCGCACGAACATTAATTCGTTTGAACTAATAAGAAGCGTCGAAACACGTCATTTGCACTCTTTAGTTTAATCCAGTTCCTCCTTTTCAACATCCAATGTCTCTTATTCAGCCTATGACGTGGTTGCATCCGATTCATTCTCCAAATCCAACTGTCCGAGATCCACTTCTACACTTACAAATAGACCACTAGACCTAACACCTTTTCTCATTCTAGATTTTCTCCGCTTGGGTTCACCTTTTCAAGAAGGACCCTAAAAGGAACAATTTTCCAAGGAGAGAATCTTTTTAATAAAAATTATTTTACAACTCCAAGTGGATCCGATAATACCAAAGGAAGAGCTTAGGACCGAAGGTGAGTGATTATAATTGTTTTAGGATTTCTTTAAGTAATTTAAAATAATAGGGTTTCCAATAGTTGTAGTTTTATTATGACTTTTGGAATAGCCTTTTTCAGTAATTATTTACAGTTTTTAATTATTTTCAGTCTATTCAGCTATTCCTTTCAATAATTTTAGTATTCTTTCTGTTAATTGTAAACTATTTCTGTTAAGCATAGCATTTTATTAATCAGTCTATTTACAGTATTTAGGTTTATTTACTGTTATTTATTTCTTATTTACACCTTTTCGACGTTTTGGATTTTATGCAAATGTCTATTCTCTTTATTCCCTTTTTCTGCGTTTATTGATTAGAATAAATTGAACGCGAATATGGATTTTATAAGTAAGGATATTAAATGAAGAAAATGATTATAAAGACTATAATAAATAATAGAATTGGACTGAAATTACGTCTAATTATAATTAGAGTTGGATTAATTGAAGATAATTGGCATATTTGTAACTTAGAATTATTACTAAATGAAGTAATAGATGAAAGAAGCTTATTTTCACAGTTAGACCTAGTAATTACTAGAACTGTTATAGAGCCTATTGCCTTTACTTTGCTTAAAGACTCTAGTAATTACTATCATTCACCAGACTTTTAGTCTGACCCACTCCTCTATTTCTACTTTTTTCCCTATTAGGCATTCAAGGAAGAAGCTAGTAGATTATCGCAGCTTGGATTCTTCTAGGAGGAGACTTCTTCTATGTACTTCTTTTATTTTCAGTTGTTCTTATATGCACTGGTTTATTTATGAGGGATATTACCTACTTTGATTTTGAAATAATGAATTTTCACTTCATAAGACATGACGAGTTTTGAATGTTGTATTTAGCATGTGACTTATTTATGAATTAATTTTAAAGCTTTGTTTTAATTAAATACTTATTTAGTTTCCAATACTTTTATCTATTTTTGTCTTGTGAATCTTAGTCTCTGTTAGTTTCGATAATACCTACAGTGCACTACGCCTTTTAATGTGTCCTTTTGGGTATATTAAAGGTTGTGGGGATGTTTCACTTGGTATTAGAGCCTAAGGTTATAGGATTCCAAAAAATTATTTTGAAAGTAAAGTATTTTTCAAAATAACTTGTTTTAAAAGTATTTTTCATAAAAGAACTTTTGGAAATGATTTTAAGTGTAAAATAATTTTTATAAAAATCCCCCCATAAGTGCAGTTCAATCTCCCTTTGACTCTTTCCTAAACTACCTTTTTCTTTTCGTAGAATGGCTGATGCCCTAAACCTTTTCGAGGGTATTCCAGTCCGAGCTATGTTTCATTGGTACTTACAGGACATGCCTCTAGGGGTGCATGGGCCTACCCCAATCCTACACCAGTGGGTGGGAATCCCATCAACCCATATGCCGCCATCAATTTCACTAAGCTTTGTGAAGAGTTTGTGAGTTTGGATAGAAAGAATTTTTTGGAAAGGAGACTTTTGTGGAGGCGAGAGCATGGCTTAGGAACACAAAAAAAGATTTTTGGACTTTGGGATTGGATGGTCAGTAGCGAGTTCAGCTAGCTGCTTAGCAGCTGAAGGAAGAGGCACTTTATTGGTGGGAGGTGATTGAGTTGGAGGGAAAGAATATTATATTCCTTAGGATGGATTCTGGAAGCGATTCAATAGGAAGTTTCTATCTCAGGTAGAAGAGAGTGTTCAGCTGGAGAAGTTTATCAATTTAAGGCAGGAAGTTTGTCAATTAAGGAGTACATCAATCAATTAAATGAGCCATTGCGGTTTGGTATGGACTTGGTGAACATGGTGCATAAGAAAGCTATGAAGTTTATGAAGGGATTGAATCAACCCCTTTAAGGATTATTGCTGACTCATGTACTGATGGGAGCTACTTATGAGTCTTTGGTCGAGATGGTGCTTATGCCAGATACGGTCAAGGAAGGAGAACCTAAAGAGGAGGTTAAGTCATAAGGCCAAAGAATGAGTGGTGGAAAAAGAATAAGAAGAAGAAGAATGGTGATGGTCCTCAGAAGCAAATTAATAAAGGAATAAAATGCCATGTTTGTGGGATGGTGGGACATGTGGCCAAGTATTGCTTGAAGGAGAAGATGAAGGGTAAGTGCTATACTTGAGGACAGCCTAGTCATATGAGTAGGAGTTATCCCCAGGGAGCAAGTGCATCAGTTGCGCAAATTCAGACATTAGACATAGCACCTTCTAGTAGCATTCCAGATAGAGGTAGTAAAGTCACAGTTGAAAGTTTGATTTCTATATCTGATTTCCTATTCAGACTTTATATGATTCTGGAGCATCACGCTCTTTTATCTCTAGCCCTCTAATAGACAATTTGCACTTGGACATATCATTAGTAGTAGACCCCATTATTTTTTCATACCCCATAGGAGGATTGGCACACTTATCTATGTTTTGTAGGGATGTAAAAATCTTTATCCTAGGCGTAGAGTTTGACTGCGACGCCTATGATTTGGGATTCTTGAGGTATGAGATGATCTTAGGGATGGATTGGCTATCCACATATGGAGTTGTCTTAGACTGCGAGAGGAGAGTTGTTAGACTTGAGACTTGCAATGGTAGGACTTTGGAGGTATCTTGAGATCCACAAGGGTCAGTCATGTTGAGTTTTCTCTATTCCCTTGATTAATCTTAATCAAAATTGCATTGGGTTATTCTCATCGAAGAATTTGCAGATGTCTTTAAGGAGGTTAGGGGACTACCCCCTAAGAGAGAGATTGATTTCAAGATTTATTTGACCGAGAATGTCAAGCCAGTAGCATTACCAATGAGACACATGGCACCTAGGGAGAGGAAAGTGTTGGGCAAGCAGATTCGTGAGCTCTTAGAGAAGGGATTCATAAGAAGGTGCATATCAGAGTGGGGAGCGCTAGTCTTCTTCACCACTAAGGCGGATGGTTCTCTCCGACTTTGCGTGGAATATAGGAAATTGAATAAGCTCACCAAGAAGAATCGATATCCACTTCCTAGGAACGATGATCTTTTTAACCAGTTAGTAGGTTCTTCAGTTTTTTCTCAACTTGATTTAGCCACGGGATTCCATCAGTTTAGAGTCGACGATGACAGCATAGATAAGACTGCTTTTAGGACACCGGATGGATTCTTTAAGTGGTTTGTTATGCCTTTTGGGCTACCCAATTCTCCAGCCTATTACATTGATTTGATGAGCCACGTCTTTAGGGATGTCCTAAATAAGTTTTTAGTGGTATTCATAGATGAAATCCTGGTATTTTCCAAGAGTATGGAGGAGCATGCTATTCATTTGGGAGAAGTTCTTCGCACACCTCATAGCCACCGTTTGAGAGCTAAGTTTTCGAAGTGTCATTTTTAGAGAGAGGAAGTTTGTTTCTTACGGCATGTAGTCTCAAAGGAAGGTTTGGCTATTGACCCCACCAGGGTCATTGCAGTACAAGATTGGAAGCCCCTCGAGAACGTTACGGAGGTTAGGAGCTTCCTTGGATTGGGAGGCTACAATTGGAATTTCATTAGAGACTTTGCCAAGATTTCGACACCACTCACACGCCTTACTAAGAAGAATAAAGATGATGTATGAGACATGGAATGTGAGGATTCCTTCACGAAGCTTAAGAGAGCCCTTACTAGTGCACCAGTGTTTGTTTACCCAACGGAGCTAAGCCTTTGACTGTATACACTGATGCATGCGAAACAGGTTTAGGAGCGGTGTTGATGCAAGAAGGGAGGGTAGTGTGTTATGGTAGTAGGCAGTTGAGGATGCATGAAAAGAACTATCATACCCACGATTTGGAGTTGGCTGCCATAGTTTTTGCACTTAAGACTTGGAGACACTGTTTTCTTTGAGATTGGTTTGAGCTTTTTACCGACCATAAGTCATTGAAATACCTATTCTCACAGAAGGACTTGAACTTGAGGCAACAAAGGTGGATGGAGTTTTTAGCCTCGTATGATTTTGAGATAGCTTATACCCATGGCAAGGGTAATGTGGTTGCAGATGCATTGAGTAGAAATAAATCAACCCTTATCCTTTGTTCATAGAGTGGAGGAGCTTGGATTTTATTTCTACTTTTGATTTTAAGCCCTCTAAGGACATTACTCCCGAATTGTTGGCAACCTTAAAGGTAAGGCCTACACTTATGGATCGGATTGGCTCGAGGCAACGGAGGATTCGAAACTCATGGACATTATGGATAGGATTAGCTGAGGAGAGGTCTCATAACATCTCCAACGTTATTCCATTGATAGAAGAGGATGGCTTAGGAGAAATGGGAGGCTTTGTGTTCCACGCACCGATGACTTGTTGAGAGCAGTTTTGGAGGAGGCACACCATTGTCGTATGACTATTCATCCAGGTGATGACAAAATGCATCGGGATATAAAGAGGATGTTCTATTGGGGTGGTATAAAGAAGGACATGGCAGAATTCATAGCTAAGTGTCTTATATGCCTAAGGGTCAAAGCAAAGCAAAAGAAGCATGGTGGATTGTTTCAGCCCTTAGATGTACTGGAGTGGAAGTGGGACAGAATCTCTATGAATTTCATTGATGGTTTACCCCATTCTAGGAAAGGGAATGCTAGCATTTAGGTGGTTGTTGATAGATTGACCAAGAGTGATCACTTCCTCCCAGTTAAGTGTAAGTATATGGCTTCATATTTGGATCCTTGTATATTCGAGAGATAGTTCGTCTACATAGAGTTCCTTCTAGTATTGTTAGTGATAGAGATCCCATTTTAACTAGTGAGTTTTGGAGAAGCTTACAAGAGGTGCTAGGGATGAAACTTAGGCTGAGTACTACATATCACTCCCAAACGGATGGCCAAACGAAAAGGGTAAATAAAGTGATAGAGGATTTACTACTTATGTGCATTTTGGACTTTGGAGGAACTTGGGAGGAGCATATTCCATTGGTTGAGTTTACAATAATAATTACCAAATAAGTATAGGAATGGCACTATTGAGGATTTATATGGGAGACCTTACAAGTCCGCATCATATTGGGTAGAGTCTGCAAAGGAGTTATTATTTGGAGCTGATATGGTTAGGAAGACCTCTGAGAGGGTGGAGTTGATAGCGAAGGATGAAGACGGCTCAAGGTAGACAGAAGTCGTATGCGGATAGGCGAAGGAGAGACTTAAAGTTTGAGGTTGGATACTTAGTTTTTATCAAAGTATCCCCGCTTAGGAAGGTGGCATGATTCAGATCAAATGGAAAGTTAGCCCCTAGATTTGTTGGACCATTTCCTATCATAGAGAGAATTAGGAAGATGGCTTACCGAGTGATGCTACCAGATAGGCTCGTAGGAGTGCATGACGTTTTCCATGTTTCGCACTTGCGAAAGTGCTTACATGAGTCGGTGGAGGTTGTAGAGCCTAGTCAATTAGAGGAGGTGGAGGTAGAAAGAGAAGCTTCTATTTGGCGTATCCCCACGAAAATTGTTGGAAAATATATCAAGCGACTAAGTAATAAGGAGGTTCCACTGGTAAAGGTGCAGTGGGAAGAAGATGTTGCAGACGCCACTTGGAAAGCAGAAGAGAAGATTCGTACTTCCTATCCTCATCTTTTTTATGGTAAGCATTAGAATTATTTTTCCCATCTTTAGAATTGAATAGGTTCTTTCCTTTATTATCCTTTGGGAGGGTAGAATTTAGGATTTAACCTATGGATGGT
Source organism: Allium cepa (assembly GCA_030765085.1). NCBI lineage: Eukaryota > Viridiplantae > Streptophyta > Magnoliopsida > Asparagales > Amaryllidaceae > Allium > Allium cepa. The sequence continues at coordinate 1,035,707,556 of CM060937.1, read as the reverse complement.
AGGATTTGATGTAAACATGTTAGTAGAATATGTTATGAATGATGTATGCTAGTGGTTGCAAGTGTTTGCTAGTGGATGCTATGGAAGCATATAGGTACACTAGGCACTATTATTCATTAGGGATCGGCCTAATTAGGACACCAGAGCATATGCAAAAGAATGTATGCGCATTTAATTATATTCCTATTCTTGCTATAAATGAATGTTTATCACATGATTGTTGCATTTGGATGATGATTATATCTTTCATATAGAATTATTAGTATCATTAGGAAATTTTTGCATTCATTTGGATACATGGCATAGACATGGTTGCATAAAAGGAGGTCAACTGAATCAGTGGACTGTCTAATCTTTTGCATTAGTTAGGGACATTTACACTACACTGATTGCGTAAGTATCATAATTTGCATTAGAAACACTTAAGGACAACGGATGAATGGCTGATGATTGAGCAGTTGGTTGTAGAATTGGATGAAAACAATTAGTACATTTTTTTTATCCTTAGAGATTTCGGGGACGAAATCCTTTAAGGATGGGAGAATATAACAACCCAAAATTTAACCAGTGATAATTAACTTATTAGTTAATTAAATAACTTTGCGAAATTATTAGAGTTAAGCCATCGAAGTTACACCATTGTGCCCGTGGTAATTTTTTGGTCAATTTTCATATATAGAATGTCAGAAACCGAGCTAATATGACCAAGTTACAAATAAGCATAAATATAAAGAAAAAAAGTATATGGCCAGGTCGATCGACCCGCCTTGTAATTTTGCAGGCGCATAAACGTTTATTTGATTAAACGAATGAGAAGCATTGGAACACGTCATTTGCACCATTTTGTTTAATCCAGTCCCTCCATTTCTACATCTGATGGCTCCTATTCAGCCTATGACGTGGTTGCATCCTATTCAATCTCCAAATCTAACGGTCCGAGATCCATTTCTACACATGTAAATAGACTCCTAGATCTAACATTTTTCTCATTCTAGATTTTCTCCGCTTGGGTTTACCTTTTCAGGATGGACCCTAAAGGGAATAATTTTTAAAGGAGAGAATGTTTTTAATTAAAAATATTTTACAACTCCAAGTGAATAATTTAAAGGAGAGAATATTTTTAATGTGTAAACTTATTATCTTTTGTTTGAGAATAATAAATTTAGCAATTGTTTTTTATCTCATCCTATTATTTAATCCATTTGAATTAAACTTAGGAATTAATGAGATTTAATGTAAGTGCAATAGTGTAGTTAATATAAGAAAGACGTTAAATGTAGAGTGAGGAGTATAATAAGATGGAAACTTATGTTAATAAATAAATTAATTACATAAGGAACTGTTGATTTAAAATAAGAACCTGCAAATCAAAATAATATAATTCATTGAAATTTGAAATATAATTAATTGAGATTTTATTACTGTTGTAATTTAACATGAAATTAATTTAATATTTAAATCTTAAAATTAACATAGAAAATTGAATTTCAAAAGATTATTAATTTCGGGTTGACTAAAAATGATGAAAATTGTTAACTTTTAAATTTGAATATAGAAGTGATTAAATTGATATTAAATTAATAATTAATTTAGTTAATGTGTAAAATTAGTGTTTTTGAGCATTGTCTCGAATTTCGATGAAACTAGTTTCATCGGATCCTTAATGGTGAATTATTATAGGATTTCAAGTTTCGTAGTGATCAGACTTATCATTTGATCGCGCGAGCTCGAAACACGTAGAAATCAATTAATATAATTTAAATGAATATAATTTTATTTTAACTTCAAAATTCTACATACAATGTAATTCGGTTATGAGACTATAAATATTAAAACATATATTTCGATATACTGGATGACCTATTTTCGTTTCGGGAACGAAGTAGGCTTTTCGGGTCTTTGTTATCGCTTCGACCCATTTGACCTATCCCATCCATTCTCGTCCATCTTTGCCTATATATATGTTGTTATAAACCCTAGCAGCTTTCTATTTTCATTTTTTGTATGTACAATTTCTATCTCGTCTATTCCTTCCTAGTGGCAGACATCTCAAAACCCTAATTTCAATTCCAAATCAAATCGAAAATTCAAACTGCTTAAATCCTACCATATATTGTATCATCACGAAGATCTCGATAAATACAATCTGCATCTGTAATTTGTTTTGTGATTGAAGGCTCCGTTTTCCCAGAATTGGGCAACACAGTCGTGGCTGTTTGTTTTAGGGTTGTCGATTCGATGGCGGATCCTCGACTATATGACGATCGGAAGGTGCAGTCTTATAGAGGAAGAGGATTATTCATCATCTACGGTCTCCGATCATTAGGGATTAGTCGTAATTTTCTAGAATTTGGCAATTTACACGGGGGCGGCGGACAGCGCTTGGAGGCACCGAAGGCGGACGCGTGGACGTCGTGGGTGTGGCTTGGCGAGGGGAGAACATTGGCGATGTTTAATGATTGCAATGGTGGCCGTAGGTGCCGCGGTTGGAGGCTGTGGGTGGTGCCTGATGTTATTTTGGGTTCGGTTGCATATGAGTTGCTATAGGGTTAGTGAAGGTAAACGAAATTACCAAATTGCCCTTTATTTATTTCTTTTATTAAATTTCAAATTTCAAACTTCTAACATCAATAACTTTTGATACAACCTACGATTTACACGCGGTTTCTTCCGTTGGGTTCATATCGAAATTCTAGACAATAAGAAACTAGTTTGGTTGAATTTGGAGAGTGTTCAATTTTAGGCTTTTATTGGATTTTTAATCGGCTATAAATCAAAGGTGAGCGATTTACATGCTCATGCAATACTAAACCCTCTTATGTTAGTTGAATTAAATTTATAAAGTAATAAGAATTTTATTAATTGTTGTTTGGTAATTTTAATTATCATTTAAATTTAATTTGAATTTATATTGAATTAAATTGAAATTTAAGTTAATATTGAATTTAATTGCTAGTTAAATATCTGTTATTAATAACTAGTTAATTGTTGTGATTTATTGGCTGATTTGGATGTTGATTGTGATGGATGTCTATTTGCTGTCATTTTGGACGATTGGATATTTAATTATTTTATATATCCCTGTTATTATTCTGTATATTAATTGACATCATACAAACTGGTATTTAAACTATTTCAAATAAATTAATAAATGGGTTGAAATGATATATACCTATGACACTTTGATTTGGATTGAAATAATATATACCCATCCCTATAATTAGAATTGAAATAACTGATCACTTCGCCATAGGGTAGCAAATTATATACGGACATCGGATTGGTTAAATTAAATGATTTCAAAATATTGGTTTTGGATGTTGATTAAATAACATTATTTTAAAGGAAATAAATTATGGATTTATATGATTGAATTATTTATAATTCAAGATTTCAAATGTTGAAATTAAAATAGTTAAAAACAAATTGTTTTAAAGAACTGAATTGGAAATATGAAGTTATAAATCGATATATGAATTTAATTTTGAAAATTGAATTATTTTAAGGTTTGAACCTTAAATTGAACGATGAAGTTTAATTTGATTTTGGTGATTTAAATCAGTAAATTTTAATTGGACTTGAAGTTGATATTAATTGAAGTGGTTTAATTAAGAATTGGATTGAAATTTAAATCACTGATTCGAATTGCTGAATTGAATTTGAAGCTACAATTAATGTTTCAAAAATTGAAGGTAATTCGAATTGAAACTTGAAATCAAGTTGATTTGAAGCTAAATAGAAATTGAATCAATTGAATTGAAAGATTTGAAACTGAGTTTTGTTGATTTGAAATTTGGTCATGGGTATTCTTGAAATAAAAGGAAATATTTTGATTTAATACTATTTTCAAAATAAATTAGTTTAATATAAACTATTTAAAATCTATTCTTTTTAATACCCAAATTATTAAGATTTTCCAAATTATTTTACTGCTTAAACCATTTTCAATACTCTAACCATTTTATATTAAACTGTTTTATATCTCTAAACTATTTTAAACTATTCATAATTCAAATTATGAAAAGTTGGAATGTTTATATTTAAATCGTTAATTTAAATGTAAATGTGGTTAAATGAGGTTATAATATAAGTTGGAATTTGAAACGATATTTTCAAGTGAAAATGTTATATTTTGAAGTAAATGTGATGATTTTGAAATGGACATTTTGAAGCAAATATGATATTTTGATATCAAATATGAATCCGTTTCGAAATGCAAAAGAACCAACCGATGTGGAAGAAGGATGTTTGGTTGTTAAAGAGACCGAGGCCTCTTATTGGCATTCTTTGTGTCAATATTGGAACCAGTTTAACAACTGTGTACGTGGTGGATGATGCAGAATGAAGTGTTTGGATTTGGTGAACGTATGTTGGATTTGAAGAAAGAGAACGATGATGGATGATCCCGACACTTGTGCCAATTTGAAATGACTAAAAAAAGACGGCTTGTCTGGGCCAAGTGTGCTAGCTGCCCATAGTGGACACACTTCTTCGTATTACTATTGATGTTGGCTTGATCGGTGCATCTTGATTTGATTTGATTTTTGGAGGTATAGGACACGGTGGGCGATCGTGACTACGATGCGTTACCACCAGCCTTGCGACCCGAACTGGTAGTATCCTTCCTTGGGCCTTGCCTCACGTCCCTTGTCATACTCTTTATCCTTATTCGTGCCCACTAGGATTTTGTTTAATAAGGTACCTATAGGGGACTCGCTGGCTACTGATATTACTGGCTGTGTTACAGGACATGCATAGACTACCTGCTAAAAAATGTGTTAAGGGGGATCAATGTAAAGCCTTAACGCTATTTTAATACTTTACTTTACTGATAGACACTATATATATAGCGTATCTTACTACATATAGATAGTTTGACGGATCCTTAGGAGATGGAAAATCCCATAACATCTCTTAAGTTATTGCGCTCACGTTATACACTGGATAGGAAATGTAAAATCCCGCAAACATATCTGAAGCTATTACACTCATATTTACTTGTTGTTGATTTAACTAACATAAGAACTTTAGTTCTGACTCAAGTGTTTTGTTTTTTCATTACACTCGGGTAAGCTCGAGCATTTCAATGTTTAAAGGCATTGCTTTTGGAGGATGAAGACGAAGTTTGGTACATATTATTGTTAGTATTATTACGATGCATCATTAAGATATGTCGTTGTTCGTACTCTGATTATGTTGTAAAAGTTGTGTAATCAAATCTATATTGTAAAATAGCTTCATGACTGTTTATTTGATTATTATATTTTGTCATTCCGCTGCAAGATTCTTTTTTTGTTTTCCTTCTTTCCTTTACTTTTCCTATTAAATCCCATTGACAATAGTCCCTTTTAAATGGTTTAACTTGGACATGTGTGGTTTATTGTCGATTTAAACTGTCCAAAAAGGTGGATCGTCACAGTTGGTATCAGCGCTTTGGTTTAGAGATACCTTAGCCTGTTTGGGCTTAACTCATTTGAGATAGGGTTAGTAACTTCCTAAAATGAGTCTGAGTGTGTATATATACGAGGGAGCGTATTTTTTAGTGTTATCTAAAATTGTTTTTTTGTGTTAATTTGTTCTATTGAGTATTTACGAATCCTGGTTGGTACATGGGATGTTGTTGCATTGATGGGGATCTCTAAACACTTGAACAGGGTAGACAGACATAATATTGTTTTTGAAATAGGTATGTGAAATAATTTTACCTTGTAATTATATTTTGTATATATAAAAATATATATAAGAATATGTAATTTTTAATAAATTAATTTTTTATTTTGTTGTATTGGATGTTAGTAAGTGATAATATTTAATTATTTTCATTTATTGTTTGGTTAGTCAAGGTTCTTAAAACTGTTGATTATTGTATGTTATAGAAAATGTAATTTTATAAATATAGTATCAATTATGATTTACAAATAAATGAATTTAAATGGAAATTTGAGAACTTAAATGTTAATGTTTTGAAACTGGTTTTCAAAGATTTTGAAAAAAAATTAGTATTGTTCGAAAATATTTTCGGATTGAAATATTTTAAATAAAAATTGAAAGAAATGTTTCTAAAAGAATTTTGAAGGAAATAAGTTCTGTACTCCCCTCTTCTATCGCTGGAAAATAATTTCGATGATGATCGCGGCATCATCGACTTTCGTTTTCGAGTTTCAATGTGGGAAGATCACTTATTAACCATGCTACACATTTCTTTCGATGAACTAATTTTGATTAAATCCCTTAAGTATGATTTGATATGAGTGTGTGTGTATGTATACATTATTTCAAAGTGATTAGAAATAAAGTTGGCATTTGAATTCTTAAGTTTGTTAATTAATGATTTTCAATTGTAGAAACAAAGTGAAATTTTAATAAGTTGGAAACATTCAAATTGAAATCTGAATTAAAAGGTAATTGTTTAATGGAAATATAAGAAATTGAAGTTTTGTAACTTGTAAATTAAAAGATAATAAAAATTAAGAAGATGTAAACTATTAAACATTTTTGTTAACTAAAATGAATAAGATAAAGTTGTATAACGCTCAGTTACATTCTAAAAACATATATAAAACTTACCAGAAATGTTTAAAAAGTTGAAATGTTAAATATGAATATGTAATAGGATATTATACAAGTAAAAGCTTAATAACCAAAAATGCTTCAAAACTAACATTTGTTTATAAATGAAAAGTTAAGATGCATAAGAAATATTATAAACTTAAGTTAATGTTTTGAAATGCTTAATACATTAAATTAAATAATTAAAAGGGAACATTATTTAAGTAAACAATTATAAACTTAAGAAAATCATTGAAATGATTCATAAATAAGTTTATTATTAAATGATACGATATAATAATGAATGTGAGTTAAACTGTAAGAAACTTATGTATCACATTAAAAATTTATTCATCGATGATTTTAAATATTGAATGGAAAAAAATTTGTAAGTAAATGAATGAAAATTAATAAAGATAATGTTGTATGAATGAATGAGAATTAAAACAAATGAGAAGTAAACGATGCGAAAAGAAACCAATAAAAAAATAATAGGTAAGCTGCGTGTAGATCATTTATTCGCATAACAGTTTTGATTTAAATTTGAATATATGATTTGTGGAAACACCAGTCTGAATTAGGATTTTTCGCTCGATTCTTGACGGCGAACTTTTGGTGTGGATATTTATATGATTTTTAAATTTTCTATCATAGTTTATGGCTATGTAAGGAGAATGGAGATTTTTAATCAAGAAATAGGATCGATGTCCGCACAAAAGCAGTCGAGTTAACGATACTAGTTTGAAAGTGAAATTTGCGTATTCATGCAAATGATCAAAATTGATATTATGCATAAATGATATCTGTACATCTTATAAACTTAAATAATATTTAAATTCTTTGTTTTTTGGCTTATGAGAAGTTTGAGAAATGATACTTCAAATTGTCTACGGTTGGATGAAATCTACTGAGTAATTATCTAAGCTTGTTGAGTGTAAGGTACACTTGTTAGTTTATTTATCACCCTTGTGCGATGCAAAGTGTCTGAACCCAAACAAAACATTTTTTTGGTTGCTATAGATGTGTGATGGATTCTTTTGTTACATATAATGGTTGTACTGTTTTTGTTTTCATATGACTACCATATTTTATGCTGTTTGTGTTGTTAATTGAAACAACTAATATATTACTTTTTTTACATAGTTTAACTCTTTTGGATTATATAAGCGAAATACAGGTTATGGGAACCATAGCTGTTGCTTTTGGTTTAATAAATAAAGTTTGCTTGCCCCACAGTTTTTGGATCACAGTTTTTATATAGATATTTTATTGTTTTTCCCTTGGTTTTGGATTATGGGAATGAAGGGCTTTTTAGGTCTTTGTTATTGCTTCGACCCATTCGATAAGTTCCATCCATTCTTGTCCATCTCTGCTTATATATATGTTGTTATAAACCCCAGCAGCTTTCTATTTTCATTTTCTATATGTATAATTTCTATCTCATATGTTCCTTCCGAATTGCAATCATCTCAAAACCCTAATTTCAATTCCAAATCAAACCAAAAATTCAAACTGCTCAAATCCTATCATATATTATATCATCGTGAAGCTCTCGACGAACGCAATCTGCATCTGCATTTCATTTTTCAATTGGAGGCTTCATTTCTCCAGAATTGGGCGAAACAGTCGTGGACATTCGTTCTAGGACTGTCAATTCGACGGTGGATCGTCGACTATACGATGATCGGAAGGTGCATGCATGTAGAGGAAGAGGACTAGTAATCATCCATGGTCTCCAATCAATCGCAAGTGGCCGTAATTCGACAAAATTTGGTGATTTGCGCGTCGACGGCGGACAATGCTAGGAGGCGCTGGAGGTGGTCACGCGAACATCGTGGGTGCGTCTTGACGAAGGGAGAACGTTGGTGATGTCTGATGGTCGAGATGATGGTTGTAGCCGCGGCGGTTGGAGCCTAAGGGGTGGCGGTTGTTGTTGTTTTGGGTTTGGTTGCGTACGAGTTGCTGTAGGGTTAGAGAAGGTAAACGAAATTACTAAATTGCCCTTTGTTTATTTCTTTTATTTAAATTTCTAATTTCAAACTTCTAACATCAATACTTTTTAATACCCAAATTATTTAGATTTTTCAAACTATTTTACTTAAACCATTTTCAATACTCAAACCATTTTATATTAAACTGTTTTAAATCTATAAACTATTTAAACTATTTTAGACTATTCATGACTATTTAAACTATTTTCTAAACTTTAAAACTGTGCAAAGTTGGAATGTTTATATTTAAATCGTTGATTTAAATGTGAATGTGGTTAAATGAGGTTATAATCTAAACTGAAATTTGAAAGGATATTTTCAAGTGAAAATGATATATTTTGAAGTAAATGTGATGATTTTAAAATGAAGAACATTTTGAAGCGAATATGATATTTTTATATCAAATATGACTCGTTTTCGAAATGAAAAAGAATCAACCGGTGAGGAAAAAGGACGTTTGGTTGTTAAAAAGATCAGAGCCACTTATTAACATACTTTCTATCAATATTGGAATCACTTTGACAACTGTGTATGTGGTGAATGATCCAGAATGAAGTAGTTAGATTTGTTGAACGTTTGCTAGATTTGAAGAAAGAGAACGATGATGGATGACCCCGCCACCTGTGCCAATTTGAAATGACTAAAATAGGATAGCTTGTCAGGGCCATCTACCTCTAGCGGACACACCTCTTCGTATTACCATTGATGTTAGCTTGATCGATGCACCTTAATTTGATTTTATTTTTGGGGGTGTTAGATGCGATGGGCAGTCGTGGCTATGATGCGTTACCACCGGCCTAGCGACCTGAACTGGTAGTATCCTACCTAGGGCATTGCTTCATGTGCCTTGTCATACTCTTTATCCTTATTCGTGCCCACTACGATTTTGTTTTAGTATGGTACGTGTAGGGGACTCACTGGCTACCGACATTACTGGTTATGTTAGAGGACCTCCATAGACTACCTGCTTAAAAATATATTAAGGATGATCAATGTGAATGCTATTTTAATACTTTACTTTACTGATAGACACTATATATATAGCGTATCCTACTACATATAGATAGTTTGATGGATCCTTAGGAGATGGAAAATCCCATAACATCTCTTAAGTTATTGCACTTGCGTTATACACTGGATAGGAGATGTAAAATCCTGTAAACATCTCTGAAGCTATTGCACTAATTACGCTCGGGTCAGCCTGAACATTTCAATGTTTGAAGGCATTACTTCTGAAGGACGAAGACGAAGTTTTGTCTGTATTATTATCCGTATTATTCTGATGCATCATTGTAGCTATGTTGTTGTGTGTACTCTGATTATATTGTAAAAATTGTGTAATCAAATGTATATTGTAAAACAGCTTCATGAACTATTTATTTGATTATTATATTTTGTTATTCCGCTGCAAGATTCTATTTTTGTTTTCCTTCTTTCCTCTTTTTCTTATTAAATCCCATTGAAAATTCTCCCTATTTAATGGTTTGAGTTAGACATGTATGGTTTATGGTTGATTTAAACTATCCAAAAAGGTGGGTCATCACAATTTTATCGCAAGAAGATTGCAGAACAATCAGGCCAGTGTAACAATCCGTAAATTTTAACTATTTTTATAATGTAATTGACTAAACTTTTCATGAAATTAAACAATAAAATTTAGCAATGAAAATTTGTTATTTGGAATATGTCCATTTAAATGTAGCAAGTATCAGATTTTTTTGGAAAATATGAATGTTAGTTCTGTTGTTAAATTTCAATTTTTAATTTAAAGTTAGTAAGTTTGATGAAAATAAAATATTTTTGAAATCCGTATATTTTATATAAGAAAAATGTTTATCATTTTCTGAGTGAGACGTCGCATTTCATTGCACCAAATTTGGAATGCTCTATCCCCGTTTATCTTATCTTCGGTGTTTTAGCAGCATTTTTGAAAGCGAAAAATTGAGTTTTGACAGGATGATTTTAGTCTCGTCGTGCCGATCTCCGTAGTATATTCATTTGTGTGTTTCGGCGTCCTGTGCACGGTGAAATCTGCGAAACGGTTAGCCGTATTGGTACCGTTTGGAACCTTTGGTGTTCTAAGTCCCTTCGTAATCCACCATGAAAATGAATGGCCATCGCCTTTTGTATTTACATAAATTTAATTCGTGACATTTCTTTTCCCACCGATTTGCTTTTAACCTTTGGTTCCTTTCCCCAACTCATTCTCATTTTTCTCTTTCCTCTTTTGTCTTATTCTTTTGAACCTGCTCCAATATATATTTATATGTGATGTTATAATATAATAACGTAAGCTTGCTTTTGGAAAAATAATATAACTGAAGTTATATTTAGCATGAAAATTTTTCTTGGCCTCTTCCATTTTCATATCACCTTCTTCAGCAAGCTGAAAGTGGCCCACGTCCAAAACCCTACTGCACACAGCCTATGGTCGCCATTATCTCACGATCAGCGCCTGCCCGACCGCGTCCTTTTCCTCAGCTGCACCACTTTCCTTCCCCTCCTTTTGCATTTGTCGATCATCACTCTCCATGTTCAACCCCCCTTTGTGCCTATCAACAGCTCTACCCCACTACTACCATCACCCGGACCTATCACCTCGGCTACGTACACCCAAAGCAACCCTGACCAAGCTCTTCCCTCACCTTTGTAGTTTTCGCTCTTCCAATTCTTTCACAGCTCGCCCACTATCACCCGAGAACTTCCCTCCACCACTCCCAGACCAAACTTGTAGCGACCCAACTTTCTATCACCAGAAAGAGCATCACTAATTAAGAAAAAAAGAGATAGAAGAAGAAAAGAAAGAGAAGAAAGAACAACAACACATCAGAATCTCACAGCGGAACGAATGAAATATAACATATAACATATACATAGTATCATATACATCAGAGTACACAACTTTACATCTCAATTTAGACAGTTATAACATTTCTGTCTGATATACAATACAACAACAACTATACGGAAAAACATGCAGCGGAAACTCTATCTATATATCTACACGTTGAAGCCTCCTGCTCCAAGCTCCTCTAGAATTCGTCAAAGATAACCTGAATCACTTGACTACTCATACATAATATGAGTACCTAAGAGTTTAATAAAACAGAAAATAAACACTCGGGTCAGACAGGGGTCTGGTGTGAGTAAACGGTTTAAAGTTGCTTAACTTTAGAAAATCCTTTGAAAAGAAAGGTATCACGTAAGACTTCCCACACATAAACATGGAAAAGTTTTTACCTTACGCTAACCAAAACATTTGATATGAAATCCAGTGATATTATAATAGTGTCTAAGGTTTTCAAGTAAGTAAGAAATAGCTGAAATTGCTACATCTATTAAATTCCAGCTACTAGCCACAAAAGTGGGTAATACAAACAAAACTGTAGGGTCTCGTTGGAAGAATGGGTTTCCATCAATGGCAGGGCTACTAGGGTACCGCCCGTCACAACGTGGCCTAGAACACCGTACCGAGGACCACTCCTGATCCCCTGCAACACAAGGTCGGGATTATTCCTTACTGAACAGTCCCGTACAAGACCACCCCGCAGTTGGCTGCAGATCCAACCGCCCACAAAACCGAAAAAAAGGGACATCTAGACAGGGGTAAATCTCGTCCTACTTGGGCATGACCCACTTAACCTTGCTGCACCTCCTCTGTTTTAGTCATTCCCGGTTGATGAGACATGAGGCTGCGATTACCTTTATAGGACACATTTATCTTAGAATGCTCATCGTCCACCTGACGATGTTTTGAAAGCATTCAATCCATACAAGTCTGTTCCGGGTTCGAACGGAATTGAAGGCACTACCTCGTTGCACTCATTTTGGAATCACCTCAGAGTCCACGACCATAGCCCTTGCTCTTTGAATCACCATCTCAAACCTGTAAGTACTATTTCCGTCAAACTCATCACGGAATCACCCCCAGAGTTATACTGACGAATAGTTCTTACACCTCGAGTCTTCACTTGCACTCCACTTGGATTCACGACCTAACATTTAATTTGGATCGATGTGGTTTTCGAATATCCAAATATGGAAACCCGATCCCGGTCTCACCGAATCCAAAATGCCATTTTAATGTCCAAGTTGTACATAAGGGTTTTAAATAGTAGATATTCAGAATATCACTTAACATAAATGGATGATTCATAACATACATATAGATAATCCACTATTATCAAATGCATCCACACATATCACAAAGCAGCATATATCACATCTCAGATATATCATATTCATATCATTTCATACCAATCAATGACATACGATATCATCCAATATCATTAACTCATCCAATGATATTTATCATCGATCATTAATCATCCATAACAAGTTTGATCCAAACTTAATTAATTTAATTTATCCTTAATCAAATTAATTCCTTACTTAATCACTTGGATTATCGTCAATCCATCTTACTTATTCATTGATTAATCTCAAATTAATTAACTAAACATCACTTAATTATCCACTTTGAATTAATCATCCTTGATTAATTATTACTTAATTACTTTTAAGTAATTATTCTTTAATTACAATTTCAATTTATCATCTTGATTAATTAATTCTTAATTATACAAGTAATTATCTCTTAATTACCCTTTTAAATTAATCACACCTGATTAATCACCTCATTAGTTAATCATACTTGATTAATTACTTTTAATTAAACACTCTTGATTAATTACTTTTAATTAATCACACTTGATTAAGTACTTTTAAATTAAACACATTTGTTTAATTACTTTTTAATTACATTTAGTAAATAAAACTTATTTATAGATTAATTACCTTTTAATTATAAATTAACAATTAATTATTTATTTCCATTAATTAATGATTACTTCATTAATTAAATTTCTTTCTTAATTAATTACTTTAGCAAGTAATTAATCACATTTTTAAATACTCTTAATTCTTTTATTAATTAATTAGTCTTCAATTAAATTTTAAACCTTTAATTAATTATATTAATTAATTCTTTAATTGATAACTCAAGTGATTAACCCTTAATCACTTCCTCCTAATTACTTTCATAAAGTAATTAGGTTTTGCTTAATTACCTCCAGTAATTAATTACTTAATTACTTCACCCAGTAATTATACTTAATTAACTCCAAAGTGATCATCTTTAATTAATCTCCAATTAGTTACTCAATTAACTATTTAACTAATCATTTAAATTCAATTAAATGATTCCTTAACTTACTATATTTTAAAAAGATTCTTAATTAAGAAAACCATTATCTAAATCAAATCATTTATATTAACCAATAACTTTTCAATGGTTAATAATTTAATTATCTTTACAAATTTATTTATCTTTAATTAAATCAAAATTCTAAATTACTAAAGATAATCCTTATTATAATTGATTTCCAAATTCTAAATCATTACATTTTATTTAAGATAAAATATATTAAAATCAATTATAATTAAAATAGCCTAAACATTCGAATTAAAAACTTTTGAACTTTCCAGAGTTATTAAATAAAATTTAATACAAACTTTATTATTAAAATTTCATTTGTTTATTTTTAAAAACTTTTCAATTTAAATATATATAAAACTTATTTAAAACTTAACTTTGAACAAATTGGTTTTATAAATAAAAACTTGTTTACTTTTGGTTTTAAAACCTGAATGATTTACAAAATCATATTTCCTTTGTTTTAAAACTTTGAAAAAACATTATTGTTAACATTTTTAAAACTTTTAAAAACTACTGAACCCAATACAAAAATCTGCTCACCAAAACTTAAGCAACCTTCTGAAATCCCCAGCGTCGATCTCGAGTAAAACAAACAAAACCCCGAGTATCACCAATCCAAAACCCTGCTTCGAACCAAATCATCACTTACCCGAGGAAGACTTCGAGTTCCAACCATCTTCCTTCCCGAAACCAAAATTCACTGAAACATCAACACGCGTGCAACATGCACCGCTGCTCCGGTCACCAACGACCATCACCGCGACTTCGACGAGTCGCCCTCGACCACTACACCTTCAATCGAAACCCAGAAAACTCAATTTGATCGAACTCCAAAAATTCGATCACAAGACCCAACTGCCTGAACCACTCCTCGTTCAAAAACGACCGCCACCGTTGATCTTTGACATGAGACGCCACGCGATCCTTCCCGAAGCCACGTCGCAACCTCCATCACCTCTGGCACCACGTGCGATCGCCCCTAGTAGCCTCTTGATGCCACGAAAATATGATGAACCAACAACGACAAATACAGGGTATAAAACCCTACTCGAACGAATTCCGGCCAACCCCCTCATCAATAAATTCCCAAACTATTTTTCTGATGGTCCCCTACATCCCCTCGACCTCCCTGCTCAACCACGACGCACAAATCACCGTCGTTCGCCACCACTTGACCAAAATGTTCAAAACATATAGTTCGAAAATTCTCTTCAATTACTAATCTAAAAATCCTTATACAAGCTTCAAAAATCATGATTTCCTATTTGCAATCCAATTATGAAATCAAAATTAAAAATTGAAATCATAAAATTTTGGCCCAATTTAAATTTTAGTGTAAATTCAAAGTTTTATAACCAATTATTCAATTTAAAAACCTGTAATTATTTTTAGATGATAGCCTACTTGATTACAAACAACTCTACTTACAATTCAAAGTCAAATTCGAATTCAAAAATTAGTTATTGAATTTTATTATAAAAATGGAAACTGTTTATAAACACATAGTAAAAATTTTAACTATACAGGCATTTAAATCCATATATCCAGACATGCAGTTGAATTAAATTCAAATATCATGATATTCAACACAAGATCAAGATGAAATCTAGAATCAAAACTGTTTTTAAAATTCCTTTTACTCACCTTAATATGCAGAAGTCAGAAACTGATACTTTCCAGGCTTATGAAATTTCACTTGCATGTCCTAGCATTTTAATTTGAATCTATCCTTGCATGTTGAATTTCCTGAATTGCTTGATTGCATAAAATTCGTGCCTTGATGTTGTAATTTCCAGATTTCCCTTTTTTCTAGATTTCTACAGTTTAATGTCTTTCCCCTTTTTATTGTTTTGTATTCATTTTTGGGTTTTGGTTGAGAATGAATAAAAGAATTAGCTGAAGATTGAAACTCTTCTTTTTTTATATTTTTTTATATTTTACAATTTGATTTTAAATTAAATTTTTAAGAGAGTGACACTTGTTCCTTATTTTTTCTAATTAACTTACACATGTGCTCTCTTATTTACAAATGTCCTTAATGAGCTCAAAATACTTACAAGTGTTATTTAATATTTTATTAATGTTTTACAAATGTTTTTTAATGTTTAATTAATGATTTACAAATGTTATTAACATATATCAAAATGTTAACAAGTGTTTTAATGTTCAATTAATATTTTAAATGTTATTTTCTTATTTAGAACTTATTTAAGTTATATATTAGTAATTATGTAATATTCACAAGATTATAAAATGTTTTTATCTTATATAAATAAGCTTTAGATTTTAATAAATATTCAAAAGCAAATTCATATAGACATTTATAAATAACTTATATTTTTGATTCAATTTTATACAACATATGTTTATAAACTTGAGAAATTGATTTTAACTCTTTATATAAAATTTTAAAACAATTTATCTTATGATAAAATTAAAATGAAAGAATAATAAAAACAAATGAACCTTTAAATTCAAATCTTATTTAAAACTCAAGTCCAAAAAATATATATCTATATTAAATAAAAAATTAACTTTTTTATTAAGATTTTAAATCTCAAATATCATTTTCAAAAGTATTAAATCAAATTAACATTTCAAAATTACAAATTATATATATATATACATATTAAAGTTTGAAGACACTTATTAAATTCAAATCAATATTTTTAAAACACAAATACAAACCAAATCAATATATATATATATATATATATATATTCATATATATTAAAATTTGAATATAAAGTTTTTATTACATTAAAACTTCCTATTTACAAGATATATCAATGTATATATAAATAGAAAATATTTTTGATTAACTTTTGGAAAAATAAATATTACCAATTTTAAATTGCTAAAATAAATATTTCCAAATCATTAGTTTTCAAAAGAATTAAACTTTCCTATTCATATTGTTAAGAAAAATGTTAATAGATATTATCAAATTATTATTATCGGACTTTAAAAGAATTTTAACTAGTCAATTTATAATGTAAAATAGTCAAATTAATTTAATTATTATCAAAGACTATTAAATTGATATTGCTCAAAATTCCGGGTCGTCACTTTCCTCCCCCCTTAAAAGAATTTCATCACCGAAATTAAAAGCAAAGATAATTTAATAACCCAGCAAAATAATTTTAGATTTCAATCAGCAATCAAACACTATTAACCATAGCCACCAATTCAAACAAAAAATTTATCTATCCAGACAAAATTCTGAATAGAACTTCCTAATATTATCAAGAGTTTTCCAGATACCTATACTGGAATACTCGCTCTACAGAATCTTAAGTAACCATACTACTATAACCAAGAACTCCTCTCATCGGATCCACAAATCTGAACAAGATATCAGACTAAACTCAAAACCAGCTCAACTATCAGATCCTTCTGAACTGCTGATTCTATCACTCGATGAATCATACACATATTTCTCAGAGATATGTGAAATACAATGAATTCCAGCTATCCGAACTGGCAATTCAATCCTGTAGCTCAAAAATCTAATCTCTAGAGAACACAAGAAAATCTCAAAATACTTCCGGAGCTAGCTTTCCAGTTTTACCAACTCTTATATCTCCTTTAATCGGATAAAACTAAAACAATATCCAAATTCCAACTTCTCATTCCAAATCTCCTCAATTCTTAACTGCATAACTCTTCCGATGCTCCTGAGTCACCTTCATCCTTCCTGATCAGCTTAACCCTTGCTGATTGCTTCATGAAACAAACTGGACCAAAAATCAAACCAATTTCCTGATCCTACTCAACAAACTGGCTCTTCCCAAAAAATTTCTGAAATCCAAAACACAACTCTATTCCACCAGCATTAGTGGACTTCAGACCTACATCTCTTATCTGGAATAGCCAAACAGTTGCACCTGACAACCTTGCCTTCAAAATCCAGAAAATTTCTTCATACACTGTGACGATCGCCCATGACACCTGCACCAAACAAGGAAGTAGTGCGCTGAAAAGTGTGCCAGGCCGCCATGGACGATCATCAGGGTAAGGTAAAACAATAAACTCTATCGTATTACTCACAGCGCATTGATAAAATACAATAGAAATTATACATAGTGAAGCTCTATAGAACAAAATTCTCATCATATAAGCTCATAACAATTTTATACAAACATCTGAATAGTCAATACATCAAGCCTCACTACATAACACTCAGAGAATCATACAAACAGTGGAACATCCAGTACATATAGTAAGAAAACAATGTGCAAAAGCCTCCAGCTCGTCTTTGTCATCAACAGCGTTAGTCACTAAGAATAGCACCTGTCACCTGCTACCAAGTCTGCCCATCCCAACATGGATGAACAGCCCAAGGTAATAAGAGTTGAACATAAAACCTTGAGTCAGACAAAAATCTTAGTGAGCAGTAAATCAACTATCAAACATACCAAAAGAGCATAAAGGGGTAAAAAGGAATAGGAACTCAACCATCCCACTCCACCTCTTTCTACAGTGATAGCCCCCAGACACACAAAGCAGAAACAAACATAATAAATCAGACATTCAAAGTAAAGCTATTATCACTCGAGTCAAGGTCGGTGTTTTTTCCAAGCACAAACCCCCAAGGCCTAAACCAAGAACAGATAAGCACTCACAAAACATCTCTTTTGAGACCGAGCGACGATACAACCAAACATCCAAACATCCATGACTCTGGCTATCACTGTTATCATTGCCTCGATATCACCGTTAATTGAATGACCGACTCATTATTTCATCCGTCCGCCAAGGGCTAATGGCAACCCCGGTTCTAGACATAACTCCGCACGTCGTCGCAGCCCGTGCCTAGGACTATCGAATCTGCCTAGAGTACTTAGCACGTCGTCGCAGCCCGTGTCTGTGACTATCGAATCTGCCCAGCGTACTCTTGCTTTGAGCATGCTAGAACCTTCAATAACGATGAGATCTCAGCCTCCTAGTCATCCTCCTCGACGACTATTCACATACTAGCTCAAGCGCCTCCCGAGCCAACCATTATCAACAAACTCGAACCATATCACCGAGTTATCAACATGCTTGGAATGATCCCGTCTGGATTAAACCAAAGCTATCTCATATCATGCTTTGCTTCATCGCATCATAGCAAAGTCCCATCTCAACATCATGCTTTGCCTCATCACATCATAGCAAAGTCCCGTCTCAACATCATCATCAAATCTATCCATATGAGCTTTTTTTTCATCCGCTTCATATGCCACAGGCAGCTTTCCTTATTCAAGAGCCTTTCCACTTGGCTTTTGAATCATCTTCGACCATCTTGTCCAAAACAATCACTAATCAACTAATCAATCAAATCAATCATTAGTCCAATAAATCAATCATTCAAACAAGATCTAAATAAGCAGTTATAATAATAATGGCAATTTCGTAAATAAAGAGCCCAAATCTAACAAGCATGAATTCTAAGTAATATCTTGATGAATGAACTAGCATAGGTTAACATGTAGTAAAATGGGTATCAAAATTTTATGAACGATGGATCTACATGCAGACTTAAGGAAAATGCATGAAATCACTATCTTTAACACACAAACAAGTCACCGATCCAATATACTCCTTTGGGTCCGTGTGAGAGATAACCACCACTCACCGAATCACCTAAACACCTAAAAAGCAACTAACTTCAGATCTGGACAGCAAAGGATCTAGCTTGATCCGACAAGATTTCCCTTCAAACGATGAAATCTCTCTTCAATGGATGGAGATCTTCAACTTTGGCTCTTGGATCTTCGATTTGATCTTAAATCTTGGATGGAAGGAAGCACTAGATTAGAGTGGAGAAAAGAAGTGAAGAAGTGTTGTAGTCGAGCTCTCAAAATAGCAGCACTTCGTCGCTTCAAAATCCGGACACCAAAAAGTGAGATAGGCACTTCTATTTATAGGCTGGAAATCCCTTAAGTCGGCCGTCCCCTTAAGTCGCTCACGACCTAACCCTTGCCGACCTAACGACCTACGACTCAAGACACCACACGACCTACCGACTCATCACTCCACGGCTCAATGACCTACACATGCGCGCGACCCAACGACTCAAGCCAATACACGACTCAACTATACACGACCTAACGACCTACTGACTCACGAATCACCGGGACACGACTTACGACCTAAGCCGGTACACAAGAATTCCTTAAGTCGGTCAATTCTATGGGTCGGTTACTACTATAGGTCGGTCTCATCTACGAGTCGTTAACTCCTAAGTCGTCCACTATACTTAGGTCGGTCGAATCCCTAGGTCCGTTACTATCTTAAGCCGTTATTCCTTAAGTCGGCAACTCTTAAGTCGGCTAACTAGGTCGCTCCAAATTCTTAACTCGCCCACTGCCTAAGTCGCCCAACCTCCTTAACTCGGTCCACCCCTTAGGTCGCTAGCTTCCCTAATTCGCTCACACGACCTTACTCTGGATGACTCAAACAATACTAACGACCCAGTGGCATCTATTTAATGATTTATCGACACGTAAAATACGGGTCGTTACAACCTCTCCCCCTTAGGAATTTCGCCCCCGAAATTCTAAACAAACAAGAACAATCAAAAACTATTCTGCATGCCTAACATTCATAGCAATCAACAAACCATGCATCCAATTACTAACCTAGCATGCAGAATTCTAAGACTTAGAACAAGTTACAAATTCATGAGATTCAAGACACCTTAGGGCCATACCTCGAAGAGTTTAGGATGAGCTGCCTTCATCCTCTCTTCCTCCTCCCATGTACAGTCGTTAACATCATCACTCCATTGTACCTTGAGCAACCTGACTACCTTCCTCCTAAGCTGTTTCGTGTCAGTTTCCATAACACGAAGCGGCTTACGAGGTCTTCTAACAACTAGATCAACTTCCAAATCTTCATAACTATCAGCAGAAACCACTGTACTTGGGTCGTGCACATACCTCCGTAGATACGATACATGAAAAACATTGTGCACACCCGACATCTTTTCTGGTAATTCCAATCTATAGGCGAGCTTTCCAATTCGCTCGATGAATGGGAATGGTCCAACAAATCTCGGAGTCAATTTCCCTTTCTTCCCGAATCGGATAACATTCCTCAGTGGAGAAATCTTTACAAAAACCATATCACCTACGTCGAATTCCAACTCCTTACGACGCTTATCGGCATAACTTTTCTGACGGTCTTGGGCTGCCTTCATTCGTCGCCGAATGATCTCTATGCAATCCGAAGTCTGTCGAATCATTTCGGGCCCAAGTATCAGCTTTTCTCCAGTTTCCAACCAACATGTCGGAGAGTTACACGGTCTTCCATACGGTGCTTCATTCGGTGCCATACCAATACTTGACTGGTAACTGTTATTATATGCAAATTCCACCAAATGAAGATGATCTTCCCATGATCCTCCGAAATCTAAAACATATGCTCTAAGGAGATCTTCCAAAACTCTGTTGACTCTCTGGGTCTGACCATCTGTTTGGGGGTGATAAGCTGTACTCAAACACAACTCGGTTCCCAAAACTTCCTGGAAGATCTTCCAAAATCCACTAGTGAACAATGGGTCTCGATCGCTCACTATGCTCTTCGGAATACCATGGAATCGAACTATCCACTTAACATATAGCTCCGCCAATTTCGATGCAGTCCTAGTTGATCGAACAGGAATGAATCTTGCACTCTTAGTCAAACGATCTACGATGACCCAAATCCCTTCATTCCCTGCTCTGGTTCTAGGTAACCCATCGATAAAATCCATCGATATTTGCTCCCACTTCCATGTAGGAACTTCTAATGGCTGAAACAATCCACTTGGCTTCTTCTATTTGGCTTTTACCAACTGGCAGTTCATGCATTTGGAAATAAAATTTCCAACATCCTTCTTCATACCTTCCCAATAATAGGTTCTCTTCATATCCTGATACATCTTATTTTCACCCGGATGAATTGTCAACTTCGAGTGATGACTTTCCTTCAGAACTTCATCCCTCAATTCATCTATATCGGGAACAACTAGTCGTCCTTGCTTCCGAAGCCAACCCTCTCGATCGACTTCGAATCCTTTATCCTTCTCTGGGTCTGATCCAGATTCCAAATCTCGGATAATCTTGACAAGCTTATCGTCTCGCTTTTGACTCTCGCCAATTCTTTCCACAAGAGTAGGTCTTATCGATAAGTTTGCCAACATCTCAGGTTCCAATTCACATCTAGGCCTGAAGTCAAATCCAGCCAAATACTCAAGGCTCTTCCATTCTGAAAACATGGCTCCCAATCCTGCATGTTTTCGACTTAACACATCTGCCACTGCGTTACCTTTTCCCGGAGTATAGGCTATACCAAAACCATATGATGCTAAAAACTCTAGCCATCGTTGCTGTCAAAGAATCAAATCCTTTTAGGAGAACAGATACTTCAACGACTTATGATCTGTAAACAACTCGAATCGAACTCCCAATAGGTAATATCTCCACATCTTCAGATTAAATACAATCGCCGTTAACTCCAAATCATGAGTCGGATAATTCCTTTCATGCGGCTTTAGTTGTCGACTTACATATGCAACAACTTTATCCTTCTGCATTAGCACTGCTCCAAGTCCAGTGCCACATGCATCGGTGTAAACCACCATCTCATCATTTCCACTTGGAATGGTCAAAACAGGAGCACTTGTCAGTCGCTCTTTCAGGATTCCGAAGGCTTGCTCACACTTAGCATCCCATCTGAATACTTGGTTCTTTTTCGTCAATCATGTTAATGGAGCAGCTATCTTGGAAAAGTCTTTGATAAACCGACGATAATATCCTGCTAATCCAAGAAAACTTCTCACATCAGATGCATTCTTAGGTCTAACCCAATCCTGGATCGCTGCCACCTTGGCGGGATCAACCTCTCTTCCACTTCCAGAGATAACATGGCCTAAGAACCTCACTTCGCTCTTCCAAAAGTGACACTTCAAAAACTTAGCCCTCAGCTGTTGTTTCCGCAAGATCTCTAAAACAATCCACAAGTGCGTCTTGTGCTCTTCTTCAATTCTGGAATAAATCAAAATATCATCCACGAACACAAGTACGAACTTGTTCAACTGATCCCTGAATACTCTATTCATAAGATCCACAAAATACGTTGGTGCATTGGTCAATCCAAACGGCATTACCAGCCACTCATAGAAACCGGATGGTGTCCTGAAAGCAGTCTTTGGAACACTATCCTTTGCCACTCTCAACTGGTGAAATCCCGTTGCCAAATCCATCTGAGAAAACACCTTAGCTTCGTGAAGCTGGTCAAACAAGTCATCTATTCTCGGCAATGGATACTTGTTCTTCTTAGTCACTTTATTCAGCTCACGATAATCCACACACAACCTCAACGATCCATCCGCTTTGGTTGCAAACACAACTGGTGCACCCCATTCGGACACACTACGCCGAATGAATCCTTTCTGAAAAAGGTCATCAACTTGCACCTTCAACTCTTGTTGTTGCCTAGGCGCCATCCGCCTAAGAGGCATCACAACAGGTCTGGCTCCTTCAACTAGATCGATACGAAACTCGATCTCCCTATGCGGCGGTAACCCTTTGACCTCGTCAAAGACATCCTCAAATCCATTCACAATAGGCACCGATGACAGTCCATCCCGTGGAACAACCAGCGAATACATGAAGCTCATGAAGACGCCTTCCTCATGCTTACATCGTATCACAACCTTTCGCCCTTCCACATTCTCGACTGTCACCTTTAGCCTTTCACAATCAATTCTTGTCGCATACTTCCTAAGCCAGTCCATACCCAGAATAATTCCGAACCCCGCAAAGTTCAAAACAAAACAATCACAAACAAAAGAGCAATCATGACTCGAGACAACCAGACCACGACATATCATACACAACCAAGACGAACCCCCAACTGGATTAGTCACAACCAATGGTCTATCAACAATATCCGGTTCCAAACCCAACCGGCCTACAAGTTCACTACAAACAAAGGAATGCGATGCTCCAGTATCGAACAACGCTTTAACTGGGACACCGCAAATGGAAAGAGTACCTTGAACCACCACACTCTTTCCCTCCTCTTCAGCAGTAGGAGCTTTCAAAGATGATGGCACAGCCCCCAAAGCATAAGCTTGCACAATCTGCTTGTCCTTCCTCGGTTCCGGACAATTCTTCCTGAAATGCCCTGGTTTGTCACAGTTGTGGCACTTCGCCGGCACTCTCGGTTTCTCACAATCTCTGGAGAGATGACCCTTCTGCTGACAGTTGTAGCAGGTCACTTCGCCCTTCGGCTTCTTGTGGCCATCCTTACCCTTCTGCTGCTGCTGCTTCCTCTTCTTGTTTCCACTTTGCTCCTTGGCCACAGCAACAACAGATCCTTCCTTAGGAAACAGATTTTCGTGCCTGAGATCTTTCTCTACAAGCTTCTCAAATGGGTCATCCAAATGATCCACCAACTGCCTCCCAAGATAACTTTCCAAGCCTGTCACAAACTTCTCATTCTTTTGATAGGGAGATTCAATATACGACCGAGCATACTTGGACAAGGCTTCAAACTCAAAAACATACTCAAGAACTGGCCTTCCACCTTGCTTGAGCTCCACAAACTTCTTGAACAGAACAGATTTCTGAGCTGTAGAAACGAACTTAGCTTCAAATCTGGCTTGGAATTGCTCCCAAGTAATCTCTTCCTCCGGAGTATCAATGGTGATAGAATTCCACCAATCAGAAGCTCTTCCCTGAAGCTATCTTCACGCAAGCTTCCTCTTAGTTGCATCCTTAATTCCCAAATCACCAAAGATCCTTTTACAAGCATCTATCCACCTCTGAACTTCAATGGTTGATTCTGTCCCCAAGAAAACCTTTCCTCCAAGAGCAGTATAGTCTTTACACAACTTAGTAAAATCCACTGGTTTTGGAGCTTGAACCTGAACTCCAACATCTACCGTTGGCCCTGGAACTGGCATCCTTCTCATGATCGAAGTCATCATGGCCTCAAACATAGCAGCATAATCAGCAGTCTCTTCAGCAGCACGGCTTTCCCTAGCAGCTTGTCTCTCTCTTCGACTCATTCTTAATATCTATAAAAAGAATGATTAGAACACCTTGAGAAACAACTACATAAGGAGTTCAAATCCTTCTAAGCTACTATATTATATAGTAATCATCCATCAAAATACAATTACATCTCTCATACGTAGTTACGTCAGCGAGCGTTGGCTAAAATCGATTAACCAAAGCTCTGATACCAAATGTGACGACCGCCCATGACACCTGCACCAAACAAGGAAGTAGTGCGCTGAAAAGTGTGCCAGGCCGCCATGGACGATCATCAGGGTAAGGTAAAACAATAAACTCTATCGTATTACTCACAGCGCATGGATAAAATACAATAGAAAGTATATATAGTGAAGCTCTATAGAACAGAATTCTCATCATATAAGCTCATAACAATTTGATACAAACATCTGAATAGTCAATACATCAAGCCTCACTACATAACACTCAGAGAATCACACAAACAGCGGAACATCCAGTACATATAGTAAGAAAACAATATGCAAAAGCCTCCAGCTCGTCTTTGTCATCAACAGCGTTAGTCACTAAGAACAGCACCTGTCACCTACTACCAAGTCTGCCCATCCCAACATGGATGAACAGCCCAAGGTAATAAGAGTTGAACATAAAACCTTGAGTCAGACAAAAATCTTAGTGAGCGGTAAATCAACTATCAAACATACCAAAAGAGCATAAAGGGGTAAAAAGGAATAGGAACTCAACCATCCCACTCCACCTCTTTCTACAGTGATAGCCCCCAGACACACAAAGCAGAAACAAACATAATAAATCAGACATTCAAAGTAAAGCTATTATCACTCGAGTCAAGGTCGGTGTTTTTTCCAAGCACAAACCCCCAAGGCCTAAACCAAGAACAGATAAGCACTCACAAAACATCTCTTTTTAGACCGAGCGACGATACAACCAAACATCCAAACATCCATGACTCTGGCTATCATTGTTATCATTGCCTCGATATCACCGTTAATTGAATGACCGGCTCATTATTTCATCCGTCCGCCAAGGGCTAATGGCAACCCCAGTTCTAGACATAACTCTGCACGTCGTCGCAGCCCGTGCCTAGGACTATCGAATCTGCCCAGAGTACTTAGCACGTCGTCACAGCCCGTGCCTGTGACTATCGAATCTGCCCAGCGTACTCTTGCTTTGAGCATGCTAGAACCTTCAATATCGATGAGATCTCAGCCTTCTAGTCATCCTCCTCAACGACTATTCACATACTAGCTCAAGCGCCTCTCAAGCCAACCATTATCAACAAACTCGAACCATATCACCGAGTTATCAACATGCTTGGAATGATCCCGTCTGGATTAAACCAAGGCTATCTCATATCATGCTTTGCTTCATCGCATCATAGCAAAGTCCCATCTCAACATCATGCTTTGCCTCATCACATCATAGCAAAGTCCCATCTCAACATCATCATCAAATCTATCCACATGAGCTTTTTTTTCATCCGCTTCATATGCCACAGGCAGCTTTCCTTATTCAAGAGCCTTTCCACTTGGCTTTTGAATCATCTTCGACCATCTTGTCCAAAAAATCACTAATCAACTAATTAATCAAATCAATCATTAGTCCAAGTAATCAATCATTCAAACAAGATCTAAATAAACAGTTATAACAATAATGGCAATTTCGTAAATAAAGAGCCCAAATCTAACAAGCATGAATTCTAAGTAATATATTGATGAATGAACTAGCATAGGTTAACATGTAGTAAAATGGGTATCAAAATTTTATGAACGATGGATCTACATGCAGACTTAAGGAAAATGCATGAAATCACTATCTTTAACATAAACAAGTCACAGATCCAATATACTCCTTTGGGTCCGTGTGAGAGATAACCACCACTCACCGAATCACCTAAACACCTCAAAAGCAACTAACTTCAGATCTGGACGGCAAAGGATCTAGCTTGATCCGACAAGATTTCCCTTCAAATGATGAAATATCTCTTCAATGGATGGAGATCTTCAACTTTGGCTCTTGGATCTTCGATTTGATCTTAAATCTTGGATGGAAGGAAGCACTAGATTAGAGTGGAGAAAAAAAGTGAAGAAGTGTTGTAGTCGAGCTCTTAAAATAGCAGCACTTCGTCGCTTCAAAATCCGGACACCAAAAAGTGAGATAGGCACTTCTATTTATAGGCTGGAATTCCCTTAAGTCGGCCGTCCCCTTAAGTTGTCCACGACCTAACCCTTGCCGACCTAACGACCTACGACTCAAGACACCACACGACCTACCGACTCATCACTCCACGGCTCAACGACCTACACATGTGCATGACCCAACGACTCAAGCCAATACACGACTCAACTATACACGACCTACCGACTCACGACTCACCGGGACACGACTTACGACCTAAGCCAGTACATAAGAATTCCTTAAGTCGGTCAATTCTATGGGTCGGTTACTACTATAGGTCGGTCTCATCTATGAGTCGTTAACTCCTAAGTCGTCCACTATACTTAGGTCGGTCGAATCCCTAGGTCGGTTACTATCTTAAGCCGTTATTCCTTAAGTCGGCAACTCTTAAGTCGGCTAACTACTAGGTCGCTCCAAATTCTTAACTCGCCTACTGCCTAAGTCGCCTTACCTCCTTAATTCGGTCCACCCCTTAGGTCGCTAGCTTCCCTAATTCGCTCACACAACCTAACTCTGGATGACTCAAACAATACTAACGACCCAGTGGCATCTATTTAACGATTTATCGACACGTAAAATGCGGGTCGTTACATACACTGTCTATCCGACTCATAAAATCTTAGTGACCCATTCCACTTGGTCAAAACATCTCAGCAGAATCTTAATTAAGAACTAGATGGTCAATCCTTCTCCAAAGAATCCTGAGCTGCCTCACCAAAATCTTCCCGCTCTAAGAGTCATCCCTCTACATGGTTGAACCATCAATATTGCTCCTGGAAATCCAAGTCGATAAGAAAACTCAATCTCCGATTCGGGTAAACTTCTGATTTCCTCCAGAAATATCTGGAAAATCTCTGACTATTTACATAGCTTTTACCTCCATATGAGATGCCTAAATTTCCAAACCAAAGAATACTCAAGGTTTTCCAAACTAATCGCAAGTCACTTTTGCGATCTTACCCAGTTCATATTCCAAAGAACTATCTTCATTCACTAGAACGGCTTTTCCTAATCGAGATCAATCTTCAAGAATGGATTATCTACTAGAAAAACTGATAGATCACTCCCAGAAGATATTCTGCTCTGTTGAGCCTCCTAAAGAAATGGATAAGCCTTCACTATCTGCCGGGTCTTCCGATAGTAGAATCCCAAAGATTACTGAATCATCGAAGAAACGATCCACGCTGCTGCTTCCAAACTTCACTTCAATGCTACTGCTATGCCAAAAGATCAACCTTAACCAAAAGCTTCTTGAAACACAAAACTATCACCCAATTCCACCAAAAATCCTTAAGACGAGTAGACATCTCCTCAAGAAACTCGGCTCCAAACCAAACACCAATCACTAGTTCTTCTTAAGGAAATAATGAGACCATGTCCGAAATGAGGTAACTCATCGATCTTAGTCTCATACTTCAATATAGATAAGATAACCTTACTTGAGATCCATAAAATCTCTAAACATCCGAATCTTCCCTGCAGTAGCATCAACGTTCCTCCAACACCCTCTAAATTTTGCTCCTAAGAACATCTTCAGAACCATCTATGGATACTGCATCCCATCACACAGCTATTCCTTCCCGAAGTCACCAAGATACCATCAACTGCTTCTGCTCAGCTGACAGATTCAACTCTTCGAAATCCCGCTCATTCGAGAGCAAATCAACCTCACACTTCAAGAATATACTCCAATCCTTGAAAAGACTTCCTCTGGGGTTAATGAAATCCTTTCACCAATCTACAAAGCTTATTCGAGACGGTATTAGGTCTACAATCTCGACAGATACACCTCCGGCCACAACATATGAGCCTATTCCATTAGTGGTAGACGTGTTCCACACAATCCTACCTTATATACCTTTATAACCTATGTCGAAAAATCCGAATAGATAACCCAACAGATTAGGTAGATATCTAAATATATATATATATATATATATATATATATATTACAAGTACGCTCTCCCAAGAAAGACACCACTCCAGAGCCTAGGTATTCACTCAACCTAACGCTCTGATACCAACTGTAGCGACCCGACTTTCTATCACCAGAAAGACGCATCACTAATTAAGAAAGAAAGAGACAGAAGAAGAAAAGAAAGAGAAGAAAGAACAACAACACATCAGAATCTCATAGCAGAACGAATGAAATATAATATATAACATATACATAGTATCATATACATCAGAGTACACAACTTTACATCTCAATTTAGACAGTTATAACATTTCTGTCTAATATACATGTAACGACCTGCAAATCCGTACCCCTTGAGTCAACACTATTCTACAACAATCAACTCAAGTTGTACAGAAAAACGAACCATTTGGATTAAAGAAGAAGAGGTAGAAGAAGAAAATAGAAAACAACAGAATCTAACCATCGCAACGGAATAAAATATAATATATATATCAACGATCTTTACACAAAATCAAATATAACTGTTTATATATTACATCATCAGAGTACATCAATCAACAGCTCAACAACAACATACAAATGGATACACAGTACCTCAATCACAGCGGGATATACATAGATATACAAGTACGGGAGTACGTATCGTCATCCTGCTCGTTTCCTGAGCTCCACATCATCATATCCTATATCCTACAATACTCGGTTTGACCCGAGCATTACAGTTAAATAACACCCGAGTCAGTCTGGAATACCAGCGTGAGAGAATCACACTCAATTGATTATTAAAGTTTCAAAATCCTTTTGAAAACAAAAGCATCTCGTAAGACCACGCCACAAATAAACATGTCGGGTTTTTACCTTACGATAGCTAAACAATTTTTATAAAAATCCTCTTATATTATAATAGGGTCTATACACAAATACTTATAAAATAGCCGAAATTGTTACATCTATTAAATTCCAGCTACTAGCCACAGAGTGGGTAATACAAACAAAACTCGTACAAGGCTCGTAGGGAGAATGGATTTCCAACCAATGACTAGGCACTGGAGTACCACCTGTCACAGTACGGGGCCTAGATCACCGTACCGAGGATTACGTCCGCTCCCCTGCAACACAAGGTCGGGACTACCCCTTACTGGATAATCCCGAGTGAGATCACCCCGCGGTTGGGATCAGCAACCGCCCACTAAGCCGAAATAAAAAGGGACATCTAGACTGGAATGACCTCACCCTGCTTGGGTGCTACCCACCTAGCCTTGCTGCATAACCCCTGATTTTTAGTCATTCCCATTTGATGAGGCTTGAGGCTAAGCATTACCTTTTTAGAACAATATCCCTTAGAATTCCCATCGTCCACCTGACGATGTTTCGCAAGCATTCATCCGTACAAGTCCGTCCCGAGTTCGAACGGAACCGAAGGCACTATTCCTACTACATCCATTTTGGAAATATCCTCAGGATTAGTAGCGACTAGCCCTTGCACTTCACTGCTCCAGCTTCGAATCCAAACTCGTTTACACGAAACGTACAAACCGGATCGAAGTGGTTTTCGAGAAATAAATCTCGATCTCGGTCTCTTCGAAACGGTCAACGCAGTTGGCCAATATTGATAGTCGGTTATTTAACTATCAATTAATATTCACAAACATCCATCAAACAATAAATAATTTCCCAAATTATTTATTTATCTCAAAGATATCTTCACAAGATATATTTCTATTTTCAATCCTTTGAAAACAGTTTCAAAACCATCTTTCCTTTTAGAATAAACTTTCTCAAATATTTTCTATCTCCTCTGAAATTACCAAGCACAAAACTAGGTTTTAAAATAATTTAAAACACTTTACTTTGAAATATATACTTTTAAAACATTTAAATAAAACTACTTTAATAATTTGTTAAAAATACATCTTATATGAATATTTGAAAATAAAATTACTTAATAAAATATAAAACTAGATTTTCACTTTTGATACAAAATACTAAGTCACTTTTTAAATAATTACTACTATAATAGATTTGAGAAAATACTTACTTTAGAATTTAAATATTAGAAATAATAAATTTTTCAAAACATACCTTTTAAAACAATTTGAAAACTATTAACTTATATTTAAAAATTTACTTGAAAACGTACTTAGTTATCCAGGGAGAATTCCAACTTCAATCACTTAAATCAATTTTCCAAATTGATTCCCAACTTATTCCATTTGAAATAAGTTTCTTTAATTACTCAATTCATTTCAAATTTCATTAATTATGCACTTAATTATTATTGTTATTATTTTCCATTTGATTTTAAATCTTTTAACTGAAATATACAAATTTCAGCTTTTCCCAACTTCTTCTTTATTTTTTCTCAAAAAATTTAAATCTTAAATTCTAAATAAATGTTTTATTCTATTAATTAATATCATTGAAGATTAAAATTCATTAACTTCCTGTTTATTCAAATTTCCATTCTATACCAGGATCTATTTAGTAGAATTTTAAAGTCACTTTATTTCTTTCCAATTCATTTAAAAAAAATTATTCAAATTTCTATAATTATTTCACTTACAATTTCACTTCTTTTATTATCTTACCAAAATCCAATTTATATATCTTTGGTAATTCATCATACCCAATGATATCCAATCTAACCATGGCATTCAATATTCCAATAAAGATCATCATAGGATATCAAATAAATCACAACAGAGGGTTTTAAGTAATTTAAATAAATATTGAGGGATCGAGTTGGATCCCTCCAACCTGTTTTTTTTCCTTCATCCACAAACGTTAGCACAATATAATATACCAATTCCAAAATATCATACTATATCACATCAATTCATTCAAACAATTATTTAAATTTAATCATTTTAAATTTAAATTTAAATTTAAACTGAGTGAGATTAACTCACCTTTGGCCTAAGATTGCCATTCACCTCAAACTCGTCTTGTTCCCGCGATTTTCAGACCTTGAAAAACCATTTTACATTTTATTAATATTTTGAACGAATTTTCCCCCCTTTTTTTAAAAAAATTCATTTAACTAAAAATTCCCTTTAGTAAAATAAATTGATTATCTAGTTAAACAAACTATTCCTTTTTATATTGATAATTAAATAAGTAAATTTAACAAGCTATCCACCAAACCTATTATTTTATATATCTTTCCAATACAAAACATTTAAAATAATAAGTTTCCTGCTTTAACTTAATAAATACATATTTCAATCTGTATTTGTATATTTATTTATTAACAAATTTAAAATAAACACCCTTAATAAATTATTTTCAAACGACCTGGTAAATTAAAATATCTGTCTATGCGCCTATATCCATGTTTCTCAAATATGTGTGTATATATAAAATCTTCTAAAATAAACTAGATAAGTAAATTAAACAAAGTTAACTCCCCTTTTGAAAGTATTTTTATTTTCTGTTTTACTGAAATCTGCATATGTACATATACTTATTTATATACCTTACTTTACTGTATAAATAAAAGTAAAATTTCTTACCATAGTTTTAAATTTCACTCATTATACAGTTAAATAGATAAATAAATTAATTAAATTCAAATAGACAGATACCTCGCCGTACTGCAGCGCGTGACCTAACCTAAACACAACCGAACTCCGGCCAATCCCTTGAACACGAGCTCGAGATCACCCTTCAACTCGAACGATTCGTCGCGCCGCGCCTTCCAGTTTCACGCGACTTCGAGAGCACCATGGCTCGAGCCTCGATTAGATTTAGAATGGAAGCCCCCTCTGCCGATCTCCCTCACCGCGATGCCGAAGCCACAAAATTCACGGCCCCAAAATCGCGAGTGCCCTCTTTGCCGATCAAACACGAACTCGAAGAGGCTTCGGCTATCAGTTCCTTTCCTCTCTTTTTACTGCAGTCGATTCTAACTTTGGGGAAAGGGAAATTAAAGAGGAGCGAGACGGCAAGTATTCCATCAAAAGATTTGCTCCCATTAAATACAATTCGATTGATAAATAAAGGAGAGGAACCAGATATTTAACAAAGGAACGGTGTGATTCATAAAAGCAAATGTAATTTCGAAAAGAAAGTTGCGTGCTGATAGACAAAGGGACAGGATGGTCGGCTTCAACGGAAACATGTTGGCTAAAAGAATTACAGAGCAACAGCTGATTTAAAATTTATATTATTATATTCAAAAATATCTTGTTTAGGTACCCAGTTATTAAATTGGATTCGATACAGATTTCAGCGCGTTTATATAACGTACGCTCACACAACAACTCTGACCACTACGAAATTTGAAATTCGATAATAATACAATATTACGGATCCAATGGAACTGGTTTCATCGGATTCCGAGACTGTGCCTCGGAAGGCTATTTTTAAATTCAATTTAAACGATAAAATTTCAAAACTGAACAACCCACTTCCAAATTCAATTTTAATACTTTTAGTATCTTCACTTTTATCAATATAAATTTTATAAGCCTTAAAATTATTTTTAACAGGCTTAAAATTCAAGATTCAACAATTTACCCAATTCCTAATTATTAAATTCTATTTAATTATCAGTAAATAGCGATATTTGTAATTCAAGTTGATAATTAACCTTTAAATAATTAAAATCAATTAAATATTCTGATTTTAAATGCTTAAGAATTTTGGGTCGTCACATTCCTCCCCCCTTGAAAGAATTTTGTCCCCGAAATTACTAGTTAGGAAGAATGATCCAATTCCCGTTTCTTATTTCCCTAAAACTAAACAGTTTCTAACAATTCTTCATCTTTACCAATTATCTTTTTACAAAAGACCCATTATTATTCTTATTAACTTCTCAACTCTGCTAATTTCTAACTATACTATTTGTTTAAGTTTCAATTTAAAATCAAATTTTGAATTATCAAAATTTTCTCAAAATTTTTCTAACTCCCTAAATGTTCGAAAAATTTCGTCAGCGTCTCCTTTGCACGGCTAGCTCGGTACAACTACAAAATGGCTCTACAGCCTCCCAAATCCACAAAGAAAACAAAAAGGCCAAGTGGCTCGATCCAAAAACCTAATCAAATTTCAATTAAATTCAAACACATACCTTTTTGTCGAGCGTTTCAAGTTTATCTTTCTGAAATCAAAATCAATTCTCTTTTCTCTTTTTAATACCTGCATATCTTACTAAGCAGTAATATCCAATCACAACATTCAAAATCAATTGACTTCCTTACCAATGTCAATATCTATTTATCCAAATATCAACTTAGAATATATTTGCAATATTAAATTTCCAATTAAAATTTTACTATTCCTTCTTAAGTTAGTATATGCATGAAATATGTTCCTTATATTCATTTCACCTTACCACTTTAGTTTATATCTATTTCTATTCACATTGATTCTTTCATTACCATACGAATTCAATTTATCTCTAACTCTAAATATTGAATTTTATTTTCCATTTATAACTAATTTATGTCATTATTTTAAGTAGTTTCATTTACTAATTCGTTTCAATTCTCAATTTGAAATCGTTTTGCTGTTAACAAAAATTTTCAAAAATTTTCTAACTCCCAAAATTTCTGAAATTTTTTGGCAGAGTCTCCTTTGTACGGAGGAGCTTTTGCAATTTGACAAAAGAGATAAATATATATACATCGACCCACACGGTCGGAAAAACCAAAAACAGTTCATATTTCCTATTTTTATTGCGTATGCGTACCTTATTTAGCATTTTAAGCAAGCGGCTTATCTATTTAGCAGTTAATGCAACCCAAATCCAGCCACACGGCTTCCAAAAACCTGTACTTACTCAATTTAAACATGTAAGTGACAAATATACAAAGTTTATAGCATTTCACTTAATTTCAATAGTTAAACACATGTATAATATAAACAATATACACTAAACACTTCCAAAAGCAAATTAATAAGGTTCCGATACAAATTTAGTTGTTTACAACTAAATCACCCATCAATTTCATTCCATTAATATTATTTATATCTCCCCAAATTTTAACTCGATTCAAACTTATTTTTAATTGATTTAAAACCAATCCAATATTATTAAACTTAGCTCAAGTTGATTTCAATTCAACCCTCATCTATTTAGCTTAAGTCAATTTACTTCAATTTATTCAAATTTTATACTTAAGCTCATTTTCATTTTACAAGTAAACCCTCTCTCAATTAAATCCCATTTTAAATCTGCAATTTCATTTGATTGGTTATTATAAAATTTAACTTTCCAGATTCACTTATTCAATTTATTACAAGGCCGTTTCTAATTTACTTCCACTTATTTGGATTTTATTTGCAATTCATACCATTACTATTTTAATTCATTTTCATTTTATTCGATACATTTCAATTTTATTAATTTGTTAACACTTCGAGTTAAAGTTTAATTTAAAACTCAAGTTCTGAATCCACTATCCATTTTCAATTTACCACCAAATTTCATTAACTCACAATTCAGTTACATTTACTTTACTGACAATTCAAGTCGAATTCAATTTATAACTTGAGTTTTATTTCCAAATTTCATCATAAATTCACAATTCAGCTTCTATTAAACAACATTACGTTCCCATTTACACATTTTATTAACTAATTTATTATAAAATTAGTTCTCTCCTACTTATAGTTCAATACTTGATTTTTAATTCCAAATATCATTTCATTTTATTTTCTTAGTTCAATTTTATTATATAATTCAAGTTTAGATTTCCGTTTCATTATCCAGAACATCAAACAATATTTATTTTGGATTTTCTATTTCACTTCCAAAGTTTATAAGTCACAACTTATTATTTACACAATTCCATTCATCATAGGCTTGAATATATTATTCTTTTATTTTAACTCATGCTTTATGCTTATCTATAACTCAAGCATATTTTTTTTATTCCATGCATATTTTATTCTATGGATTTATATTCCTTTACGAGCTATTCTAATTTATTTACTTCAATCCAATCCTTAACCAATTTAATTTCCATTTATTCGGGTAAGAATCTAATTTCATTCAATAATTCAATTGAATTCTTATTCCAATTCAATTCTATTTTCACTCAGATTTATTTAACTCAATTCGATTTCAACTTGATTCGAATACAATTGGATATTATTTTCAGCTTATTCAATTAATGTCAATCCAGTCAAATTTTTTATTTCTCATCCAAGTTAATTTCATTTTTAACTTTTTTCTTTTAAGTTTAAATTCCAACATTCAAAGCTTATATTCCCTTCCTGATTTAAAAATCATCTCAATTTATAAACTTACAACCCATCTTATCAGGATTTTTAAACTCCCGGCTTTGGTTTCAAATTTATTTTGAAATCTCCAACATCTCAAAAATCAAAATTCTCAAAAATTAAAATTCTCAAAAATTAAACCAACCCTGGTTTTATTCCCAACAAATTTCCTTTGAATTTTCAAAAACAACTAGCTCTTCTGAGCAAATAAATTTTTTGGCAGCAATCCGTCACTTAAAAATACAAAAATGAATACTGATGATGCGGCCGTCATCATCAGAATTATTTCCCAATAATCCAAGTGATTTCAATGCTATATCACTTCCAAAACCCATTTTAAACAAATTTCTTTTCAGCAATACCTCTAAAACAATAATGTTATTAAAATCTCCGGGAATTTAAATTTCCAAATCCTGCTTAAATCAATTTTAACTCCAATTCATTTTCATAGTTATGCTCATACAAATGAATTATATTTAAATTTATAAATTTCATTTAAAATTCATATTTATGAATTTTATTTTATAATGAATTTTCCCTTAACTTTGGTTATATGTTTTACATTTCTACTCAATAATGATAATAATTTAATATTATTCTTCCTAACATCCAAACAACCATATATTAGCTAAAATAGTTTACAAAACTTTCTGTATACCGAAAATATATTTTTGGGTAAAATTATTTCATTTACCCACATTTAAAACAATACCGTGTCGATTTTTCTATTCAAGTGTTTGGAAACCCCTTCAATACAGTTGCGCAGACTGTGTCGACGAAGGTTCATATGCCACTCAATAAATCAATCAACACAATATTAAAACAATTTATATTCACTAACAAATACGCACTCATATTTATTAATATGCCCAAACTCATTATAGAGTACTACTGACTCTATTTTAAATGAGTAATTCCCACCAGAGCTAAGGTTATCACCAACCTAAGCTCTGATACCAAGTGTAACGACTCGCAAATCCGTACCCCTTGAGTCAACACTATTCTACAACAATCAACTCAAGTTGTACAGAAAAACGAACCATTTGGATTAAATAGGAAGAGGTAGAAGAAGAAAATAGAAAACAACAGAATCTAACCATCGCAACAGAATAAAATATAATATATATATATATATATATATCAATGATCTTTACAGAAAATCAAATATAACTGTTTATACATTACATCATCAGAGTACATCAATCAACGGCTCAACAACAACATACAAATGGATACACAATAACTCAATCACAGCGGGATATATATAGATATACAAGTACGGGAGTACGTATCGTCATCCTGCTCGTTTCCTGAGCTCCACATCATCATATCCTGTATCGTATAATACTCGGTCTGACCCGAGCATTACAGTTAAATAACACCCGAGTCAGTCTGGAATACCAGCGTGAGAAAATCACACTCAATTGATTATTAAAGTTTCAAAATCCTTTTGAAAACAAAAGCATCTCGTAAGACCACGCCACAAATAAACATATCGGGTTTTTACATTACGATAGCTAAACAATTTTTATAGAAATCCTCTGATATTATAATAGGGTCTATATACAAATACTTATAAAATAGCCGAAATTGTTACATCTATTAAATTCCAGCTACTAGCCACAGAGTGGATAATACAAACAAAACTCGTACAAGGCTCGTAGGGAGAATGGATTTCCAACCAATGACTAGGCACTGGGGTACCACCTGTCACAGTACGGGGCCTAAATCACTGTACCGAGGAGTATGCCCGCTCCCCTGCAACACAAGGCCGGGACTACCCTTTACTGGATAATCCCGAGTGAGATCACCCCGCGGTTAGGATCAGCAACCGCCCACTAAGCCGAAATAAAAAGGGACATCTAGACTGGAATGACCTCACCCTGCTTGGGTGCTACCCACCTAGCCTTGCTGCATAACCCCTGATTTTCAGTCATTCCCATTTGATGAGGCTTGAGGCTGAGCGTTACCTTTTTAGCACAATATCCCTTAGAATGCCCATTGTCCACCTGACGATGTTTCGCAAGCATTCATCCATACAAGTCCGTCCCGGGTTCGAACGGAACCGAAGGCACTATTCCTACTACATCCATTTTGGAAATATCCTCAGGATTAGTAGCGACTAGCCCATGCACTTCACTGCTCCAGCTTCGAATCCAAACTCGTTTACACGAAACGTACAAACCGGATCGAAGTGATTTTCGAGAAATAAATCTCGATCCCGGTCTCTTCGAAACGATCAACGCAGTTGGCCAATATTGATAGTCGGTTATTTAACTATCAATTAATATTCACAAACATCCATCAAACAATAAATAATTTCCCAAATTATTTATTTATCTCAAAGATATCTTCACAAGATATATTTCTATTTTCAATCCTTTGAAAACAGTTTCAAAACCATCTTTCCTTTTAGAATAAACTTTCTCAAACATTTTCTATCTCCTCTGAAATTACCAAGCACAAAACTAGGTTTTAAAATAATTTAAAACACTTTACTTTGAAATATGTACTTTTAAAACATTTAAATTAAACTACTTTAATAATTTGTTAAAAATACATCTTATATGAATATTTGAAAATAAAGTTACTTAATAAAATATAAAACTAGATTTTCACTTTTGAAACAAAATACTAAGTCACTTTTTAAATAATTACTACTATAATAGATTTGAGAAAATACTTACTTTAGAATTTAAATATTGGAAATAATAAATTTTTCAAAACATACCTTTTAAAACAATTTTAAAACTATTAACTTATATTTAAAAATTTACTTGAAAACGTACTTAGTTATCCAGGGAGAATTCCAACTTCAATCACTTAAATCAATTTTCCAAATTGATTCCCAACTTATTCCATTTGAAATAAGTTTCTTTAATTACTCAATTCATTTCAAATTCAATTAATTATGCACTTAATTATTATTGTTATTATTTTCCGTTTGATTTTAATTCTTTTAACTGAAATATACAAATTTCAGCTTTTCCCAACTTCTTCTTTATTTTTTCTCAAAAAAATTAAATCTTAAATTTTAAATAAATGTATTATTCTTTTAATTAATATCATTGAAGATTAAAATTCATTAACTTCCTGTTTATTCAAATTTCCATTCTATACCAGGATTTATTTAGTAGAATTTTAAAGTCACTTTATTTCTTTCCAATTCATTTAAAAAAATTTATTCAAATTTCTATAATTATTTCAATTACAATTTCACTTCTTTTATTATCTTACCAAAATCCAATTTATATATCTTTGGTAATTCATCATACCCAATGATATCCAATCTAACCATGGCATTCAATATTCCAATAAAGATCATCATAGGATATCAAATAAATCACAATAGAGGGTTTTAAATAATTTAAATAAATATTGAGGGATCCAGTTGGATCCCTCCAACCTGTTTTTTTTTTCCTTCATCCACAAACGTCAGCACAATATAATATACCAATTCCAAAATATCATACTATATCACATCAATTCATTCAACCATTCAAACAATTATTTAAATTTAATCATTTTAAATTTAAATTTAAATTTAAACTGAGTGAGATTAACTCACCTTTGGCCTAAGATTGCCATTCACCTCAAACTCGTCTTGTTTCCGTGATTTTCAGACCTTGAAAAACCATTTTACATTTTATTAATATTTTGAACGAATTCCCCCCCCCCCCCTTTTTTTAAAAAATTCATTTAACTAAAAATTCCCTTTAGTAAAATAAATTGATTATCTAATTAAACAAACTATTCTTTTTATATTGATAATTAAATAAGTAAATTTAACAAGCTATCCACCAAACCTATTATTTTATATATCCTTCCAATACAAGACATTTAAAATAATAAGTTTCCTGCTTTAACTTAATAAATACATATTTCAATCTGTATTTGTATATTTATTTATTAACAAATTTAAAATAAACACCCTTAATAAATTATTTTCAAACGACCTGGTAAATTAAAATATCTGTCTATGCGCCTATATCCATGTTTCTCAAATATGTGTATATATATAAAATCTTCTAAAATAAACTAGATAAGTAAATTAAACAAAGTTAGCTCCCCTTTTGAAAGTATTTTTATTTTCTGTTTTACTGAAATCTGCATATGTACATATACTTATTTATATTCCTTACTTTACTGTATAAATAAAAGTAAAATTTCTTACCACAGTTTTAAATTTCACTCATTATACAGTTAAATAGATAAATAAATTAATTAAATTCAAATAGACAGATACCTCGCCCTACTGCATTGCGTGACCTAACCCAAACACAACCGATCTCCGGCCAATCCCTTGAACACGAGCTCGAGATCACCCTTCAACTCGAACGATTCGTCGCGCCGCGCCTTCCAGTTTCACGCAACTTCGAGAGCACCACGGCTCGAGCCCCGATTATATTTAGAATGGAAGCCCCCTCTGCCGATCTCCCTCACCGTGATGCCGAAGCCACAAAATTCAGGGCCCCAAAATCGCGAGTACCCTCTCTGTCGGTCAAACACGAACTCGAAGAGGCTTCGGCTATCAGTTCCTTTCCTCTCTTTTTACTGCAGTCGATTCTAACTTTGGGGAAAGGGAAATGAAAGAGGAGCGAGACGGCAAGTATTCCATCAGAAGATTTGCTCCCATTAAATACAATTCGATTGATAAATAAAGGAGAGGAACCAGATATTTAACAAAGGAACGGTGTGATTTATAAAAGCAAATGTAATTTCGAAAAGAAAGTTGCGTGCTGATAGACAAAGGGACAGGATGGTCGGCTTCAACGGAAACATGTTGGCTAAAAGAATTACAGAGCAACGGCTGATTTAAAATTTATATTATTATATTCAAAAATATCTTGTTTAGGTACCCAGTTATTAAATTGGATTCGATATAGATTTCAGCGCGTTTATATAACGTACGCTCACACAACAACTCTGACCACTATGAAATTTGAAATTCGATAATAATACAATATTACGGATCCAATGGAACTGGTTTCATCGGATTCCGAGACTGTACCTCGAAAGACTATTTTTAAATTCAATTTAAACGATAAAATTTCAAAACTGAACAACCCACTTCCAAATTCAATTTTAATACTTTTAGTATCTTCACTATTATCAATATAAATTTTATAAGCCTTCAAATTATTTTTAACAGGCTTAAAATTCAAGATTCAACAATTTACCCAATTCCTAATTATTAAATTCTACTATTTAATTATCAGTAAATAGCGATATTTGTAATTCAAGTTGATAATTAATCTTTAAATAATTAAAATCAATTAAATATTCTGATTTTAAATGCTTAAGAATTTCGGGTCGTCACAATACAATACAAGAAAAACTATACAGAATAAAACACAGCGGAAACTCTATCTATATATCTACACGCTGAAGCCTCCTGCTCCAAAGCTCCTCCAGAATTCGTCAAAGATAACCTGAATCACTTGACTACTCATACATAATATGAGTACCCAAGAGTTTAATAAAACAGAAAATAAACACTCGGGTCAGACAGGGGTCTGGTGTGAGTAAACGGTTTAAAGTTGCTTAACTTTAGAAAATCCTTTGAAAAGAAAGGTATCACGTAAGACTTTCCACACATAAACATGGAAAAGTTTTTACCTTACGCTAACCAAAACATTTGATAGGAAATCCAGTGATATTATAATAGTGTCTAGGGTTTTCAAGTAAATAAGAAATAGTCGAAATTGTTATATCTATTAAATTCCAGCTACTAGCCACAAAAGTGGGAAATACAAACAAAACTGTAGGGTCTCGTACGAAGAATGGGTTTCCATCAATGGCAGGGCTACTAGGGTACCGCCCGCTACTAGGGTTCGAACGAAACCGAAGGCACTATCTCGTTGCACTCATTTTGGAATACCCTCAGAGTCAACGACCATAGCCCTTGCACTCTGAATCACCATCTCGAACCTGTAAGTACTATTTCCGTCAAACTCATCACGGAATCACCCCCAGAGTTATACTGACGAATAGTTCTTACACCTCGAGTCTTCACTTGCACTCCACTTGGATTCACGACCTAACGTTTAATTTGGATCGATGTGGTTTTCGAATATCCAAATATGGAAACCCGATCCCGGTCTCACCGAATCCAAAACGCCATTTTAATGTCCAATTTGTACTTAAGGGTTTTATATAGTAGATATTCAGAATATCACTTAACATAAATGGATGATTCATAACATACATATAGATAATCCACTATTATCAAATGCATCCACACATATCACAAAGCAGCATATATCACATCTCAGATATATCACATTCATATCATTTCATATCAATCAATGACATACGATATCATCCGATATCATTAACTCATCCAATGATATTTATCATCAATCATTAATACTCCATAACAAATTTATTACAAACTTAATAAATTTAATTTATCCTTAATCAAATTAATTCTGTTACTTAATCACTTGGATTATCATCAATCCATCTTACTTATTCATCGATTAATCTCAAATTAATTAACTAAACATCACTTAATTATCCACTTTGAATTAATCATCCTTGATTAATTATTACTTAATTACTTTTAAGTAATTATTCTTTAATTACAACTTTAATTAATCATCTTGATAATTACTTCTTAATTATCCAAGTAATTATCTCTTAATTACCCTTTTAAATTAATCACACCTGATTAATCACCTCAATAATTAATCATACTTGATTAATTACTTTTAATTAAACACTCTTGATTAATTACTTTTAATTAATCATACTTGATTAATTACTTTTAAATTAAACACATTTGTTTAATTACTTTTTAATTACATTTAGTAACTAAAATTTATTTATAGATTAATTACCTTTTAATTATAAATTAACAATTAATTATTTATTTCCATTAATTAATGATTACTTCATTAATTAAATTTCTTTCTTAATTAATTACTTTAACAAGTAATTAATCACATTATTAAATACTCTTAATTCTTTTATTAATTAATTAGTCTTCAATTAAATTTTAAACATTTAATTAATTATATTAATTAATTATTTAATTAATAACTCAAGTGATTAACCCTTAATCACTTCCTCCTAATTACTTTCATAAAGTAATTATCTTTTGCTTAATTACCTCTAGTAACTAATTACTTAATTACTTCACCCAGTAATTATACTTAATTAACTCCAAAGTGATCATCTTAATTAATCTCCAATTAGTTACTTAATTAACTATTTAACTAATCATTTAAATTTAATTAAATGATTCCTTAACTTACTATATTTTAAAAAGATTCTTAATTAAGAAAACCATTATCAAAATCAAATCATTTATATTAACCAATAACTTTTCAACAGTTATAATTTAATTGTCTTAGTTATCTTCACAAATTTATTTATCTATAATTAAATCAAAATTCTAAATTACTAAGGATAATCCTTATTATAATTGATTTCCAAATTCTAAATCATTGCATTTTATTTAAGATAAAATATATTAAAATCAATTATAATTAAAATAATCTAAATATTCGAATTAAAAACTTTTGAACTTTCTAGAGTTGTTAAATAAAATTTAATACAAACTTAATTATGAAAATTTCACTTGTTTATTTTTAAAAACTTTTCTATTTAAATATATATAAAACTTATTTAAAACTTAACTTTGAACAAATTGGTTTTATAAATAAAAACCTGTTTACTTTTGGTTTTAAACCTGAATGATTTACAAAATCATATTTCCTTTGTTTTAAAACTTTAAAAAAACATTACTGTTAACGTTTTTAAAACTTTTAAAAACTGCTTAACCCAATACAAAAATCTGCTCACCAAAACTCGAGCAACCTACTGAAATCCCCCGCGTCGATCTCGAGTAAAACAAACAAAACCCCGAGTATCACCAATCCAAAACCCTGCTTCGAACCAAATCATCACTTACCCGAGGAAGACTTCAAGCTCCAACCTTCTTCCTTCCCGAAACCA
The DNA here is from genome assembly GCA_030765085.1 of Allium cepa. Lineage (NCBI taxonomy): Eukaryota > Viridiplantae > Streptophyta > Magnoliopsida > Asparagales > Amaryllidaceae > Allium > Allium cepa. The sequence goes on along the minus strand of CM060937.1, from coordinate 1,035,663,483 downwards.
AGATTCACTGAAACATCAACACGCGTGCAACATGCACCGCTCCTCCGGTCACCAACGACCATCACCGTGACTTCGACGAGTCGCCCTCGACCACTACACCTTCAATCGAAACCCAGAAAACTCAATTCGATCGAACTCCAAAAATTCAATCACAAGACCCGACTGCCTGAACCACTCCTCGTTCAAAAACGACCGCCACCGTTGATCTTTGACACGAGACGCCACGCGATCCTTCCCGAAGCCACGTCGCAACCTCCATCACCTCTAGCACCACAGCGATCGTCCCCAGTAGCCTCTCGACGCTACAAAAACATGATGAACCAACGACGACAAATACAGGGTATAAAACCCTACTCGAACGAATTCCGGCCAACCCCCTTATCAATAAATTCCCAACCTATTTTTCTGATGGTCCCTACATCCTCTTGACCTCCCTGCTCAACCACGACGCACAGATCGCCGTCGTTCGCCACCATTTGAACAAAATGTTCAAAACCAATAATTCAAAAATTCTCCTCAATTACTAATCTAAAAATCATGGTACAAGCTTCAAAAATCATGATTTCCTATTTGTAATCCAATTATGAAATCAAAATTAAAAATTGAAATAATAAAATTTTGACCCAATTTAAATTTTACTATAAATTCAAAGTTTTATAACCAATTATTCAATTTAAAAACTTGTAATTATTTTTAGATGATAGCCTACTTGATTACAAACAACCTCTACTTACAATTCAAAGTCAAATTCGAATTCAAAAATTAGTTATTGAATTTTATTATAAAAATGGAAACTATTTATAAACACAAAGTAAAATTTTTAACTATACAAGCATTTAAATCCATATATCCAGACATGCAATTAAATTAAATTCAAATATCATGATATTCAACACAAGATCAAGATGAAATCTAGAATCAAAACTGTTTTTAAAATTCCTTTTACTCACCTTAATATGCAGAAGTCAGAAACTGATACTTTCCAGGCTTATGAAATTTCACTTGCATGTTCTTGCATTTCAATTTGAATCTATCCTTGCACGTTGAATTTTATGAATTGCTTGATTGCATAAAATTCTTGCCTTGAGGTTGTAATTTCCAGATTTCCCTTTTTTTCTAGATTTCTACAGTTTAATGTCTTCCCCTTTTTATTGTTTTGTATTCATTTTGGGTTTTGGTTGAGAATGAATAAAAGAATTAGCTGAAGATTGAAACTCTTCTTTTTTTTATTTTTTTTATTTTACAATTTGATTTTAAATTAAATTTTTAAGAGAGTGACACTTGTTCCTTATTTGTTCTAATTAACTTACACATGTGCTCTCTTATTTACAAATGTCCTTAATGAGCTCAAAATACTTACAAGTGTTATTTAATATTTTATTAATGTTTTACAAATGTTTTTTAATGTTTAATTAATGATTTACAAATGTTATTAACATATATCAAAATGTTAACAAGTGTTTTAATGTTCAATTAATATTTTAAATGTTATTTTCTTATTTAAAACTTATTTAAGTTACATATAAGTAATTATGTAATATTCACAAGATTATAAAAATGTTTTTATCTTATATAAATAAGCTTTAGATTTTAATAAATATTCAAAAGCAAATTCATATAGACATTTATAAATAACTTATATTTTTGATTCAGTTTAATATAACATATGTTTATAAACTTGAGAAATTGATTTTAACTCTTTATATAAAATTTTAAAACCTATTAATCCTACGATAAAATTAAAATAAAAGAATAATAAAAACAAATGAACCTTTAAATTTAAATCTTATTTAAAACTCAAGTCCAAAATATATATATATATATATATATATTAAATAAGAAATTAACTTTGTTATTAAGATTTTAAATCTCAAATAGCATTTTCAAAAGTATTAAATCAAATTAACATTTCAAAATTATATATATATATATATATATTAAAGTTTGAAGACACTTATTAAATTCAAATCAATATTTTTAAAACACAAATACAAACCAAATCAATATATATATATATATATATATATATATATATATTCATATATATTACAATTTGAATATAAAGTTTTTATTACATTAAAACTTCATATTTACAAGATATATAAATATATATATAAATAGAAAATATTTTTGATTAACTTTTGGAAAAATAAATATTATCAATTTTAAATTGCTAAAATAAATATTTCCAAATCATTAGTTTTTAAGAGAATTAAACTTGCATATTCATATTGTTAAGAAAAATGTTAATAGATATTATCAAATTATTATTATCAGCCTTTAAAAGAATTTTAACTTGTCAATTTATAATGTAAAATGGTCAAATTAATTTAATTAATTATCAAAGATTATTAAATTGATATTGCTCAAAATTTCGGGTCGTCACAAAACTAGAGCAGCCACTTCTGCCGAAACCGTTTATAACCCCTTCCCCTTCAACCAACGACCCGCCTTCCACTAGACCCGAACGCTTGCTCCATCTAGACCGCCAGTCCTCAGCCGAAGCCTCTTCCACCATATACTCGCCACCCAGCATGCACAACCTTTCGCCATGCACCCTAACCTCACTCGGCCTCCTTACCCAGCCTTGCAGCAGCTTTGTTTTATTCTAGTTATTTGATTCTCATTTAATTAAAAAAATTATTTAAATAATGACATATTATATATATTCTAAGTTCTATTCTTTTGTTCTGTTTGATAAATAATAATATGTATAGGTATTTTGATTTTTATAACATATATGTTTGTTTTCATAGCTGAGAAGCTGCTAGATTTTTATTATTGATTTTTAATATGATATATATAAAGATTTTGATTTTAAGGTGTTTTAATTTAAATATTGATTTTAAAATATAATATATCAAGATTTTGTTTCAAATACATGTTTTAAATTGAATTTTGGTTTTAAAATATAATATAAATATTTTAATTTAGATATGTAAATAAATTTTAGATTTTCAAAGATTAGATTTTTATTTTCATTGAGTTCATCGAATCCAGTTCATCATGCTTTGCCTTTGTATCGCTGTTTTCCATAATTGGTCGTAGGAGCAGTTTCTAGCTTTGTCGCTATTCCAAGTGTCAATCGGTGCTTATCCATGTCCATCTGCATCTTACTCTTGTCATTTCTCTAACCTCGAAAGTTGAGAAATCATCACGCTTAACCTTCTTATATTTATTAAATTCAATTCACATGACATGATGATTGAAATATGTTGTTAAATTTGAATTTGTTAGTAATTAAATCGTTAATATGATATGTTTATTATCTGCAATTATCCACCTATGCTATTTGACATATGACACCAATAATCTATTGGTATATTATATTTTAAATTGTTATTTTTGATTATATTTGCCATTGATATGTTATGTCATTTTATATTATTATTCTATTGTTCTCACACCGTAAGTTCTCTTTTAGTTTAGGAAATCCCTATGGGTTGAAATGATACATACCCGAATGATCTTATAGATAATGGAAAATCGTTATGGGTTGAAATGATAAACCCAAGCGACTTTATTGATTTTGAAATTTGGGATTGCGGGTTGAAATGATGCATACTCGTAAATTTAAATTATTGCGGATTGAAATGATATATACCCGTATCACTTGACCATAGGATAGAAATTGTATACAGACACTGTTGGTCTATTTCTGAAAAATGATTTCTAAAGTTTTGAAAGGAAATATATGTGTTTTAATAAAATAATGATTTTTAAATATAATATAAAATATTTTATTTTTAATATATGTTTAAAATTTAGATTTTAAACATTATATGTTTTGGAAATTTTAAAATCGTAAGTTAAGTTTTAAATTGTAATTTATAAAATTTTACTTATAACTTTATTATTTTAAAAATATATAAAATAAGATAAAAATAGGTTTAATTTAATAATAAAATCTAATTTAATAATAAAATTTAATTTAATAAAAACTTAATTTAACCAATATATATCGTATGTTTAAGTATTTATTTAAATTTTTATCAATGTTTTGAAAATTGATTTTGTAATAACTTTAATAAATTATGGTTGGAAGGATAAATTAAATTGATTTGTAATTTAATTTGTTAAGAATTGAATTTAAGTAAAAAATTATTTGGACTTTTTGATTTTGAGATTTTAAAGGAATGAAATTTTTAACTTGATACCTTGATTTTGATTAAAGGTTATTAAACGAATGTTTTCAAACTTCAAATAAATTAAAATTCAATATTTGGTTTTGATTTAAATGTGTAATTTGAGATTTTATATAAATTTTATTAAAAGCAATTGGGTAAATATTTTAGAATTAAATATAATTGAAGTTAGATATTTAATTATTAATTTTGTTTGAATTTATAATTTGAGATTTTATTTGAATATTATTAAAAATTATTAAGTGAATATTTTTCAAATTTAAATAAAATTAATTTTAATTTTTTTTATATAAATGAAGTTTATCAAATTGAGTTATTGAAATGTTTGAATAATAAACCTAAAACTTGTTGAATTGGAAGTGGTTCAAATTTGTAGTTCAAACCTAGATTTGAAATTGATATGAAATAAAAATTGTTTTAATGCGGATTTTAATTGAACCTTTAACATTTTAAATTGAAATCGTCAAACTGAATAAATTTATTGAATCTTGGAACTAAAGTTGATCTGAATTGATTTGTGAAATTAGAAGAAACAATTCTAATTTGAGACTATATTTAATATAAACTCTTTCAAACCAATAAACTATTTTTAATATATATAAACTATTTTAATATATATATATATAAAAACTATTTTAATATATATATAAAAACTATTTTAATATATAAACTAATTTTAATATATAAACTATTTTAATCTATAAACTATTTTTAATATAAACTATTCAAATGTATAACTATTCCAATATAAACTATTTTCAATATTTAAACTGTTTAAGTTGGAACTGTCATGATTTAGATTTAATGGATTTAAATGCAAATACTTTGATATAATGGTTTGACCTATTTGTGGTTATGATTTTGAAAGTGAATATGATTTTTCAAGTGAATATGGTTTTAAAAGTTATATAATGTCGAAAGTGAATAGTCATTTCAAGATATGATTTTGAAATAAATATTATATTTTTATATGAAGTATGAACAGTTTAAAATGAAAATGGCCTCGGTGTGAAATAAGCATTTGGTTGTTAAAGAGACCGGGATCGGATATTGTCATACTCTCTGCCAATACCAAAAACCATTTTAACAACTATGCATGTCGTGGAGATTTCAAAATGAAGTAGGACGGTTTGATAAACGTCTGTACGAGATATGAACACAGCCCTGACTCCCTCGAGTCAGCTTGTTGTGGCTAAAACAGGAACTATAATGGGCCAAGTGGGTCGCTCCACCTATCGGACACATTTCTTTGATACCAATATATTACTTTTATTTTGATTGGATGCACCTTTGATTTTGGAAGTGTGTCTCGAGGTGGACAGTAGTAGCTGCTATGCGTTACCACCAGTCCGGGAGTGCAAATGGTATAATCCTAACCTGGAATTGCCTCGCATACCTTGTCGCATGCCTTACCACACCTTCTACAAGTTTTTTTGTGTCACACATATGAAGTACTCCCTGATAATCCACCGGTTTGGTGGAGTTTACAGTACTGTATAGAGTACGACATTTATATAAAAATGTGTTAAAGGGGATATAGGTAATGCCTTAATGCTATTTTAATAGTTTACTTTGCTATAGACATTATATATATGTAGCGTATTGTACTATGTATGTAGATAGTTACACGGATCCTTAAAGGATGGGAATCCCAAACATCCTTTAAGTTGCTTGAATTTCACTTGAGTTGATTTACTTGCATAAGAATGTTTATCCCGTCTTGAGTGTTCTATGTTCTACTTTATGCTCGAGTCAGACTGGAGTGTCACAACATTTAAGACTCAGCTTTGGAGCTTGGAGCTTTGCTTAAAGACCTATCTTATCTATTTGGCATTGCAGTTATTTCAGCTATTTCCAGTTGTTTATGTTCAGTCTTGTCAGTTGCTTTGCATTAGTGACCTCTATGTATTGGATTCATGTTCTATTTTTTTAGAATTCGGTGTTCTATAGTAGCTTCATGAACCTCTATTTATCTATTTTCGCTATTTACTGTTATATTACTCTGTGTCTTTGATTCTATGATTGATTTATTTACTATATATGCTAAGTTTTACCGAATACAAATTAACAATCTGTTGTTTTGAGCAATTCAAGTCTGACATGTGTTGATGATTGTCCATTTGAATGGGTCGAAATAGCAGGTCGTTACAGTTAGTATCAGAGCTTTGTTTAGGCAAGACCTAGTATATGGAGTAAAAACTCATTAGAGATAGGGTAGTAATACCCTTGAATGAATGGAATTGATTATAGAATCATCTTCGTTCGAGCTTGAAATTCTTCGTCTGGATCCACCTAGATTAGGATTTCTTTTGAATTTTTGAACTTTTCCTTTGTACTAAAATCCATTCTTGAATCATCTTGTGAGGGAGTGTATTTATATTTGATATTAAAATGTTTTATATTGTATTGTTTGCGTTGTTATGTGACGACCCGCCCTTCTCGACCCTCGAAAATCGACACAAAATACGCCACAATATAATATGCCGACGATCGAGCACCGGAAAAGGCAGATAGTTGAGGGAAAGAAAGAAGATAGAAGAAGATGGAACTAAACAAGTACAGAATCTCACAATCGCAGCGGAACAAAATATATAGTCAATAACAGATCTTTACACAAATTGAAAACCATATCTATTTTATACAATATATCATCAGAGTATCATAAACAAACAACAATTACCAGCCTGACAATTCAAACAAGCACAACATCGGATATAAACAAGTACAGATAGTACGTCTCGGACTCCAGCTCCTCTCCTGCTCCATAGCATCATATCCTGAACATATAATACACGGTCTGACCCGAGCATTACAATGAAATAACACCGAGTCAGTCTGGAATACCAGCTGATAAAAATACACCTAAATTGATTATTAAAGTTTCAAAAATCCTTTTGAAAACAAAAGCATCTCGTAAGACCACGCCACAAAAAAACATGTCGGGTTTTTACCTTACGATAGCTAAAAAATTTCTTATCAAAATCCTCTGATAATATAGTAGGGTCTATATACAAATACTTATTAAAATAGCAAAAAGTGTTACATGATTAAATTCCAGCTACTAGCCACAAAGTGGGTAATAAAAACAAAACTCGTAAAAGGCTCGTAGGGAGAATGGATTTCCAATTAATGACTAGGCACGTGGGTACCACCTGTCACAGTACCTGGTCTAGATCAGTGTACCGAGGACCACGCCCGATCCCCTGCAACGTAAGGCCGGGACTACCCCTTACAGGATAATCCCGAGTAAGATCACCCCACGGTTGGGATCAGCAACCGCACCACTAAGTCGAATAAAAAGGAATATCTAGACAGGGATAACCTTTACCCTAATGGGTGCTACCCACATAGCCTTGCTGCATATCCCCTGATTTTCAGTCATTCCCGGTTGATGAGGCTTGAGGCTAAGCGTTACCTTTTAGAACGTTTCACTTAGAATGCCCATCGTCCACCTGACGATGTTCTGAAAGCATTCATCCATACAAGTCTGTCCCGGGTTCGAACGGAACTGAAGGCACTACTCCTACTACATCCATTTTGGAAACATCCTCGGGATTAGTAGCGACTAGCCCTTCACTTCACTGCTCCATCTTCCACTCCGAACTCGTTTTTTTTCCACGAAAACGTACAAACCGGATCGAAGTAGTTTTCGAGAAATTAATCCCGATCCCGGTCTCTTCGAAACGATCAGCGCATTGGCCAATATTGATAGTCGGTGATTTAACTATTAATTAACATTCACAAACATCCATCAACAATAAATAATTTCCTACATTATTTATTTTCCTCAAAAATATCTTTGCAAGATATATTTCCATTTTCAAATCCTTTTGAAAATAGTTTTTAAACCACACACACTCCTTATGGAATAAAATCCCAAACATTGATTTTCCACTGAAAACATCCAAGCCAAATACTTTAGATTTATAACAATTTAAATTAAAGCTATTAACATACTTTATTTAAAATATAGACATACTTTTTAAATGTTTCAAATAAAACTCCTTTATAAAATATAAACTATTTTCTTCAAAATAAAGTTAAGTCATACTAAATTTTAAAATAAAGTTATGAAATCCTGTACAGGTTTTCAAATAAACTTTAACCAAACTGCCTTAACAATAAACCCATTTATAAAATATAAATCTTAAAAATATTCTTTTAAAACATAAGACTGGTTAATCCTTTAAAATAGTTACTACTATAACTAATTTAGTAAATATTTACTTTTAAATTTTTTTTTACAACTTAAATAAGAATTTCTTAAAAACACTCTTTTAAAATCAAATTTAAAACTTTTAACTTTTACTTGAAAATTTGCTTTAAAGCGTACTTGGCTTTTCAGGGAAATACACCTCCATTTCAGAATAAACTAAAGAATTCATTTTATAAATCCTATACGATTTACCCCAATTCAATTTTCGTTTATCCCGTAAATTCCTTTCCATACTTTAAAAATAAACTCCTTTTATTTTTAAACTCATTGCTATTTCCTGGAAACCTCTTTCAAAATGTACTTAAAGTATTTAAAATATGATTACTAAATTCTTTATTCAAATTGTACTTTTGAAATTCTATAAAAGTTCCTTAAGTAACTTAATCAAAAAATTTCTTTTTATATGAGATTATTATATCAAATGTTCATATTTAATTCCCTTTAGAAACATAATTCTAAATTACCCTTTAAATAATTAAATACCATAATTACTTAAACAAATATTTACTTTCACTTAAAAACAATTAAAAATAATAATAATAATTTCCTAAAATATTCTAAAAACACCTTTGCAAAACTTTTCGGTTTATACTTCGAAAATCTTTCTTTGAAACATGCTTAGTTTCTAGGGAAAAATACACTTCCCATCCTTCAAAAGTAAATCTCGCTATTATTTTTAAAACAATTCACATTTCAAAACACTTCAAATTTCAACCAATTTTCTTGAATTTAATTCCCTTAAATTCATTACTCAAAATTTCCCCTTTCTATTCTCTTTTAGTTCCAATTTATTTTATTTATTTTTTAAAATTCCAAATTATACTTATCCAATCATAACACAACACAATTTAATTTCCAAATCAATCTATCACAGGATATTAACGAAATATATCACATCATATAAATAAAATTTGTATTTGTGAGGAATCCAGTTAAATCCCTCCAACTTGTTTTTCCCTGCATCCACAGATATTAGCACAACAAATAAATATCAATCCAGACTGATATTAATATTCATATTCAACCAATCACACAATTATTTAAATACTAACTATTTAAAACAGCTGAAATTCCAGATGTGAGTGAGATAAACTCACATTGGGATGTTGAGCGTTTAAATTTCTGAATCAAATCGATCGCGATCGATTTAACCCAAAAATTCCGCTAACTCTGATTGTCTCCAAATCCGTACTGCAGCGTAGATCACGTCACTGCGATTCCGACGCCGCCAGTTTTGTCGAAATCTAATAACGTACGCACAAGTTATGAATTTTTATAGTGTGACTAAAATTTAAAATAATTTTCTTTTTTTATGCCGAACAAAATTAGGCCGCACGAATTTTCTTCCTCAAACTCATTCGCTCCAGGACACACACGAACCCATCGTTGCCGACTAGGGTTAAACGCCGCACTACCAACTCTCCCCTCTAGCTCGATCAGAGTACCATGACGTAGCCCACCTCGTACCCTACCATCGCCCAAGATATGGCGAAGCTCGGTCGCCTTTATCACCCCAAAATCGAGCACGAACGCGCGTGCTTCCCTGCAGAATTCTGGCCATCTCCTCGAGCCTCGTGCCGACCCACCGTACGGATGTGAAGCCGACGTCGTGCTCTTCGATCTTCATGTAGGAAGTTTTCGAAATTATTGCATGGGGGATCGAAAATTTGAGATGAAAGTCGAAGGGTTTTGGCCATTGAACGAAAACAACGGCGGCTGTAAAAGGAGACGAGGGTTTCGGCCCGTACAACATATTTGTATACATATAAATTTATTATTTTATTAATATTTCAATTTCTAACAAGCTCTTTCAAGCGAACTCCAAACCTCACGTGCCGCCTGGCATTTATAAGGTTTTTCCCGCATTCCAAACACAATGGAACGTGTTTCGGAGGCTAATTTAATCATATGCGGAAGATAGCCTTTTGAATCGAGTTTAAATATTAAATTTTCGATTTTAATTTCAACGCATTTCTCACCCGTACGGACAAACGGTAACTCCAAATGCTACGAAAATTAAAGTCCGATAATAACTAACTATTACGGATCCAATGGAACTGGTTTCGTCGAATTCCATGACTGTGCCCTGGAAGGCTATTTTAACTCGTCGATTAAATCGAGCGATTTCCGAAATTGTTAAAATCACTTAAAATTTCACTTTTAAAATTTTACTAACTTTATTAAAATCGTATAGAATTTATATTCACATTAGAAATCATCCTGATTCAGTTTAAATCAAAATCTGATTATTCACATTATTATATTATCAAATTCCATTATTAAATTAATATAAAATTCCAAATTCTAAACCTATCGACTTCTGATTCCATCCAAAAGTCCAACGTCATTATTTAAACCCAAATAGACTTAAAATAAATTTTAGAATCTATTTTTATAACTATTTACACCCAGATTCACAAATTATTCCAATTTCAAATATTAAATTATTATTCAATTCCAATTGAACTGCCATATTTGAAGTTTAACTAATTTTATTAATTTGACCAAAATCTTCTTATTCGAAATCGAATTATAATTCACATTCAATATTTAAAATGAACTAAATGTTCAAAATCTAACGACCAAAAAGTCTAGATCGTTACATGTTGAGTTTGAATTTTGGGTTTCGATCGATTCGTTTGGCCAATGCTATCGATAAGAATTCCAAAACACTTGAACGAGCAAACAGACACAATATTGTTTCCGAAATTAGTATATGAAATAATCTCACGCATGATTATAGTTTTATATAAAATTTTCTGAAATTAGATAGTTAAATGAATTGGTAGTAAAAAATGATAATACTAGATTATCATTTATTGTTTTGTTAACATTCCTAAATCATTAAATATTTTTGTATGTTATAAGGATATAAAATTTTATAAAACATGGTTCATAAATATGATTTGCAAATGAAATGAATTTAAATTAAGGATTTAAGAATTTAGTTTCCGGTGCCTTTCAAAAATTTAGTTTTCAAAGTTTTGAAAATATATTATTTGAAAGTATTTTTGAATGGAAATTGTTTCTAAAGAATTTTTAAAAGAAGTAAGTCAATATTCTACTCTTATGTCGTTGGAAAATAATTTCGATGATGACTGCAGCATCGTCGACATTTATTTTCGAGTCTCAAAGTAGGGAGACCACTTAGTAGCTTTGCTACACTTTTGTTTTGGAAAAAATGGATTGTTTTAAATTTTTAAGTATGATTTGATGTATAAAATATATATGTGTATATATTTATTTCAAAATGGTTTGAAGTGCAACTGGAAATTTAACTCTTAAGTTCTATGTTAAATGATTATTTTCAATTATTGAAATAAAGCAAAAAATTTGAACAATTAGAGCGTTTGAAATAAGAAGTGGAATTGAAACAACATGAAATAGTTAAAATAGGATAAAATTTATTTGTATAATACTCAATTACATTCGAAAACATGTATAACTTACCTGAAATATTTAAAAAGTTTGAATATAATGAGAACACGTAATTGAACAGTATACAATATAAATGTAGGCAACAAAAAAGAAATCTGTATGGTTTTGAATTAATTGTGTATCTGGTATTATGTATTTAGAATCCATCTTTCATTTCTGTTGCTTCTATTCCCCCATCTCATTCGTTTTTGGGAGATGAAAAGTTTTGAGTGGGAGAGTGCAACGACCCATAAATTTTAACTATTTTTATAACGTAATTAACTAAATTTTTCATGAAATTAAAAAATAAAATTTAGCGTTGAAAATGTGATATTTGGAATACGTCTATTTAAACGAAGCAAGTATCAGATTTTCATTGAAAAACAAGAATGTTCGGTTTTGTTGTTAAATTTCAAATTTTAATTTAAAGTCAGCTAGTTTGATGAAAATAAAATATTTTTGAAATCTGAATATTTTTGTATAAGAAACATGTTTATCAATTTTCAAGTGAGACATCTTATTTCGTTTCGCCAAATTTGGACTGCTTTAGCCCCGTTTATCTTATTTTTGGCGTTTTAACAGCATTTTTGGTAACGAAAAATCAAGTTTTGACAGGATGATCGTATCGCTGATATCTATGTATCATTCTGTTCATCTCGTCGTGCTGATCTCTGCAGCATATTTATTTGTATGTTTCGGCGTCCAATGCATGGTGAAATCTGCGAAATGTTTAGCCGTATCGTTACCCGTTTGGAACCTTTTGGTGTTCTGAGTCCTTTCATAATCCATCGTAAAAATGAATGGCCATTGGCCTTATATAATTAAAGAAATTTAATTTGTGACTTTTCTTTTACCACTGATTTGCTTTTAATCTTTGGTTCGTTTCCCTAACTCATTCTCCTATTTCTCTTCCCTATTCTGTCTTCTTCTTTTGAACCAACTCCAATACATATTTATATGTGACGTTCTAATACAATAATGTAAGCTTGCTTTTGGAAAAATAATATAGCTGAAGTTATATTTAACATGAAAATTTTGCTTGGCGTCTTCCATTTCCATATCACCTACATCAGCAAGCTGAAACCGCCACACGTCCAAAACCCTACTGCACACAGCCTATGGCCGCCATCATCCCACGAACAGCACCTGCCCGATCTTGTCCTTTTCCTTGGCCACACCACTTTCTTTCCCATCCTTTTGCATTTTCCAATCATCACTCCCCATGTCAAACCCCTCTCCATGCCTATCAATAGCTCGACCCCCTATAGCCATTACCCAGACCTGTCACCTCCGCCACGTCTGCCCAGAGAAGTCCTAACCGAGCTCTTCCCTCACCATTGCAGTTTTTTCTCCTCCACTTCTTTCACAACTTGCCCACTGTCACCCTAGACCTTCCCTCCACCACTCCCAGACCAAACTTGTGACAACCCGTCCTTCTCGACCCTCGAAAATCGACACAAATATGCCACTGTATAATATGCCGACGATCGAATGCCAGAAAAGACAGATTGCCGAGGGAAAGAAAGAAGGAGGTAGAAGAAGAGAAAACAAAACAACATTAGAATATCACAATCGCAGTGAAACAATATATAATAGATAAATGACTAATCTTTACACAAAAGGCTATATTTGCTTTACACATTACATCATCAGAGTACAACACAATCAATAGCAAATTACTGGGCAGTTGTATTAACTTGTCCTCATAAAAAATGGCTATACAGCTTATACAACACAGTGGAATATACATCAAGTACGCGTGATACGTCTCGCTATCTTGCTCATCTCCTGAGCTCTACAGCATCACATCATGTATTTATAATACTCGGTCTGACCCGAGCATTATAACAAAATAACACCCGAATCAATCTGGAAAACCAGCGTGAGAAAAATACACTGGATTAAATTATTAAAGTTTCAAAATCCTTTGAAAATCAAAGTATTTCGTAAGACCATACCACAAATAAACATGTCGGGTTTTTACCTTACGATAACCAAAACATTCTTATAAAATCCTCTGATATTATAATAGTGTCTAAGTACAAATACTTATTCAAATAGCCAAAATTATTACATTCACTAAATTCCAGCAATACTAGGCTCTACAATCAAAACCATGATTGGCACGTAGGGAGAATGGATTTCCAACTAATGACTAGGCATTGGGGTACCACCTGTCACGGTATGTAACGAACCATAATTTTCAATAATTAAATTTTGTTAATTTAATAAGTTTTACTAATTTAATTTGGAAAGAAAATAAAAAATCTGTAATTTAATAATGAAATCACTAAAATAAAGGTAATAATGTTAATGCAAGTTAATAAATAACTAATTTAGTGCAAACCCAATTAATCGAAACAATGGCAAGGTCATAATTGATTGTAAATAGTAAATTGGAAAATAAAATTCAAAGTTATGTTGGTTGAGGAAATAATACGTAATAAGCTGTAATTTGGAAAAATCAATATTAGATATTTAATTGTAATAATTGTTGGTTGATAATAAAGTATGAATAGGATAATGATTGATTGAATAAAAAGAATGGGAATCAAGATTTATTAATTTAAATTTAATAATTGGATTAGTTGGAATTAAATGAAAATTAATATTTAGATATTACGTAAATAGGGACTAAGATGAAATTGGGAAATATTATTGTACCATGTTATAAACCAATGTTAATTATATCCTTATTGTAATAAAAGACTTGAATGACAAGGTTTAAAAGTTAATAAATGGATATTGGAATTTTAAATTTATAAATTTCTGAATTTAATGAAATTGAATTTTAAATCGACGGCTAAATTTGTTTAAATTATTTATAAATGATTAAGTGATCAGAATTGATAGAAGTTGTAAATTAATTAAATTAAAATTGAAAAAGTGATTAGTTAATTTAATATTAAATTATTTAATTAACCAGAAAAAATCCATTTTGGCCACGGATTCGGATTTCGACAAAACCAGTTTCATCGGATTCGTAACGGTAAATTATTATAGGATTTCAAGTTTTGTAACAATCGGACCTGTCGTTTGATCGTACGGGTTCGAACGCCTAGAAATCAGTGTAATTGAAATCAATTGAAATCAACATGAAATAACTTGATTTTTGCTTAACTTCTTCATACGATGGAATATGGACTTGAAACCCATTCCATTGATCTTAAAATATTTTAAAACATCTATTTTGATATATGGGTTGATCCAATTTCGTTCCGGAGTCAGAACGTGCTTTTCGTGCCATTTATCGTTCTACTTTCAACCCAAACCAATCCGATCCATTCTAAATTCAGCTTTGCCTATACATATTCGGTTATAAATTCTAGCAGCCCTTCTATTTCTCATTCGTCTATACGTACAATTTAGCTATCTCTCTTCTTCAACTGCAGACAAACAAATTCTCACTTCCAAATCCAATTGCAATTCAAAATCAAATCAAAATTTCGAACTCCTTAAAAAAATTCAAAAAAATGTAAATCAAAGTTCTCATGGATATGAATCTGTGCCCAGTATTTGCTTTTGCAAACGAAACTCGAATCGACGGCATATCTCGGTCAAAGCTTTGAACGACGAAACCTTAAGTCAAATTGGGCACTTTTGATTCGGGAATCAATTGGCGAAATCAAGATGTGGGTTTTGCAGAGTTCGTCGTATCGAGTTGATTGGCGGTGAAATCGTGGGCTGATTCGACCTATGGTGTTTAGAATTGACGAATTAGGGTTTCGAAACCCTAGTTAAACAACGACGACACTTCGACCTAGGACCGGGAGGCGTTCGTGGGGGAAGGCGACGTAGTCAGGT
The DNA here is from genome assembly GCA_030765085.1 of Allium cepa. Taxonomy (NCBI): domain Eukaryota; kingdom Viridiplantae; phylum Streptophyta; class Magnoliopsida; order Asparagales; family Amaryllidaceae; genus Allium; species Allium cepa. Next base: position 1,035,647,901 of record CM060937.1, on the reverse strand, counting down.
GAAGCTTGCGGTGGTGGTGCCGAAGCCATCGACGGCGCGTGAAGGGTGTGAGGCACGGTCAAAGGCTTGGTTGACCGCGATGTGGCAAGCATCGGTTCGAATGCATGGGTATCTGGATGATGAGAAAGGTTGACATGGCGTGTACGTCCTGTTCTTTACATTCTTCTATTTATTTGTTTTAATTCGAATTGTATATGGATCAAATCTTAATAACTTTCGCATACGGTGTTCGATTTATACGCGGTTCTTTTTGTTAGGATCATATTGGAATTTCGGACATTTTGACATTGGTTTAGACGGAGACTGTTCAAATTTTGGATTTAAACTGGATTTAAATTCAAATTAAATTCAAAAGGTGAGTGTTTTAACCCACTCACAACTTCTAAAATTTCTTATGTTTGTTAAATTGATTATGATGTGATTAGAAATTTATTTCGACTGTTTGGCATATTTTGAATCATCATCTCAGTTTATTTGAACAAAATAATTATTTAATTTGTTATTGAATATAAAGTGCCAGTAAATGCCTGTTATTTATTATCTATTCTGTATTGATGGTATTGATTGGATGATGATTATGATAAATGTTTGATGATTGATATTGGATGAATGGATGTTGTATTTTATATTGTTATAAACTGCAAGTTTGTTATGGATTTTTATTTCATTCGGCATTGCGGTTTGAAATGATATATAACCGTATTTATATGTTAAATTACGGATTGAAATGATAAATATTCGTATCACTTGACCATAGGATAGAAAAGTATATACAAACACCGTGGTATATATATATAAATATTTTGAAATGGTTTCTATGGTTTTGTAAAGAAATATACGGTTTTAGATAAATATTGATTTTAGATATTATATAAATGTTATTTTATCCTTGATTTTTAGCAGTGTATAATTTGTTTTACTATAGAATAAGCTTAATAATAAGTTGATTTTTATTGAAGATAATATGGTTAAGTATTTAAATTATATTTTATTACAGAGTTTATAATGATTTGAATAAATTAAGGTTGGAAGATAAATTTGAGATTTATTTGAAATTGGATTTATTTAAGAATCAAACTTAAATAAGCTTGATGTGAAATTTATTAAATTTGAAATTTTAGAAGGTATGATTTTTATAACTTGATTTTGGTTTAAGGTGAATAAAATGAATATTTCAAGTATAAATAAATTAAAGGAAATATTTAATTATTTTTAATTTGAGTTTTATTTAAATGATAATGGATTTATTAAGTAAAATATTTCAAAACTAAATAATAGAAAATTGAATGGTTGAATCAAAATTACCAAATTTAGTTTTAAAATTGTTGAATACTTAAAGTTTGAAATATATTGAATTTGAAATGGTCTATTCTGTAGATCAAATCTGTTTTGAAATCGATAAAATTTGGAATAGTTTATTTGGAAACTGAATCAAATTGAAATTTATGATTTGGGATTTGGTTAATTATTAAATGAAGAAATTCGAGTTGTTTTGGAATTAATTTGTGAAATTGAAGAAGCTATTGTATTATATAAAGTATTTTAATATTTAAACCATTTAAGTGGTGGAAGTTATGTTCCAAAGTTTGGAGTTTCAAAGTATTACGATTTAAAAGTGTTATATTTCAAGTGTTTGATTTCGAAATGTTATAACTTTGAAAATGCTATGGCTTTGGAAAATGGATATATTTGAAATAGAAATGATTTCTTATTTGGTTTTGAAATGGAAATGATATCATACTGATTTGGTTTTTGAAACGCAATGATATTTGGTTGTAAAGCATAAACTATTTTGAAATTGACCGCGGTGTTATAATAACGTTTGGTTGTTAAAGAGACCAGGATCAGAAGTTGTCATACTCTCTGTTAACTCCAAAAACAACTTTAACAACCATGTACGCAGTGGAGATTCCAGAATGAAGTAGGCCGGTAGAGACGTTCTATTAAAGTATATACGTGGACCCGACTCCCATGAGTTGGCATAAGGTGGCTAAAACAGAAGCGATTCTCGGGCCAAGGAGGTAGCCCCTCTTATCAGACACACTCCTTCAAAATTATATTCTGACTTTGGATTGTTTTGGTGGCCACTTTTGATTTTTGATTTTAGGGGTGTGGCTCGAGGTGGTCGGTAGTAGCTGCTACGCGTTACCACCAGCCTGGATGCGTAATTGGTATATCTACCCTAGAATTGCCTTGTGTGCCGTGTCACTTACCCTAGTGTGCCTTGTACGAGTTTGATTTGTGTCGTACCTACGAACTATCCTCTAGTAGCCTCCCGATCAGGAGGTATTACGGTACTGTATAGACTATTGGCACTATTATGTGTTAAAGGCTATATGGGTAACCCCTTAACGCTGTTTAAAAGTAAGTTTATTTTACTATTAGACACTATTATAATAGCGAAATATTACTGCATAGTAAATAGTTTAACGGTTCCTTAAGAGACATGAATCCCGAGCATCTCTTGAGTTTCTACACTCACGTTAGACACTGGATAGGAGATGTCAAATCCCGTAAACATCTCTGACGCCGTTCCACTCATATCATTTTTTGTTGATTTAACACACATAAGATCTTTTAGTTCTGACTCGAGTGTTTGTCTTTTCAATTCGCTCGGGTCAGTCCGAGCATTTCAGGATTGAAGACCTTATTTCTGGAGGACGAATACGAAGATTTTATTATTACCATTATTTACTATATTGTTCCACTGCATCACATTGTTTCACTGCATTATTTATTATTCTCTGGTATGTGTAACTCTGATATGTATGGTATAAGTATAATCGAATATTTTGTAAAACAGCTTCATAAACTATTTATTCGATTATTATATTTTATCATTTCGCTGCAAGATTCTATTTTGTTTTTTTCTTTCTCTACTTTTTCTTATTTACCCCATAACAATCCACCCTTCTGTATGGTTTGAGTCGGCATGTGTGTCTGCCTATGCACTTTGAAGGCGGGATGTTACAGCTGGTATCAGAGCTTTGCTTTAGCGATAAACCTTAGCTTTGTGGGGTCTGACTCTTTATCAATAGGGTAGTAATACCCTGTGATGAGTCGCTGAGTGTATATATATGAGGGAGCGTATTTGTTAGTGTTATAAAACATTTTTATATTACGTTAGTTTGTTTCGTTTTGTATTTATAAATTCTGGTTGGTGCGTAGGACGCTATGACATTAATAGGGATTTCTAAATGCTTAATAGGATATACCGACACAATATTGTTTGAATATAGGTGAATGAAATAATTTTGCCTGTTATATTTTCAATATATATAAAATAAAATTTTATAAATAAGATATATATTTGGTTGTAATATATTGGTTGTTTGGTAGTGAAATTTATAAATATTGATTGGAAACAAAATTTAAAGAAAATAAAATAAATGGAAATTGGAAATTTTAGAACTTAAGTTTCGGGGTTTTGAAAATTTCTTTCGAATGATTTTGGGATATAATAATAATATTGTTAGAAGTATTTTCTTATATAAATATTTCAATATAAATTGAAAGAATTGTTTTAAAGAAACATTTACTCCCCTCTTTGTCGTTGGAAAATAATTTCGGTGATGAGTGCACGCATCGTCAACATTCATTTTCGAGTTTCGAAGTGGGAAGGCCACTGTAGTAGTTTTACCGTAGATTTATTTTGATAAACAAATATAAATTTTAAATTGTTTTAAATATAATAGGATATAAAGTGTAATTGTATACATCTATCTATTATTATTAAAATGATTTGAAATGGAACCTGGCATTTAGTTATTAAATTTCCATAAATTAGAGGTTTTAATTATTGAAATTGAAATGAAAATCTTAACTATTTAATAATTGAAACTACTAAATGAAATAAGAGATTAAATGCTAGTCTATAAATGAAATCACCATAAAGTTGAAATTTGTAACCTATAAACAAAGGATATTATTATTGAACATTAAGTTAATTAAAAGAAATAAGATAAACTTGTGTAACTTCCATTTACATCCTTAAAGGCATATACATAACTTAACGAATATTAAAAGTTACAATGTTTAATAATAAAATGTAATGGATATTATACAAGTAAAACTTGAAGTAATGAAAGTATTAGATGAAATTCTTTAATAAATAAGAATTCGTTGTGTAGATGGAAGGCTACTAATTAAATATAATAGAAAGGTAAGTATTATAAATAAATAAATGAACAATGAATGAATGAATGAAAAATGAAAATTTGCAAGAAATAAATGTAAGATTTAAAAAGATAAATCATTATGCGAATGAAAAAGAAATCAAATGTAACGATCCCGGATTTTAAATAAGTTTAACTCGATAATTAATTTAATTTTTGAATAAAATTGTGAAGTAATCGGTAATTAATATAAAATATTAGTTTAAAAAATATATATGAATTAATTGAAATTTAATTTGGACATTTGAATTATAAATATGTATAAAGAAATACAAGACAATTTGTGTGTAAGGCAAATTAAATATTTAAGTTAGAAATATAATTATACACATAAGATAAATTACAAAATATAAAGTAAAACATATTAGACAAATTCTAACATCAAATTTAATATAGAACTTCATCCATATTTCAAAGCAATAAGCGTAGACCAAAAGAAAAGAAGACAATACAATATATTCAAGTATGAACGATATAAAGATAAGTCAATACAAAGTAATTGAATATGGGTATGAAACCAGTAAACAAGAAGATATTAAATATAGAATCTCAAGCATATTACAATGCAAAAGACAACATCATATATATATATATATATATATATATATATATATTCATGTACAACTGAAATAAAGAAAAAAAATAAGTGGATTGTACAAAGCAATTAAATGCTAGCACAACATTTTATCATCTATCAGCCGAGTTGAAGAAGGCAAGAAATAAATATAAACAAAGTAAAGTGAATATCTATTGTACAAGCTAATAAATGCAATATATCTCATGCATTTAATACCCATCTTCTCTTTGCTCAAATATATCATTTCAGCATATATAGAATGTTATACATCAGCCACCATAACATATCTATCAGCCGGCAAAGAAAAAAAAAATCTTTGTCCTGCTTTGTATAAAATACTATCACTTGTACAAAGCATTATAATATCACCCTATTGTATAAAATATATTATCACATGTACAACTCATCTTTTATATATCCAACTTCCTCTTCATTTTAGTTTGAGCACCATTTTTTAAAAACTGAAGTGATATCATCTTCTAAAACTTAAACAGAACTCAACAATACCAATCAGTTCAAACAAGAAGATTAAGAAGAAGTTTCAGGTAACAGTTTCAAAATAATCAAGCTCTGTTCTCCTTCCTGAAAACAGTGAGCAACATCATCTATGAACAAAAGAAAGATAAAACAAACAAGCTTGTATGAGTATTATACAAGCCAGGAAAAAAATCTACAAATAAAAAAAAATGTACTTATAAAATAAAAGAATAGGATTGCATGTAAACAAGAGAGGAAGCATGGGCATTAAATGCTTTCTTCTCAAGCACAAGTAAAAATCACTTCAGCCACCATATTTAAAGAAAAAATCTCTGGCAAAAAAATGTGTAAATAATTTAAAAAGAGTACAACTGAAAATCTTTCTTTAGTATTTTACTCAAAATCTTGTACCAGTGGATGTAACAAAGCCTGTATATTTTCTTTTATATACATCATTCCCATTCGTTCACTTGAAACCTGAGCCGAAAGAAAAACAAGAAAAGTTAAACATCATTTCATATTAAAAACAAAACAACTCAAACCAGGGATCAAGAAGAAGATCTCCAGCTAGCAAAAAATTCAAACCCAGTTTCCAATAACAGGCCCTGTTCATTCTAAAGACTGTGAGTAACTTCACCTTTTTAAACTTAAGTATTAAGATTGTTGCTTATTATATCTGGAATGAATATGAGTATGATGATTTCCTGTGGATATATGTTGGTATTTGAATGAATGCATACCTGTACCATTTGATACCCTGTTCCTGTTTACCTTCAGTCCCAAGTTTGCAAATAATTTTTGATTCTTAATCTGATAACTATTATAGCCTGCAATATAAATAGAAATTGTTTGAATATAAGCTAAGTTTTAAAAATTTATATAAGTTAAAAACAACTTTTAATCTTCTCTGGAAATCAAGAAATCAGAGTTAACTTTAAATAAGTCAAATTTCAAACATTTTTATTCACGAATTCAGGTATGTAAATGGAATTCTTATACAAAAACATGATTTTTAAATTAAAAATCACAATTTTTAGATCGAGGGCGAGAGAGCAGTTTGGGTTCGCTTTGATTTCGTATTTTCGTCGATTTCTGGTGATTCTCTGGTTAGTGGTTGTCGAGATTTGTTCTGGAGGTGGGCGAGCATACGGTGAGTCGAGGAAAAATAGTGGGGTAGTCGGCAGTTGAACGTGGTGGCGGCGGCAAGCTCTGAAAGTTTGGTAACCTAATTTTGTCGAGTTTTGATGTTTCGATTCGTTCGTCCTCTCTGGTAGATCGAGTCACACGCGCTTCTGGGAGGTGGAAGAGGGGAGATCGACGAGTGTTTCGTCGGAATTGTTGGCCTTCAGATGGCCGAGGCGGCAAGCTTGAGGTGATGCCAGGTTTCGAATGGAAGTCCTGTTACTTGTTCCAGGTTTGGGTTTTAAAACTCGATTTCGTTTGGCTACGGTTTTGGTTGAACCAGGGGGCCGATAGTGACGAGTTGATCGCAGTCGACTTGTGGGTGGTCGCGAAAGTGGCTGGAGGCGATCGAGGCAGCCGTGCACGTGCATGGAGCATAGTTTTGGTGATTTGGGAAATTACTGTTAGTTTGGGAAATGGATGCAGGGTTTGACTCGTGTTTTTGTCCCGGGTATTCACTCGAGCAATTTGTAGTTTGGCTCGAAGCAGCAGGGCAAAAGACTCGAAGTCATTTTGTTTGGCTCGAGTAAATCTTTAAATCACAGGTTTTAGTTTAAAACCTGGACAGTGTTTAAGTTTTAAATTGAACTGAGTTTGAAAAGTGTAAAGTAAGTTTTAAAACAAGGATTTTAAACAAAGTTTAAATCCAGTTTGAAATGTGGATTTAAATTTATTTTTCTGGAATGAAATAAAACTTTTAAAATATTTAAAAGTGGGTTTTTAGGTTTAAAAACTTGACAGTTTTCAGATTTTAAATTTAATTTTAAAATTTGGAAACAGGATTTAAACAGTGGCTTAAATTCTAAGTTTAAAGTATATATTCAAATAAACTTTTGGATCTTAAAGTTTTAAAATAAAATTTGGATTTTAAAACAAGGTTTAAAAACAAGTTATCAAATGTTTAAAACTTGAATTTACAAGTTAAATAATTTATGTACTTTGAAATCTGAATTTACATAGTTAAGTAAGTTAGTTAAAAGCCTTTTTCTTATATAAGTTTCATATATGAGTAATAAATGTTTTACATTGATTTTAAAAGTTTATAAATTGATATATGAATTTGGTTAAGGTTTAAATGGTAAAATATTTGAATCTTGAATTAAAAAAAATGGAATTCAAATTTAAATTCAAAAAGAGTAATGTTTTTAAAATACACTTTAATATTTATTTAAATCATAAAGAAATAAATTATCTCAGGAATAATTAAAGGGTGAAAATGATTTAATTTATAAGATAATCAAGGAATGATAATTTATTTAATTTATAAATTAATGATTTAGATTAATTTATAATTAGAGATTAATTTAAAAGTGATTAAGAAATGTTATTAGTTAATGAAGATAATTAACTAAGGATTTTTTTAGTATTAATTAATGTGATAAATTTTAATAATTAATTAGATTTATTAATTAAGATAATCAATTGTAAATTTGTTAATTACTTAATGAAAGTAATTAAAGGGTTAATTACTGATTGTAATTTAAATTGGATATTTTGATTTATTTACTGATAAAGATTAATTGGTAATTAATGATTTATTGGTATGAGATGATTGCTTAATGGCAAGTAATTAAAGGTTTAATTTCTTAAAATAATTAATTAAGGGATTAATTAATTAAGTAATTGGTTTAAAGGTTGGTTTAATTAATATGATTAATTAAGAAAATTTTAATTAATTAAAATGTTTGATAAATTAATTTATATCAAATGATTTGTAATTAATAAATCAGGATTGGATAATTAAATTCATAAGTAATTAATTTACTTGGAAATAAATTGAATTGATTAGGATTAAACGATTAATTAATCTTGCTTATGAATGATTGTATTGTATGATATGCCTTGAATTGATTGTTCTATCTGATCTGTGATATTTTGTTCTGTGGATTGAGCTGTGTGTAATTTATTCAATTATTGATGATACATCTGCATATTATCTGTGAATCTGTGAATGGACAATAAGCGTTTTAGTTTATATCGCTTATCAACTATATTTCTATGTTTTAATCTGTAATGATTGAATGATGATGCACTATTGTGTTAAACCCCTGGACCACACTTATACACACACAAATATGGATTTCACGAGGAAATCGGTTAAGTCACAGATTTTTGAAATAGTTTTAAAATTGAATATTTAAATTCAAATGTTTTGGAAATGGATTGGGTTTAAAGTGAAAAGCTTTTGAAATAGAATTTCAAAGATGAAATATATTTTGAATAACTTGATTGAGTTTTGGAATTAAAATATTTTGATTTAAATCCAATATTTGAAATTAATTTCTATGATCTGGAAACTAGGGGCTAAAGAGGTTATACCAGTTTATATGGGTTAAACTATTTTAAAAGTATTGATTTGGGAATTTGAATTTAAATTCAAAGGTTTTAACCCGTGTAAATAAAATTGGTTCTTTCTGAAATGAAACTATTTGTTTTCAAATAATAAAAGCTTTCATATAAGAAATGAACTCTAAAATTGTGTTAAAGGGATTTCAAGTTAAAAATGATAATGATTTTCCAAGTTATGGAAGCGGTTTGAAAGCTATAAGTTAAATATTTAATTTAAAGATTCTAAACGAGCTAATCCAATTGAAATGGAAATTGTTTTGACATCCGTAAATGGATCTTTGTGAAAATGGGTGAACTTAGTGAAATAAATCTTTTGTTTAAAAGATATGAAAATGGTAATTTGTTTAAACCATTTGAAAGAAAATTTTGAATTATTAAGTTGTGACTTAATTGAAATCCCATATCCATATGTTTTAGCTGGGAGAGGACCTTTGTGTCGTATAACCCATTCCGAATAGGTGATTCGACGTTATGGATAGCATTTGAAGACCAGTGGTGAAGACCGGGTATTTGTGTGAACGATAGGATGACCTATCGATTGTCTCTGCACTGAGTTGCTCCGGTATAGAGATTCCCTAAGTGATGGAAAGTCCGATCGGGATTGTTAATACCCGGATTGCAAGGGCTTCTTCGGAATTGCCTTCGGTTCTGTTCAAACCCGGAACAGACTTGTATGGTTGTATGTCTAACACTACATTTTGAGATATAAAGAAGATTTCTTTCAAATACATATCTGTTGGTGACGGAGAATTTATTCTCTTAGCTTAACACCCTTCTTTGAGACGTACGAGCTCAAAGGTTATGTAGTTAAAGGTTATCAGTGACATACTTCCAATTTGGTAGTGTGGCATGCTGAGTGCTGCTGTGTGTGATGATCATTTGTTGATCATTTGTAATCAAAGCATGACTTTTGTATAAAGCGTAGCTTTGCGGACGAGACTGCATCAGGACCTCACTCCCCGGAAATGGTCAAAACAGGAAAGATGCGGCAAGGTTATGAGGGTCGCTCCCTTTAGGGTGTGTCATTCCCTTTTGGAAAAGGGTGGTATCATGGTATGGAGCCCAGATACTTACTCATGTGGACACCATACATTTATTACTGTGTGATGTTATTGGATTAGAGGTACCTTGGATAAAGGTCCCAAAGGACCGGGGATGGCATGCTCGTGTAGTAATTACCTAGTTACAGAGGTAACCTGGCCTTGTGTTGGCAGAGAGCTGGTTAAGTTCCGGGACGTCCCGCCAGAGGCGTACCCATGTGGCAGTAGGAAGTTCCTTAGCCTGACCATTTGTTGGAAATCTAATCAAAACAATACGAGCCTTTTACGATTGCAATTGTATAACCTGCCTCCTCAGGAGGTAGCTATAGTGGACATAATATAATGGTACCTATGCTGGCTAAGATTTATATTATACTTTCGAAATGTTTTCTGCACTTTGCACTTATAGTAATAATATCAAAGAAATTCTCTCGTATCAAGCATGTTTGGCTATCATAAGAAGAAATCTCCTCCAATTCTTCGTTTGCATTGTGTGTGGCGGGAGGTCTTATGGTAGTTTCATTTTTGAAAAGTATTGCGAATTGAGTTTAAAATTCTTTTGCTGTTTGTTTTTAAAGATAAACTGTTTTTGTTACTCACACCAGTCCCATGACTGATCTGGAGTTCATTGTTCCTTTCCTAAACTCTGGGTGCTCATTATTTTTCACACGAGCAGTCTAGAGTTTGGTTTTTCAGATAGTTAGGTTTGGTAGATTATCTGGAGCTAGTTCAGTCTTTGGATGTGGACGAGACTTTCTTGTCTTAGTCCATCGTGATGTTGGTTCGAGCTGCTGCTGGATTTCTTCCTTGAAGACTATCTTGAGTTATTTGTTCCGCTGCTGGTGTTAGCTATTTTCTTTTCCGTTGCTATTTTATTTTATCTTATCTCTGATGTATATTGAAATCTATTGTATCATCTGTTGTATCAGATATTGTATCAATGTTGTATATCAATGTATTATTCAATATTTCTTCCGTTGTATTGTTTACTTAATTGTGTTATAAGCTCCGGCGACTCGGATTTGAACGCTCGAATCTGCGGCATTCGAGTACGATGTAAAGTATGGATGTCGATTTTCGAATGCGAAAAATCCGTATCGTTACATCAAACAACAAATTTTATGAAAGGAAATTGATAAGAATGAACTTGATCTATTGTTTGAAATTGTTGTTTGTTTGATTTATGGTTGTTTAGGCAATGATACTTTAAAATTGTTTGGACATAGGAATAATCTATTTAGTTTCATCTAAGACTGTTGAGTATATGATGCACTTAGAGTTTATTTTTCATTCTATACAATTTAAAGTTTTTGAACCTGAACAACTATTTGTTTTGTTTGATATGAATGGATAATTGATTTGTGTTGATCTTATATTGATGATTATTTGTCGTGGTTTCAAGTGATTGTTGTGTATATTGATTTGTTTGATAATGGTTGAAACAACTTTAAATATCTTATTTTATATAATTATTAACTCCTTTTGGATTATATAAGTGAAATACAGGTTATGGAAGCAATTGCTACTGCTTTTGGTTTCATAAAGTAAGCGTTAATTGCCCAACAAATAGGTACATTTTCAGATTACGATTTTATAGCATTATTGCATTGTTTTTCCCGTTGTTGGGATATATTATTTTGAGATATTGGGATATATATTGTTATATTTGATATTATATTTTCTTCCGAGCCTCCCCGTGCAAAGGAGACTCTGCCAAAATTTTCCGTAAATTTTGGACTTAGAAAATTTTTGAAAAATGTTTCCAAACTTTATTAATTTGAGTATAAAAAGATTTAATGGTTATAAATTAGTATATTTTATATAAATTAATTAATTTTGTAAATTTAATTGTTTATAAAGTTAATATTTTTGAATAAGATATATTGATTACTTAATTCCTTCTTTTCCCTTCTTTCCTTATCGGGGACGAAAAGTTTTGAGTGGGGGAGAGTGTAACGACCCGTAATTTTCGATAATTAAATTTTGTTAATTTAATAAGTTTTAGTAATTTGATTCGGAAAGAAAATAAAAAAATCTGTAATTTAATAATGAAATCACTAAAGTAAAGGTAACAATGTTAATGCAAGTTAATAAATAACTAATTTAGTGCAAACCCAATTAATCAAAAAAATGGCAAGGTCATAACTGATTGTAAATTGGGAAATAAAATTCAAAGTTATGTTAATTGATGGAATAAAACGTAATAAGCTGTAATTTGGAAAAATCAATATTAAATATTTAATTGTAATAATTGTTGGTTGATAATAAAGTATGAATAGGATAATGATTGATTGAATAAAAAGAATGCGAATTAATATTTATTAATTTAAATTCAATAATTGGATTAGTTGGAATTAAATGAAAATTAATATTTAAATATTACGTAAATAGGGATTAAGATGAAATTGGAAAATATTAGTGTACCATGTTATAAACCAATGTTAATTATATTCTTATTGTAATAAAAGACTTGAATAATAAAGGTTTAAAAGTTAATAAATGGATTTTGGAATTTCAAATTTATAAATTTCTGAATTTAATGAAATCGAAATTAAACATTGAAATTGAGGAATTAATCGATTTTAAATCGACAGCTAATTTTTTTTTAAATTATTTGTGAATGGTTAAGAAATTAAAATTGATAGAATTTGTAAATTATTAAAATTAAAATTGAAAAAGTGATTAATTAATTAATTTAACATTAAATTATTTAATTAACTGGAAAATAGACATTTTGGCCACGAACTCGAATTTCGATGAAACAAGTTTCATTGGATCTGTAACGGTGAATTATTATAGGATTTCAAGTTTCGTAACGATCGGACTTGTCGTTTGGTCGTACGGGGTTGAAACGCCTAGAAATCGATGTAATTGAAATCAACCTGAAATAACTTGATTTTTGCATAACTTCTTCATACGATGAAATTTGGACTTAAAACTCGTTCCATTAATTTTAAAATATTTTAAAACATCTATTTTGATATATCGGTTGATCCATTTTGGTTCTGGAGTCAGAACGGGCTTTTCGGGACATTTATCGTTCAACTTTCAACCCAAACTAATCCAATCCATTCCAAATTCAGCTTTGCCTATATATATCCGATTATAAATCCTAACAGCCATTTTATTTCTCATTTGTCTGTACGTACAATTCAGCTATCTCTCTTCTTCAGTGGCAGACAAACAAATTCTCACTTCCAAATCCAATTGCAATTCAAAATCAAATCAAAATTTCAAACTGCTCAAAAAATATGTAAATCGAAGATCTCATCGATATGAATTTGAGCCCAGTGTTTGCTTTTGCATACGATGCTTGAATCAACGGCGTATCTCGGTCAAAGCTTTGAACGACGAAACCTTAAGTCAAATTGTGTACTTTTGATTCGGGAATCAATTGGCGAAATCAAGATGTGGGTTTTGGAGAGTTCATGGTATGGAGTTGATTAGCGGTGAAATCATGGGCTGATTCGACCTGTGGTGGTTGGAATTGACGAACTAAGGTTTTGAAACCCTAGTTAAACAACGGTGGCACTTCGACCTGGGACCGGGAGGCGTTCATGGGGAAAGGCGACGGGGTCGGGTGAAGCTTGCGGCGGTGGTGCCGAAGCCATCGGTGGCGCTTGAAGGGGGTAAGGAACGGTCAAAGGCGTGGTTGACCGCGATGTGGCAAGCATCGGTTCGAACGCATAGGTATCTGGAAGATGAGAAAGGTTAACGTGACGTGTACGTTCTGTTATTTACATTCTTCTATTTATTTGTTTTAATTCGAATTGTATATGGATCAAATCTTAATAACTTTCGCATACAATGTTCGATTTATACGCGGTTTTTTGTTAGGATCGTATTGGAATTTCGGATATTTTGGCGCTGGTTTGGACGAAATATGAGACTGTTCAAATTTGAGGTTTAAATTGGATTTAAATTCAATTTGAATTCAAAAGGTGATTGTTTTAACCCACTCACAACTTCTAAAATTTCTTATGTTTGTTAAATTGATTTATGATGTGATTAGAAATTTATTTATGACTATTTGACATATTTTGAATCATCATCTCAGTTTATTTGAATAAAATAATTATTTAATTTGTTATTGAATATAAACTGCCAGTACATACCTGTTATTTATTATTTGTTCTGTATTGATGTTATTGGTCGAATTGGATGATGATTGTGATAAATGTTCGATGATTGATATTGGATGAATGGATGTTGTATTTTATATTGTTATAAATTGCAATTTTGTTATGGATTTTTAATTCATTCGGGACTGCGGTTTGAAATGATATATAACCGTGTTTGTATTTTAAATTGCGGACTGAAATGATAAATATCCATATCACTTGACCATATGATAGAAAATTATATATACAGACACCGTGATCTATATATATAAATATTTTGAAATGATTTCTATGGTTTTAGATGAATATTGATTTTAGATATTATATAAATGTTATTTTATCCTTTATTTTTAACTATGTATAATTTTTTTATTATAGAATAAGTTTAATAATAAGTTTGATTTTTATTGAAGATAATATGGTTAAGTATTTAAATTATATTTTAATATAGAGCTTATAATGATTTAAATAAATTAAGGTTGGAAGATAAATTTGAGATTTATTTGAAATTGGATTTATTTAAGAATTAAACTCAAATAAGCTTGATGTGAAATTTATTAAATTTGAAATTTTAGAAGGTATGATTTTTATAACTTGATTTGGGTTTAAGGTGAATAAAACGAATATTTCAGTATAAATAACTTAAAGGAAATAATTAATTATTTCTCATTTGAGTTTTATTTAAATGATAATGGATTTATTAAGTAAAATATTTCAAAACTAAATAATAGAAAATTGAATGGTTGAATCAAAATTACCAAACTTAGTTTTGAAATTGTTGAATACTTGAAGTTGGAAATATATTGAATATGAAATGGTCTATTCTGTGGATCAAATCTGTTTTGAAATCGATAAAATTTGGAATAGTTTATTTGGAAACTGAATCAAATTGAAATTTATGATTTGGGTGGTTAATTATTAAATGGATAAATTCGAGTTGTTTTGGAATTAATTTGTGAAATATAAGAAGCTATTGTATTATATAAAGTATTTTAATATTTAAACCATTTAAATGGTGGAAGTTATGTTCCAAAGTTTGGAGTTTCAAAGTATTACGATTGAAAAGTGTTATATTTCAAGTGTTTGATTTCGAAATATTATAACTTTGAAAATGCTATGGCTTTAGAAAATGGATATATTTTAAATAGAAATGATATCTTATTTGGTTTTGAAATGGAAATGATATCGTATTGATTTGGTTTTTGAAAGGCAACGATATTTGGTTGTAAAGCATAAACTATTTTGAAAATGACTGCGGTGTTATAATAACGTTTGGTTGTTAAGGAGTCCGGGACCGGAAGTTGTCATATTCTCTGCCAACTCCAAAAACCACTTTAACAACCGTGTACGCGGTGGAGATTCCAGAATGAAGTAGGATGGTGACGACGTTCTATTAAGGTATATACGTGGACCCGACTTCCATGATTTGGCATAAGGTGGCTAAAACAGATGCGATTCTCGTGCCAAGGAGGTAGTCCCCTCTTATCGGACACACTCCTTCGATATTATATTCTGACTTTGGATTGTTATGGTGGCCACTTTTGATTTTTGATTTTGGGGGTGTGGCTCGAGGTGGGCGGTAGTAGCTGCTATGCGTTACCACCAGCCCGGATGCGTAATTGGTATATCTACCCTGGCATTGCCTTGTGTGCCGTGTCACCTACCCTAGCGCGCCTTGTACGAGTTTGATTTGTGTCATACCTATGGAGTATCCTATGGTAGCCTCCCGATCAGGAGGTATTACGGTACTGTATAGACTATTGGCACTATTACGTGTTAAGGGCTATATGGGTAACCCCTTAATGCTACTTAAAAATAAGTTTATTTTACTATTAGACACTATTATAATAGCGAAATATTACTACATATTAAATAGTTTAACGGATCTTAGGAGATGTGAATCCCAAGCATCTCTTGAGTTACTGCGCTCAGGTTAGACACAGGATAGGAGATGTCAAATCCCTTGATTTAACTCACATAAGATCTTTTAGTTCTGACTCGAGTGTTTTGCCTTTTCAATTCGCCCAGGTCGGTCTGAGCATTTCAAGATTGAAGACCTTATTTCTGGAGGACGAAGACAAAGATTTTATTATTACTATTATTTACTATATTGTTCCACTGCATCACATTGTTCTGCTGCATTATTTATTATTCTCTGGTATAACTCTGATATGCATGGTATAAGTATAATAGAATATTTTGTAAAACAGCTTCATGAACTGTTTATTTGAATATTATTTTTTATCGTTTCACTGCAAGATTCTATTTTGTTTTTTTCTTTCTCTACTTTTTCTTATTTGCCCCATAACAATCTGCCCTTTTGTATGGTTTGAGTCGGCATATGTGTCTGCTTAAACATACAAAAAGGAAGGATGTTACATGGTACCTGATCTAGATCAACATACCGAGGATCCCTCCTGATCCCTTGAAACACAAGACCAGAGCTACCCCTTACTGGATAGTCCGAATAAGTTCGCACCATGGTTGGGATCAGCAACCACCCACACAGCCGAATAAAAGGGACATCTAGACAAGGATGCCCTTACCCTAATTGGTTGCTAGCCACTTAGCCTTGCTGCATAACCCTTGATTTTCAGTCATTTCCGGTTGATGAGGCTCGAGTACCTTTTTAGAACACATCTCACTTAGAATGCTCATCGTCCTCCTGACGATGTTTTGAAAGCATTCATCCATACAAGTCCATTCTAGGTCCGAACGGAACCGAAGACACTACTCCTACTACATCCATTTTGGAACCACCCTTAGGATTAGTAGCAATTAGCCCTTGCACTTCACTGCTCCATCTTCGAGTCCAAGCTCTTTTCTTCATCATGAAAACGTACTCGTTGGATCGAAGTGGTTTTCGGATCACAAATCCGATCCCGGTCTCTTCGAAACAACGTTCGCTATTTTCTCGGTAAACTCAACCTCGGTTCTTTAAGAAATACACAAACGAGAATAAGATCGGAGTTCACCTCCTAACCGTTAGTGGACAGATTTCCTTATAAACGTCCTAGAAGAACGAATGAGTTTATACGTACAGTATAGCACCTTGAACGATAACAGTACCATATAATTCTCATATCTCTTCTAGATATTTCCAAAGTTATATTTGGGTCTAAATTTGATAGCCGGTTATTTAACAATCAAATGAACAATCGATTCAACCAATTATTTGATTCCCACTGAAAAAACTCCAAGTCTTATTAAATTAGAATTTTAATAATTTAAATCACTTTACCCAAAAACCTACACTTAAAACCCTTGAAATAAAACTACTTAAATCACTATACACAAAAATAATAGTTATGAAATTTTATAATAATTTTCCAAGTGAAACTTTAGCCATAAACTATTTTTAAAATAAAATTTCTATATAAAGTATAAATATTAGAAAATTTTCTTTTAAAAACATAACACTAATTTAACCTTTAAAATAATCACTACTAAAATTAATTTGATAATATTTACTTTAAAATTCTAAAACAATTAGAAATAATAAATTTCTCTAAAAACATTCTTTTTAAAATGACATTAAAATTTCCAACTTATACATAAAATCTCCTTTCAAAAATCATAGTATTACAATTAAAATAATCAACTACTATGATTAACTTAAATAAATATTTACTTTTCACCATTAAAGAAATTAAGTAATAAATTTCTAAACATTCTTTAAAAACATCTTTAAATCTCTAGTTCATAATCCGAAACTTTTCTTTGATAATATATGTAGCTTTCCAAGAAAATACAGTTTCCAACTTTAAAAGTAAAATTTCCTTTTTACTTTTAAAACGAATTCCCTTTTCTTATAAGTTCCCACTGAAAATCTATACTTTCAAATTTATCCACTGATGAATATTCCACTTTATTTATAAATCTAGTCTATAAATTCCCATTCCTCATTATCCTTTAGATCACAGTTTCCAAAACACTTAGTCGATTTCAAACCGATTTTCCTGAGCTAAATTCCCTTTAAAATTATCTCTTGGTTTATCCAAAATCAATTCAAAAATCCATTAACACCAAATTTACCCTTTATTATGATTTAAAATCCTTATTTAAATCTGAAACATTAATTTCATTCTTTATTCCCAAATTTCTCTTTTCATTTCCTTTAAGAACCCAATTCATTATATTTCTATGTTTTAAAATACCAAAATAAATTCATCCAAACCATAGCATCGAATAACTCAAATTTCCAATACAATCTATCACCGGATATCAATAAAACATATCATAAATTATGAAAATAATTTCAATATTTTAAGGAATCCAGTTGGATCCCTCCAACCGGTTTCCCTACATCCACAGATGTTAGCACAACAAATAAAATACCAAATCTCACTTCGAGGGGGACATCGTGGTTTAAAGGGTCATCTACTATTATGAGGAGCGCATAGGGTCTTATAAACTATACAATGCAAGAATATCAATCACTCCAATATATATATATATATATATATATATATATATATAACATCACATTCAATCAATCAATCAATAATTCAAAATTTAAACTAATTAAATTAACAAGTCATCCAGATGTGAGTTAGATTAACTCACCTTGAGTTTTCGCCGAGCGTTCCAATTTTAAATTAAATCGAGCCTATTCGATTTAATCTAAAATTCTCGCTTGCTCCAAATGTCACCATATCTGTTGCTGCGCGTGAGCTCATCGCTGAGATTCCGGCGCGGCTAGTTTCGTCCGATTCTGACAATGTATGAATGAGATATGCTGACTTAAAGATTTGTATATAAATTATATAAACAATTTCTTATTATTATTTTTTATTTTTTATATTATTTATTATCACTACAAGATCGGTCGTACGTTCGAAGAGAGAAATCCATGCCGTCCGTTCTTCTTCTTTCCTCTTGTACACAACCGGTTATTAAAACCCATCCATCACCGCTTTGACCAACCGCCGCTCCTTCTTCGACGAGTTCGCCGACGATCAGATCGAGCCAAACGAAATCCCAACCCGACGCCTTCCTTCAGCCCAAAGCCGGCCATGCTCGGTTCCCTCTAGACTCGTAAAAAAGAGGTAGAATGAGCAACGTAAAAAAGAGGTAGAATGAGCAATGAACGGGGCCTAAATTCGCCACCCATGGACAAAGATTCTCCAGATCCACTGTTGGATAGGTCAAGCTTGGTGCGCTCTCCATCTTTCCAGTTGGAAGAATCTGCTATAACTCGATGGATTGCTCGAAAATTTTAAGATGAACGATGATGCTTCTCGGCCATTGAAATAAAATAGAACGGCGGCTGCAAAAAACGAACTAGGGTTCTGTAGTAACGAGTTATATATATACGTTTATATATTATTTAATTATTATTCTTAATATTAACTGCTTTTTCGAACAAACTCCAAATAACACATGTCGCCTAGTGTTTATAATGGTTTACCCGTATTCTGAACACAATGAAACATGTTTTGGAGGCTAATTTAATCATATGTGGAAGATAGCTTTTGAATCGATTTAAAATATTAAATTTTCAATTTTAATTTCAACGCGTTTCTCACCCGTACAAACAAATGATAACTCCAAATGCTACAAAATTTTGAAATCCGATAATAATTAGCTATTACGGATTCAATGGAACTGGTTTCGTCGAATTCCAAGACTGTGCTCCAGAAGGCTATTATAACTTGTCAATTAAATCGAGCAATTTTCAAAATCATCGAAATCGTTTGAAAGTACCCTTTTAAAACTTTACTATCCTAATTATAAATCATATAGAATTTATATTCAGATTAAAAATCATTGGAATTCATTTTGAATCAAAATCCAATTATTTATATTATTTTTATATATTAATTTCCATTATTAATTTATTATAAATTCCAGTTTCAACTTATCGACTTTAAAATTCATTCACAAGTCCAATATTGTAATTTAAATCCAACTAGACTTAAAATAAATTTTAGAAATCGTTTTCATATCCATTTATTCCTAGATTTACATATTATCCCAATTTCAAATATTAAATTATTATTTATCCAATTCCAATTAAATTTACATATTTGAAATTATAACTAATTTTATTGATTCAACCAAAATATTCGTATTTCAGAATCAATCAATAATCCACATTCAACATTTAAAATGAATTAAATGTTCAAAAACTAACGACCAAAATTCTGGGTCGTTACAAAATTAGACCTGTCACCTCTGCCGCAACCATTTACAACCCCTTCCATTTCGACCAGCGACCTGCCTTACACCAGACCCAAATGCTTGTTCCACCTAGACTACCAGTCCTCCATCCGAAGCTTTCTCCACCATATACTCACCACCCATCATGCAAAGCCTTCTGTCGTGCACCCTAACCTCACTCGGCCTCCATACCCAGCCTTGCAACAGCTTTGTTTTTTCTAGTTTTTTTATTCTCGTAATATTAAAAAAAGTATTTATATAAAGAGTTATTATATATATTATAAGTTCTATTGTTTTGTTCTGTTTTATAAATAATAATAAAGATATTTATATATTATAAGTTCTATTCTTAGCGATGTTTGTTTTCATAGCTAAGAAGTTGCTTGGTTTTTAGTATTAACTTTAAATATGATATATATATATATATATATATAAAAAGATTTCGACTTTAAGGTGTTCAAATCAAATATTGATTTTAAAATATAATATATGAAGATTTTGTTTTAAATGCATGTTTTAAATTGAATACTGGTTTTAAAATATAACATAAATATTTTGTTTTAAATATGTGAGTAAATTTTAGATTTTCAAAGATTATATATTTGTTTTCATCGAGTTCATCAAATCAAGTTCATCGTGCTTTGCTTTTGTTTAGCTGCTGCCTAGGATTGGTCGCAGCAGCAGTTTCGAGCTTTATCACTATTCCACATGTCAACATATGCTTATTCATGTCTGTCTGCATCCTACTCTTATTATTTCTCTAACCTCGAAAGGTGAGTAATCACTCACGATTTCCATTCTTATATTCAGTCATGTAATGATGATTGAATAATGTTGTTAAATTTGAATTTGTTAGTAATTAAATCGTTAAATATTATATGTTATTATCTGCAATTGTTCACCTATGCTATTTGGCATATGACACCAATAACATGTTAGTATATTATATTTTAATTGTTAATTATGATTATATTTGCCATTGATATGCTATGTCATTTTATATTATTATTCTATTGTTCTCACACTGCAAGTTTCCTTTTAGTTTTGGAAATCCAATAGGTTAAAATGATACATACTCGAAGGATCTTATAAATTAGGGGAAATCATTATGGGTTGAAATGATAAACCCAAACGATTTTATTGATTTGGAAATTTTGAGATTGTGGATCGAAATGATATATACCCGTAAATTTAAATTATTGCATATTGAGATGTTGTATATCCGCATCACTTGACCATAGGATAGAAAATTATATATGGACATCATTGGTCTATTTTTGAAAAATGATTTCCAAGGTTTTGAAAGGAAATATATTAGTTTTAATAAAATATTGATTTTTAAATATAATTTAAAGATATTTTAATTTAATATATATGTAAAATTTATATTTTTAAAATTATATGTCTTGGAAATTTTAAAATTATAAGTTATGCTTTAGTTTGTAATTTATAAAATTTTACTTATAACTTTATTATTTTTAAAATATATAAAATAATATTAAAATAGATTTAATTTAATAATAATATTTAATTTAATAAAAATTTAATTTAACTAATATATATATGTAATATGTTTAAGAATTTATTTAAATTTTTATAAATACTGTGGCAACCTAAAATTTGAGATATAATAATTAATTAACGAATTAAATAAATAATAAAATAAGTTTGTGAAATTGTCAGAATTGAGCTAAGATAGTTGCCCCATTGGGTCCGTGGTAATTTTTTGATCAATTTCCATATATAACTTATCGAAATCCGAGTTAGTATGGAGAAATTACGTGGGAAACAAGAATCGGAATTATATATAAAAAAAATGAAAAACAATATATGTCCATAAGTCGAACCACATTAGGGTTAGGTCGACCTATCGGTCGACCTGCATTTCTGCCTGGATGTAAAAATGTCCAGGTACGAACCGATAACCATATTTTGCATTTTTCGTCAAATCTCGTGCGTTCTTAGCTGATTCTGATGCTTCCTAGCGAGCCTATGACGTGGTTGCACTAGATTTAATCTTTAAATCCGACAGCCCGAGATCCCTAAGTCACATTATAAATAGAACCCTAGATCTAGCAATTTTTCTCATTTAGATTTACTCCCGATTGGTTTCATTGCCCGAGGTTGAGCACTAAATACAAATTTTTTCTAAGGTGATGATTTTTTAATAATAATATTCTACGCCCTAGTAGTGAATCCAGGAAGGCTAAGGACTAGAGCTAAGGACCATAGGAGAGTGTTTGTAATTATTTTAGATTTTTAAGCCGTTTAAAATAATAGGGTTCTCAATAGTTGTAGTTTTTCTACAATTTTGAGACAGTTTTTATGTAAGTTATTTACAGTTAGTTTTTAAGTAAATTTCAGAAGTTCTTTTCAATCTATTTTATTTAGCTATATTTATTCAGCTATTTTATTTAGTTATTTACAGTTACATTTATTTACATCTGTTTTAAATTATAATTTAGCCTGTAAATGTTAGTTTCTTTTTATAAAGATTTAATCCCTTTTTTATGCGAATAAATTAAAAAGTGAAGAATTCGCTAATATGGGTTAAAATAAAAAAACATTAAATTTACAGAAATCAGATGTAAAATGAGAAAAACTGAAATAAAATAGAGATAGACCGAAATAGAAAAATTTAAGATATGTGCAAGTATGATTATAACTAGTAGTTATAACTAAAATGAGAAAATAGAAGAGCAACAATTGCAAGAATAATTATAACATGTAGGTTATAATTAAAAAGAAGAGATAAAAAAGAGGCTTATTTTAAAAGTCAGATCGTAGATTAAGTTAATCAGTAAATATATCAAAGAAAGAAATAACAGAAGAGACTTATTTTAAAACTTAGATTAAGTTAATAAGTACACATAGAAGTAGGGTCCATACCAGTAGCATTCCCTTTCAGATCTAAAACTGATGGTCTCATAATAGTGGGTGAAGCTGGGACACGCTTTTGCTGATTAGGGTAAAAATTGGCCAATAGATAGAGGCTCAAATTTAGAGATTTGGGCAAGGGATGCAAAATTAGAAGATTGTTTGTTAGAACCAATACCAACAACATTCCCTTTTAGGTCTAGTACTGATAGTCTCAGAACAGTTAGGTAAGGCTGGGCAACATTCCCTTTCAGGTCTAGGACTGATGGTCTTACAACAGTTAGGTGAAGCCAGGCACGCATATGCTGATTAGGGTAAATAAAGGGTCAAATAGGGGGCGACAGCTAGTATGTACCGACGACGACTGAGCATGCGATATCGATTAGGGTAAATAATTCGCTACTACGTGCTAAGCTCTAAAGAGGTGTCTTTTGCCGTGACCGACAGGATTGGTTCATAGTGGCACACTAGAGATAGAATAGGCCGATCAAAAGGTGGAATTAGGATTTCAGTCTAATCAAGATAGCAGTTGAGATAGGATTAGGGTTTCAGCCTAATCATAGCAGTTTAAGATAAGTGCAAATAATCAAAGCAAGTAGTCAAACAGAATTAAAAACAATATTTTACCTCAATTTTATCTTTTCTTCATTTTCCTTTCAAGATAGAACTATTGCTTAGTCTATTATCTTTATCTTGGTTAGAAATGCTAGTAATTACTTTCACTCACCGGACTTATTGTCTGACCCACCCTTCTATTTCCCCTTTCCCCACCAATAGTCCAGTAGAGTTGATTCAGGTTGTTTGGAGATTCGTTCCTAGAGCTTTCTCGTTTCAGATGTATTCTTCTGCGTTTCATCTTTTTTTGGGCTTATGATGGACTCGCACTTGTGAGAGGGGTTACCATTCTTATTATTACTTTTATACTCTGATTTTATGAGACTGAGATGTATTTTCATGACATATGAGATATTTTGAGTTTTGAGACATGTTATATTTTTATGACTTATTTTACGATGAAGTTTAATTTTGAATGATAAGTTATTATTTAAATGTTTCCACTATTTTTACTTAATTGTCTTATGAATCTTAGTACATGTGATGCTTTAGCTATACTTATAATGCACCACATCCTTTGATGTGCCCTTTTTGGATATACTAAGGGGTGTGGGGTGTTTCATTTGGTATCAGAGCCTAAGGTTGCATGATTCCTAAAAACTTATTTTAAAAGTAAAGTATTTTTCAAAGGCAACATATTTTCAAACTATTTTTTAAAAAGAAACCTATAGAAATAGTTTTCAAGTATCAAAAAGTTTGTATAAAAATCCCCTCGAAATCCAGATCAACCTTCTTTCGATTCTTTCAAGCCTAAAATCTCTTTTTCTTTGCATAGAATTGCGGACGTCCCAAATCTTTCAGAGGATATCCAAGTCCCTAGCTTTTTCCATAGATATCTTCAAGCTACGGCACCAGAGGTGCACTGGCAAGTGCCTAATGCAGCACCAGCGGGTGGAGATTCCGTTTATCCACCTGCAGCAGCCAATTTTTCTAAGCTATGCAAGGACTTTTCTAGTCTAGGAGGCAAGATGTTTTCTAGCATGGAGGATTTCATGGAGGCACAAGCTTGGTTGAGGAATACAGAGCGGATATTTAGGTTGTTAGGATTGAAGGACTGACAGAGAGTTCAGCTTGCAACTTGAAAAATGAAGGAAGAAGCTTCTTACTTGTGGGAGATTTTAGAGATAGAGGGTAGAGACATTAGTTGGTTTGGATTTCAGGAAAGGTTTAAAAGAAACTTTTTGTCGCAAGCTGAGGAAAGCATGCAGTTAAAGAAGTTCATTAGTCTTAAGAAAGGGAATCTTTCAATGAAGACATATCGCTATTCAGGATGGAGCTTGTTAATACACTGCATAAGAAGGCCACCAAGTTTGCTATGGGTTTGAACCAGCCCCTCTAACGGTTGGCGTTGACACATATACCTATGGGAGCGACTATGAGTCACTTGTGGAAATGGCTCTCATGTTAGATGTTGTTAAGAAAGAAGAGGTTACAGAGGTTTCGAAGTCAGAAAACTCTAAGAAGTAGTGGTGGAAAAATATAAAGGACAAGAAGAAAGGAGGAGGACCTCAAAAGGGACAGATGAAGAAAAGCGAGAAATGTCATAGTTGTGGATTGGTTGGGAATTTCACAAAGGACTGTAAGAAGGACACGATAAAGGGGAGGTGTTACAATTGTAGGCAGCCTGGACACCTTAAGAGAGCTTGTCCTCATAAGACGGGGCAGAGAGCAAGTTCACCTACAATGCAAGTACAGGACTTGGATGCAGCACCTTCTTGTAGTGGACCGGATTGAGGTAGGAAAGTCTTTGTAGATGGTTTGATCTCTATTTTGGATTTTCGTATTTGAACTCTTTTTGACACCGGTGCATAACGTTCTTTCATTTCTAGTTCTTTGGTTGATTTTTTACATTTAGACATTTCTCTAGTAGTAGACCCTGTTGTTGTTTCAAACCTAGAAGGAGGATCGACACATCTATCCATAATTTGTAGGGGTTTGAAAATTTTTATACTAGACGTAAAATTTGATTGTGACACCTATGTATTGGGATTCTTTGGATATGGGATGATTTTGGGGATGGACTGGTTATCCACTTACGGAGCGATATTGGACTGCGAAAGGAAAGTCGTTAGACTAGAGACATGTAGTGGAAGGACTCTCGAGGTTTCATGAGACCCATAGGGGTCAGTCATGTTGAGCTTCCTTTATTCCCTTGATTCATCACTAGAAGAGTTAGATTCAGTTCTAGTTGCTAGAGATTTCCTAGATGTGTTTTAGAGAGCTAGGGTACGACCCCCTAAGAGAGAGATTGACTTTAGGATCTATCTGATTGACAATGCTAAGTTAGTGGCATTACCCATAAGACATATGGCTCCTAGGGAGAGGAGGGTTTAAGTAAGCAGACTGGTGAGCTATTGGAGAAAGGCTTCATCAGACGGAGCATATCTGAGTGGGGAGCACAGTCGTCTTCGCTGCAAAGGAGGATGGTCCCTTAGACTTTAAGTAGATTATAGAGAGTTGAATAATCTCACGAAGAAGAATCATTACCCGCTTCCTAATATATAAGATCTTTTCGATCAGTTGGTTGGCTCTTTAGTATTTTCTCGGCTTGACTTAGCCACTGGATTTCATCAGCTTAGGGTTACTGATGATAACATCGATAAGACATCATTTAGGATACCAGATGGATTCTTTGAGTGGTTGTTTATACCATTTGGGCTTACCAATTCCCTACCCTATTTTGTAGATTTGATGAGCCTTGTTTTTCGAGATGTCCTAAATAAGTTCGTTATAGTGTTTGTGGACGACATTCTGGTGTTTTCCAAGAGTATGGAGGAGCATTTATTCATCTTGAGAAGGATCTTCATACATTTCGTGTTCATTAGTTGAAAGCTACGTTTTCGAAGCATCACTTTTGGCGTAAGCGAGTGCGTTTCTTGGGGCACATAGTCTCAAGAGAGGGTTTAGCTATAGATTTCGCTAAGATAGTGGCTGTAGAAGATTGGAAGGCCCCTAAGAATGCTACTGAAGTTCGAAACCTCCTAGGTTTAGCTGGTTATTCTAGGAAGTTTATCAAAGATTTCGCTAAGATTTCAACACCAGTTACACGCCTCACTAAGAAGAATGCGATGTTCCTGTGGGACGTGGATTATGAGGAGTCTTTCACGATGCTAAAGAGAGCCCTTGCTAGTATACCAGTATTAGTTTTACCCGAAGGAGCTAAGCCTTTTACAATATATACTGATGCATGTGAGACTGGCCTTGGAGCAGTATTGATGCAAGATGGGAGGGTAGTATGATATGGAAGCAGGCAGTTGAGTACTCATGAGAAGAACTGCCCCACCCATGATTTGGAGCTAGCTTCTATTTTTTTCACGCTCAAGTCTTGGAGACATTACCTACTAAGAGAGAGGTTCGAGCTTTTCACTAAGCATAAATAACTGAAGTACCTATTCTCATAAAAGGATTTAAACATGAGACGGCAGCGTTGGATAGAGTTTCTAGCATCATATGACTTTGAGATAGCTACCCTAGAAAAGGAAGCATGGTTGCAGATGCGTTAAGTAGGAAGAGAGCAACCCTTAGTCCAATGTTCGTGGAGTGGAAGAGCTTAGAGTTTATTTCCATCTTTGATTTTAATCCCTTTATAGACATTACCCCTGGATTATTGGAAGCACTTGAGGATAAGCCTACCCTCATAGATTAGATTGGCTCAAGGCA
Source organism: Allium cepa (assembly GCA_030765085.1). Classification (NCBI taxonomy): domain Eukaryota; kingdom Viridiplantae; phylum Streptophyta; class Magnoliopsida; order Asparagales; family Amaryllidaceae; genus Allium; species Allium cepa. The sequence continues at coordinate 1,035,620,666 of CM060937.1, read as the reverse complement.
GCGAAAGGTTTCAGAGCATTTGGATATTCTAGGTACGATTAGTAGAGAAGAGGTATCTAGACATCTCCAACATTATTTCATAGATAGTAAAGGGTGGCTAGGGAGAGATGGAAGACTTTATGTCCCCCACACTGGTGATTTGATGAGAGAAGTTCTAATAAAGGCACACATTTCTCGAATGACTATTAATCCGAGTGGTGGTAAGATGTATATGGACATGAAGAGAGTTTTTTTATTGGCGTGACATAAAGAAGGATGTAGTAGAGTTTGTGGCTAAGTGTCTTGTATGCCAAAGAGTTAAGGTGAAGCAGTAGAGGCCTGGCGGATTGCTTCAACCGCTGGATGTACCCGAATGAAAGGGGATAGTGTTTGGAATTCATATATGGTTTACCCCGATCTAGGAAGGGGGTACCAGCATTTGGGTGATTGTAGATCGTTTGACTAAGAGCACCCACTTCATTTCGGTCAAGAGTAAGAGGATGCCACCCTATCTGGCATCTTGATACATTCATGAGATAGTCCGACTTCATGGAGTTCCCTCTAGCATAGTGAGCGACAGAGACCTTATCTTTACTAGTGAGTTTTGGAGAAGCTTGTAAGAGGCTTTAGGGACACAACTTAGATTGAGTATGGCCTATCACCCTCAAATGGATGGTCAAACGAAGAGAGTTAATAGAGTTCTTAAGGATTTGTTGAGGATGTGCATTCTTGATTTTATAGGAACTTAGGAGGAGCACCTTCCTTTAGTGGAGTTTGCTTATAACAATAGTTTTCAGGCTAGCATTGGGATGGCTCCTTTTGAAGCCCTTTATAGAAGACCTTGTAAGTCGCCTTCTTGTTGGTTGGAGTTTATAGAAAAATTGCTACTTGGTCCCGACATGGTTAGAGAGACTTCGTAAAAGATTGATTTGATTAGAAGAAGAATGAAGGCCAACCAAGATCGGCAGAAATCATATACAGATAAGCAGAGAAGGGATATTGTGTTTGAGGTAGGAGACTTGGTTTTCATTAAGGTATATCCACTGAGAAAGGTAGTAAGATTTGGATCATGTGTTTGATAGTGTATGCTAATGGATGCATACACACACACTAGGCACTATTATCTCTTAGGGATCAGCCTAACTAGGTTACTAAAGCATATGCATATGCATATGGATGTGTATGCACTTGCATTTTTATTTCCATGATTGCTATAATGGGTCATTATCATATGATTGTTTCATTTGGATGATGATAGTAGCACGCATGTAGAACTATCAGTTATAATTAGGAAATTTGCATTTATTTGGATACATGCACGGACATGATTGCATATAAAGGAGGTCGACTGAATCAGTAGACCGCCTAATCTTTTGCATTAGTTTGGGACATTGACACTACACTATTTCATATATTATAAATTGCATTAGAAAGCTTGAGGACAATAGATGTAATGGATGATGGTTGAATATGTGGTTGTAGAATTTGGATGAAAATATTTATTTCGTTCTTCTATCCTTAGAGGTTTCGAGCACGAAAACCTTTTTGGAGGGAGGAATGTAACAATCCAAAATTTGAGCTATAATAAATAATTAAAGAATTAATTAAATTATAAAATAAGTTTTTGAAATTGTTAGAGTCAAGCTATGGGAGTTGCACAATTGTGTTCGTGGCAATTTTCTGATCAATTTCCATATATGACTTGTCAAAATTCGAGTTGATAATGGAGAAATTATGAGAGAAACAAGAATCAAAATTTTATATAAAAAACGAGTACATATACACACACATGTCCATAGGTCGACTCACATTAAGGTCAGGTCGACCTGTCGATCGACCCCCAAAGGGGTTGGGTGGACCCGCATTTCTGTCTGGACGTAAAAACGTCTAGGTACGAGCCGATAACCATATTTTGCATTTTTCGTCAAATCTTGTGCTTAGTTGCATCTGATGATTCCAAGTGAGCCTGTGGCGTGGTTGCACCAGATTTAGTCTTCACATCTTACGGTCTGAGATCCCTAAGTTATACTATAAATAGAACCCTAGACCTAGCTATTTTTCTCATTCACATTTTCTCCCAATTGGGTTCGTTACCTAAGGCTGAGACCTAAATAGAAATTTTTTCTAAGGCTAAGATCTCTTTAATAAAAAATATTCTACACCCTAGGAGTGGATGCAGGAAGGCCAAGGACTAAAGCTAAGGATCACAGGTGAGTATTTTGTAATTATTTTATATTTTTTAGCGGTTTAAAATAATAGAGTTCGCAATAGTTGTAGTTTTTCTACAATTTTGAGACAGTTTTTATGTAAGTTATTTACAACTAGTTTTTAAGTAAATTTCAGAAGTTCTTTTCATTCTATTTTATTTAGCCATTTTTATTCAGCTATTTTATTTTGTTATTTATGGTTATTTACATTTATTTACATCTGTTTTAAGTTAGAATTTAACCATAAATGTTAGTTTCTTTTTATAAAGATTTAATCCCTTTTTTATGCGAATAAATTAAAAGGAGAAGAATTCGCTGATATGGATTAAAATAGAAAAGCACTAAATTTATAGAAATCAGACATAAAATGAGAAAAACTGAAATAAATTAGAGATAGACCAAAATAGGAAAATTTAACATATTTGCAAGTATGATTATAACTAGTAGTTATAACTTAAAAGAGAAAATAGAAGAGTAACAGTTGGAAGAACAATTATAACACATAGGTTATAATTAGAAAGAAGAGATAACAAAAGAGGCTTATTTTAAAAGTTAGATCTTGGAATAAGTAAATAAGAAAATATAGCAAAGAAATAAATAACAGAAAAGACTTATTTTAAAACTTAGATTAAGTTAATAAGAAAACATAGAAGTAGGGCCCGTACTGGCAGCATTCCCTTTCAAATCTTGGACCGATGGTTTCACAATAGTAGATGAGGCTGGGACACGCTTATGCTAATTAGGGTAATTAAATGGCCAATAGAAAGAGGCTAAAATATGGAGATTTGGGCAAGGGGAACAAAACTAGAAGATTGTTTCTTAGGACCAGTACCGGCAGCATTCCCTTTTGGATCTAGGACTGATGGTCTCACAACAGTTAGGTGAGGCTGGGCCGCATTCCCTTTCAGGTTAGGACTGATGATTTCACAACAGTTAGGTGAGGTTGGACACACTTATGCTGATTAGGGTAAATAAAGGATCAAATAGAGGGAATTAGTTAGTGTGTACCAGCGATGACCGAGCGTGTAGCATCGATTAAGGTACATGATTAACTACTGCGTCCTAAGCGCTACAGAGGTGTCTTTTGCTAGGATTGGTTCACAGTGGCTCCATAGAGATAGAATAGGCTGATCAAAGGGTGGAATTAGGATTTCAGCCTAATTAAGATAGCAGTTGAGATAGGGTTAGGCTTTTAACCTAATCATTGCAGTTTAAGACAAGTGCAAACAATCAAACAATCAAAGCAAGCAGTAAAACAGAATTAGAAATGGTATTTTACCTCAGTTTTATCTTTTCAGTATTTTTCTATCAAGCTAGAACTATTGCTTAATCTATTATATTTATCTTGCTTATAAATGCTAGTAATTACTTTCACTTACTAGACTTATTATCTGACCCACTCCTCTATTTCCCCTTTTTCCCTCCAATAGGCCAGTACAGTTTATTCAAGTTGCTTGGAGATTCATTCCCAGAGCTTTCTCGTTTTAGATGTATTCTTCTGCTTTTCATCTTTTTTTGGCTTATGATGGACTTGCACTTATGAGAGGGATTACTATTATTATTGTTACTTTTATACTCTGATTTTATGAGACTTAGATGTATTTTCATGAGACATTTTGAGTTTTTAAGACATGTTATGTTTTTATGACTTATTTTGAGATGAAGTTTAATTTTGAATGATAAGTTATTATTTAAATGTTTTCGCTGTTTTTATTTATTTGTCTTGTGAATCTTAGTCTCTATGATGTTTTAGCTATACCTATAATGCACCACATCCTTTTGTATGCCCTTTTTGGGTATACCAAGGGGTGTGGGGTATTTTAAATATTATGAAAATACATTTTGTAATAACTTTAATAAATTAAGGTTGGAAGGATAAATTAAATTGATTTAATTTTTTAAGAATTGATTTTAAACAAGAATTGAATTTAAACAAGAATTGATTCGGACTTATGATTTTGAGATTTTAAAGATATGAAATTTTTAACTTGGTAACTTGATTTTAATTAAAGGCGATTAAATGAATATTTTCAAATTTAAAATAAATTGAAATTGAATATTTAGTTTTGATTTAATTGTGTAATTTGAGGTTGTATTTAATCTTATTAAAAGTGATTGGATAAATATTTTAGAATTAAATATAATTGAAGTTAGATATTTAATTATAAGTTTTATTTAAATTTGTAGTTTGAGGTTTTATTTGAATATTATTAAAAATGATTAATTGAATATTTTTCAAATTTAAATAAAATTAATGTTGAATTTTGAAATATAAATGAAGTTTATCAAATCGAGTTATTGGAAAGTTTGAATATTAAACCTTGAAACATATTGGATTGCATGTAGTTTACATTTGTAGTTCATACTTGGATTAGAAATAGATATAAATTAAAAATGGTTTTAATTAGGATTTGAATTGAACCTTTAACCTTTTAAATTGAAATCGCTGAACTGAATTGATTTGTTGAATCTTGGATGTAAAATTGATTTGAATTGAGCTGTGAAATTGGAAGAAACAATTCTATTTTGAAACTTTATTTAATATAAACTCTTTTAAATCTATTAGCTATTTTTAGTATATAAACTATTTTAATATATATATAAACTATTTTAATATATAAACTAATTTTAATATGTAAACTATTTTAATCTATAAACTATTTTTAATATAAACTATTCTTAATGTATAACTATTCCAATATAAACTATTTTCAATATTTAAAATGCTTAAGTTGAAACTGTTATGATTTAGATTTAATGGATTTAAATGAGAATACTTTTATATAATGTTTTGACCTATTTGTGATTATGATTTCGAAAGTGAATATGATTTTTGAAGTGAATATGGTTTTGAAAGTGATATAATTTCGAAAGTGAATAATGATTTCGAAAGCGATGACTTTGAAATGAATTTAATATTTTTATATAAAGTATGCACTGTTTAAAATGAAATGACCATGGTTTGAAATAAGCGTTTGATTGTTAAAGAGACCGGGATCGGATATTGTCATACACTCTACCAATATCAAAAACCACTTTAACAACTACGCACGTGGTGGAGATTCCAGTACAAAGTAGGATGGTTTGGCGAACATCTGTATGAGTTATGAACACAGTCCTGACTCCCTCGAGTCAGCTTGATGTGGCTAAAACAGAAGCTATACCGGGCCAAGTGGGGTCGCTCCCACTATCGAACACGTTTCTTCAATACCATTATATTACTTTGTGATTTGGTTGGGTGCACCTTTAATTTTGAGAGTGTTTCTCGAGGTGGGCGGTAGTAGCTGTTATGCATTACCACCAGTCCGGGAGTGCAAATGGTAGAATCCTACATTGCCGTTGCCTCACGTGCCTTGTCACATGCCTTATCGCGCCTTCTATGAGTTTTTTTTATGTCATACCTATGGAGTGCTCCCTGATAGCCCACTGGTTTGGTGGACATTGCAGTACAGTATAAATTACGATATTTATATAAAAATGTGTTAAGGAGGATATGGGTGGTGCCTTAGCGCTATTTTAAGAATTTACTTTACTATAGACATTATATATGTCGCGTATTGTACTATGTATGTAAATAGTTACATGGATCCTTAAACGATGGGAATCCCAAACATACTTTAAGTTACTTGCATTTCACTTGAGTTGAATTACTTACATAAGAATATTAATCTTGACTCGAGTGTTTTTTGTTCTACTTTATGCTCGGGATACATTGAGTGTCATAACATTTGAGACTCACCTTTGGAGCTTGGAGCTTTGCTTGAAGATCCATCTTATCTATTCAGCATTGCAGTTATTTCAGTTATTTCTAGTTGTTTATGTTTAGTATTGTCGGTTGCTTTGTATTAGTGAACTCTATGTATTGATTCCTTTTCTATTTTATTTTAGACATTGATGTTCTATAGTAGCTTTATGAACTATTATTTATCTATTTCCGCTGCTTATTGTTATATTACTCTGTGTCTATGATTTTATGATTGATTTATTTATTGTATATGCTAAGTTTTGCCAAATATAAATTAACAATCTGTTGCTTTAAGAAATTCAAATCTGACATGTGTGGATGATTGAATGGTTCGAAATAGCAGGTCGTTACACCCAGTCTTTGATACTCTTGCCCCACCACAAATAGCTTGGTATTGCTCTGACTGACACAGTACCATGCAAATGCCCGACCATAAAAGACCATAGCATCTAGCGGTTAGCAACTTCAGACAATGGTCCGGCTAGACATCACTCTTACTAAAGGAGTGGCCCCACCGATAACACTTTCAATAAGGAAACAACCCGACCTGACAATTCTCTCAGTAAGGAAGCTATTAAACCAAGCACCTGCTTGCATAGTGGAAACCATTCTTTTGCTCTCCGCACCCCATAATATTCACCTTCCCGTAACTTAACCAAAGATCCGCCCGCCCTTTCTCCCCTACTTTGTCTTAATTTGACAGGACTTTACCAAAAGCACCTGGTCAATTTCAGAAAAAAGAAGTAATGAATCGACACTTTTCCACTGAAATGATTAGCATATATGACACTATTCATCTAATAAAAGCATCATTGTATAGTAAAGACCCATCTTCTTTCACTGTCAACATAGCAATGACATCGTTGTTCAACAACAGATCATTGTCCCTATGCCACCTTTCTAACTATTGGATCTAGCTCATTTAGCAGCAGGTAAATCGAATGAATTTCGAATTTTTTACCTATTTGGATCGTAGTAGACGTATGAACTCTAATGGGTTATATTAGATACAATCTATTATTTTAAAATAAAATCCAAATTTATTTAATTTTTTGATTTATTTAATTAATGGAATTAACAAACTAATATTTATATAGTTTAAGAGTACATCATTATATACTCATATGTGTATAACGTACCGTGCAACATAGTAATGAGTACGTCGTTAACATATACGTATATGGATGTTGGGATTTGCGTCTACAACTCATATATTCGCTATTTGTATGTGCATTGGCTATCTCAAAATGTTTTTAGTATATACATATATGTGTGCGCATGCGCGCGCACGCACGTGCACAAACTTTAAAAACATATTAAATAAAATAAGCTTATAACCCCGTTGAGTGTAAATATAAATCCTGAGACTTAAATGCCACTTAATATATTTATTCCATCTCTTTCTAGTTCTCACCATCAGCTTTAAAACCATAGCCAATTTTTTTAAGAGCATAAAATATTAATTGCAGGGAGTGATTTAATTCGCATTAAGAAGAGGTAATGGAGAAGAAAATATATCCTTCCTTTACTCATTATTATATTACCTTTTCAAAACAATTGTGAACACTTAAAATCCCGCTCCTTTGCACCCTATGGCTGACCTGTAAAAGGCATGGAGGGGTTTCTAATGTGCATGTAAAAGTTTATATTTTTACTCCCATATTTAATCTCACTTATTAAAATAAATGAGCATATTAGGATATTTTATATGTCTAAACCAAAATCTAAATTGTTTTCAAATCATCATTCATTCATCTTCATTTGGGGGTAAAATGGTAATTTTGTGCATGAGTTAATTTTGAGAAAATATATATGCATATTGTCATTTTATTTGTAGGAAATTGAGTGCAAATTGGATGGAGCTTCATGGATGTATACATGCACATATGTTGAAAGCAAATGAATAAAGGAAATAAAAGAATTCATGCAACATGAAGGAGCCTACATGTCCGCTAACTAATGGACCATAATTAAAAGCACATGCACATGTTAATGGAGACTTAAAGGCATGTTAATGGAGATTAATTAATTCTCTAATGATTACTTCGAGGTTGCATAATCTCAAGGGCATTTTTGGCAGTCCTCTAAAAATGGAATTAGAGTTTTAAGCATGTATAAATACCCCTTATGTTTCATGTAATTAGCTCTCCTTTATGCATGTTGTAACCACAGAATCAATGATAAATAAAATGTCTTTTTAATGGCTTCTTAGACTTCTTCTTATTTGCTTTTATTTACATGCTCTTTTCTCTTATGCTATTTTATTTCGTGATCTTTTATGTTAGTTTATGTCACTTTTATTTCATGATTAATAGTATAGATCTAATTCATGTAATTAGTCTAGATTTATTTTATTCAAGTAGTTAGTTCTCTTTTCTTTTAGTTAGCTCTCATTTTCCTTGCCTTGTATGCTTAAATCGTTTTTTATTGATATGAATTCAAATAAGAGAAGCTAAACCACTTCAGTTTAGGGGTAATGAAGCTCTTATGATCATACTAAATCAATATAACATGGTTGAATTTATGATCTCTCTTTTGTGCTTAATAGAAATTATGAATGATGATAATTTATGTTTCTATTTATAGTTAATTTGATAGTCTATATTGACATCTCAAATGGGCTATGCTTAATTCAATATAAATATAGACTATTTGATCATGTGCCTAAGTGATTTTCATGATGAAAGTCAAACTAGAATTAAAATTTTATAATCTATGTTACTAATTCATAGTAAATAAATCATTTTAAAGTAGATTTTCTTTTGAATTTCATTTCATTTTCATGAGAATTGAGAAGTAGGTTTGAGTGGTGTGTTAGAGTTTGATGGTTTAAGTTACGCTAATTAATAGCACAAATAAATCATACTTATAATAAACACATCAATCATTTCTACTTAAAATTTAAATAAGAGATTATAAATGAATTTAGTGTTGACTTATATGAATGATTGGAAGTGGATTTGCTTCTAAATTGCTCCTTAATAGCATACTTTTATTCATTTTTCTCTAGTTTATTTTGTATAATTTTTTTTATTTAAACAATTTCAAAACCTTGGACTAATTTGATTTAGTAATATTAGAATTTAATTTTTTACCTGTGGATCGACATGTACATGCATATGTACTACGATCATACGCCGTGCTCTTGTAGTTTTATAAAGATATATTTTTAATGGCTTTCAAATCAATAGAATTTTCCGTTATTTCAACAAGTTTTTAGCGCCGTTACCGAAGAAAGCAATTCTATTTTAATTTTACTCTTTGGATTATTTTTACATGTCTTGTTGGTTTATTTTATTTTGTGTTAGTTTTCACCCAATTTATTTTATTACATTGCATTTGTGATAATTTTGAACCATCTTATTTACTGTTTGATTGCAATAGAATTGTTACATTTGTTGTTGCTTTTATATTTCTTCGCTGATAGTTTTCATTACCAATCAGGCCTGTTATTACATTTCTGCACCTCACTAGACATCAGTTTCAACCAGCTTCCTTCTCCACTGTCTTTGTTCACTTTGTTCCTTTTTCCTTATGCATCTCATAAAACAGATTTGCATTTCAAAAAAAAAAGAAATTTACTTCTGTTACATTTCCACATTCAATTGTTTGCATTTCAGTTTACGCTTGTTCTACATTTTTGTTCTTTATACATCTTTTTTTTCAATTTCCACTACAACCTGCCTGTTCAATCACCAAATCTGCATAATCTCAATCACAAACTCCATCGTCCACACTTTCCTCATAGCCATTCTCCATTGTCTTCCAACCAAGCATTAACTCAACCATCCTCTTCAGCTACACCACCCACAACCAAAAACTCCACAACTAATCATTTCTCTCGTGGAGTTCTTCCTCAAATTTCAACTTGACTACCACTTAACTCCACTTACATTTAACTGCCACTGCTTGAATCCATCCATCATCTCGACCACCCTAAATTTCAACTTCTTCCTTAAACAAACACCATCGGACTTCCTCAATTCCACACCCGAACATCAACCAAACAAAACCAACCACATTATGACCAAGTCATCAAAACCACCTCCATCATCAATTCAGTATCACTACAACCTTGACCCCCAACCATCCGCAAATCACCTCACCACTGTTGTTCAACCCTCAACATACATTCTCATTCCTTAAACATATTTCAACACATTTCAAACTGCTACTTCACAAACCACAACATCATCTACCAACCTGCTCCACCTCACCCAAATCCGAAACAATTACGACCGCCGTCAGCAGCAAACTGCGTCGACCCATCCGCAACCTCAAATCGCTGACCCAAACCACCCTCCTACCGCTGTCACCAACCACCTCCAACTGCAGCCTCAACTTACCTAACTCCTCCACCACTTTCCTCTGCCAATCACTACTTCAGCAACACCGTTCTTACATCACCTTAGCAACGATCAATCTGCCATTACCTTACACTATAAACTTCTTCATTACCAGATTCATCCATCCAATGACCTACTCCTACACCAAAAATCCATTAACATTCCGCACCACTTCACCACAATCGCAAATTGGTTCAAATCTCCTACAGCAACATAAACACTCACGACTACCTCCTCACTACAACAATCCAAACTCTACTTCCAATACAATAAATCAACCTGAAACCCTTCCACCGCTCAAACCCTCTGCCCACATCTCCCCGCTCCACAGCAATCAAAACCCAAATTCAATCAACCACCCACTCGTCACCAGTCAACTCCAATCGCCTGAAACCATGGCATGAAATACCACCGACCGAAGCTGCAAATCCAAACCACGACCATTGTTGCGTACTTTCGACTTCCAATCACCCTCAAACTTCCCAATCCGAACCATAATCGTCAATCCAGATCCTACACATAAATTGCTTTTTTTCTTTTTCTAACCACAACCTTCAATCCAGATCTGACTTCCCAACTTGAACCACAACCTTCAATCGTGATTTCTTTTTTTATGTTTCTCTTTTCCTTCACGTTTTTTGTTTTGCAGAGAAACACTGCATCTTCTTTTATAGAGAAGAAGCGATATTGTTAAGTGCACATATTTAGGCTTTAGCCTTGAATAATTAAGTTGAGTTAACTTTTTTTAGTGTAAATTTGAATATCTTTTTTTAACAATAAATTTCTTAGTAAAAAAATCTTTTGGCTTGGGTAGTTAGGGTTTAGTACAACTTTTTTTTTTCCGTTTGTTAAATTTTAGTTTTTACTTCACAAAAATATTGCTTCTATTTGGCTTTAAAAATATAATAAACAAAAAAGGGGTTTGCTTTTGTTTTCATTCTATTCCTTATAAAAAATATATTATTTTCAACGCCTTTTCAGGTTGCAAAAGCAAAGAAGGATTGCTTGCTAAATAATTGATTTGCTTTGCTTGTTAATAGGGCTAAAAATATCGATGCTTTTTAAAAAAATTGCTAATAATTCTGCACGCTATGTCATGTTCTTATCTTTTTTTTTCTTCTTGCATTGTTGGTTGTTTGCATTATAAAAAAAAATTCAAATTTAATTCGTAGTTGCATTGTTAATACACTTTTAATTTCTGTTTTGCATTCATTTCAACTTGTTTTATTTTCTAAGGATAATACCAAACTTCATATAAGGTGGGGGATTTCATCACCCCTTTATTGGCCCACAAATTGCATATCATCTTAGAATTTAACTTATAATAACAGTTGGACGTTGGACTTAAGAATGTCACGGGATCATCTAGGGCTTAATTGTATCTTGACAAATTGTCTTCTTTTAACAATTTTTTTCTTGCTGTCCAGGATACGATAGAGCAATAATCATTTATAAATATTACAATGATTCATAAATATTATAGCGATTGTTTCTCCAAAGGTACTTAAACCTTCGACTACATTACTATGGTGACTCATGGTGCACTGGTAATCCCTGTCCATTACCTGGCTATGAACTATTTTTTTGGATTAAGTCAAAATGTGATTATACAATTTTGGGTTAGGAGCTACTAAGGACAAAAAATTTGTAGTTAATTTCTTGCATTCATTTAGTTGCATTAGTTCATGCATATATAAAAAAATCCAAAAGTAAAAAATCACATTTTCTTTAACTTAGTTTTTAAACAAAAATCCAAAAATAAATATTTTCAAATATTTTCCTTTGAGAAAAAAGAACAAAAAAAATCCAAAAAGTATTTTCCTTCATTTACTTTTTAAAATCAAATTCAAAAAACAAAAAAAATCAAACCACCGTTTTGAAAAATAAATTCATTTTGGTAAATATTTTTCCTTAAAAAAAGGAAATAATTTTTCACTTCATTTCATTCTCTAAACCTCGTTTCATTCTCTTAAGCTTGATTTTCACGTCTTTCTCCCCTTGATCTTTTCACTTGTACATGAGTACCTGGACTCATGAAACAACAACGAATCATTTAACCCGAACGAACGATCCTCCAATGATGGCTAGTGAAAACCCTCCCCGAACTTTTATTGATAGAATCTTTCTTGACATAGTTTATATCCCTTCTTGTATCACATTACCCGTCACAATAGGTAATCACTTTGAAATTCATTCAAATCATATTGCCACACTCCCGAAATTTCAGAAATTTTGAACATGATGACCCATGCATTTTCTTAACAAAATCCGAACAAGTATGTGCGACCATTACACTCTAACAACTATGTGACGATGGAACCAAACTTTGGTTAATTCCATTCACCCTGACTGATTATGCTGAAAAATGGTTCTACTGATTACCATCGAACTCAATCAAAACTTGGAATGAATTCGTTAATTTTCTTTAAAAATATCTACCCTTTGTAAAAAAAAGACCAAAATCAGAAATGAGATTATGAATTTTCATCAATTTAGGGTGGACCTTTTGGAAAATACTTTGAAAGATTTAAAGAGCTTTTGATAAAATTTCCACACCATAGTTTTGAAAAATGCACTCTTTGCCAAATCTTATACAATGGACTTGAAAATAGCTCACGAACCATACTTGAATCGATATACCAAGGCAATTTTATCATCCAACGTCATGACGATGCTTAGCAATTCCTTAAGAACATGGAAAAAAAAATCAACCAAACAGGAACGTTCTAACGAAAACCCATTTATTCACAATCGAACGCACAATTGATAGAATCATCATTGGCTTTGGAAGCTAAAATCAATGCAATGATAAATAAACTCGACAACGTTTTCTCATCCAATCAAATGAACCAAGCTTCCCAGCAATTGCATTATAAATGCAACGATCCAAATCACATCGCCGATCAGTTCCCTCATTCGGTAGAACAACTTAATGCTGCTAACAGGGTTAAGAATGACCTATTTTCTTCAATGTACAATACCGATTGGAGAAATCATCCTAACTTTGCATGAAACCAAAATATTCTAACACGAATTTGATTAGTCCCAATTTTCAAGCATTTCTGAACAATGCTTCGAATCCACCTTTTCAACCTAACCACTTTAAACAAAATTTTGCGTCTCCGTCTCAAAATCAACCGCAATAATCTTACACTTCCCAAGACAATAAACGAATTACTTCACTTGAGAAAACTCTTGAAATTTTGGCTAAAGCGACCACATAAAACATACAATTAAATAGTAATTTGCAAAAAAAATTAACCTCGTACATGCAAAATACGAGTCAATCAATTGCTAAACATGAAATGCAAATGAGTTAATTTGCCACTTCTGTGAGTGAATGCAAACGAGGCATATTCGCAAGTCAGCCTGTTCTGAACCCTAGTAATCGAAACATGAACTCGAGTCATGCTCATGTCGTTCAAGATAAAAATGTGAACCAAATGAATGCTATCACTTTGCACTTTGGTAAACTAATTGATAAGCAAGTTGTCAATCTAAGCGATTCACCAAAAGCTCCTCTTGACACTTTAGAAACGACAAGCGATTCTGAACAAAACATCGAGCCAAATATCTAATCAAATTCTAATATAAATTCTTCTTCTACTCAAGTAGACTGAACTACTGAGTATCGAATTCCATTTCTACATCGACTTTGACCTAAGAAATATTCCGGTCAAATGGAAAAGATGTTGGAAATTTCCAAAAGTCAAAGTGATCATCCCTCTTCTTGATATCATTCAACAAGTCCCAACTTACGCTAAGTTTTTAATCAAAAACAGTAGACTCATGTACCCAAGAATGTTTTCTTAGCTGCCGGTCTTAACGAAGTCTTGTCCCAATCAATTCCTGTAAAATACAAAGATCCTAGATGTTCGACGATCTCTTGCATGATAGGAGACAAGACAATTAGTAAGTGCTTACTAGACCTAGGTGCGAGTGTCAATTTGATTCCTTTTTAGTTTACTAACAACTTGGCTTGGGTAAACTAAAACCAACGAAAGTAACTCTTTAATTTGCAATCGTTCGACAAAGAAACCCGTCGGAGAAATCAAGTATGTACTCCTCAAAATTGGTCAATTCATATTTACCCATCGATTTCATTGTCCTTGAAACACAACCCGTGAATAATCCGATGATTTAAATTCCATTGATTTTAGGACAACCTTTCTTAGCCACTTCAAATGCCCCAATCAATTTTCGAAATAGTTTGATGAGAATTTCTTTTGGCAACATGATCTTGACTTAACATCTTCAATCTCGAAAATCAATCGAATGAACCACTTGACCAAACGTTGGAAGTTAGCTCCATTCAAAAAAAATTGACAACGAAACTGTTTACCTTAGCAACGAACGCAAGATCGAGTACGAACAACTATTTCAAGACGAGCCTAACGAGATTGAAAATGCACTTTCGTTTGAGCCCCTCATGGTTGAGTCAGAACTTCAACCAAATTCTTTTATTAAGCAACCTCCGAGGTTGGAACTTAAACCTCTTCCTTATCCCCTTAAGTATGCATACTAGGTGATAATGAAATGTTGCCTGTCATAATCTCTTCAAATCTTTCTCTTGATCAAGAAGCGATTGGAAGGTCGATTCGATATTAAGGAATACAGTCCCACTATTTTTCAACATTGCATCCACTTAATTGATGAAGCAAAGCTTGTTCGTGATGCGCAACGAAGGCTTAACCCCATGAAGGATGTGGTTCATGATGAAATTCTTAAACTCCTTGATAGCAGAAATATATACCCCATTTCTGATAGTTCATGGTTAGCCTAATTCATGTCGTGCCTGAAATGTTCGGACTTACTGTTATCATGAATGATGCTGACAAACTCATTCCAACTCGTACTCAAATGGGTTGGCCTGTTTACATTGATTTTAAAGAATTAAATGCTGCGACATGCAAAGACCACTTTTCTCTTCCTTTCATTAACAAAATGCTTGAAGGCCATGAATTCTACTGCTTTCTTGATCCGGTTATAATCAAATTCTAATTGGTCCCAAAGATCAAGAGAAATTGACTTTCATGTGTCCCTTTGGCATTTTTTCATATCAATATATGCCATTTAGCCTTTGCAATGCTCCTACTACTTTCCAAAGGTGCATGGTCAGCATCTTTTCCGACATGATCGAACACATACTAGAAGTGTCTATGGATGATTTTTCCATCTTTTAAAACTTTTTTTCTGATTGCTTACACTATCTCGAGATGGTTTTGAATCAATGCAAGGACAAACACTTAATGTTAAATTGGGGAAAATGTCATTTTATGGTCAAATATGGCATCGTTCTTGGACATGTCATTTCAAACAAAGGCATCGAGGTTGATAAAGCGAAAGTTGCCCTAATTGCAAATCAACCCATACCCAAATCCGTTAAGGACATTCATTCATTTCTTGGGCATGTTGGTTTTTATTGACGCTTTGTGAAAGACATTAGTAAAATTGCTCTTTCTCTGACAACTCTTCTTGGAAAAGACATTCCATTTGACTTTAGTTCTGACTATGTTTCTGCTTTCGAACATCTCAAAAATGGACTCATTTCCTCTTCCATCATTTGTTCACCTAATTGGAATCTTACTTTCGAAATAATGTATGATGCTTCTAACTTTGTAGTTGGTACTATCTTAGGACAACACATCAATAAAATTCTTCATGTCATTTATTACGCTTGTATGACTTTAAACGGTGCTCAATTCAATTACACAACCAGCGAAAAAGAGCTTCTAGTGGTAGTCTTTGGGCTTGAAAAGTTCCGATATTATTTGATTGGCTCGCACATTACTGTTTACAATGACCACTCCGCTCTTAGGTACATGTTCGCTAAAAAGGATGCTAAGTCTCGTTTAATCTGTTGGATTCTTTTACTCCAAGAATTTGACCTTACGATCAAAGACAAAAATGGATCCGACAACGTCATTGCTGATCATCTTTCGCGTCTTCCAAATGCACCATCATCTTTACTGATCAACGATATAGTGAACTATTTAGTCACTAAGGATACTCCTTCGGATTGGTCGAAACAAGATAAATATAAATTTCTTTCGCAAGTCAAGTACTTCTATTCGAATGATCCATACCTGTTTAAGTATTGTTTCGACCAAACCATTCGACGTTGCATCTCAGATTCCGAAAATAAGAGTGTTCTTTAGTTTTGTCATGATCGAGCTTTTGGTGGTCACTTCGGTCCTAAGAAAACAGCAGAAAAGGTGCTCCAATGTGGTTTTTACTGGCCTACGCTTTTCAAAGATGCATTTGATTTTTGTAAAACTTGTGATCGCTGCCAAATGTTAGGGAAAAATTTCCGACGAAACATGATGCCTTTAAACCTCATTCTTACGATCGAAATCTTTAACGTTAGGGGTATTGACTTTATGGGATCGTTCCCAAACTCTTTCAGAAATCTG
The DNA here is from genome assembly GCA_030765085.1 of Allium cepa. Taxonomy (NCBI): domain Eukaryota; kingdom Viridiplantae; phylum Streptophyta; class Magnoliopsida; order Asparagales; family Amaryllidaceae; genus Allium; species Allium cepa. Next base: position 1,035,603,976 of record CM060937.1, on the reverse strand, counting down.
TACATTCTTTTTACTGTTACTTACATCTCTAAATGGGTTGAAGCCACCCCATATAAAACAAATAACCACAAAGTTGTTGTGAAATTCATAAAAGAAAACATCTTGTCGATGTTTAGAACAGCCCGCACAATAATAAGCGATAATGGAACCCAATTCTGTAATTGATCATTTGAAACTCTAATGAAGAAATACTCGATAACCTACAAGTTATCCACTCCTTATCATCCTAAAAATTATGGTAAAGTTGAATTTTCAAATCATCAAATCAAGAAAATTTTGGAGAAAATTGTGAATAAAAATCGAAAAGATTGGTCACAAAATTTGACAGATGCACTTTGGGCTTATAGAACTACGTAAAAATTTAATCTAGGGATGTCTCCTTTTAGGTTAGCATATGTAAAGCATGCCATTTACCTATCGAACTTGAACATAAAGCGTTGTGGGCAATTAAGAACATAAACTTTGATCTTGAAAAATCTTGTGAAAACAGAAAATGGAACTCAACGAATTAGAGGAGATCAGGAACGACATGTATGAAAAAAAATTACAAAGAAAAAACACAACTTTTTCATGACGATCCAATCCTAAGGAAAACATTTTCGCCAAATCAAAAAGTTCTTTTGTACGACTCTCGACTTATTTTGTTCCTTAGGAAATTAAAATTAAGGCGGACATTACCATAGGTAGTATGTACCGTTTTTCCACTGTGCCAAAGAAATAGAAAACCCTAAGGATGTATTGATTTTCAAAGTCAGTGGTCATCATTTAAAACCTTACTTGAAGCTGGCAAATGATCAGGAGTAGGAGCTTATGATTCTTCGTGAGCCACACTACATCCAGTAAGAAATTTTAATCCTCTTTTGTAAATATGTATATATTTTTCTCTATCACACTCATTATATGATGCATTGACTGTGGGGACACAGCCAAAATCAAGTGTGTGGGATAGTCTCATGTTTATTTTGATTTTTCATGGTTTATTTTTTTCATTTTCATTCCAAAAGAAAAAAGAAAAAAACAACACAAATTTTTTTAGCATATCGATTTACTTTTAAAGAAACACGATAGAATAAGTATATATTTTTGTTATTAAATTGAAAATTTTGAAAATATACTTGTCTTAACAAAAATAAAAATAAAAATTTGATTGCAATTAAGAATGGTGTAACTAGTATATAGGAAGGTTCATAGGTGATAATTATGAAGTGTATCCTAATTTTAATCTTTGTTTAAAAGAGTGGTTGATTTAACGTAAAGACAATAACATTTTTTGTCTTCAAAGTTAAGTGGTGCTAAGATGATTTTCCTTAACTCTCTCTATTCAAAAAAATAATTTCATAAAAATAAGTAACACCAAGAGTCATATGTTCAATGTGTGTACACTCGCCATGCTCTATACCCTTCTCACGTAAGCCTGAAAGGCGGTGCATGATCAGTATATATGGCCTCAGTTTATCCAAGTTAGGTGTAAATAATAATAATAATAATAATAATAATAATAATAATAATAATAAAACACCTAGAATCGTGTGTTCATACGCAAGCGTGTACACTCTCCACACTCTATACTCTTCTCACATAAGCTCGAAAGGCAATGTATGATTAGTATATCTGACTTGAATATATCCGAGTTAGGTGTGTAAATAATAATGTTAATATTTTTCAAAATAGAGAGAGCAAGAAATTGAAACCCAAGCACCATCTTCACGTACTCAATTTGACTTGTTATTCAAAAGAAATAAAGTGTCACTTTGCAAAACTTTGATAATCAACTAAAGGATTCATTTCATAGTTGCACTATGTCGTCAACCGAAACAACTAGCCAAACTAGAGTTTAATTGTGATGATAACTTAATTTTTGTTGGAAGTTTTGATGAGTAAAAAGACTAAAATTTCTTGATAATGACCAAAACTTTTATCTAACTCTTGTGTCAATTTAAAAGTAAACTCTTCATTTGTAAATATTTTCGAAAACTTGCATCATGTGCATTAGACTTTGAATATCGCATTTGGATTTTGTAGGCAGTATCCGCTGAAAACCTTCATGAGACAACACATGTCCTATTAGGGGCACCAAGAGGTTTAAGGACTTGTTGCATACACTCAATGCAATCATGTTTCCTACGAAAATAGATTTATCCTAGTTTTAGTTTATTAGAGGACGAATAAAAAGATAAGTGTGGGGATATTTAATGTGTATGTAAAAGTGTATATTTTTACTCCCATGTTTAACCTTCTTTTATTAAAATAAAAGAACATATTACAGTATTTTACATGTTTAAACCAAAATCTAAATTATTTTCAAGTCATTATTCATTCATCTTCATTTGGGGTAAAATGGTAATTTTATGCATGAATTAATTTTGAGAAAATTTATTTACATATTTTTATTTGTAGGAAATTAGGTGCTAATTGGATGGAGATTCATGGATGTATACATGCATATATGTTGAAAGCAAATGAAGAAAGAAAATAAAAGAAATGCAACGTGGAGGAACCCATATGCCAACTAACTAATGGACCATAATTAAAACACATGCACATGTTAATAGAGACTTAAAGGCATGTTAGTGGGGATTAATTTATTCTTTAATGATTACTTGGGGCTTACAAATCTCAAGGGAATTTTTGGTAGTCCTCTAAAAATGAAATTAGGGTTTAAATCCTGCATAAATATTCCTTATGTTTCATGTAATTAGCTCTCTTTTATGCATGTTGTAACCACAAAATCAATGATAAGTAAAATGCCTTTTTAATGGCTTCTTAGCCTTCTTCTTATTTGCTTTTGTTTATGTGCTCTTTTCTCTTATGCTATTTTATTTCATGCTTTTTATGTTACTTTATGTTCTTTTATTTCAGGATTAACAGTATAGATCTAATTTATGTAGTTAGTTTAGATTTATTTTATGCAAGTAGTTGGTTCTCTTTTCTTTTAGTTAGTTCTCATTTTCCTTTCTTTTTATACTTAGATCTTTTTTGTTGATATGAATTCAAATATGAGAAGCTAAATGCCTTCACTTTAGGGATAATGAAGCTCTCATGAATCATACTAAATCAATATAACATGGTTGCATTTATGATCTCTGTTTTGTGCTTAATGAAAATTATGAATGATGGTAGTTTATGTTTCTTTTTAGTGAATTTGATAGTCTATCTTGACATCTCAAATAGGCTATGCTTTATCCAATATAAACATAAACTATTTGATTATTTACCTAAGTGATTTTGATGATGAAATCAAACTAGAATCAAAATTTAATGATCTATATTACTAGTTCATAGTAAATAGATCATGCTTAAAATGGATTTTATTTTTAATTTGATGTCATTTTCATGAGAATTGATAAGTGGGTTTGAATGGTGTGCTAGAGTTTTATGGTTTAAGTTGTGCTAATTAATTGCACAAATAAACCATACTTACAATAAACACATCAATCATTTCAACTTAAAATTTAAATGAGAGATTATAGATGAATTTTATGTTGATTTATATGAATGATTGGAAGTGCTTTTAAATTGCTCCTTTATCTCATTATTTTATTCACTTTTGCTATAGTTTGTTTTCTACAATTCTCATAGTTTAGATAAATTTCAAAACCAAGGGCTAATTTGATTAGGTAATATTAGAATTTAATTCTTTCTTAGTGGATCGACCAGTACTCGCATACATACTACGATTGTATGTTATACGCTTGCCGTTTTATAACGATATATTTTCTACGATTTTCTAATCGACAGAATTTTCCATCATTTCAACAGTTTCCAAAATCATTAGCCCATTAAGTAAATAATCAATTTAAGTCAAATTTAACTATTAATTGACATCTTATACCGATAATTACATATTTAATGCAACAACCCGTAAATTTTCGATAATTAAAATAGTTAATTTAATAAAGCTTGGTGATTTAATGTTGGAAAAAATAAAAATTTATGATTTAATAATAAGAATGTAACTGGAATGAAATGTTATAACAAAATTGATAGCTGCTTTAAATGCAATTCCAATTAATTGAAATGATTAAAAAGCTATAATTAGTTATAGATTGTAAATTTATTACAATAATGTGTATTAATTGATAGTTGGATTAAAGAGTAATTGATAATTTAAATATTGATTAATTAATGAAATAGTGTGTAATAAATTGTAATTGGATAGAATTGGTATAGAGGTAGTAATTATAACACTTGTTGTGGATAATAAACTTATAAGATGTGATTAAAAGTTGGTGGTGACAATTATTATATGTTGCCTATTTATTTGTTCTGCTAAATTAAATTAGAAATCAATTGCAATTAATTCACTTAATTAGTGTAGCTAATGTAGATTAAATTGATAATTATAGAATATTGATTCAAAAAGATGTAACTTAATGAAATTTTATTCATATTATGACAATTGATTGAATAAAAAAGAATTGAAATCAAGTTTGATCAATTTATTGGAATTTAAATTTCAATAAATGGATTTTTTGCAATTAAATGTAATTAAATACTACGTTAATGAAAATTAAGATGATAATGTTAAAAAATTAGTGCAAGAAGATATAAACAAATATTAATTACAGCCATGAGATGCCACTTGATTGAATAATAAGATGGAAAATTTGACAAAAATTTCAATGTAATTGAAATACTACAATTAATATGGTAAAAGATGAAATTTTTGGGAATATTAATTTAATAAAATATAAACCAATGTTAATTATGCCCATAGAGTAATAATTGGTTGAATAAAAGATTGAAATCAAATTAAATCAAATTTATTTGAATTAAATTATAATTAATTGGATTTAAGTACTGTTGAAATTGAACATTGTAATTAGTGTAATATCTAACACTGAATTGATCGCAAATTTGTTTTAAATTATTATAAATGTCTAAGTAATAAAAAATGATAAAATTTGTTAATTATAAGATTTGAAATTAAAAAGTGATTTATCAGATCTAAAATTAATTTATTTATTTAATGTAAAAATAGCCATTTTGGCCACTGCCTCGGATTTTGACGAAACAAGTTTCATCGGATCCATAACGGTGAATTATTGTAAGGTTTTAAGTTTCGTAGTGATCAGACTTGTCGTTTAATCGTACGGACTCGAAATGCGTAGAAATCAATTTAATTAGACTTAATTGAAATCAATTTGAAATAATCTAATTTTAAGCTAACTTCTTCATACGATGGAGCTAAGACTTGAAACCTCTCTCATTGAATTTAAAAATATCGATAACATCTATTTTGATATATGGGATGACCCATTTCGTTCTAGAGTCAGAACGAGCTTTTCAGGTCATTATCGTCAATTCAACTCTATTCTGTGTTTATTCATTTCTTATCGGGCTTCGTTATTATATATTGTTCTATTCTAACCTTAGCAGCCTTATTACTTCTCATTTCTATATGTACAATTCATCTGTCTGCTTCTTCTTCTCAATGGCTAGAAACCCTAAATTCCCCATTTTAATTTCAATTCAAAATTCAACTTCAAAATCAAATCTCTCCAAACCCTATCAAATTATATACTGATTCGAAGCTCTCGACGAGCGCAACCTAGATTAGCAATTCGTTTTTCAATCGAGTTCACTGTTTGTGCAGAAATCGAATATGAACCTCGACCGTCCATTCTAGGTTTTGGATGATCTAACGGTGGATCTTTCCCCGATCGACGATCAGGAAGCGGCGTTGGGTAGAGGAGGTCGAGAAGTGATCATAGATGGCGTTCATTTGTTTCAAGGGGGACAAGAATCGCTGCGATTGGGGGAGGAAGCTTGGTGGCGGCGGTCGTGGTCTATTCGACCGGAATTGATCGTGTGAGCTCGGTCTAGGGGGGCTCGAAGCGAAGAGCATGGGGGCGACGTCATAACTGGTTGTAGTCGTTTGAGTGGGTGGCGAAAATTTGTGTTTGGCGACGGCTATAGTAGGGTTTGATCGGGTCAATGTCGGGTAGGGTTCTGGTGCGTGTGAGAACGAGATGAGATAGATGCTGACGTGTAGTTTTTATTTATTCATTATAATATAATCGTGGAATTTTCTAATATCTATAACTTTCGCATACGAGGTCTGATTCACCGTGGTTTTTTCCATTGGGATTGTATTGAAATTTCGGACATTTTAATGTTTATTTGGACGAATTCTGAGGCTTTTTGAATTTTCGGCCTAAAATTGGATTTTAATTAGATTGAAACAGAAGGTGAGTGTTTTCACCCACTCACAACTACTAGATTATCTTATGTTAGTTAAATTAAATTTATGACGTGAATAGAAATTGATTGATTAATGTTTGGTATATTTCAATTGTCTTTCCAGTTAAATTTGACTTTTATTGCATTTAATCATCGTTTAGTTTAATATTAAATGTAATTGTCAATTTAATACTATTAATGATAATCAGTTATCTTTTGATGTTTATTGATTGATTTGGATGATGATTGCGATGAATGTTTGATTTGTCGATATGGATGACTGGATGGTATATTTTTATATTTTTATAACACTGCAAGTTCCCTATGGGTTGAAATGATACATACTCGAACGATCTATAGATTAGGGAAAAATCATAATGGGTTGAAATGATAGACTCGAGTGATTTAATGGATTTTATTTAATCTGGGATTATGGTTTAAAATGATATATAAGCATAAAATTTTAAATTGCGGATTAAAATGATAGATACCCGTATTACTTGACCATAGGGTAGAGAATTATATACGGGAATGGTTCTTAATTTTTTAAATTTTGAATTCAGTTATCTGGCATTTTTAAATAGAAATTGATTTATACAAACTGAATTTTTGATAATCCAAAAGTTAATGCTGAAATTTGAATTGATTTAATGAACTATTCAAAGGATTTAAAATTTTGAATTTCAAAGTTGGAGTGTCAAATATAAATGAATTTATCGGAATTGAGTTATTGAAATGTTTGGACATAACTTTAAAATCTATGTTAAACTAATTAAACTATTTAAATTAAATTAACTATTTTAATCAATTTAAACTATTTTAATTTATTTTAATCTACTATAACCTATTTGATCCAATCTAATATATTCTGCCTATTTTAAACTAGTAAATATATTTATCTATTCTAAATCTAATTAATATAATTTAATTCTATTTAATCTATTTTAAATTTATTTAAACTATTTTAAATTATTTAATCTATTTTAAATTTATTTAATTTACTTAAAATCTATTTAAGATAATTTGAAATTTATCTAATCCATTTTAAATCTATTTAAATCATTTTAAAATGTAATTAAGTAAAATTTAAATCTATTTAAACAATTTTACTATTTAAAAATTATTTAATCTATTTTAAATTATTTTCAAACTACTAAAACTATTTATGACTATTTAAACTATTTTCTAAAATTTCAGACTGTGTAAAGGTGAAGTATTTATATTTAAATCTTTGATGGTAATACAACCTAAGTTGGAAGTTGGAATTAATACTCTTTTTTTGAAATGACGTATTTGAGTAAATACGATGATTGTGGAACTAGGATTTGATTAACCTATCTTATAGATAAATTCAAAAGTGAATATGATTTGAAAATGAATATGATTTTGAAAGTGAATATAGTTTTGAAGTGAATATGATTTCAAAAGAGATATGTTTGAAATCGAATAGGATATTTTGATATCAATTGTGAATTGACTTTTTGAAATGTAAAATAACCATCCGGTGTGAAATAAGTGTTTAGTTGTTAAAGAGATCGGGATCAGATATTGTCATACTCTCTACCAATATGGAAAACCACTTTAACAACTATGTACGTGGAGAGGATTTCAGAAATGAAGTAGGATGGTTTAACGAACGATTCTGTATAAGGTATTTACGTGACCCTGACTCCCGTGAGTTAGCTTAGATATGAGTAAAACAAGAGCCATGTCGGGCCAAGAAAGGTCGCAGCTTCGGTCTCACACATTTCTTTGATACCATATTATAACTCTATGATGATTTGGTGGCCACCCCTCGATTTTGATTACGGGAATGTGTTCCAAGGTGGGCGGCAATAGCTGCTTTACGTCACCACCAGTCCGGATCCGCAAGTGGTATATCTACCCTGGCATTGCCTTAAGTGCCATGTTCACATGCCCTATCGCGCCTTCTATTAGTTTGGTTTGTACCAGCCTATGGAGTTCCCTTTGATAGCCCTCTAGTTCATGGAGGAATTACGGTACTGTATAGACTATGGAAATATATAAAAATGTGTTCAGGGAATATGGGTAGTGCCTTAAGCTATTTTAATACTTTACTGTAGACACTATTATAATAGCGTATTGTACTAAAAAGTAGATAGTTTAACGGATCCTTAGGAGATGGGAATCCCAAACATCTCTTAAGTTATTGCACTCATGTTGCCACCAGATAGGAGATGTCAAACCCCATAAACATCTCCGACGCCGTTACACTCATATTTATTTATTGTTGATTTTGCTTACATAAGATCTTTTAATTCTGACTCGAATGTTTTGTCTTTTCAATTCGCTCTGAGCTTTTCAGTTTATCGAATATTGCTTTCTGGAGGATGAAGACAAAGATTTTGTACTATTACTACATATTATATGCATTCCATCATGTTGTTCCATTGCATTTATTTATTATTTATTCTTGTTGTATGTAACTCTGATCTGTATTATAAAAGAATAATCAATGTTATTTATAAACAGCTTCATTAACTGTTTATTTGATTATTATATTTTGTCATTCCGCTGCGAGATTCTGTATTTGTTTATTTCTTTCTCTTTTTTCTTATTTACCCCATAACAATTTGCCCTTGAATGGTTTGAGCTTAACGTGTGTTGTTTATCATCGATTTAAATCATCCAAAAAGGTAGGTCGTTGCATATAATTATATACGCACTTAATAATGGCATACAACGATAAAATAAAATTAGACAATTAAATTTTTTTAAATATTTATTTATTTATTTAATTTACAACAATTTTCAAATTATTAAATCGTGTGGTATTTTGGATTATTCATCATTGCGGCTGTGCGACTCATTGGTATAAATTCAATCAGTGATTTATATCGAACAATTAAAATATTAATGTTCACACGTTACCTTTGCTATGATGTTATAGATTGGCAAAATTTATTGCTAACACATCCATTTGGTAAAATTCAGTTTTATTATTTTAAGCGGTACACTATAGTAATGATTATTTATACCATTTCTATTTATCAAAACTGTATCACTTTAGGACTTATGAAATTTTATTTTGGCCAAAATTCTAATTTCAATCATAGTCAACTTAGTCCAAATACAAAGTCTTTCATTCAATACTAACAAGCACTATTAACTGTAGTGCTCTGGCCAGACACTTTGATATTGAGTTGACTACAGTTGACCATGATATTAACCTCATATAATTTAGGAGACTAATTCTTGAATAGTTTTTTATTCTCAGTGCTTCAACTCGGACCCTACTACAGTCTCTCTATGTTATCTAAGCCATGATATAAATAAAATTAAAGTGGAGTTTCTTTATTAAAGTTTAATAATATTCTCAAGTCAATAGAATCGTGTAATATCATCATTTCGAGATAATCTTTTTGGCCTTAGTTATATTAACCAACGGAAACCCCTTGAATAAGTCATTCCATTGTTTTCAATAACTATTAGTATATAACCTCTTCACGCTCCAACAACCGTGAGGTAATACACTACATACATTTGAAGAGCATTACGTACTCCAGTCTCAATGAATCTATTGATATCTTGTCTCGAAACATTGTAACTAAGAGTGTTTAAAATAAAGTGTTATTTTGAATGTGAAGTTTCTTATAATTATAACACATTGTAATTACTATCACATAACATATCTTTTAAGTATTTTCTACCTAATATAATTAAGTTAAATAATTAATTAACATATCATAGTATGACAAGTATATTATAGGGAGATAACACCTTTTATTTTAAATGATATTTTATCATAGAGTCAATAGTGTGCAATAAATTTCAAACTTACCTCTAGGGCATACCCCTAACTCTATCAAAAGTGACATCTGGCCTATTACATAACAAAACATACATGATGGATGCTATTCTCAAACCATAAGGAATCCTACTCACATGCTTTCTCACCTCATCCATATGGAGAGTATTTCTTAGAAAGAACAATTCCATGCCCACTGAGACATTTCCCCACTTAGAAGTATCCATACCAAGCCTTCTTATTACAGCATCTATGTACATTGAATAGGAAAATCCCAATAAAATTTTTGAGATCTATTTATATAGAACTTTACACATAGTATAAAGGATGCCTCTCTCAAATCCTTCAATTAAAAATATTGGATAAACAAGCTTTCGCTGATTGTAACATTGTAACCTCTTAATTTTGATTAACATTATTCAAAATATTTAATTAGATAGATTAAATAGAATAATGTGATGTGTAGTAAGATAAAGGGAATGAAATTTGATAAGTAACAAGGTTAAGCATTAACTAATCAAACTATTAAGATTGTTTTAGAACTAAAAACATAAAAGAATGTATGAGAGGGGCAAAACAGGAATGGATCTATCTTTCATCCCTTAAACCCTACCTCTTCCATATCATTCTCATTTTTACTCACACAAAAAAAATCAAGGGAAAATGCAAGGAGGTTGGCCATTAATCAAACATTAAAGTGAAAAACTAAGGGCAAACAAAAGAGGAAAAGCTAAGGAAACCATTCTTCATCCAATCTAAACTCCATTATTCAATTTTAGGTGAATATAATAGACCATCCCATTTTTATACTTTTTAGTTTCGAATTTTGATGGATTTTGATTTTTGGTGATGTTATGACGTGCCATGTTTGATTTTGTCATTATTTGGGTGGAATAAAAATTTACTGGAATTTTTATGAAATTATTTTAATAGGTTTTAAGGGTAAAACCTAAGTTTTTGAACTTCAAACAATTTGATTTTTTTGGTATGATATGTAAAACTTAATTTTGGAGATTTGTTTTTATTTTTATAATTTTCCAAATTAATAGGAATATTTTATGAATTTCCTAAGAGATAAAGAGCATATATTTGAGGTTTTAACTATTAAAAATAATTAAATAATGATTTTGACCCCAAAATTTTTATGTGTTTAAGAATATGCTAATTGTTATTTTTGGTGAATTTTGGGGATTTTTCCCAAAAGATTATGATTTTGACGAATTTGTTAAGCTATAAAAGCTTATAATAATTTTAAATATAAGGATTAGTTAATGGGTGCAAAAATTATTTTAGGGATAGAAATTGGGTTGGCAGCAGATTTCTAAAAAGAAAGTTTGTTATAATTATTTCTAATAATAAGAAACCGACAAGGATTTGGACTTGGTAAAAAGATATTGCTTATTGAAGAAATAAACCAGTTTTAGTGTTATTTACGAGATGTCCATGTGTTGATAGTTGGTGTTGTAGTTCGTCTATGATTCATCCAAGAATGTCGATATCAACATGAATGGAGTTATACGATATCAACGTAAGTTGGTATGTAATGGGAACCTTCAGGTTGAAATGAGGTTCATCATCCTCTATTCAATGATGACATTTATCAATCTCGTCATGCCGCACATTTTCACCAAGGTTTTAAACAATGCCGCCACCCACCATTTTCGGTATTAAACTACTTTATGACATTGATGCCACATCCCTTTAGTTCCATTATTAGACTAGTTACGGTGCTACTTCCACTATCTTTCGGCATCGCTATGTGGTCACATATCATGTTTTTAATAACATGGTCTTAAGGCGATGATGCCACTAACCATACTTTCGACGTTAAATCTTTTGCGGCAATGATACCGCTATACTATAATTTCGGTGTTCCTTATTATAGTGTAGTAGCCGCTATTTTTGGAGCAACCAATATCAATGTTTTATGATATTTATGCAGCATGTTAACAAAGTCTGCTTCAAGATATATACCCATATAAAGGTTATATTAATAGGTTCGCCAACCTATAAAATTTCTATATTATGATAACATTTAGTTCAGCATTATAGTCTTATGTTTTTATAAAATCAAAATAATTTTAAAGGCCTTGATAAGGAGACGTGTGACAACCCATGGTGGTTATATCAATGCCGTTGTTTTTTTAAAAATGAACATATTCTAAATTATGGCGTAAGCCCTATAATGAAGAGGTGTGACATCTTCCTATTATTTCCAACGTATACATGACAGTATTAAAATGGTTTATAAAGTGGCATGAGAAATTGGTAAAGAAAAGAGCTATATTTATCTTATTTTAAATATGAATTAAAGGGATTGATCATATATAATGATAAATGTTTTCAAGGAATAAATTATTGCTCAACCCAAGTTTTCATATGAAATTACCAAATAAGGTTGTTACATAAGGTTAAGTAATTATAAGATGCCAATCGATTGAACATATTTAAATGATGGATGCTATCTGTTCCTTTTTTTATTTAATCAGTTATTTTTCATGAGTATTATTGTCATATTCAAATCATCATGACCTATAACTACATATAAAAGGGTTGAATAACTAGCAAGGTTGACCAATTAGCGAGTATAATCAGAATTAACTCCTGAGTGAGTAGAATTGCATCCAAGAGATCATATAGATCAGAAGAGTTAGGATGCCCAGAACTGGTCAAAAGATTATGATATGAGATATGATGTTAGAAGGGTCCAATAGGTTTGTAGTCATCCTATAAAAACTATGGCTTGAGTAATGTTAATGGAGGATATCTAATAGGTTCCTAGTGATCCCTTAAAAATTATGATTTGAAATTATAGTACTGGAAGAATCCAATAGGTTCATAGCGACACCACGAAAAATATGATTAAAGAGATGGCATTGGAGAGTTCCTACAAGTACATAGTGAACCCATAAAAACTATGATTGGAAATTGTAACGACCCCAAAGCTATTCCCAATTTAATATATTTTTCTGAAAATTATTTTTTAATTAATTCAATTTGTTAAAACAAAAAAATCTATTATTATCAAAAATCGTATTCGAATACTTTTAGTATATTTAAAATTTTCCAATATTAGGGCTTTAAAAACTGGGTTTTTGCAGAAATTGTCAATGGTAGAAACCAACAGGTTCATAGTAATCCCCTAAAAATTATGATTCCGAGTAGGTAGTCCTTAAGGGATTTGAAAGGTTATTAGTCAAACCATAAAAACTAATAAGTTCATAGTGATTCTAGGAAAATTATGGATTAAGACCGGTAGCCATTTTATAAAAGGGTGAATTTATGGTAGATATTACCTTATGTTGACAGATAAGTCAGACTTACACACATTGCATACTTTTAGATGATTATGTTATTATTTTTAACCATTGTGGATGTAGGAGCATAGTATATGGTTGAAATGTTGGTTAAGATACTAGTGTGGGGAAAACCCATTTGCTTAGCGGCGTGGTCTCACGAGATCTCTATATTGGTTCGAGATGGTAGGTTATTATTCGCAACGGACTTTTCGTCTAACCTGAAGTTTTTGTTTTCCCCCTTAAACTCTCGGGTACTCATTTGAATAGGGCAGGAGTAAGGTTTTCTGGTTTCCAATAAGATGAACAAGCTTTCGAAGACGTGTACGATGAAATCTAGCTATTTAGGAGTTCTTATCAAATATGTTATGTTGTTTGATTTTGTCTATATGCATGTAATGGAAAGTTACATAATTTCCAAGTGTTAGACTCTGATCAACCTAGGAGGAATCTTTATATGTTTCTGTTGGAGTATTTTGTAGTAATTATATTTTCTCTAAACCTGTGCAGTTAAAGCGCTTTGGCAGATTCGAAGCGGTGGAGGTGCAAACAGTCTTAGCGGGGATACATCGAGGATATAGCGGGATATAGCGGATGGCTCTAAAATAGTATATAAAACTCGTACTTAATGTTTTTACAAATATATAAATGGTAATTAAATAAAAAATTATCATTCAATTGAATTATAATTAATACACAAATAATTTTAAACAAAAAACATGTGCGAATATACTTTAAATAAACGTAAAACTGTTATATAACATAATTGAATTTAGTAGAATATTAGAGTATTTTCATTTCTAAAAATATATTAAAAATTAAATCAAATAAATTAGTTCCATAATTTTTATAATGTATAAATGCAATTTTTTAATTCATTTTATTAAAACAGATATAGCGGAAATAGCAAAATATAACAGTAATAACGGGATATAGCGGAAATAACAGGGATTAAAGCGGAAAGGCTATATTTTGGGGCTATATGGAAAAATCGTAGCGGTAGAAATCCGCTATGAGATATAGCGGGGTAATAGCGGGGCATTAACTACATAGCTCTGAACGTGGGATTACGAATGGGAATATGTACTGAATATGAAATGTTATTTATGAAATGTAATGGAAACAATTGCTATTGAATTATGTTTAAAAAATTCATATTCATGCTCTTCTGATGATATGATTAACATAGCTGCATTTTGTCATCAGAAATTAATAACTATGGATAACTACAACATCCCTAGCACTTAGTTTCAGGCCTTAAAATGGGAGATATTACAAATTGGTATCATAGCATAGATTTATGTAAAATTTAGAAGATTAAAAGTTTTTAAAACATAATCCTAATGAATCAAATAATAAGATTGGGATATGGGGTAAGCTATACTAATGTACTTGTATTTTCTATATATAAGTATATATTCTCCCCTCTCTTTTAAACCGTTCTTCTGTATCTGATTAAGGCTCGTATGCAGATTTTGAGAAAGCAAGATATGGAAGCAGGGAACAAAAGAGTGAATTTAGGTGGAGGAAGCACCACAACCAATGAAAATGTTTGACCAAATACAGTAAGGAATCAAGGTCGACAGGCAAATGCTAATTAAAACACAAATGCTAATGTAGGTGTTTCAACCCTACCAGTAGAAATGCGGACTATGTATCAGTTCTTCATCAACCTGATGCACCCCGATGCAATGTAGGAGTAGTTGGAGGAAATGCTGCTAATGCGGGAGGAGTTAATCCCATGACGTAGGTTGGTAATAACTATGCTAAGCTAAACTAAGATTATACTAGTCTTGAGGGAAAGACTCTTCTTGGAACTGAGGATGCTATTGAAGTGGAGAACTAGCTATTGCACTGTGAAAGAACCTTTGCTAACCTAGGATTGAATGATGATCAGAAGAGGAGATTGACATCGAGTACTTACAAGGAACTGCTTTGTATTATTGGAACGGAGTGACCGTTGGAGTGCTAGAAGATGAATTGACTTGGGCTGAATTTTGAAGTAGATTCGAGGAAAGATTCTTATCTGAAGTATCCAAGTCAACCATGCTTATGAAATTTATAAAATTGAAGCAAGGGGAAATGTCGATGTTAGAATATGCTACAAAGTTTGATGAGTTGCCTTGGTATGGATATGTTACCGTCAACACCGCGATTAAGCAAAATTAGAAGTTTATCCGAGCTTTGAAGCTGGAGATTGCTAAAGTGACTATGCCACATCTCCAAGATTCGAGTAATGTAGTGGGAGAAATGACTATAAGGAATGAGGAGATGCTTGAGACTTTTGAGAAAGGGAAGTCATTGGAACTCAGGGTTTTCAGAGTAAGAAGAGGAAGTTCTTTGAGAAGAAGGGAGCTCAGAAGGATGGCGTTGTCAACAATTGAAAAGCTGATGTTGTCTACTTGAACTGTGATAAGAAAAGACACCTGCTTATGAGTGTCGAACCAGTAACGGAAAGAAGGTTGTAGAAAAGAAAGGTGTGAAGTGTTCTAACTGCAGCCAGATAGGGCTGTGATGGGAGGTATGATTTTGATTCATAGCTTACCTATTAGAGTATTATTTAATATTGGTGCTTCATATTGTTGTATCTCTCAGTGTTTGGTAGATAATTTAGAGATAGTGCCATCATACCTTATTACTTCCTTAAGGGTGGCTAATCTAATAGGAGGGTATGCAACTCTAGGGATGAAATATGACTATATAGAATTTGAGTTACTAGGTTATACTTTTTCCTGCAGTTTATTTATGTCTGATTTTGCGGGTTTTGGGGAATATTTTGGATATGGATTAGTTGAGCATATATGATGCTTGGATATTTTTCCTGGAAAGGAAAATATCATTAAGACATCTAGATAGTAGTGATAGAATTATACACTCAGTTGGGAATTAGACTTCATAAGTTTGTGCTTTATTGGGTACCACGGAAGTGGAAGATGAGTTAAATCGGCTTTATGTTCTAAAGGAATTTGTAGATGTTTTTGAGCCTATTATGGGACTACCACCAAAATGAGCTATTGAGTTCTGAATAGACATTGTACCTAGAGCTAAACTTGTGAGTAGACCACCTAGCAGAATGATTCCAACCGAGATGAAGGAGTCAAAGGTACTGCTAGTGGACTTAGAAGGAAAAAAATTTAATTAACCAAGTAGTTCGCCTTAGGGAGCAGCTGCTGTATTCGTGATGAAACTAGATGGGTCATTGAGATCATGTATTGATTACCATAATTTAATGAGAAGACGATAAAGAATAGATATCATTTGCTCAAGATCGATTATTTATTTTACCAGTTGAGTGGAGCCAAATTATTTTCCCAATTGAATTTGGCGATAGGGTTTCAAATATTAAGGGTGATGGAAGACAGAATTCCTTTAACGACTTTTCGAGTGAGATATGGTTAGTACGAGTGGTTAGTGATTCCATTTGGATTGGCTAGTGCGCCTACTTTCTTTGTGGAACTGATGAACCGGATATTCCAAAAGCACTTGGATAGGTTCATATTGGTATTCAATGATAACATTTTGATATATTCTAAGGATGAAAGAGATCACGAGATTCATCTTACGATAATGCTTGAGACGTTAAGGCAGCATCAACTAAAAGCGAAGTTTTGGCGATGTCATTTCTGGGAAAGAGAAGTAAGGTTTCTTGGTCATGTAGTTTTAGGAAAAGGGTTGTCCATGGATCCAACTAAGATTGGAGTTGTCAATAATTAAAAGAGACCCGAAATGATGATCGAGATAAGAAGTTTTCTTGGATTGGCTAGCTACTATCGGAGATTTATCAAGGATTTCTAATGGATAACACCATCCCTAACTAAACTAACTAGAAAGGACGTAAAGTTTGTTTGGTTTGATAAATGCAAGGAAGCATTCATTAAGTTAAACATTTGTTGACCAATGCACCCATGTTAGTTGTGCCAGATGGTAATTGGGACTTGGTGGTGTATATAGATACATGTGGAACAGGGTTAGGAGCTGTATTGATGCAAAGAGGTAAATTAATTGTTTATGCTTCTCCACTGCTCAGACCGCATGAAGTCAGATATCTAACTCATGATTTGGAGTTAGCAGCAGTAATTTTCATATTGAAAGTATGGAGACACTACCTCTCAAGAGTGAGATTCAAGTTGTATATGGATCATAAGTCTTTAAGGTATTTATTATCGTAGAAAGAGTTGAATATGGGAAAACACAGGTGGCTGGAGCTTTTAGCAGCTTATAATTTTGTTATTGAGTATTTTCCATGTAAAGGAAACAAAGTGGTGGATACACTTACAAGAAAACATCAGAATGTGATGTTATCTATGTTGGCAGAATGGAAGGGTTTGAAGGCATTGATTGCTTGTAGTGTGTAGTAAATATCGACTACTAGTTCAAGTCAGAATACTGCCATGTTGTCTTGCTTGGAAGTTCGACCAGTAATAATTAAGAAGATTGCTTCTAAGCATAGGGATGATCAACTATTAGCCGAAAATATTAGAAGATTGGAAAGTGGATCTTAGATTGATGATCTAAACGATTTTAGTCTTGACTACAGATGATAACTAAGGAAGAAGGGACGGTTATGTGTTTCAGATGTTGCTAACCTAAGGAAGGAAGTTCTTAGGGAGTATTATTAATCGAAGTTTACTATACATCTTGGAGGAACTAAGATGTATCAGGATATGAAAATAAGTTTCTTTTGAGAACATATGAAAATGGATGTTTGCTTATGTGTGAAGAAATATGCGAATTGCCAACAAGTAAATGCCGAACATCAAAAGCCAAGCGGATTGCTTGAGCCTTTAAATATACAGGTTTAGAAGTGGGATTCGATACCCATGAATTTTATTGATGGGTTGCCAAGGTTGAATGGGAGAAATGAAAGTATTTGGGTCAAGATGGATTGACTGACCAAGCGTGCACATTTCTTTCTCGTTAAGTCAACCAGGATGGCACTTGTATTGGCTAAGTTGATTATGAAGAACGTTGTTAGCCTGCATGGGATTCCTAGTAGTATAGTCAGTGACAGAAATGCCTTGTTCGCTAGTGAATTCTGGAAGAGTATATAGGAAGTGTTAGGTACCAAGCTTAAGATGAATTCCGCCTATCACCCATGGACAGATGGCAGACAGAGAGTGAACAAGGTACTTGAGGATTTGTTGAGAGCTTATGCACTAGATTTTGGTAGGTCATGGGAAGACCACTTGCACATAGTTGAGTTTTCCTATAATAATGGTTATTAGACTAGTATGGGAATGGTGCCTTTCAAAGTTTTATATGGAAGGCAATGCAAATCACCAGTGTAAAGGTTAGAGACAGAAAAGGAATTGGTTCCTTGTCCAGATATAGTGAGACAATCCATAGAAAAGATTGAGTTAATCTGAGTAAGGATGAGGAAAGCTCAGTTTTGGAAGAAAAGTTACGCGGATAAGAGGCGTTAAGTTCTGAATTCTCAGTTGGAGACCATGCTTTCATTAAAGTATCACCGATGAAAGGTGTGGTATGATTTGGAAAGTTAGGAAAACTGGCACCGAGATATATTGGACCGTTCCTAATTATGGGGAGGATCAGGAAACTTAAGTACGAAGTAGGGTAACTGAGTAGTTTGGCAGGAGTTCAACATGTTTTTCATGTTTCTCATCTTAGGATGTATGTACATGATACTGAGACCGATATTGCTCCGACTGCGTTGGAAGATTTAATGGTGGAACCAGATCTGCTTTTGTGAGGCAACCAGTTCATGTTGCAGCGAGAGATGAGAAGAAGCAAGGAAAAAGACAGTCAGATTGGTGAAAATTCAGTGGAGTGACAATGAGAAAGACTATACTTAGGAGATAGAGGACAAGAATAGGGATACTTATCCTGAGTTATTATGAAGCTATGTTCCATATTTATTGTATATAGACTTTGTAGCTGGTAGGTTATACTAGCATTGTTTGCATGTTTGATATACTTCTTACATAGCCCTTACTGAATTTCGAGGATGAAATTATGTAACGAGGGGAGCCGTTAACAACGCAAATTTTGATTAACATTATTTAGGAGATTTAATTAGATAAATTAAATAGAATAATGTGATGTGTAGTAAGATAAAGGGGATGATATTTGATAAATAACAAGGTCAAGCCTTAACTAATTGAACTATTAAGATTATTTTAGAACATAGAACATAAAAGATTGTATGAGAGGGGCAAAATAGGAATAGATCTATCTTTCATCCCTTAAAACCTCCTATTCCCATATCAATCTCACTTTTACTCACATAAAAACAATCAAGGGAAAATGCAAGGAGGCTGATCATCAATCAAACATAATAGTGGACAACTAAGGGAAAATCAAAAAGGAAAAGCTAAGAATACCATTCACCATCAAATCTCAACTCCATTATCCAATTTAAGGCGAACAATAATAGACCATCTTATTTTTATACTTGTTAATTTTGAATCTTGGTGGATTTTGATTTGTGATGCTATAAAGTGCCATGTTTGATTTTGTTATTGTTTAGATGATATAATGATTTATTGGAATTATTGTGAAATTATTTCAATAGTTTTTAAGGTTAAAACTCAAGTTTTTGAACCCCTGACGATTTGATTTTCTAATATGATGTGTAAAACATAATTTTGGAGATGAATTTTTTATTTCATAATTTTCCAAATTAATAAGAATATTTCATGAATTTCCTAAGAGAGAAAGGGCTATTCATTTTGGTTTTAATAGTTAAAAATAATCAAATAATGATTTTGGCCCTGAAATTTTTATATATTAAAGAATATGTTAATTCTAATTTTGGGGATTTTTTCCAAAAGGTTTTGATTTTGTACGAATTTATTAAGCTAGAAAAGCATATAATTTTAAATAATCATTTATATAATGGATGCAAAAATTATTTTGGGATGGATTTTGGGTTGGTGGTAAATTTCTAAAAGGAACTTCTGATATAGTCATTTCTAACCAATAGAAATTTGACAAGGATTTAGAGTCCGTGATAAAACGTTGCTTATTTAAGAAATAAATAGGTTTTGATGTTATTTACGTGATTGCCATGGTGTTGATAGTTGATTCCACAGTCCATCTATGATGCATCCAATATTGTCGACGCCAACACGAATAGAGGTATACAATATCAACATAAATTGGTATGTTTGTCAATCTCGTCATGCCACATATTTTCAATAAGGTTTTAAACATTGTCGCTATCCACTATTTTCAGTATTAAGCTACTTTATTACGTTGATGCCGCAACCCTTTAGTTTCGTTATTAAACTATTTACGGTGCTATTTCTGCTATCTTTTCAGCGTCTCTATGATGCCGCATGTCATCTGTTCTAATAACTTTGAACTTAAGATGGTGGTGCCACCAACCTTACTTTGGACTTTGAATCTTTTACGGCAATGGTATCGCTGTACTATAGTTTTTTCATTCCTTATTACAGCACAATATTTTCTATTTTTAAAGTGCCCAATATCAATGTTTGATGATATTGATGCCGCATGTTATCAACTTTGATTTTAAAGTATATTCCTATATAAAGGCTATATTTAAAAGGTTTGGCAACCTGTAAAATTTCTATGCTGTGATAACATTTACTTTGCATTATAGCCTTATGTTTTTATAAAATCAGAATTATTTTAAAGGCTTTCGATATGAAGGGGTGCGAAGTCCCATGATGGCTATATCAATGCCTCTAGTTTTTAGAAAATGAACATATTCTAAATTATGGCGTTAAGCCCTATAATGAAAAGGTGCGACATCCTCATATTATTTCCAACGTATACATGGTAGCATTAAAATGGTTTATAAAGTGGCGTTAGAAATTGGTAAAGTAAGGGGCTGTATTTTCCTTGTTTAAAATATGAAATAAAGGGATTAATCCTATGTAATGATAAATGTTTTCAAGGAATAATTTCTGTTTAGCCCTAGTTATTATATGAAATTACTAAGAAGGCTATTACTTATGGTTAAATAATTATAAGATGCCAATCTATTGAACGTATTTGAATGATGGATGCTATATATTCCTATTTTTATTTGATTAGTTATTTTGCATGATTACTATTGTCATTCTCACATCATCATGACCCATAGTTGCATTTTGGTATGAGAAAAATAACCAGTTAGGTTAACCCATTAGCGATTATAATCATATTTTACTCCTGAGTGAAAAGAATTGCATTCAGGAGATCAGATAGATCAGAAGAGTTAGGACGCCCAGAGCTGATCAAAAGATTGTGATATGAGATATGATATTAGAAGGGCCCTATAGGTTTATAATCATCCCATAAAAACTATGGCTTGAGCAGAGTTATTGGAGGATATCCAATAGGTTCCTAGTGAATCCATGAAAACTATGATTTGAAAGTATGGTATTGGAAGAATTCAATAGGTTTATAGTGATCCCTTGAAAACTATGATTAGAGGGATGGCATTGGAGAGTTCCAACAGATTTATAGTGATCCCAAGAAAATTATGATTAAAAATTGTTTTTGGTAGAAACCAATAGGTTCCTAATAATCCCATGAAAACAATGATTCTAGAACGGTAGTCCTTAAGAGCTTTGATAAGTTATTAGTCAACCCATGAAAAAAAATTGCTATTGAATTGTGTTTAAAAAATTTCATATTCTTGTGCTTCTGAAGATATAATTAACATAGCTGTATTTTAACGTCGAAAATTAATAATTACAGATGAGTGCAACATCCGTAGCACTTAGTTTTAGGTCTCAAAATGCGGGGTGTTATGTACAACGTTACCAATCGGTAGTAAATCAACAAGCATAAAACTAAGACCGTAATATCACTATTTCGTTCTTTCCTATATACACTTTCTTCCTCTATGTGTTAATTAATACCCAACTGTTTGATTACTATTTTCAAAACAATTATTTACAACACCTTGATGATTTTTTAATACTATAAATTGATCTTAAGAGTCTACATGCCATGTCACTACTCTAATTAGCTTCAGAATCCTTTAGATGAGATATGTAAACAGTCTCTTCTAAATCACTGCTTAGAAATGTTGTATTGACATCTGTCATCTATATTTCATATCCGTGACAAGTAGCCACTTCAAGAAGAATTTGAATATATTTAAGTATGGCGATTGGAGAAAATTTTTCACCATAATCGACGCATTGAATTTGACAGAAACCTTTCACCGTCAACCTTGCTTTATAGAACTCGACCTTTCCATCTGCACCAAACTTATTATGAAAGATCCATTTACAAGTGATAGGTTTCACCCCTTCAGGTAAATCATCGAAAGCTATAACTTTGTTTTTGTATGTGGAATCTATTTCGAATTCAGTGCATCAAGCCACAAGGTAGAGTTTTTACTCTCCATGGCTTGGTTATATGTAAGGGGATCATCATCATAGATGATATAATCCTCTTTTGCACCATCAATAAACAATCCAAGTATCTCTCTGGCACAGAGGATTCCTTTTTAGGCCTTCTATTAGGTTGTGTATCTTTTACGAGCATTCAATTATCACCTAGATATTCAATTTCTATGCAAGTTTCTTAGATCTCATCCAAATTTATCTAACTATGCTAATTTCTTGATAGAAATTCATTTTCCAAAAAGGTGTCATGCCTTAGCATAATACAATTTTGTAATCTTGTAGAAAACTCATCTTGCATCAAGTTTATTGGGTTTTATATTCTTAACATAAGCTGGGCAACCCTATACCTTATGATAATTAGGTGGAGTTTCTTACTAGTCCATAAATCATATGGGGTCTTAGGTCCAAATTTAGGTGGTACCAAGTTCAACATATATGCCATGGTTCCAAACGCATATCCCCAAATGGAAGGAGGCAACTAAGTACCACTCATGATCAATTAAACCGTGTCTAATAGAGTTTGATTACACCTTTTTGAAACATCATTGTGTTGAGGAGTACATGGTGGAGTGAATTAAGAGAGAATCCCATTCTCTTTTAGGTACCCTTTAAGCTCATATCTAATGTACCTGCCATCCCAATCACATCAAAGTAGTTTGATTTTCTTACATGTTTAGTTTTTGATTTTGTTCTTATTTCTATGGTTTATCGTAGACATATGATTTGCATTTTATAAGATAAACATATCCATATTTGGATAAATCATCGGTTAAGGATCTACCTTTGGTAGTTGCAGACATAAGATCACATAATTCTATTTGCACTAGCCTTGGGAGTTTAGTAACTCTTTCAATGCTCCTACTAAATAGGTTCTTGGTTATTTTACCTTTAAAACATGTTGTACAAGTTTCAAATGATTCAGAATCAAATGATGGTAGAAACTCGTGGTTTCTTAACTTGCTCAACCGTTTCTTACTTATATATCCTGGTTTATTGTGCCACAAATATCTATCATTTATTTTAGATGCTTTATTATTTTCATCAATAAATACATAATTATAGTTAAGTATATAAATGTTATTTTAAGAGTATCAATGCAAACAGTTTTGTTATCATAACAAATATTCATAACCTTGTCATTACAAAAAAAGCTATGAGAATTTTCCATCAAAAAGAAAACAGAGATAATTCCACTATTAGAGTTCGGTACAAAGTAAAAATTATATAAAACTAATTCATGTCCACTAGCAAGCTTCACATGGTGATCTCCTATTGATATGGCAACTATAGTAGCTCTATTTTCAACTTGGAATTCCACTGTTCCTTTTGCTACATGCCTCTTGCTTTTAAGTCCTTGTATCGAATTCTATACATGAGTTCCAATCCAATATCTAAAACCTAAGATGAATCGCTTTATAGATAAATAAATTTCTGTAAGGAAAATAACTTTATGTATGCAGTCGGTACCCTTCTACTTTAATATCTTTGGATAATCCAGACAACCCCTTATCCAATGTCCTTTCTTGGAGAACTACTGACATTAACTCTTCTCTACTTCAGTTTTAGCTTTATCCTTACCTCCATTGACCCATTCTTTCTCTTCTCTGAAGTATTCGAAGAAGACACACTTTTGACCGTGAGCATCACACTCGATTATTTCATGAATGTACGCTTGGTTGTCCTTAAAATATTAAGGAGATACATATGAAAATACACTTAAGCGGATTAATATTGAAATTCAATAAGAAAGAATCAAATTGCAGAGTCAGTAATCCAAGAACTAAGTCAGTTCGTAACCTTATGTCAAGACTAATTTCCAAAGCAAATCTCTTTAGGGACCAAATCATAGAGTGTGTGATCTTTAATGCAAGTACCTTTTCTTATGTTTGTATGGAAAAGTTTCTACGAGATCTTATACCTTAAGGTATGAGAATGTAATTTTTTTAGCTTTTGCAGTTTTGAAATATGGTTCGAACATCCATATTCTCATGTTGTCTTTGGATCCGAGTACTCAAGGGTAATAATATGTAATGTTGAGCAAGTTCAAAGTCTATTGACCATAACATGTAAGAGGATATTTGTTTGGGTGTAGAACCTTTATCAATTTTAGCCTTAGTGAATACATGCTAGAATTTCTTGTATATGAGTGTGATTTTTGCACTCATAGTCAGTCCTTATAGTTCATGCTGGTTAGTGAGTTTTTCTCTAAAAAAGCTTCATCTTTTCCATTTAATGTACGTGAGTTATTTAGAGTAATTGGATAACATCACATATTTTCTTTTACTTATTAGTTCATTTTATTATATTTATCTAATAAGGCACCCACTGAATTCTGCATTTCCCAAGAACCTTAAAAGAAATACAGGAATTTCTTAAATTTCTTCAGTAGTTATTAGGTTCCATTTATCATGTTACTACAACCTAGAAGGTGCTCAACAAATTCTGGTCCACATTAACGGTAAGTAACTCTTTACTGATTATATCTCATATAGATTCCTAATAATAAATACATTTGCTTCTAATCATCTTTATGACCTTGATTATATCTTTGGATCCATCATTTCATGACAACCTAAGGGTAATTTTGTAACCCTTAAGGATGCTCAACAATATTGTAGCATATTCTTACCAATCTAGGGATAATATAAACATCAGTATAAATATTTAAGGCTTATGGTACCCAAAAGACGTAAATATATATTATAGAGAGCAACTTTATTTTAAATTCATAAATCAAAATATTATTAATTGAATATTATTGACATCATAAGAGAGTTGAGTATAGTCTCTTGATGTTATATGTCTCTACATATTGCATATACTCCCTTAAGTATATATGAGTTTTGATTCATTTGGCCTCTCTTTAATTTTATGTATGTTGTATATGTATATTAACTTATTATAAAATTTATAATTCACTAAGTTATGTGTACGTATGCATACATACATGTATGTATATATATACATATTTATTAATCAGGCCCTTTAATTAATTTAAACATAACAGTTATATTCATGTAAAATTTAAAATAATTTTAAATTCGCTTTTCATAGCATTTATAAATATTATAATACTTTCTTTAGATTCATAAAAATTGAATTTAAAATTTAAAATATTTTAATATGCATTTTTAAATCAGTATAAGGCAATAAAAAACTTGGGGACTTCTCTTTGGCATACTTTGAAACTTCCCACTTGAATGAGCCATGTAAGGGCCAAGAGACATAAGGTTTTCCATTCATAAAAACATTTCTTAATTATAGAAAAACCTTCTCCTTGGTTAAATACACTTGCCTTAAAGATGAACCTAATTCCATTTTTCAATTTATTGGTTAATTATTCATGCTAAAATAAGGCAGACTCTAATACTAATCTTTGACCAAGTGCATTGGAAGCTAGGAAAAGGGGAAAATTTCGTAAAAACCATTTTATTAATTTTGCACTAGATCATATTTTGTGTTTACATGAATTTACATTAAATCATATTCAGTATGCATTAGTAAAAAGAGTTTGTTATTTTAATTTAACTAACTTTTATGTTATATCCAAAACATCAATGTATGTATGTGTGTATTAAGATTTTAAACTATTCTTAGGCATGTGTGTATATTATAATTTTAGTTCAATTCAATTTTAGTTTATTATATTTTATTTGTTAGAAGTACTCGTTCATCATGTGAATAGTGTAAATGGTAAATTAATGTAGGGAATTAATATAGACACACAAACATGCATGTACATATGTACACACACACAAATGTGTGTGTTTGTTAATAACCATTATGATATGATGATGATAGGCAATGTTATACATATTGAAAATGACTATTGTAATTTATGGCTATAAAAGTAAAATAATATCAATGATTTTTCTTTAATATATTTTAATAATCTCATGATGATAGGTGTGATAATATATGTATGTGTGTGCCATCCATATTTATAAATGTATATATTTTAGTTTTTACTATATTAATAAATAAATATATTTATGTATGTGTGTATATATAATATAAACATTTTTGACTTATTATAATATACATATTGATTAAAAATTTAAAACATAAAAGCTTGATCTAACATTATCCCCACACGCACATGTGTGTGTTTCAAAATTTAAAGTTTAAATCTAATTTTAATTAGACATGAGCAATGAACAATTTTGTTTTAATAATCCAAGATTGTTTTATGTATATATATAGCATTTTAATTTGTTTTAATTAAAATATTGATATTTATATATTTTTAATAATATAGGCCAAGAAGGAAACTATTTTTTTAAACCCATAAATAAACAAATGTATGTACAAATACATATGTGTATGTGTGTGTATATTTACATACTTTAAAATAATGTATTTTTAGATATAAGTATTTTAACTTATGGCCAAGCCATACCATATATCTTTTTTACTTGTAAATACATATAATAAGTTTTAAGGTAATTGAGCATTGATCCTTTTTTTATTGATGGCTGAAATGATTTATGATAGTATATACGTATACAAATACACACATACATGTATGTAAGTGTGTGTACACATACACGCATACAAAAAATTTGAAATATAAATAACACAATTAGATTTGTCGGTTATCGACACATTAGTTGCTAGCTGTTCCTCAAACCACTATTCTTTATCCTTAAACCTAGTGTGCAAGTCTTAGCTCCAAAACGTTTACCAATTTTTTAATGGGCTAGAGTTTTAGGGTTTTTTTTGTGGTTTTTTAAAAAGGAGAAAGTGAGGCTATTAATAACTATAGCCACTATAAAATAGTTCTGTAATGACCCGTAATTTTATCATTTTGATCAGGAATATTTAATTAATTTTAAATATTCAATTGATGGTTTTAAATGATAAATAATCCATTTTAATTACTTCATAATGATAATAAGTGATTTATAATCGTTTGATAAATGTATATAAAGATATACAAACCTTGTAGCATTTTGGCAGATCGACGTCGTATTATTATAAATGGATTCTAATATTATTTAATATGGTTTTGTAGCTTAAATAATATTTTTTAAATTATTTAAAAATGATAATAAATTTATTTTTAAGTTATGTTTACATAAATAAATAGTTTGATTCAAAACCAAAAATATCACCGAAAATTGGATTTTGAATTTACAATGGTTTGACAAACGAAAATGGTTTTTAGTAGTAGCAACCTTGTTTGAACATACGCACATACGCATATACATGCACATATACATATAAATATGTATCACAATTAGTCAAATCAAATCCAAAAGAAATGTCTAAACATATATACATATAAACTCCTTATGTATAAACAAATATAACTTGAAAAAGCAAACTCACGATCACTTGTTTAAGGCCAAGCACATGGGGTGGCACATAGGAAAGGGGGTGGTTCGATTGAAAGAATGGAAAGTGTGGAGTAGCACATGGATTAGGTGATGTGTTATGATGATATTTGTGATATTTTACACATCATTGCCTATAAATAGCAAGGATACCTTCACAATTCATTCGCTCATTCACTCTCAAAATTCCTAAACTTCTCTTCTCTTCTAAGGCACAACAATAGCCTCCATCTTCTCTTAAAAATATTCCAAAATCAATTAGAAGTTCTACCGAAATAATCATAAGATATAGAGAGATAAGCAAGTTTACATTGAAGATCAAGTTAGTAATGACCTTTTCTTTCTCCTTACTTGGACGATCTCATCAAAAGCCACCACCACCTCTTCACCCTCTCAAGTACAAGTCCGAGCATACCCAAGGATCCCAGGGTAGGATCCATAAGCTTAGGTATGGAAATAGTAGAGCTATAGTCGATTTCGTAGCACTAAAATTCAGATCAGGAAAGCATATATGTAAGAAAAACTCCGTACCTTTCATGAACAATTTCCATGATGATATGACGTATTTATATTGTTGTGATGTTGCTTGATCATCACGTTTTGGATGTTGATTATATGGTTGTTTGATATGGAAATGATTCACGGTAAAATACATGTCGAATTCACACAAAGGAATCACTTCCCGTTATTATAATCATATATATAGCATTATTAACCTCGTTAAATGGATAAAAATGGTTTAAAATGGTTAATAAATGTTTTATAAAACTCATTTTGACAAAGTTTGAAAAAGATTGGAAAATTAAGTCAAAATAACCGCGTCGCGTAACGGTAATTTACGATTTCAAGCTTAGAAAGTTAAACCCATTTATAGAAAGAACATGAATCGGAACTCTTTGGAATAATAATATTTCAGACACTTATAACTAAACTAATGAAAAAGTAAAATCGAGGTTTCATTTAATAAAGTTTGAGATATGTCCAAATAAAGTTTTCAAAATAGTCGCATTTTGGTAATTCGTAAACCATGGTTTTCAATCTTTTAAATTTGATATTTTTAATATGAAATAAATTCCATAAATATGCTAAAATGTTTTAAAAGGGGTTTGAGTTATAAAATTGGACATGAATATATAATGGAATAAATGTTTTGATATACAAAGCTTTAAAATCACTATTCACCAACAAATTTAACAACTGAATTTGGCAATTTTTGAACAAATGATTTAAACCTGGATTTCTTTTTTTGAATCTTTTGGAAAAGTTTTCCAAATAACCATACAATATTTTAAAGGTTTGGAGTTGATCAAATAACTTGACTTCCTTATAGGTGATAGAAAGGTAGTCTCTAGGCTAAGGTTTGGGAAACTGGTAGCCTGGTTCCTCTAACTATCCGGACTGGCGTGATAGAGGGGATAGTTGATTTGATTGACACATATCGTATTTTCTTAAGATAAAAGAAATTGGCTTGGAATTGACCATAAAGTTAAATAAGATTTCATATAATATTTTGATGGTAAAGAGAACATTCTAGTTAAATTCTGTATTAAATTCCGAGGAGGGAACCCGTACTATCCATGTGAATGTAAAAGGTGATTTCACCATTATTCGACGAATATTATGGATTGAATATGGAAATTAGTATTGTGTATAATTAATCTAAAATCTATGATTCTTTTTACTCAATACTAAT
Organism: Allium cepa; assembly: GCA_030765085.1. Taxonomy (NCBI): domain Eukaryota; kingdom Viridiplantae; phylum Streptophyta; class Magnoliopsida; order Asparagales; family Amaryllidaceae; genus Allium; species Allium cepa. Next base: position 1,035,574,370 of record CM060937.1, on the reverse strand, counting down.
TGGTTTGGGTATACATTAAATGGTACCATTGTTTTTTAACCCATTAAAAGATATGTTTTGGAAATAAATAACCTCCATTAGGAAGATGGAAATAATTTTCCTAAATAATTTAAAGGAAGTGATTTGGATTTCCAAAGTTAAAAGAAGGTTTAATAAATCTGTATGTACCAAGAAGAAATGGTTTGAAATATATATATATATATATATATATATATAGATATATAGATATTTTATCGAATATGAAGATATTAATCGATTGAATTATGATCATCAATCACCCACATACTTAACATCTTTTTTATCGGTGATTGGTTCGGAGAGACCAGGATCAGGTTTGGGTGATTACTATCCAAAAACCACTTCAAATCAATATATGCCTTCGAAAGTGGAGACATGTTAAGACAACGATGTTGAAATCTTCAATGCAAGGAGTGCTCGCTACTAATCCTGGAGGTGATTATCAAATAGGAGGCCGTAGAAGTACCTTCGGTTTGTCATGTTCCTTGATAACTTATATGGACAAATGTCTTACATTGCATTTCTAATACAATGTACATTGGTTTATACAAACGTACATCTATTTGGTGGTGTAAGAGGTAATCTCTCTTATACTTAAAACCCTTCCCTGAAGCGTATGAATTTGGGGGTTGTACTTTTCTAGAAACCAATTAGTGTGTCGTTGGGAATGGTAATGTGACATTCAAAATGGGATTTTTCATGCGAAGGGGTAAAACGTTACCTCAAGCCTCATACATCGCTAATGGCAAAAGCATGGTAAATGCAGCAGGGCTAAGTGGGTCGCACCCATTAGGATGTGATCATCGCCTTTCTAGATTACCTTTTATATATCGAGTTTGTTGTGTACGCTTTGGGATCCTATGTATAGGTTGGGAAAGACCGAGCTGATGGGATATTCGATACTATCTATGGTTGAGGTAGGCCGGCTCTGTGTTGGTAAAGGGCTATGCCTCGGTACATTCCTCTAGAGATGGATCGTTGGAAGGTAGTCTCTTACCTTGGTATTATTGGAAATCCATTCTCCAATCGTACCTTTAGGGTTTTGATTGTAGAACCTAGTATGATGGAATTTAATTAATGTAACAATTTCAGCTATGATTAATATGTCATTTGAAAGGGTTTTCAAAGAAGGTCTTTAAAAATAATATCAATGGTTTCACGTAGCAAATGTTTTGGTTATCATAACTAAAAACCAGTCCATGTTTATATACGACGTGGTCTTATGAGATACCTTTTGATTTCAAAAGTATATGTTCTTTTGATTTTTCTCACACCAGTCCCATGATTGATCCTGAATTTATTTTCTATTCTCTTAAACTCTGAAAGCCTTATTTTTCCATGCAGCCAAATAGTTAGGTTAAGCTAACATGGTGCAGAAGATACCTCTGTAGATAGTTAACCATTTATATTTCTGTTGTATTATGTATAAGTATATACCAGCACCTATGTAGGGATAGGCAGTTATAATTGTCCTTACATGGGTTAGTACTTACTATAACTCCGATGCATCATTTTAAGAGTGATGGTATGTACTATCTATATAAAAAAAATTAAGTTGTTCAATGCTATGTGAGAATTTATGTTTCTATCTTCTATCTTTATGTTCTTTGAACCCTAATCATCCGCCACTCCGGCACTTGAATTTGCAACATGCAAATACCATAGATGTATTAATGTCAATTTTTGAGGGTCGAAAAGGTGGGTTGTCCCACTTGGTATCAGAGCTTATGTTGAGAAAATACCTAAGCTTGAATGGGGTCGACTCATAGAGATAGGGTTGGTAATGCATTAGAATGAGTTTAGTCAATGTGGATGCGTATTTGAAACTTTTATCTGAATAAATATATTTGAATTATTTTATACCCATCCCCTAAGATAATCTTGTCTATGTATTCTAAACTGATACCTTGTATATTTAGATAGCAGGAAATAAGTAATCAAAGAGGAAGTAGAGGAAGAAATAACAGCACAGCGACCACCAACGGTCGAACTCCCAGTGCTACGGTAATTGAAGAAGTAGTAGTTCCCGTGCAACCTCAGGTTAACTCTGCCATAATATGCAAAGATTACCAGTTTAGGAGGAAAGCCATTTAAGGGCACATAATTGGTTATTGAAGTTTAAGCTTGGCTCCGATCGTATGAAAAAATCCATAGAGGATTAATCGTTGATGATTATCGAAAAAGGTTCTTAGCCCCTGGCAATTGAAGGATGGGGCTCTATCTTGGTGAGAGTCCATTACTCTTAATGAGCCGGAAGATAATTTCTCTTGGGAAAGGTTTATATAAGTTTTTGGTGATCAATACATGTTCGCTATAGGAAAGTCCCGCCTCTATAGAAGTTTCATGGATCTGAAGCAAGGAGAAATGTCCAAGGAAGAGTATTTGTGCAGTGGGACTGGACGAATAGACACTTCCCTAGAGAAAAATGAGATATTTATTACTGGAATGAAGGAGAAGTATCATGATAGGGTGACCGCTCATGTGAAAAGAACCCTTGTGGATCTGGCAGATATTAGTTTTCAGTATGAAGTTTTGGACAAAAAGAATTTGGTAGCAATTTATGGCAACAACAATAATAAAAGGAAGAAGCCATGACAAGGCAAGACCAATAAAGGATCTTAGGAGAACTGTTTAAGAATATGGAGTGTTTCATCTGTAGAAAGAAGGGCCAACTTTCAAGGTCTGTAGGAGTCCTAAAGTTCAGAAATGGCAAAAAGGTCCCATCTTTCCTATAGTTCCAAATAGTCTCTGCCACAACTGCCATCAGCCCGGACACTGAAAAGTGATTGCCCACTAATGAATAAATGAGAGCAGGTTAAAGTTTATGCTATAAAAAATGTGCCTTCTACCTCTAAAGATGTAAAAGGGAAAGGGAGTTCTATAAGGTAACATCTATGTTAATGAAGATTTAGTTAAAGTATTATTTGATACCAGGGCTTCCCATAGTTTTATTGCTAGAGGATTGGTTGATAGATTAAAAGCAATCACAAAAATAGTAGATATTTGCGCCAAAATTAGTCACAAACCCCGAATATCGTGAAAGCACCAAACTATGAATATAGATCAGCAATATTCCAAACTCAAATCTCAGATCTAAGCAATACTGAGTACATCAATTCAGAAATAACAATCAGAAACACAAGATTTATAGTGGTTCGGCTATCTCCAGCTTACGTCCACTTCAAAGTTTTATCTTTTATTGATTATCCTTGCTAGTTACAGATGATTACAGCGATTACAATGAAGTAATTTGAGTACAACAGTGATGATAAGGTGTAGAATTGAATCCGGCGGAGTCTGGACGTTTAATCACCAAAAGATCCTTTTTCTATAGGCTTCAGGGGGCTATTTATAGGCGTAGGAGGCTGATATCGTGCTCAAACTTCAAGAGACTCCTTCTGGCACGTGAGTGGGCCCACGCGACTGGTCCCACCAAGTTTCGACTCGATCTGTGATCGATGCGAATTGATTTCGTATCGATCAAGAAATTGTCCAATCGAGCTGAAACTTAGCAGAGACATTTTTTAGCATGTACGCAAGCTGTTGTGCAAATTTCATAGTATTTGGATCAGCGGTTTGTGAGATATGATCGATGCAAGATTACGGTTCTGTGTATGCTGTCTTGTTCGAATCCCTGTTTCGTATCTGGCCCTTCGTATCGATCAGAAGCACGTGCGCATGGGATAACATGGCGCGAGTTTCCTGGGTCGATCCAACCTTTGCGGTGATTTGATCAAGTCGTTCCAAGGTTTTCGCCTTGTTTACATCGGCACGTTCACCTCAATTTTTCGTATTGATTTCGCACCGATAGCATTCGCATCGTTCGTTCATAAGGTCTCGTTCGTATCGATCGATTGTAGCTGGGGATCGATACGAACTGACTAGTTTTAAGAGGGATGCGAATGATATCGATGCATTGACATGGATTCGAACATATGGAGTGCGAATGAGATTTCTATGGAATGATACGAACTAAATGGATACGAACTGCATGACCACGGACCGATTCGTGCCCGATCGATTCGAAGACGATCGATTCGAAGTCGCTAGGTCCCGATGGATTCGAACTTGACGATAGCTCTCTGATGGATACGAATCTGATCGATTCGAATAGGTCGCCACCTCGGTTTTCTGATGGATACGAACATCACATTTTATCTAACTTGTATCGATCATATCTCATTCATACGAATTCCGATTAACCTGAAATTTCAAATGCTGGCTTTTATGGTTTTGCTTGTCATGTCTTGTCAATTGCAGCCCGATCCGGACTCGGACAAAATTCATCGATATCCATGGTTATCCTGCAATGCATAGTTGATATTCATGACTTGTTATTATTGATTTTCAGTTAATTTTTGGGTATCTCAGCTTTGCCAAAAGGTGGGACAACACTTTGCCCCCCAAAACATGCCTTTTGGTAAAAGGTGTGTTTTGATCAGTCTCAAATCGAATGTAGTGAGTTCATGTTTTATTCAAAGCTTATATCATTTTCAATCAAGTTCATGGCTGCTCGAAGCCAAACCGTTATCCATTTCTTCCTGTGGAAGTCAAGAATGAAATTCTACGGTCTCTACGGACTATCGGTGGTCACTTCGGACCCTTGCCAAGCCCATTCCAGACTTAGCGATTGAATAGAAAGATCCCATTGCACTCCGACGTTGCTTTCTATCCCTTGCACTCTAGCCCCAGTTAGGGCATATAGCGATGTCTTGGTCGTTTTAGACCGATCATAGCCTCTCCGGGTTCTTGCTGGATCCCATCCTGTCACTCTCCGGTGAAGGAGAAACAACGTTAAGTGAGTCGATCCTGTCGCTCTCCGGCGAAGCTACTCACTTCTTGCACTCCGGTTCAGTGTATCTGAACATTAAGCGATGTCATGGCCTAAATCATGGGCCGATCACAGCCATTCTGGGCTCTTATTGAATCCCGATCCAATCACTCTCCGGTGAATGGGAAACGACGTTAGGTGAGTCGATCCTGTCGCTCTCCGACGAAGCAACTCACTTCTTGCACTCCGGACCCCGCCTCTTCGGGTAGGGTCATAAAGCGATCAGTTTCAGGTTGGTTTTTACTATTTATCCTTTAACACTCCGGTCAAAGGTTTTATTTCAAGAAATTCGAGTTTATTTAATAAATTCAAGTCCTAAATGTTCAATCTCAAACACCAGGAAAAACTAGACATTGCCTCTCCGGGCGAAGTGGTCTATTACCATCTCAGAGCATGCCTGGGGATCTCTCGCTCCCGTACATGAGTAAGTGGAATAGCCATTTTATTTTGAAATCAAATCTAAAAAATCTAATTGACCAAAGTTCAAATCCTGAACTTGGCCCTTGCCATCATAATCAATTGATGACGAGTCGTGATCCCGATCCAGGATCACTTCTGTTAGGTGGTGGCGGTGGTCGTTCAGGTCTTACGGCTGTTGTTCGTTCTCTGATATACTGTGGCTATCTACCACTCCTAGCATGTTCTTCCACCTCATCTTTTAGGTGGCATCATTCATTGGTAGTGTGCCCATCCAGCTCGTGGAATAGGCAATAATTTCCAGTTCTACGCTCCCGCTCTGTGGGATCTCTCCTGGGAGGTTTTTGATAGGGGAGTTGCCCCCTAGTTTCCGCGTAAATCCATTCCATGCTTGCCGTCAGATCGTTGTATTGTCTGAATCTAGGCTCTTGGAATTTCTTCCGTTTATCCGGACCATCATATCTGTCATCCTGCTTTCTCTTTCCTTTTTCTGCTCTAGACGTTCTCTGGCGATTCCTTCGCCCTGCACAGCATTTGTTTCTAGCCTCTCGGCTCATGATTCTTCTAGTCGGATGAATCTTTCAGCTTCATGGTAGAATTCTCCAAGATCTTATGGTGGATCTCTTGCCAAAGAATCTTTGAATTTGGTTCCTTCCCCAACTCCTGCCACCACCGCCATCAAAATCATCGATGGATCCGGGCGATCTACAGAAGCCACCGTTGCATTAAATCGCAGCAGAAAATCTTTTATGGACTCTCCGGTCCTTTGCTTTATCGAAGCCAAAGTCATCACACTCTTGGGTTGCGTCACATGGACCCTAAACTGTCTCATGAAGCGGTCTACAAGCTCGCCCCATGTTCTGATTGATCCATTCTCCAACTGTCTGAACCCAAGCACAACCAAATCTAATAAAAATAGAGGGAAACATCGTGCCATCACTTCCTCGGATGCTCCCAGTACTTCCATATGTCTGATGTATCTAGTGATGTGCATGGTCGGGTCTGACTTCCCGTCATAAGGATCCAGCATTGGTAGTTTGAACTTTGGAGGGTTCCTTATATTTCTGATGTTCGGAGTGAACGGACTCCGACTGACTTCTTCCAATCCTCCACTCGACAATCCTCCTCTCATGATCCGTCGCACTAGACCAATCATTCTTTCATCTCCATCTAGGGGTTGCCCCCTTGTCATGTTTCTATCCTGCCCCCTACGTCTCATAGAGAATTCTGGTACGTATTCTTCGTGTGGCTCGTTAGCATTAGCATGGGCTCTAGCCTGTTGAGCTTCATCCATTGTTCTTCCAGTATCGGATCCTGAGGTTCTGCCCCTAAGTTCTTGATGATTGCCTTCTGGTTCTGCATTCTGACCTTGAGCTTGATCCACGTTGGTTTATGCAATCCTAACCTCTTGTTCAGCATTTATAATCGATGTTGTTGGTCCAAGGTTCTACGCATTCGCCGCTCTCATCTGCTCAAAGAAATTCTACAGCATCTCCTGTTGACTCTTCATTATTCTTTCATGCATTGAATTAGCCATAGCCTCCATATCATCCCTGGTGATGTAGATTGAAGCTTGTCCTTCTCCAGCTCTAGAGGATGCCTCTTGACTTCCTCCTTGTTGACTTCTCTCAACTCTTTGTCTTCTACTTGTCTGTCGAGTCATTGTCTTCAAAATATGATTCTTTCAAGCTCTAAGATCTGAACTTCAAATCTGGTGTAGAGGGTGCTAGTTCTTCTCAGTGAAAGCACTAAAGTGTTTGCGCCAAAATTGGTCACAAACCCTAAATATCGTGAAAGCACCAAACTATGAACATAGATCAGCAATATTCCAAACTCAAATCGCCGATCTAAGCAATACCGAGTACAGAAATTCAGAAATAACAATCATAAACACAGGATTTATAGTGGTTCGGCTATCTCCGGCCTACGTCCACTTCAAAATTTTATCTTTTATTGATTATCCTTGTTGGATACAGATGATTACAGTGATTACAATGAAGTAATTTGAGTACAACAGTGATGATAAGGTGTAGAATTGAATCCGGCAGAGTCTGGACGTCTAATCACCAAAAGATCCGTTTTCTGTAGGCTTCAGGGGGCTATTTATAGGCGTAGGAGGCTGATATCGAGCTCAAACTTTAGGAGACTCCTTCTAGCACATGAGTGGGCCCACACGACCGGTCCCACCAATTTTCGACTCGATCTGTAATCGATGCGAATTGATTTCATATCGTCGAAGAAATTGTCCAATCGAGCTGAAACTTGGCAGAGACATTTTTTAGCATGTACGCAAGCTGTTGTGAAAATTTCATAGCATTTGGATCAGCGGTTTGTGAGATATGATCGATGCAAGATTATGGTTCCGTGTATGCTGTCTTGTTCGAATCCATGTTTCGTATCCGCCCCTTCGTACCGATCAGAAGCACGTGCGCATGGGATAACGTGGCACGAGTTTCCTGGGTCGATCCAACCTTTGCGACGATTTGATCAAGTTGTTCTGAGGCTTTCGCCTTGTTTACATCGAAACGTTCGCCTTAATTCTTCGTATTGATTTCGCACCGATAGCATTCACATCGTTCGTTCATAAGGTCCCGTTCGTACCGATCGATTGTGGTTGGGGATCAATACGAACTGACTAGTTTTAAAAGGGATGCAAATGATACCGATGCATTGACATGAATTCGAACATATGGAGTGCGAATGAGATTTCTGTGGAACGATACGAACTAAATGGATACGAACTGTATGACCACGGACCGATTCGTGCCCGGTCGATTTGAAGACGATCGATTCGAAGTCGCTAGGTCCCGATGGATTCGAACTTGACGATAGCTCTCTGATGGATATGAATCTGATTGATTTGAATAGGTCGTCACCTCCGTTTTCTGATGGATACGAGCAACACATTTTATCTAACTTGTATCGATCATATCTCATTCATACGAACTCCGATTAACCTGAAATTTGAAACGTTGGCTTTTATGGTTTTGCTTGTCATGTATAGTCAATTGCAGCGCGATCCGGACTCGGACAAAATTCATCGATATCCATGGTTATCCTGCAATGCATAGTTGATATTCATGACTTCTTATTATTGATTTTCAGTTAATTTTTGGGTATCTCAGCTTTTCCAAAAGGTGGGATAATAGTAGATACCCCTATTTGTGTGTCTAATCCCATTGGTGGTACAACTAATCTTTATATGGTTTGTAAAAACATCTTAGTTACCCTACTTTCTCATAATTATTCATGCAATCTATTTATCGTTGACTTTATTGGATTCGATATTTTACTCGGTATGGATTAATTATCTTAGAATAAAGCTGTTCTTGATTATGTTAAGAGGACATACTGGTGGAAACAAAGTTAGGGAAGATTATTGAAATATTGCTTAAATATCTTAGTCCGATAAGGGATAGTCTCATGTATGCACTAGATTCATCCAAAGAAGGATTAGAGACGATACTGATTGTTAAGGAGTTTTAGGATGTTTTCAAAGAGGTGAAAAGTTTGCCCTACACCAAGAAATTTAGTTCCGTATTGATTTGATTCTGGGCGTATGGCGTGTTATACACCCCATCTGGAGGATGGCTCTGAAAGAGAAGGATGGGTTGAGGAATCAAACTAATGAATTATTAGTGAAAGGGTTAATTAGATCTAGTCGCTCAAGTTAGGGCGTAGTGGTAGTTTTCATTGCAAAGTTTGATGGCTCCTTAAGGCTTTATGTCGATTATCGAGACCTGAACAAGTAGACGATTAAGAACTAGTATCTTCTACCCCATATAAATGACTTGTTTGATCAACTTCATGGTGCTCGAATATTCTTGCAAATGGATTTAGCCCCAAGATTCTATCAACTAAGGATAGCAAAAGATTGCATTACATTAACTGCATTCAAAGGTCCGGATTTTTTCAATGAATGGTTGGTTATGCCTTTTGGGTTGACCAATGCGCCTGCTTATTTTGTGGATCTCATGAATATGGTGTTTATAGAAGTGCGCAATAAATTCATGTTGGTTTTTGTTGACGATATTTTTATCTATTCAAAGATCGGGCAGGAACATGAAAGAAATCTGGAGATTGTATTGGGGATATTAAGGAGATATGTGCTTAAAGCCAAATTCTCAAAGTGCCATTGGTAAAGGAGGTAAGGTTCCTTGGACATGTAGTATCAAGGGATGGAATTTTAGTGGATCTAGGGAAGTAGCTATACATGATTGGAAGTAACCACAGAATTAAACTGATGTCCATGGTTTCTTAGAATTAGCAGGATATCACCAGAGGTTTATTTAGGATTTCTCTAAAATTTCACCTCATTTAATAAAGTTAATCAAGAAGAATGTTAAATTTGACTGGACATCAAAATGTGAGGAAGCGTTTAATGTGCTGAAGAAAAGGTTGACCAACGCTCCAGTCCTAGCTATTGTTGATGGAAGCAACGGTTTGATCATATACACAAACGCTTGTGAAGAAGGAGTAGGTGCAATGTTAATGAAACATGGAAGGGTTATCGCTTATGCAAGTAGACAACTAAAGTCTTATAAGCAAAATTATGCAATGAACGATAACTATTAGCTATGTGTTCGCATTAAAGTTGTGGAGGCAATATTTACTAGGCAAAAATTTGATCTTTTCACGGATCACAAACCTTTAAAATATCTTTTCACTCACAAGGATTTAAATATAAGGCAGCAACTTTGGTTAGAATTCCTTACGTCATATGATCTTGACATTTTATTTACATACCGAAAAGCCAACGTGGTAGCAGATACCCTAAGTAGAAGGCATGCCTTATAGCTTATCTGGTAATGACTCCGACTCTTTTAGAAAGAATTGTCAACAAGCAACGAGAAGATGTCATCTAAAGACGATAAATGAGGATATAAGCAAAGGGCGGGATTCAAGCTTGAAAATAGATAACCATGGGGTATTATGGTTAAATGGGAGAATATGTGCTCCCAATGTTGATAGATTGAGACAGGAAGTGTAACATAATGCTATCAATCCAAGCTTAGTATTCAACCAAGAGTTCACAAGATGTAAAAAGACATAAAGCAGACATTTTGGTGAAAGGGTATAAAGTGGGACATTTCCATTCATGTTAGTAGATGTGTCAATTGCGAGCAGATCAAAAGCGACCAGCAAAAGAGTGCAGGACTACTTCAACCTCTTGATATTTCAACTTGGAAATGGAAAAAGATATCAATGGATTTCATTGACGGCTTACCTCGAACAAGGAAAGGAAATAAAGGCGTTTGGGTTATCATAGATCGAATGATCAAAAGCACACACTTCGTTCTTGTAAAGCTGACAAAGATTGCTTCAAGCCTGCAGATATATACATAAAGGAGATTGTTCAGTTGCATGGAATTCTGAGCAGCATAGTAAGTGATTAGGAACCAATTTTTACCAGTCAATTCTTGGAAGCATTACCGATAGCTTTGGGAATGAAGGTGAGTTTGAGCACCACATGTCATCCCTAGACCGATGGGAAAAACAGAAAGATTGTGTATTAGAAGATCTTCTAAGAGCTTACTCTTAGACTTTGGAGGTTTATGGGAAAATTATCTTCATCTGGTGAAATTCTCTCATAAAAATAGCTACCAGCAAGTATTGACATGGCACCTTATGATGCTTTATATGGCCATCCATGTAGATCACCAGCATGTTGGACTGAAATCAGAGATCGGTTAGTACTTGGTCCGGATATAATTGAGAAGCCTTGGAGAAAGTAGATATGATCAGGAAGCTCAAAGCAGGCAGAAAAGTTACGCCAATCAAAGGCGTAGAAATTTAGAATTCTCTGTTGGAGATTTTTGTATTTTTGAAAATCTCTCCAATGAAGGGAGTAGTATCATTTGGGAGAGCTGGAAAGTTAGCACCTCGATATATTGGACCTTTTCCCATTCTTGAACAAATTAACCCACTAGCCTATCGAGTCGAATTACCAGAAAGGTTGTCAGGTGTGGACAATATTTTCCCTATGTCCCATTCACGAAAATATATGCATGATCGGGAACTAATTGTAAAGACAGCTGCCCAGGAAGATTTAGAGGTAGAGCTAAACATGGCAGTTATCAGACAACCAATTCGAATCGTTAATCATGATGAGAAGCAGTTACGGAGAAAGGTTATGAGATTAGTTAAAGTTCAGTGGACTAGATATGCTGAAGATCGCACTTGGGAAACTGAGGATAGAATGACAAAAGCTTATCTAGAATTTAGGATTGATGTGTAGTTTGTATATTGTACCGATATTGTGAACTTACCACCAATAGTAAGACCACTTATCTTATTTCATCATATAAAATATCTGTTCCTTTAAAATATCTTCTTCTTGTGTTAATTTCGGGAGCTAAATTCTTTTAAGGGGGAAGAATGTAATGACCCGTAATTTTATCATTTTGAGTAGGAATATTTAATTAATTTTAAATATTCAATTGATTGTTTTAAATGATAAATAATTCATTTTAATTATATTATAATGATAATAACTGATTTATTATAGTTTTATAAATATATATAAAGATATATAAACTTCGTCACATTTTGGCAGGTCGACTTCGTAGTTTTATAATTGGATTTAATTATTATTTAATATGGTTTTATAGCTTAAATAATCTAGTTTTAATTATTTAAAGATGATAAAAAGGTTATTTTCAAGTTTTTTTTACATAAATAAATAGTTTGATTAAAAGCTAAAAATATGATTGGAAATCGGATTCCGGATTTACAATCATTTGATAAATAGAAATGGTTTTAAGTTGTAGAAACCTTGTTTAAACATACATACACATTCATAACGTGCACATATACATATAAATATGTACCATAATTAATCAAATCAAAGCTAAAAGAAATATCTAAACATACACACATATAAACTCCTTATGTATAAACAAATACAACTTGAAAAAGTAAACTCACCATCACTCATTTTAGGACAAGGACATGGGGTCGCACGTGGGGAAGGGGATGGTTCGGAAGAAAGAAGGGGGAGGGTGGAGTAGCATATGGGTGAGGTGATGTGTTATGATGATGTTTGTGATACTTTACAGATCTTTGCCCATAAATAGCAAGGCATACCTTTACAATTCATTCACTCATTCACTCACAAAATTCCTAAGTTTCTCTTCTTCTTCTAAGGCAAAACAATAACCTCCATCTCCACTTAAAAAATATTCCAAAATCGAATCGAAGTTCTGCCGAAATAATCATAAGATATAGAGAGATATACCACTTTGAATTCAAGATTAAGTTAGTAATCACCTCTTATTTCTCCTTGATTGTCCGAGATCATCAAGATCCACCACCACCTCTCTACCCTATCAAGCACAAATCCAAGCATACCTAGTGTCCCAGGATAGGATTCATAAGCTTCGGTACGGAAATAGCGGAGCTATAGTCGATTTCATAGCATTGAAAGTTTGATCGGGAAAGCATATATGTGAGAACAACTCCGTACTTTTTTCTAATAATTCAAAAGATGATACAATGTATTTATATGCTTGTGATGTTGATTAATCATCATGTTTTGGATATTGATTATATGCTTGCTTGATATGGAAATGATTTACGGTAAAATAAATGTCGAATTTACATAAAGAAATCACTTTCCCTTATAAATTATAATGGCATATATAGCATTGTGAACCTCTTTAAATTTATAGAAATTGTTTATAAATGTTTTGTAAACATTAAAACTCATTTTGAAAAAGTTTGAAAAAGATTGGTAAATGGAGTCAAATTAACTGCGTCGCGTAATAGTTGTTTTCGAATTCGCGCCGTAAAAATTTAAATCCATTTATAGAATGGAATATCAATCGAAATTCATTGGAATAAGAATTTTACGGACTCCTATAACCATAGTTTACAAATGAAAAATAAAAACCAAATTTTCATTTAATAAAGATTGAGATATGTCTAAATCAACTTTTCAAAATAATCGCGTTTTGGTAGTTCATAAAACCATGGTTTTCAACGTTTTACAATTTGAAATTTATAATATGAAATAAATTCCATAAATATGTTACAATATTTTAAAAGGAATTTGAGTTATAAAAATGGACATAAATATATAATGGAATAAATGTTTTGATATACAAAGCTTTAAAATCGTTATTCTCTAGAAATTTAACAACTGAATTTGGCAATTTTTGGAAAAACAATTTAAACCTGGATTTCTCTTCTTGAATCTTTTGGAAACATTTTCCAAACAACCATACAAGTATTTCAAAGGTTTAGAGTTGATCAAAGAACTTGACCACATTGTAGGTGGCTGAGAAGTAGTCTTTAGACAAGTGTTCGGGAAACTAGTTGCATGCTTTCTCTAGCTATCTGGACTGGACCGACAGAGGGGATAGTTAATTTGATTTACTTGGATTGTATTTTCTTAAGATAAAACAAAAGAGGCTTGGAATTCTCCATAAAGTTGAATAAGATTTCATATAAAATCCGATGGTAAAGAGAACATTCTAGTTAAACTTTGTATTAAATTCCCAGGAAGGAACCCATACTATCCATATAAATTTAAAAGGCGATTTCACCATTATTGTGTGGGTTGAATATGAAAAATAGTATTGAGTATAACTAATCTTAAGTCTACGGATCCTTTTTACTCATTACTAATTGATTTGAGTATATAGTAAACGATAACATTGTTTTTAACCCATTAAAAGATATGTTTTGGAAATAAGTAACCTCCATTAGGAAGATGGAAATAATTTTCCTAAGTAATTCAAAGGAAATGATATAGATTTCCAAAGTTAAAAGGAGATTTAATAAATCTATATATACCAAAAAGAAATGGTTTAAAATATATCTCTAAAGATATTTTATCGGATTTAAAGATATTAATTGACTAAATGATGATCACTAATCGCCTGCATGCTTAACATCTTTTCTATCAATAATTGGTTCGGATAGACTATGATCGGATTTGGGTAATTCCTATCCAAAAACACTTTGAACCAATATACACGTTCGAAAGTGGAGACATGTTGAAGGCAATGATTTTGAAATCTTTAATGCAAGGACTGCTCGCTAGTAATCCTAAGGGTGATTCCTAAGTAGGATGTAGTAGGAGCCCTTTTGGTTTGTCTTATTCCTTGACAACTTATATGGACAAATATCTGACATTGCATTTATAAGACCATATACATTAGTTTTTACAAACATACATCTGTTTGGTGGTGTAATAGGTAACCCATCTTATACTTAACACCCTTCCCTGAGGCGCATGAATTCGGGGATTGTACTTTTATGGAAACCAATTAGTGTGTCATCGGGAATGGAAATATGGCATTCAAAGTGGGATTTGTCACGTGAAAGGTAAAACATTACCTCAAGCCTCAAACATCAGTAATGGAAAAAAACGTGGCAGATGCAATAGGGCTAAGTGGGTCACACCTATTAGGATATGATCATTACCTTTCTAGATTGCCCTTTATATATCGTGCTTGTTGTGTATGCTTTGGGATCCTATGGATAGGTCGAGAACGACCGAGATTATGGATATTTGGTACTATCTATGGTAGAGGTAGGCCATTTCTTTGTTGGTAGAGCGCTGCAGGGCTCTGCCTTGGTACATTCCTCTAGAGATGCACTATCGGTAGGTAGTCCCTTACCATGTCATTGTTGGAAACTCATTCTTCAATACATGCCTTTACGGTTTGATTATAGAACCTAGTATGTTGGAATTTAACTAATGTAACAATTTCGGCTATGATTAATATGTTATTTGAAAGGGTTTTCAAAGAATATCACTAAAACTATATCCCTAATTTTACGTAGCAAATGTTTTGGTTATCATAAGGTAAAAACCCATTTGTGTTTAAATGCGACGTGGTCTTATACGATTCCTTTTGATTTCAAAAGTATCGGTTTTTTTGAGTTTTATCACACCAGTTCCATGACTGACTAACTATTTATTTCTTTTCCTTTAAACTCTACATGCCTTATTTTTCTAGGCAGCCAAGAAATCAGGTTTTGCTTGGAGCTTTTTAAACGAGCATGGAGCATGGAGCAAAAGATTCCTCTGTGGACAGCTATCCATTTCTATTTCCGTTATACCATGTATAAAGTATATACTAGCATCTTTGTCGGGTAGGTAGTTATAGATATCTCTAGGTAGGTTAGCACTTACCATAACTCGGATGCATCATTTTGAGAGTGATGATATGAACTATCTATATGTAAAGTATTTAAGTTGTTCAATGCAATATGAGAATCTGTGCTTCTATCTTTTATTTTTGTTTACTTTTACCCCTAATCGTCCGACTCCTTGACATTTGAATTTGCGGCACATGAATACCATGGATGTACTAGTGTCGATTTTCGAGGGTCGGAAAGGTAGGATGTCACAATTTCTTTTCTCCATTGAATTTAGATCCAATCTAAAGCCATACACCAAAAACTTCTCTTTGTTCATGTATCACCCTTTTATGGTCTTTCATGATGTGAGGCCTAATTAATATACCATATACAAATTATTTACTTAATTAACCCCGTATATTTAATTAGAGTAGTATATAATAATTATATGCTATTTTAATTAATATACCATACATTTCTGAAGCACAATATCAAGCAAGAGTGTAGTTCTTATTGATCATTTAGAAAAAATCCAATTTCTAATATTTATTAAGCTACACCTTAGTAACAATATTTGGTACACCTTTTCTTTTCATCATCATTTTTCAGTAAGATATCTAAAGATTGGTCACTGGCCAAAAGCTCAAATAACATCTGTAGTTAATTGCATAGGCTGTTTTAAAGTCCTTAGTTCGATCGGATAACATTTATCGTAACAATTCATATTGTACGTATTGAATGATCGTAAAATATTGTCTTTATATCAAAATTAAGTTGTATGAAGCTATAAATTTTTGTATGCTGTGTAGTGATATTTTTTAACTTTAGTAATTTTACTGGATGATTTTGACCCTGAAAACTTGTGAGGCATATATATTTCGATAGGAGCCGAATTAGGGTTTGAAATCACTCATATTAGAAAGATATGATAGTTTCTCCTTTGATGGAGTTACCATAGTAGATATATCGACTTACTATTTAGAAGATATGGTTGGTTTAAGTTTAGATTGTTTTTTGATCGTTTAGTAGGCAACTAGGATGTTGGGTTAAACCTAAAAACCTATTTCGAGAGTAAAGCTAAATGAGGCTGATGGGACATCTCCTAGTCATTACACACTTTCCAAAATAGTTTGAAACCATCATTAATTTTATTCAAGCCAAAAACCAACCTCAAATCTTATTGTACTTTGCTAAACCACCTCATTAAAGGGTAATTATTGAAGTGAATTAGAAGTTTACTATTTGGACATCTTGGAAAATGTGATGGCTGCTATTTACATCTAATTTTCATTGGTATTTATGACTGATTTGATCTAGATGATTGGTGTTTCATATCCCGCTATTCTATGTTGATTAATATAGTAAAAATGACATGTTTTAGAATATTTTGAATGTTAAAACGTTTTTAAATTTATATGTAATCTTAATAACATCACTAAAATGGTTTTCAAAAGATAAATGTTAATTCATTTCTAGATGTTTGACCAAACTTGTCGTCATATGCTATTTTCGTAGATCTAGGACAATATACATGTTTGAATCATGTCTGTATTGCTTGTATATAATGTATGGACACTACATAATATTTGTATGATTGTTTGCTTGTACTATAATTTGTTTAGGTGTTATATAAAAGTGGCTATCATTTGAGTAGTTTAGCGAGCAGAAATGCTCAAAACGTGATGCAACTGAAGTATATCATGCTTGTAAACCAAAGGAGCATATGGTTTTGGTTGCAATTCTATTAGGCTTGAATGATGTCATTTTAGAGTGTTTAAGAATCAGTTGTTAGTGGTGTTTTGAACAAGTCGGGGGTGAGCTTACTTCAAGGATTTTGGTGACTTTCTTTGGGGTAAGGCATGCAAGACTTCAAGCAAGTGGAAGAGGGACTTCAGACTTCAGGGTTTAGATGTGGGACCTTTGGGTTCCATCACTTAGCAAATATTTGCTAAGTAAACAAATCAGCACCAACCGTTTGTAGTCGATGAAAAGAGGTTAGAGACAAGCACTGCGGGGATTTGATAACTCTACTTTGGGTGAGGATTACGAAACTATGGGGGAAAGCTTGAAGTAATTAAAGATGAGTGGTTTTGGGCAGAGTAGTATTTGACTTCGAGTATGGCCATGAATTGCTTTGAGCTTGTGAAAGGCCAGCACCGGGCTATTTTGAGATAGCGGGAGGTTGTAGTAGAATTACTTAATCGAATTTTTGACTAAGTAATAGGTTGATGATAACCTAATATGGTCGAAATCAACCATATTATGGTCGGTGATTACCATTTATGGCTTGAAGTGATTTGAGGCACGAACTTATAGGAGTGTGTCGTGTTCGTTTGTTTGTTCGACGCTACATCTTGATGTTAGAACTCTACGACGAGCAACTTTTGATAATGAAGTTATGACGCTACACTTCAATGTGATGACTTCGATACTTTGACGATGGGACTCAATGACATATGATGAGTGTACTGATAATCAGGACTCAATAGTTGATGCTGTGGGGATGATCCATAAGGATGAGTTCGGTGATGGGAATTCATGAGTGGAACTATGATTGTGTTCTATTATAAGGATGAATGGAACTTTCACCGTATTATACTTTGAACATGTGGGCAGAGGGATTGTTGATGTTAGGAGGTTTCCATACTGCTTATATAGAGGGGGTACATAGGGATGGCTACCCGAATCATGATTGTGTCCAGATCTCATGATTTGGATCACCTTGGACTTAATAATCATGAGACTAGTTTTTAACCTTACAAAGTGGCATGGATTCAAGCACTGAGAAATCAAGTTTTTGATTAAGGTTCTAGCAGATCATCGGGAAATACGAATTACTCTATATCCAACACACCTGAGTGAAACAAGGATTATTTGATGGATGCTACATTTTCTCTAAGGCTGTCACATGACATAGGTATTGTTGGCTTGGATACCCGAACACCGGCCACTATACTTTGACTTATAATATGCCCATATAATGATGATGATAGTATATTGCATACATTGATATTATGTGCTAACTCTTTGGATGTAAGGACATGTCAGGTATGATTCTCTATACACTAAGTCCTACGTACTATATTAACTTTCATACTATTTTGAGACTGCTGATCACTCACACCGGATTATTATCAAAATCGTAGTTTTATGCTTTGTTTCTTATTATCTTAGGCAATGAGTAGACTAGATAGTAGGTGTTGGACAACACATGTATTTTTGCAGATGGATTAGTAGGTAGCTACGTTTTCACATAATTATATATGGCTTATTGTTGCTATTATTCTAATATGCAGTACCGTGGAGCTCTATCAATGCTTTAAATATTAGGGACAGATTATCTTTTGGGTTGTTATCCCACCTTTTGGTCAAGGCCAAGATATCAACAAATTGGCTGGAAAGGATGGATATCAGGATTGGAGATTGGTTGGAAACAAGGATATGATTGATGTTGTCAAAATTTGGTTGAGCTCTATTCAAGACGGGATTGATTGGGAATGATGAACAAGGCTAGGAGAGGCTACGTTTCAAATTTCAGGTCAATCGGAGTTCATATGCTCAAAATATGGATGGATCATGACTCATAGAGATTGGTTCATATCGATACTGTTCATATCGATCATATGGCAGCTCATGGGTTTGAATCGATGACTTCCTATCGATATGGATGGAAATGGCGGCATACTTTGAATCGATGACTTCGTATCGATCGGAATGGAAATGGTGGCATACTTCGAATCGATGACTTCGTATCAATGCGGCACGCATCGATTAAATGATTACGACAAGGCACACTTCGTATCGATCAAAGTTTAGATCTATACGAAGGGACACAACCTGGGACCGATACGAACAAGGGAGAAACCGATGGATACGAAGAAGTAAAGCTTTGATCGATATGAAGGCTATGGACTTGGGTCGATGGATGTGAACATGCACACAGTTGGTGGATACGAATAAGCCCATTGGCGTTGGTGGGTGGATACGAAGCATGGAGGCAAAAGGCTATGGTCCAATGGATACGAAGAATATAGCATTCGATCGATAAGAAGGAAACATGTTTGAATGAAGAAGCTTTCAACTCGGCATCAAAAGTGGATCTCCCCTAGGTTTTCAAGCCACATCATCGATGCGATTGTGATAGACACAAAGGTTATGGATACGAGATCATGGATACGAACGCGACATCCAATAGGTGAACACAAACTTGCATCGATCATAACTCACAATCTACAAGTCCAAACGCTATGAGATTTTCAAACGGGGTTCATGAAGCACCCAAGAACCTCTATGACCGATCTCAGCTCAATTGGACCACATTTAGATCGATACAAATTAAACACGCATCTATCCAAAATCGATACAGATCGATTTGATGGGCCCAATTGCGCAAGAGAAGAAGTATTCCAGGTTCTGGGGTGGATATTTCGGATCTACACCTATAAATAGGAGTCCTGTGGCAACTAAAAAGGGGATCTTCTCCTTTTCTGACATTGAAACTCTACCATTTTTGTAATTGGTACTAAAGGCTTGTAATTATAACTACAGTACAAAAGGGAATAAAAGGATTGATTTAAAGTGGATGTAGGCCGGATTGCCGAACCACTATAAACCTTGTGTTCTTTCCTGCTTTCTCCCATTTTAACTATGCTGTTTCTTTATCTTTTTTCTCTACTTTATTTGAATCTGAGATCTGTGTTGGAATACTGTAAATCTGTGTATATACACTGGTGCTTTCACTACTTCGGGGTTTGTGATCAATTTTGGCGCAAACACTTTGGTGCTTTCACTGAGAACTCTAGCACCCGCTATACCGGACTCAGAATTCAGATTTGGAAAGCTGAAGGACCAGATCTAAAAGGGACCATGGTTAGGCAATCGGCTAGAAAGACATTACCAGAAAGGAGTCATCATGTAAGGAGTCAGGAGGCTTCCTCAAAAGCAAATCAAACCTCAGCTTTTATCACCAGGGATGAAATGGAGATGATGATGGGAGTTATGCCGGAAGAATTATTGAAAAGACAAAAGGAAATGATGCAGAACCTTCTCAGATAGTTTGGATAGGTAGGAATAGCTGGAGCTGCTGGAGTTTAAATCCATGGAGATGCAACAGAAGACTCAACAGGCAATCAGATGAAGCAGCTCAACAGGGCGCAGCCCCTAATCAGCACACAACTATTAATCTGGATGGATCCAGGCTCGGGGGCACACCACCTAGCAATGATGGACCGATTCATGAAGAAATTCTAGGTGACACTACACAACAAGATGCTAGCAGAAGCATAAGAGTACATGATGAAAATATGTACTAGAATACCCTCGGGGACTCGGGGGCAACCCTTGGTGGACAATGCTGTATTGGCTGAGATTATAAGGCGAACTATGCACGGAGGTTTAGTAAACAGATATCTAGAAGGAGGAAACATGAGTCCATTTACCCATGACATCAGAATGGCTCGAAACCCACCATCATATGATGAGATATACATGACATATGGAAATGCTTAAGGCATTGGAGGAAGTTATGGCCCGATGTTTCCCTTTATACTTGACGAATATAACTGCCATGTGGTTTATGCAATTGGAAGATGTATCTATCAAGACATGGACAGAATTGGTGGACAAGTTTTAAAAGCAATTTCGGGTTTATATCAGAAGGCCAAAGAATGTGATGACGCTAACGTCAGTGAAGCGAAGGATAGGGGAATCACTTAGGGCTTTCTTGACTCAGTTCAATGCAGCGGTTGCTTGGTGGATCGACCGGATTCATCGATAGTTTTAATGGCGGCAGTGTCAGGAGTTGGGGATAATTCGGATTTCAAAGTATCATTGATATGGGACCCACCAATAGATATCGGTGAATTTTTTCATGAGGTCGTAAGATTTCTTCGACAGGATGATGCATGTCAGAAATGAAGTTCATGGAAGTAAATGCGGTCAAGGACGGAAAACCATCCGATGAAAGCCTGGGTAAGGATAAAGGATAAAGGAAAGAGGAAGTCGGATGACAACTTTGGCAGGGCAAGGAAATGATGGGGAGAACCAAAATTCACCACTTACACAGGACTGAACAAAACATTGGAATGGATACACCTGGAAACTCGAGATCGCCTTCCTTATCGAAGGCCGGCAAGGAGGGAAGCCTCGAAATGCGAGAGGGCCTCCGGAAGGCACTATCTCTTTCATGATCTGGACGGACATGATACCAACAGCTGTAGGCATCTAAAGGATATAATCGAGGAGCATGTAAGGAGTGGTCAGTTGTGGCAATATGTCGAAACTCGAAATGCGGTGGTGGAACAGGAGCAGCCACCGTCTACCTCAAACGACAAAGGCACAAGGCCCGGGAATGATGTCGATTGGTTATCAATTGACATGGATGATATGGAATAAGTAGCAAACTCTAGGCAAATGGCACAGTCACTTACTCATTTACGGGGATGGAGATAGCCCCTAGGCATGCTCTGAGATGATGATGAACCGTGACACTATAGTTTGTGAAATCTGTTTTTTATATTTTGGTTTGGACATTTGCCTTTTTTTGGTGTGGTTTAACTCTTGGTTTTTTTCTTTTTGGTTTGGACTTTAGTTTAGATGCTTGTTTTCTGGTTTGGATTTCTGGTACAGATTTTTGGTTTTCTAATTTGATCTGGATTTTGGATTGTATTTTGATTGGATTTTTATCTAGTTTTTGGTAAATGTTCCTCGGGTATGGATTATGCCTGGCAAGGGGTAAGTCTCTTCATCCGAACGTGGCGAATTGGCTTATTCGGGTCACTGAGAATGGACTATGGTCGACAAGGGTCTGGAGAGACAAGGAATCAGCCTAGGACATAGGCTCTATAATATCTATTAATTACTATTTCAGGTCATCGGGTATGGACTATGCTCGGCAAGGGTCTGGAGCGACCAAGATTCAACATAGGACTTAAGCCATGGTATCACTCAGCGTTTAGGGACACTGAACCAAGGACACCAAGGTGTTCTTCAGTACAGGTCGTCGAGTGTGGACTATGATTAGCAAGAACCCAGAAAGTTTATGGATTCAGATATCAGCAATAAACAGCTAAAGATTTGGGTATGGACTTGGAGTGGTCTCGGATTTGGATATTGACCAGGAGAGGTCCTGGATTCGGTTATTGGATATGGATGGATTAGAACTCGGTTGTCTGATTCAAATGGATATGAAATTGGCTAAGGATTTGGCTATTAGATTTGAAATCAGACATTGACTCAGGGAAGTCTTGGATTTGGATCAGGATATGGTTGTGGCGCTTAGATAGGATGACTTGGTAATGGATTGGATTATGAATCGGATGACATTGATATGGATGGAATATGGACTACAGATGTTGGTATCAGAGCTTTTCAAAACAACCTTCTTACCACAAGGATTGTTTTGGGGGGCAAATTTTGTCTCACTTTTTGGTCAAGGCCGGGATATCAACAAATTGGATGGAAAGGATGGATGTCAGGATTGGACATCGATGGAAAATAAGGCTATGATCGATATCGTCAAAATTTGGTCGAGTTCCAATTAAGACAGGATCGATTGGGAATGAAGAACAAGGCTAGGAAATGCTACGTTTCAAATTTCAGGTCAAATGGAGTTCGTATGCTTGAAATATGGATCGATCAAGATTTATGGAGATCGGCTCATATTGATACTGTTCATATCGATCACGTGGCAGCTCATGGTTTCGAACCAATGACTTCGTATCGATCGGGATGGAAATGGCAGCATACTTCGAATCGATGACTTTGTACCGATCGGGATGGAAATGGTGGCATACTTCGAACCGATGACTTTGTAACGATGCGGCACACATCGATTGAATGGTTATGGCAAGGTACACTTTGTATCGATCAATGTTTGGATCGATATTGAGGGACACAACCTGGGATTAACACGAACAAGGGAGCAGCCGATGGATACGAAGAAGTAAAGCTTTGATCGATATGAAGGCTATGAACTTGGCTCGATGGATGCGAACGGAGGCACCGTTGATGGATAAGAATAAGCCCACAGGCGCTGGTGGATGGATACAAAGCATGGAGGCAAAAGGCTATGGTCCGATGGATACGAAGGAAACGTGTTTGAATAAAGAAGCGGTCAACTCAGCATCAAAAGTGGATCTCCTTGGGTTTTCGAGCCAGATCATCGATGCGATTGTGATGGACATGAAGGTGATGGATACGAGATTCATGGATACGAATGCGACAGCCAACCGATGAACACAAACTTGCATCGATCATAACTCACAATCTATAAATCCAAACGCTATGAAATTTTCAAAGGAGCTTCCTGATGCACTCGAGAACCACCATGGCCGATCTCAACTCAATCGGACCACTTTTGGATCGATATGAATTGAACGCGCATCGGTCCAAAATCACTACAGATCGATGTGACGGGCCCACTTGCGCAAGAGAAGAGGTATTCCAGGTTTTAGGGGGGATATTTTTGGATCTACACCTATAAATAGGGGACTTGTGGCAACTAAAAAGGGGATCTTCTCCTTTTCTAACGTTGAAACTCTGTCATTTTTTTAATTGATACTAAAGGCTTGTTATTGTAACTACAGTATAGAAGGGAATAAAAAGGATTGATTCAAAGTGGATGTAGCCCGGATCACCGAACCACTATAAACCTTGTATTCTTTCCCGCTTTCTACCATTTTAACTATACCGTTTCTTCATCTTTATTCTTCCTTTATCTGGATCTGAGATCTGTGTTGGAATATTGTGAATCCGTGTATATACATTGGTGCTTTCACTACTTCTGGGATTTATGACCAATTTTGGCACAAACATGGGTTATTATTGAATTTTTAAACTCAATGATCTATTTTGTATAAATGTACTGAACATATGCTCTGATCTGTGATGGTTCATACAATTAATTCTATCTCATTCATATTATAACTATGATGACTACTATACTTCATCCTTACACTGTGAGATATATGGCCTGTTATCATTTGGAGTTTAATTATTTTACCTCTCCTAACAATCGTCCTACATCTACTGGGTACAATTACAACGCACTCTATAGGTTATATTGGGTACTAGAGGTATAGGGTGGTCATGATATTTACTATCAGATCTTAGGTTACATAAATAACCTAAGAGATACTAGAGTCCATTAAATATAGAGTATATGTTATCTAGAATAGATCGAGCATATATTATAAAACATACTTGCTATATATATTGGTTTTCAAAGCTATGTATAGTATGCATAATATAAGATATGTTGCATACACAAGTACCATTGATGAAGCTTTTTCTTTTGAGAGACTAATCATTCTTATCTACAAATTAATAATGAGTTAGCATATGAGAAATGCTGCTAAAACTCCATCTCCAAAGTTGAAGTAGGGGCAGATTTAGGGGCACCTAACCTTGATTTGCTAAACTGAGATGGTGTGAAACATGCAGGATGCCCAAGTTGCTCCTAATAGTGGTGCTCAAGTGTAGGCACTTAGGGTTAACTTCGCTAAATTGAATAGAGATTATTCTAGCTTCAGAGGAAAATCATTCCTTAGAACAAAGTAAACCGTGGAAGTCCAAGGCTAGATCGACACTTGGTGAAAGGATTTAAGGGGACTTAGAATTAGAAGATGTAATGAAAAGGTTGCTAGCCTATAAATGCTTCAACGGCAAGCGATGGGTTTGTGGAACACCATCAAGATCACTAATCCCGATGATCAGATTACCCATGTGTAGTTTAAGATGGGTTTTAGGGAAAAATTCATACCTGCCACTCAGAAGTTCGTACTGTTCCATTAATTTTTTGATTTAAGGAAAAGAGATATGGTTATCTCGAAGTATGTGACCAAATTCAACATGCTATCGAAGTACAACCTATCTTTTATTCATATATCGTTGAAAAGATATAAGAAGTTCATCATGGACTTAGATAATTATCTTGGAGAAAAGATAGCAGGAAATATAACGAGTCTTTCGAGAAGCTAGTTGAGAAAGCTTTAAGACATAAGAATCTCTATCCTAAGCCTGTTCTTATTATTGCTAAAGATGATCCAAAGCCATAAGTGGGTAAGGGAGGTAAAAGGAAATGGAACAACAATAAGAATAATAAGCAGCTTCTGAATAAGAATGGTCAGACAAAGGGCAAGTGAAAGACTCCTTGTTACAATTATGGCGACACGGATCATCTTATCAAATATTGCAAAGCTGTTGAAAATAAATTCTATAATTGTAATAAATTTAGGCATATTTAGTTGGACTGCCCCAAACCAATGAAGTAGTAGCAAATGGTGAAAGCATATGTGCTCAATGTTCTTTTGTCTTTGTCAAATGCTCCATCGACGAACAAGAAAGCAAAGCTCATCATCATTCAAGGTATGCTTTCCATTTATGATGTTCTTGTACATGTTTTATTCGATATTAGGGATTCACATTACTTCATATCTAGCGAGTCAGTCGATGATTAAGAATAAGACCTAAGATAGTTCATCGACCTTTGATCTCGACGAACCTTGTTGGAAGCTCGACTGGCTTAATTATATTTAGTAGTGGTTTGGTCTTACTAAGTCATGGACGTTCTTTTTAGCTATAGTTGTTTTGTTTTTGGATTTTTGGGGTTTAATATTAGTTTAACGATGGACTGGCAAAGAAGTATGTAATAGTGGTGGATTGGGAGAGGCAGCTAGTGACAATAGGGACTAATGATGGAAGGAGATTGGAGTTAGGCTACTTACCGAATGACGAGGTGATGGTTAGCTTTCTGTATTTAATCGAGGTCAAGCATTATCAGTTGTCATTAGAGCCTATACCTATGAAGTATCCGGATGTATCTAAGGAGGTGATCAGAATACTGCTGCATAGAGAAATAGAGTTTCATATAAATTGGTAAAGGATGCCAGACCAGTAGTTATTCCTTTGAGGCATATGGCACTAAGTAGTTACTATCAGTACCGGGTACGTATTGACCAAGTACCGATATGAGATATTTTAAAATATCGTGATAATGTCGGATAATATCGATAAAATATCGGACGTGTGTAAAACATGTTCTAAACGATATTGTATTATGTTATAGTGTTACATTAATGATAATTATTTATATATTTGGATAAATAATAAATACTTATCATCAATATAACATTGTAGTTCAAAATTACTATCAAAGACTAACTCCATATAGTTTATAGATTATAACCTATTTACTAAGATATTCTATTTAACACAGATCATAATATAGGCTCATAAAAACTGAGAAATCCATATAATGTACATCTTTATTATTTTCTTTGTTTTATGTAATCATTGTGTGTTCAGTCATCCAATCATCTATATTACTTTTTCAAAATTTCCAACTTTATAGTTTCTTCATTTTCATTTTCAACTAATTTATCGAATAAGCAATGTTGATTTGATATCAATTACTATTTTAGCTCGTTTTTATCATTATGTCAAATATATAACTTTACTACTCTTCAACTTTTGGTATGAGGTGCATGCTAATTACTAATAAAATGAATTTTCATAGCTAACTTACTAATTCGAAAGAGTGAACTAAAAATAACTAAAAAGAGAAATAGCTCTTTCTTGATCTTGTCTTTAGTGGTAAAGTCCTCAAGGAAAATAAAACATATAAAATAATGTAATAAGTAGAGTTTTCTTTATTGAAATTCTAAAGAAGAAGCGTAAAACTATATGGCTAAAAATAATAAATATTGGGATTTCTAATCTGGCCTACAAATTGTCATTCACCATATATACGAAAAAACAAATATTATGAATGTGAAGATATGTATTTGTAAAGATACTTTCTCCAACACATACAACAAAAAATTATATTCTTAAAAAATATAGGGTATTTTACACTAAATATCGGAGCGATATATTAGCAAATATTGAAGTGATATATTAGAAAAAATTGGATGATATACCGAAAACAATATTTTAAGTGATATTTTGAAAAGATATAGGCTTAGGAGTGATATGGGATATATCGATGATATATCAACAATATTATTTGATATTAACTACACCAATATGGCACCCATAGAGTAAAGAGAAATAGAGGTGTAGGTGAAAGACCTATTGCGATGTGGGTCCATTCGTCGAAGTATATCTAAATAAGGAGCACCTGTAGTATTCACTACTAAGTCGGATGGCTCTATGAGGGTGTGTGTCGATCACTAGATAAAGTGACGAAAAAGAACAAGCATCCACTTCTGCAAATTGATAACCTGTTCGATTGGCTCCATACTGCGAAGATCTTCTCTTAGTTGGACCTTGCGGGGGTTTCACTAACTAAAAGTGGTTAGAAAGAGTGTGCGATTACAACATTTCGTACGCCATCTTAGTTTTATGATTGGTTGGTTATGCCGTTTAGGCTAATCAATGTGCCAACATAGGCTAACCAATGTGTTAACTTAATTTGCTGATCCCATGAACTATTTTTTCAAGGATCGGGTAAATAAGTTCACAATTGTGCTCATCGATGATATTCCTGTGTACTTAAGGATGGAGAAGGAACACAAGACACAATTTAGAATTGTGATGGATGTGTTGTGGAAACACCAATTGAAGGCAAAGTTTTTAGAGTGTCACTTTTGGATGAGGAAAGTATGATTTTTGGGTCACCTTATTTCTGAGCAGGGCATTGTTGTCGATCGTACGAAAGTTTCAGTAGTCCAACATAGGGATCAACCAATAATGATAAGGATATGAGTAGTTTTCTTGGATAGTCATGCTGCTATAAATGTTTTATCAAGAACCGCTCTAAGTTAGCAGCACCATTAGCAAATTTAGCGAAGAAGAAACAGACTTTTGCTTAGGACACGAGGTGTGATCACTCATTCGTTAGTCCAATGGATAGTTAATGAGTGCATTGGTGTTAGTCATTTTGAGCAGGAATGAGTAGTTAACAGTTACACAGATGCTAGCGATATTGGACTATGTGCTGTGTTGATGTAGAGGGGAAAGTTGTCACATTTTATAGTCGGCGGCTGAAACCACATGAGAGGAAGTATCTGACTCATGATTTCGGATTGGTAACGATAGTGTTTGCTTTGAAGATACAGAGGCACTATCTATTAGGGGAGAGGTTTAAGATGTTCACTAACCATCATTTAAGTACCTTGTCTCCCAAAAGGATCTTAAACTTCGCCAGCATCGATGGTTAGAGTTCCTATTCTCCTATGACTTTGTCATTTCTAATATGATGGGTAAGGAATATGTAGTTGTTAATGCTTTGAATAGAATACATACCAGTTTAGGAGTGATTTTCCTAGAGTGGTCATGGCTTGAGTTTATTACTGGTTATGACTTCAGACCTCAATGTGAGATAGAGCCAAAGGTGTTGGCAAGTTTGACTACCAAACCTACTTTGATTGAGCAGATTGACACTAGTCAAAGGCACAATGTTAGGCTAGTAGAGATCATGGTTAAAATGGAGAAAGGAGTAGAGTATGAGGAAATGAAGCGATATAGACTCGATTGGAATGGTTAGCTCCGTAAGGATAGGAAATTGTTTGTATCAAATATTGTTGGATACTGGAATGAGGTGAGAGACCATCATTTGAGAATGTTTATACATCATGGCGGCAATAAAATTGTATCATAATTAATAATAAATTAACATTAATAATAAAAATTTATTTAATTGAATTGAAATTTGGAAATTTATTCGATAAATCGATTTTGAAATAATTTAAACGAAAGAATTTTAATTGTGAAATTATAATATTCGAAATTTAAAATAAGTTTTAACATGGAAAATAAATTTTATAAGTATGATGTAATAAAAATATAATATTAGTTTTGTAAAGAAGTAATTTTGAAATGAGAAATTTGCATACATTTAAATCAAATAGGTTTTGGTCTTATGAATAAAGGAAATAAAAATTTAGTTATTTAGCGAAGCCCAAGACATGAAAAGGCCCAAACTCATGTAACAAGCCCAAATTCTATTATAGATTTATCTTTCCCTAACAGTAATAGGCACGAAAATTTTCTTCTCCTGATAAAAAAAACTTCTTCCTAAAGCCATCAAAAAGAAAATCATTTCTCCTTTCTTTGATAAGTAACAACAAATTCAATAAATTACCAAAAATCACAAAATTTAAATACGTGTATCTTTATGCTTGTCTACATTTATGGTGTAAACTTCATTCGCTATGAGGTTGGGTTATTGAGATGCGTGCAAGGTTATTTGGATTAATTATCTATTTCTATGTATTTCCTAAGTTAAGGTAATATATTGCAAATATTATATTTATTTATTTACTTATTTGTCATTATATATATATATATATATCTTTAATTGAATAGTTTTTTCGCACACTATTATTCTGATAAACCTTTTTTGGTATTGAATATTGATTTATATGTTTATATATATGCATATATTTTATTAATTTATTTTATATTGCTTTTCTGATTTTGCTCCCTTTATTCTATCCATTGACATGAATTATATGAATGATTCACTATTAATAGTGATTTGATTAAGGATTTAATATGATATGGTGATGACATGTTTGATATAATTTTGGGATATAATTCAGTGTAACGATAAATATGAATGAACGAAGTTATAATACCGTTTGGGATAGGGAATTTAGTAATATTTATCTAATTATTCTTTAGACTTGTTATATATAATAATGAGAGATTGAGTGTAGTTTATAATAAGTGAATAAACATTTAAGTATCACGCAGTGGCATAGGACACTGTTGTGATATTTACTTAGCTACTCATTTTAAGTTGATAACACTCACTTAATGGAATAGAGTGGATGGTTGAGGTGATACATAGTGATACATGGCTCTGTACCTATAGTTAGTGAGACTTCGGGTTTATATGTATTGTACTATATGCCACTATTATGATGTACTCCTATTATGCTTGTTGGAGAGGACCAAATGGCAAGAATCCACCCTAGCGGCTTGATCGTAGGGTCGAACCCCTGATTTGTGACACATTATATTATATAGCTCTGTGCTACCCTTATATGCACATTTGCACATTGTGTCACCTAAACCAGTAGTCTGTTATGTATGGGGGCAATTTAAGTGTCATGGCTTATTAGTCCTTACATTGATAAGCACACCGATGGATAAATATGATGATGACTGTGGAGATAACTAAGACTATAGAGACTCCATGTATGTGGCGCTTCTATGTGTGCTACCAGTCTCTATTTTGGTACTAACAAAGTAGTAGATTGGGATATATGATTTATACACCTCACTGCAGCATTGATATGGGCTAGGTGCCACATATTATTATTAATATTATTATCATACACACACACACACACACACACATATATATATATAACTATACTTGGGACTTTATATCCGTCATATGGTCATTTCCTATCATGATACTTTCAAATAATTTATATATGAGAAGATGAGACTATACCTGTTACCCAGCACTTTGGCCCGGCTATATAGTAATAGTCACGGAACCATTGGTTGAACCTAGATGGGACTCAAGATGAGAGAGGACTGGAAGAATGAGAGGCCAGTGTAACTTAAGTTTGGGCCGGCCTATACATATGGATCGGTGTATTTGGCACTGGCTCGACCAAAGTGGATCAGTGTTTGAATATAACCAGGATGGCTAGGCCAGAATGGGTCGGTGTTGGAGTATAGCTAAGGTGGGCAAGTCAAAGTCGTTCGGTCAAGTTGGACGGGCCACTCATCACTCGGTCATGGATAGAAGGCCAAGGTGGACCAATCGCTCGTTGCTGGGTCACGGAGAGAAGGTTAAGGTGGACCGGCCACTCATCGCTCGGTCATAGAGGAAAGACTAAGGTGAATTGGCTATTCATCATTCTGCCCAGGAAGTTAGCAGATTACTAATAGGGCAGTTTGGTCATCCTTTCTTTACTTCGGGTTGCATCACTACCTGCTCCGAGTTGTGGGAGACTTCGATTCGAGTCATGCACGAGGAACTCACAGTTTGGATAGAGTGGCTCGGGGATTACTAGTTCGGTCATAGGGGTTCGGTACACATGGGTCGGTGAACAAAAATTGCCTACTGTGGGCCAAGGTATCTTTGTCATGGGCCTGCATAGGGATTAGCCTGTCTTCATCTGTAGATAGAGGGTCGGGGGTACAGTTGAAGGGACTTTTCTGGAAACTCCAGAGAGACTCTGACATTTTCTATACAGACTTTCTTTCTACTCAAACTTGTATTTAAGTGATTTTCTTACGGATTGTATCTGTATTCAAGTGATTGAAAAAGTAATAAAGATTCTACTCAAAGTGGACGTAGGCAATTACGCCGAACCACTATAAACCTGATGTTCTCATTTCTATTGTTCCTTTGTATTCATTTACATTACTTTTATGTTTTGATTTACTCTCTTCATTATTCTCTCTACATAACTCTACTCAAGGGTGTTAGTGACCAATTTTGGTGCTAACATTTCGATGCTTTCACTGAGAAACTAGCATTCTTAGGCTGTTAGGATGTACTTTGTTGCTACTGGATTGAAAAAATCCCCCGAAGGAGATCCAAGTTTACTCTTAAAAGTTCAGAGTTCAGACGAAAAGTTCTAAATGGGAAAACTATGTACCAGATCATCCTCCCACAATGCGAATGTCAAAGATACCGCCAGCGTCAAGCAAGTGGACCCAGCAATCAATAAGCTAATCTAGGTGCAGGAACCGCCACCATCCAAAACCAATCAAAATTTATCACCAGGGCAGAGTTCAATGAGCCGATAAGAAAACTCGTGGAAAGCAGGAAACAATTTAGTGAGCAAATTCAGGCTAACGGCAATTTCATGGCCCAGATTGCTCAAATAAAACATTAGAATGTAGGAGGAAGCCCTACTTCCTACTCATCATCTGACAGCTCTGCTTCCTCTGATGAGCATTACAGGTGTAGACATCGTAGGGTTGAAACAACGCAAACAGGTGTGGCAGAACAGTCCAACGGAAATGGTTTGACTTCCCTACCCAAAATTGTGGCCTCTCATCTGCATCTGGGAAATCGCACTCAAGCTGGAGTGGGAAACTTGAGATCTGGAACACAGGTGGAGGCTGGCCACCACCACGTCAGGTCCGTAGCGAAGCGGGTCCCCAGAACGTGCATTTGGGAGATTACTTACCAAGGAGGAACCTGCCGGAATGGTCACATGGGACAAAGTCCAACTTGCCACCTCCCATCCAGACCTTGGATTTCTCAGCTATGGCCAGACAGATGATAAGAGAAAATTAGGGCATATCCAATGATGATTGGGACATATTTAGGAGTCATACCCTGTTCACAGATTCTATCCTACAGACTGAATACTCCCAAAAGTTTAGTATGCCAACTATTCCAGCATATGAAGAGAAGACTGATCCCCGATAGCATGTAATGAGATACGAGTGGATGATGGACTCGGTAAGGGCAAACGATGCGACTAAATGTAGATGTTTCCTAATAATCTTATCCAGAATCGCTACCATGTGTTCACTATACTTCCTCTGCGATCGATCTCTAGGTTTGATGAGTTAGCAACGAAATTTGTGGAGCAGTTTAAGATCCATACCACTCACCCAAAGGACGTGATGTCTTTGTTTAGTGTAATCCAGGCTCCAAAGGAGTCATTAAAGGAGTATTTGCAAAGATTTCACCTTGCTGCCATTGAAGTTAGCAATCCAAATGACCTTGCTATCCTTATACCCATGATGCGAGGGGTATATTCGGATTCAGAGTTTGGCGATTGACTGGTAGGAAATCCTCCAACTACCCTGGAACGTTTTTATTCAAAGGTGCACTAATTCATGAGAAGAGAAGAGGCTAGATGGACCAAGCGAAGAAGTGCGCTTGGGCACAGAAATGAGGTGGTGCAAAGTAACATTGTGGTAAAGCAGTCTGGCGATAACTCTGGTAAGGTCTAAGCCAGTGTTCAAAATAAGCCGAGGCGGTCTAAAGGATCTGGCGGAAAAAATCTCGGAAGAAAAAGGAAAGCAGGAATGTGGAAACCAAGGATCCCAACCTACAATGAATACACTCCTTTGAGCACATCTCTAGAGAATATTTATTTATCAACTTGTAATGCATTCCAATACCGAAATCCATGCCCAAAGGAATCCACTGAGAAACAAAAGCAGACTGGAAAGTACTGTCGCTTCCATGAGACTTATGGGCATAATACCGAAGAATGTAGACACATCTGTTATGCTATAGAAAAGTTTATTCGACAAAAGAAGTTACCGCACTTTGTAAAGAATCCATAGGAAGGCGGACAGGGGACCTCCGATGCTAATCGCAGGCAGGCTCTACATCGACCCGAGGAACCCGCTCAGACTGGAGGCAAATTGGTTATAAACATGATAGTCGGTGGGCCTCACCTGGCAGACAAGAGTTGGCAAGAAATAGAACGATATGCTAGTTCTTTAAAGCATGCGGATTTCGAATGCTACTCGAAAACAGAAGATGGGACCCTGGCGAAACAACAGCAGGTGATGACAGATAATATTATATTCATGAGTAGGGACGCCGACCAGGTGGAAGCACCTACCATTGACCCGATGGTCATCTCAGCCACGATTGGGTCGGCACTTGTGAGAAGGATGATGAATGATTGTAGGAGTTTTATGATTATTATCTTGAAAAAGGCGTATGACCAAATGAAGATGGAGGCGAAGGATCTGAAACCATCTAAAGCCTGCATTCATGGCTTTAATGTTTCGGCAGCTAATGCATAGAATTTCCAGTTGAGTTAGGAGAAGGTGAACACAGGAGGGGACGGATCCTACCATTCATTGTTTTGGATGTTGATTCCCCTTATAATGTGTTTATAGGACGACCAGCCCTAGCGGAGTTTAATCCCGTAGTGTTTAACCTTTAAATTTTTGATGGATAAAGGAGTTAGTGTAGTGCATGGCGATCAAGTGACTGGTCGTTAATGTTATGTGGCTGAGCTGGGAGATGCCCAGCGAAGAGAGAAGGGAAAGGTTTTGGACAACTCTATCCGCATCTGTGTTGCTCAAAATTGACAAGTAGTGCCCGAGCCTTGGCTCGGGCAGCAGGTTCGCATCTATAGAGACATAGATCCGAGAGACGATGGTGAAGAACCGAAGGAGTTTAAAGTAGCACCGGTTGAACTAACGATTGATATCTCCATCAACCATGATGACCCATCACGGATGCTTAGGATTGGATAACAACTCACCCCCTCGATGACTAAGGATCTTACTAATTTCCTCCTTATGAACCTGGATGTTTTCGCTTGGACCCACTCTGATATGTGTGGGATTTCTCCCACCATCGCAAGTCATATGTTGAACATTGACCCGAAGTATATGCCAGTGAAACAAAAAAGAAGAGGTATGGACCCAGAGAGATCTACCGCTCTCCGAGAGGAGGTGGACAAACTAAAAGCTAATGGGTTCGTCCGTGGCACCCTCTACCCGAATGGGTATCTAACCTTGTACTAGTGAGAAAAGTGAATGGGAAATGAAGGACTTTGTCGATTATTCAGACCTGAACAAGGCATGCCCTAAGGATAGTTTCCCTTTACCAAGAATTGATCAACTAGTCGACTCAACAGTAGGTCACGAATTATTGTCATTCATGGATGCGTATTCGGGATATAATCAAATACCGAAGCACATTCGAGATCAGGAACATACTAGTTTTGTCATGGATGTTGGATTGTACTGTTATGTAGTGATGCCTTTTGGGTTGGAGAACGCAGGAGCAACTTATTAGCGTTTGGTAAATCAGATGTTTAAAGACCAAGTTAGTGAACTATGGAAGTCTATGTAGGCGACATGCTCGTGAAGTCACGGCAGTCAAACGACCACATTCGAGACTTAGTAGAGATGTTTGATATACTCAGATACTATGAAATGAAAATTAACCCACTAAAATGTTCCTTTGGCATTGCATCGGGAAAGTTTTTGGGTTTTATTGTCAACGCGTGGGGAATCAAAGCTAACTCGGAAAAAATTCAGGCTATTCGTGACATACAAGCGCCCAGAACTATAAAGAAAGTACAAAGCCTAAAAGGAAAAGTCGTCGCATTTAGTCGATTCATATCCAAAGCAACCGACAAGTGTGTTCCTTTCTTCGATGTGATAAGGAAAGGGGAAAGAAATTTTAAATGGATGCCAGACTGTGAAGATACGTTTCGTGCTCTAGTGAGACACCTGGAGAAGCCCATGATTCTGTCAAAACTTGTAGACCATGAGGAGTTATATGTTTATTTGGTCGTGTCTCGGCATGCCATCAGTACATCCTTGGTTCGCAAGGAGGACCAAATTCACAAGCCAGTATATTATGTTAGTAAACGTTTAACAAGGGTAGAGAGAAATTATCCTAAGATTGAGAAGCTAGCCTCACGCAAGCTCTACCCGTATTTTCATGCACCCCCGACTAGTATATACCGATCAACCTCTGCGATAGGTGCTCCAATGACCAGAAACCTCTGGAAGATTACTTGAATGGAACATTGAGCTGAGTCAATTCGATATCACTTACCTACCACAGAGGGCTATCCAGGGGCAAGCGCTAGTAGACTTCATTACAGAGTTCACAATATCAGCCGAACCAAGTAGCGGTGATGTAGTTCCCCCTATTTGATGGAAACTAATACTCCGATGGGGCATGTAATGACCGTTGTTCTAGGGCTGGTGCTATTCTTGTAACCACCGAAAACTGATCAATTTGGCATGCTTTGAAACTCGATTTCCCAGCTATAAATAATGAAGCCGAATATGGAGCATTGGTTGCTGGCTTGAAACTTACCATGAAACTTGAAGTAAAATCGGTTGAAATCTTTTGTGAATCACAATTGGTGGTGTACCAAGTACAAGGAGGCTATCAAGCAAAGGGGCAGAGACTTTCCCCGTACCATGCTCGGGTTTAAGAACTATTGGCAGACCATGAATACTATGATATTTCGCATATCCCGCATGAACAAAATGGGGAAGCTCATTGGCAAAATTCGCAAGTACTGGTGATGCACAACAGATGGGCTTAATTCCCTTTGAAATCTTACATGCCCCGAGTATAAACAGAATGGAAGTGGATTTTGTGGTAGGGATTGAAACTGAAAGGGAGTCGTGGATGACCCCGTTCAAAGAATATTTGTTACGTGGAACTTTGCCTGAGAGAAAGAATGAAAGACGACAAGTCATTTGCAAAGCCTCGCGGTATATAATGCAGGATAAGGTAATGTATCAAAAAGGATTCTCGGTTCACTTACTTTGATGCATCGCCCATGACGA
The DNA here is from genome assembly GCA_030765085.1 of Allium cepa. Classification (NCBI taxonomy): domain Eukaryota; kingdom Viridiplantae; phylum Streptophyta; class Magnoliopsida; order Asparagales; family Amaryllidaceae; genus Allium; species Allium cepa. Next base: position 1,035,537,793 of record CM060937.1, on the reverse strand, counting down.
GATAAGGCGTGTCTTGAAAGAAGTCCATGAAGCAGAATGTAGCGACCATACTGGAGGGTAGACACTAGCGAAAAAGATCCTCCGTTATGGATACTATTGGCCAACCGTGAATCGAGATGCCACTGACTATGTAAGGAGATGCAACAAATGTCAAAAGTATGCAAAAATCCCAAGAGCTCCGCCGACGGAACTCACACAAATGGTTAGTCCCTGTCCATTTGCAATATGGACGATCGACATAATCGGCTCCTTACCAATCTCCAAAGGTGGTGCAAAATATGCAATTGTTGCGGTCGATTATTTCACCAAGTGGGCGAAAGCAGAGCCCTTAGCTACAATCACCACCAAAAAAGGTCATTAACTTCATTGTGAAAAACATCATATGTCGTTTTGGCCTCCTACAAACTATCATTACGAACAACGAAACCCAATTTGAGAGTAGGAAGTTCAAAGAATTCTTCTAAAAGTATTTCATTGAGAAAAGGTTTGCGGTAGTTGCTCATCCTAAAGCCAATGGACAAGTCGAAGCCATAAATAAAATAATCAAGTCCTTATGGAAAAAAGACGTTTGGAGAAGGCTAGAGGCAAGTGGGTGGATGAGCTTCCGATAGCACTCTGGGCCTACAGAGCTGCCCACAAGTCCACGACTGGCCACACTCCATTCACCTTGGCATACGACACTGAAGTTGTTATTCCAGTGGTACTTGATGTTCCCTCTCGTCGGGAGACTCGATCCTAGGACAAATCGGGATCTCTTACTGGAATTGTTGAACTTTGTCGACGAAAAACGTGAAGAAGTTGATTTAAGGGCGGCTACGTATTGGCACTGAGTAGCTCGATATTTATAACGAAAAAGTTCGACCAAGAGTCTTTGATGTGGGTGATCTTGTATTGAAGCGAGTTTTTCCAATCTTTTCACATATGAATCCCACTTGGGAAGGTCCGTACATCATCGAACGGAAGCTTGGAGAAGGAACCTTTAAGCTAGCGATTGTTGATGGCATGACACTCCCCAAAGGATGGAATAGCGAACATTTGCGTCATTATTACACTTGGATCATTTCGTTGATATTTTAGTAACGATTGTTTCAATAAATGTTTCTTTTGCTGTTCTTTGTTTCCTACATGTAATAAGACGGTTCAGTTTCATTATTTTCTACAATCAGTAAAGGCTTGAGTTTGTTTTCCTATGAGCTGTTAGTGTTTTGTATTTTTAATTCCATGGTAAAAAATATAATTGCATTAATCTAACTGGCGTATGAATGCACACACATAAACAATTCAAAAATCTATAGGCCCTCGGAGCATGGACTAGAGTACTCTGAGTCCCCAGAGTGCGTACTAGAGTATGAGCGGTTCAAAAAAAGTATTTAAGTCCCCATAGCGTGGACTAGAGTACTTTGAGTCCCCGGAGTATGGACTAGAGTATAAACAATCCAAAAAATATTTAAGTCCCCAAAGCGCAGACTAGAGTACTCTAAATCTTCAGAATGTGGACTAGAGTACTCTGAGTCCCCGGAGTGCGGACCAGATTATAAACGATTCAAAAAAATCTCTAAGTCCCCGAAGTGCGGAGTAGAGTACTCTGAGTCCATCGAGTGCGGACTAGAGTATAAACGATTCAAAAAAAATCTCTAAGTCCCAGAGCGTGGACTAGAGTACTTTGAGTCCCTGGAATGCGACTAGTGTATAAACGACTCGCAAAATCTCTATGTCCCCGGAGCATGGACTAGAGTACTCCGAGTCCCCGGAGTGCATACTAGAGTATAAATGATTCAAAAAATCTCTTTGTCCCCAGAGCACAGACTAGAGTATTCTGGTCCCCGAGTGCAGACTAGAGTATAAATAAATCAAAAAATCACTAAGTCCCCAGAGCATGGGCTAAAGTACTCTGAGTCCCCAGAGTGTGGACAAGAGAATAAATGATTCTAAAAATCTCTAAGTCCTCGGAGCATGGACTAGAGTACTCTGAGTCCCCAGAGTGCGGACTAGAGTATAAACGATTCAAAAAAGCTCTAAGTCCCCGGCGCATGGATTAGAGTACTCTGAGTCCTCGGAGTGTGGACTAGAGTATAAAAGATTCAAAAAATCCTAAGTCCTCGGAGCACGGACTAGAGTACTCTGAGTCCCTGGAGTGTGGACTAGAGTATAAACGATTCAAAAATCTCTAAATCCCCGTAGCGCGGACTAGAGTACTCTTAGTCCCCGGAGTGCGGACTAGAGTATAAACGACTTGCAAAATCTCTAAGTCCCCGAAGCGCGGACTAAAGTGTAAATAATTCAGGAATCTCCAAGTCATGTGGAAGCGAACTGGCGCTTATGCGATACACAAAACTTTGGATTTCAATAACAGATTGGATGATAAGCTAGACAATGAAAATCAATGAAAAACAAAGAAACAAAATTTTATTTACTATTCGAAGATTAAGTTCCTTTACAACTTCTCCAAAGTTTGGAGCAAAAGTCTATCTACAAGGACTATGAAAAAGAAAAAGAAACTACTACGTTACTTTTGTTTATTCAGGCTAAGCAAGGCGTAACAGGATGATAGCTACATCTTTGACTTTTTCTCCTTCCTTGGTTTTTCTGAAGGCTCCTCAACTGAACGTTTCCTCCTGGAAGGGAAGAGGGACCTCTAGAGATGTGGTTCCACCCAAGAGAATTACCTTCAAAGGCCTATTTAAAGGATCATCAAGTTCCACCACTTGAGGTTCAGCCTTAATTTCGATTTTCTTTTTCTCCTCCTCCACGATTCGCTCCCCCATGCTAATTTTTGAAGTAGGTCTGAAGCCGCCAATGATTTCAACCTCGCCATGTTCGTCTACATGCGAGGGATTTTTGAGTTTGTCCTCATCGAGTGCCCCGATCAATTGGGCATCCAGTCTAGGAGTATCCCCGGTGTGAAGTTCTTCTGCCATTTTATTTTCCTTCTCCATGGTGACATCGCTCTTTGGAGTTAGTTCGAGATCAGAATGGCCTACATGAAGTCCCAAAAGACGAATGTTAGAATACATCAATTACCCGACAAAAGCGACGGTTCTTTAAACTCTAGAAGAAAGATTGCATACCGGCTACCGGTTGACTCTCAGCTGTTTTGGAAGTCTCACCCTCTGGAATAGGGGATAGAACGTGAACATCAAGCTCGGGCTTCTTTGGGTCATAAGCAACATGGTGTTCGGAAGGATCGTGTAACGAGCAACCAGCCGGTTGAGTGGAAGGAGGAAACGGAGACACGGTTTCGGATGGGCCAGCAATGTCATCCTTCTCCTTTTAAGAGGAGGAGTCTCTTTCGAAAAGAGCTTTGGCCATAGATAAGTCAGAAGGCTCGTTTCCTCAGAGCACTTCCTTTATAAGAGCTTCTTCATCGACCTCTTCGATGCCTAGCTCAACTCTATCAATATTTATTAAAGTATCCCATGCTTTGGCCAATGATTCGAGGTAACCCTCACCTAGAAAAGTTAGGTCACGATGCATGAGAACTCGAGCAGTATACACGGCAATGAGTGGATCAAATAAGCACTTAATTTCTTCCCTTCCAGCTTCAGCAGCTGCCTCAAGGAGAGTATCAACCTCTGTGAGCGCCAACTTCTTACTCTCCTCATGAGCTGCCTCCTTTAGCGCTTCGGCCTTAGAAAGTTCCTCATCAAGCTTCGTCTTTAAAAGTAGTGTTGCGACAATTTCGTCGCAATATCATTATGACTCTTCCTGTGCAGTAGTTTTATCTTTTTTCTTTTTAAGGAGCAGCTCCTCTAGCTCTTTAACCCATCGAGCGAGAATATCTTTTTCCTTCTGGATGGAGTCTTTCTCCAAGCCTAGAGCACCACTGTTGGATTGCATCATCATGTTCCTTTTTGTGAGTGGCCTCCAAACGACTAATTATCTTGGCCGTATCCTTGGTGTTTTTCTGTGCGACCTCAAGTTGAGATTTGTACAAGGATACTTCTTTAACTTAGGCTTTAATGATATCTTTGTCATGAATGGCTTCAAGTTTCAAGGTATCGATTTCGTATTGACGTTCCATAAAAACCTCTGAGACTTTCTACGCCAAATGAACGAATGCATTATGTTAGATATAGATGTCATTATTGCAAGCAATAGCGCTTCGTTTGACATGCCCTAGAGTAGGATGAATCGTAGGAAGAAATTTCAATCCGTCGAAGCATATCTTTGGAAATGTGGACTTAAGCTCGGCTAATTTTTCTGCTGTCAATGGATCGTGTGTAGTGACTAGGGGAGTTTGTTTAGCCGGAGTCACGGACTTCTTATGGGGCTCACGAGATTGCTTAGTGCTTGACGAGCCAGAGTGTTGGTCACTACGAGCTTTGAATTGGGATCCCCTTAGAGAAAAAATTTCCCTACTATGCTCTGAGTGTGGGGGAGGATCGTTTGGATATGAGTAATGACTGTAAGTTTTTCTTCTAGAAGATGGGGACTCCTTGTGACAATAGTCTCTATCGTCGCTGTCATCCCTGTCTCATCATCTACCTGATCCTGAATCCCGAATGGAATGATGGAAGATAGAGGACCCGCGAAGGCGGTCGAAGCCATGTGTACGCCCCATATCACCTACATAGAACACCAAGTGAGGAAAGTGAGGACAAGTTAGTGGAAACCATATGATGAATAAAATTGAAGTGTACGGTGAAGTGTAAGTGTTTGTGTGTGTCCTAGTGCTTCCCTCCAACGGACTAGTGTATTTTTCTTTACTTATTGGAATTTTCTCTCCTTGATGATGAGCTTGATTGCCTTCATCACTTTTCGTGGGCTAACTGAGTCCCATATCCCCTGGGATGTTGAAGCCGCAATGTAGAAAGTCATCAGGGACGGTTAGGTCTATAGACCTTTTAATGAACCCTCTAAATTTTGAGGAGGCGACTCTTTCTCAACCAGAGTAATTGTAACTTTAGAAGTTCCGCCTACTGTTTTCTTTTTCAACTTATAGGCTAGGCTCTTTTTCCTCTTTGAAGGGGGAGGCGGTTTGTCGATTCCAGGTACGCCAGTTACTAGTGCAAAGTCAGAACCTACGTTCTCACCGGTCGCTTCTAGCACCTCGGTTTCTTTGATTTCACCTTCCTCGGTTATATTGGAGTCCCCTCCTGCAAGGGGCACCAAAGGTCCGACCTTCTCTTTGCCTTTTTCTGTAGCGGATCCGGTTGTAGTGGCACTAATTGGAAGGCTAGTTTTTCGACCCTCCACCAGTAATCCAAACTTCAAAAGCGATTCATTGGAGATAACGGATTTAATTTCCCAGTCTCTTACGGGAATAGCTCGAATGGCCTCGATGGCCTCACTATACCCAGCGCCTTCAGGTCGTGGGCGGATACCTATAAAAGTCAAAAGAAGTTTAGAAAGGATGCATTCGAGCCTCAAGCAAATATTAGTTTAGGAATGAAACTTACTCCCTTCTAGCCATTTTCTCACAAAATCCAGGGGGCAGCATACATAAAACCACTCTTGCTTATACTGGGAAATTTTAATCCACGCCCTCGTCGGGATTTGACTTTTGGAATGTGGCATGAGAAATATAAAGGATGGACCATCGAACCATCTTTTGAAATGGTAGATATAACAGATAATATCGGGAGTAGGGAGTCTGAATAAGGTGCTCATAAAGAGGACATAGGTGCCATGGATAAACACATGACTATTAGGGTGTAGCTGTGCCGGAGCAATCCCGATACACCGCAACACTTCACGAAGAACTGAATTAAAAGGTGGCACACTTCCAACCCAGCACATAAATTTGTTGCACGTTGTATACCCGACTGAGGGCAGATGAGGTTGATCTTGTCCTGGCGGAACTAAGACGTCGTAGAAAGGAATTCCATGAATTGAGCATAATTGAAGAAGATTGGTTTTGCCAATTTTTGAAGCTTGTGAATCAATAAGATTATTCAGAATAACGGCTCCATCTATAACATTAGGAGCAGGGCCTATAGCTATAGTAAAGGGATCCAGAATACCCTATGTAGAGGTTGTTTGTGGATTAGAAGTTCCTACTACTTCCTGTAGAGAACTTGGCTCAGGCTTATCAGAAACTGCACAGAGCTCGATCTTTTAGACATATTCAATGAGGTTTAGTATGGGTAGATACCTGTTTAAACTATACTTGAAAGACAATCGATATCAAATATAATGACAATAATATATCCCTCCGTGTTGTGTGTGAACTAGTGCGACAACTCCAATATAAGTGCAGAAAAAACTAAAGTTTTAAACACAAGTGTGGTGTGATAGAACTTAAAGTTGTTGTCCTCGGAGACCGTCGTCGTTGACCGTCTCCTGTAGTTTATAATATGGTTGGCGGTAGAAATCTTGGAATCGAACATTGGCATCATAGAATGCGAAGGCTATTATTTGCATTCGATGGGTTAAATTTGCATTCAAGGTTATTAAAGCTGTGGGGTAGTTAGTTCAAATTAGGTCCTCGGGATAATATGTTTTACTACTTTTCATTGTCCATTATGCTATGCTTGGTTGTGAAGGTAAATTGCCTAAATGAATGTTGTGTTTGAGTTAAAATTGCTAGTGCTGACCTACTCGCTCGCTATCTCACCCTAACTACCAACGGGCCTCACTTAAACTCTTACCGACCTAAATCACCTAACTGGATGCCAAGCCACACTTACTACACTGGTTCTCCTCACTCACTCTCTAGTCACTTAACAGCCCACTAGGTTTAAATCGACCACCTTCCTAATTTCCTACCGACCCATGCTCTCCCTCAAGATCGAAGGACACCCTCGCTCGAGATACCGAAACGATTCTTTGGACTTTGACTGAACCACGACATCACACAACAACCGAACCACACTCTCGTTTCACTTAGCGTGACTGACCCTCGTTTCCTCTCGGGTCACTGAACCTTTTTTCTCTTTTGGATTCTCCACCGAGCGACGCCTTCCTTCTTCCTTCTAGTCATGACTTTCGAACTCTGAAAGCTACAACTACTCCTTCTAAGAGGCTATTGCCGCCAATCATTAAGGATGGTTGAAGCCCTAACTTAAAGTCCAGTCCTCCCCATGATTTATCTCTACCTCATGCCTCAGTTACCTGCTACCGATTCCTAAAGCCGGAGAAAAGGGGAAGACACCCACTCGAGCAATGAAACTTTGTACGTAATTCTAAGTTTAAAAGGAGGTTCGTACATATGGAATTAGCAGTGGTTTTGAGATGCTAGGTTAAGGAGTTGATTGAATTCAAGAACAGCTGAAATAGCAAGGGGAGTGGTTCGGGTTACGATCAGAAACGAGTTGTTAAATTTGGGAAGATAAGAAGGATGCAGACTTGTGAAATTAGAGTAAAAAAAACAAGACGAAGAGAAAGGAGCAAAGGATGGGGCTTTTATATGGTAAGAGGAGAAGGTGAATGGGCTATACCATATAGAATCGGGAAATACGTGTTTTTATTAGTTTGGTGAAGCAAGTACTGACCATATGGGTTGGCATTGGTATGCCGACCCACCTTTCTGTCAAAGGAGCCGACCAAGTGGGTCGGTCTCCATGTGCCAACCCAATTTTGTTAAAAAAAAGAATATAAAATAACGTAAAAATATGAATGAATGTTGAATGAATTGGTGAAAATGATAACTAAAGTGTAGAAAGGATATACATGGGCATATAAGCACATCATGGTGATGAAAGACGAGATTGTGTGAAGGGACAGATGCCATCAAGTCGGTTGGAAAATGTTGTTTTCTAGATTCTAGCACGGCTTAACCTTCAAAAGGTCATGTAGCTTTAGCTTTTAGAGAGTTAGAATGAGACTTCGAAGGCATGGATCAAAGCGCATTGACGTGCTTTGGGGGGCAAATGTTACCCGGCACTTTGGCTTGGCTACGTGGTAATAGTCGCAAAACCTATGGTTGAACCTAAACGGGACTATGCTGAGAGAGGACTGGAAGTATAAGAGACCGATGTAACTTAAGTTTGGGCCGACCTATACATGTGGAATGGTATATTTGGCATTGGCTCAACCAAAGTGGATCAATGTTGGAATATAGCCAAGATAGCTCGGCTAGAATGGGTCGGTGTTGGAGTATAGCCAAGGTAGGCAAGTCAAAGTCGTTCGGTCAAGTTGGACCAGCCACTCATCGCTCGGTCATGGAGAGAAGGTCAAAGTGGACCGACCACTCATCGCTCGGTCATGGAGATAAGGTCAAGGTGGACTGACTATTCATCACTCGGTCATGGAGGGAAGACTAAGATGGATTGTCCATTCATCTTTCGGCCCAGGAAGTTAATAGATTACCAACAGGGCAATTTGGTTAACCTTTCTTTACTTCGGTTTACATCAGTACCTGCTCCAAGTTGTAGGATACTTCACTTCAAGTCATGCAAGAGGAACTCACGGTTTGTCCAGAGTGGCTTGGGGTTTACTGGTTCGATCATAGGGGTTCGGTGCACATGGGTCGGTGAACATGAATTGCCTACTGTGGGCCGAGGTATCTTTGTCATGGGCCTGCATAGGGACTAGCCTGTCTTTGTCTATAAATAGATGGTCGGGGGTATAGTTAAAGGGACTTTTCCGGAAATTCCAGTGAGACTCTGCCATTTTCTATACAGACTTTCTTTCTACTTAAGGTTGTATTTAAGTGATTTGCTTACGGATTGTATTTGTATTCGACTGATTGAAAAAGTAATAAAGACTCTACTCAAAGTGGATGTAGGTAATTAGGCCAAACCACTATAAACCTGGTGTTCTCATTTCTGTTGTTCCTTTTGTATTCATTTACATTACTTTTCTAGTTTAATTTACTCTCTTCATTATTCTCTCTACATAACTCTACTCAAGGGTGTTAGTGATCAATTATGGTGCTAACAATACCCAAGATATTTGAACAATGTATAGCAAATTCTCGATGTATGTATAGGCAACCTATCTATCCTACTTGATATTGATAATGATGTTTTATTTACCGAGACTGAGAGATATATTTGGGCAGTGTTTCATGCCAGCTTGATTATACTTGGTGATATCTCCTCTAGTGATATTTTTGGATGTGAAGATGTATTCTAGATACGCGTGATTCACCCATTTATGTCGATACTGTGATTTATGATTTGATATATTTCTATGTGGATGATGACTTCTTTTGATATGAGAGTTGATTGTTTTTGATGGATTTGAAATATTTGGGTAATATGATGCCTTGATGAATATTTATAGCATTACATACATTTTAGTCATATATTACTGTATTTATATACATCCTTTGACATGTTATTTTAAGATCTGATTATTGATGTTAATGTCATTATATTATTATTCCATGTTTATAGTGTTTTACCATCCTTATATACCTTTGATTAGACATAGTATGACCCATGTGTTAGTTTATAATACTCGGGTCAGTCCGAGGCATTTCAGGTATGGGGATGACATGACCAACATATTTTTTGTAACCTCACATTTTTAGATAATTAAATGACCAAAATAATTATTAAACAGTGAAAATGAGCATTTTTGGAATTGTCGGAATTTAGTTACGGGAGATGCACCATTGGGTCTGTAGTAATTTTCGTATCAATTTCCATATAAACTTGATGAAATCCGATCTAATATGAAGAAGTTATGAGAGTAACAAGATATCAGAATAATATATATATATATATATATAAACAAAAAAAGACCCTACGGGTCGACCCTTTCCAGGGTTGGATCGACCTATAGGTCGACCCGCAAAACCGCCAGGTCGACCGGCATTTCCCTCATGGACGTAAAAACGTCCAGAAGTGAGCCGATGGATCCAAAGTTGATTTTCGTGCGATCTAAGGCATTGTTTTTTAGACCAACGATTCACAGCAAGCCTGTGACGTGGTTGGACCAAATTCAATCCTAAAATTTGACGGCCTAAGACCTCCAAGATTCACTATAAATAGAACCATAGGCCTAACTATTTTCTCACAATCAGTTTTTTCTCCTAATTGGGTTCATTGCCTAAGGCTGAACCCTAAATAGAAAAAATTTATATGGAGGAAATCTTTTTAATAAAAATATTTTACACCCTTTAAGTGGATCCAGGAAGGCCAGGATCGTAGGTGAGTGTTTTGTAATTATTTTAGATTTGTAAGCAATTTAAAATAATAGGATACTCAATAGTTGCATTTTTTCTACAATTTTGAGACAGTTTTTATGTAAGTTTATTTACAGTCGGTTTTTAAGTAAAATTTAGAAGTTCTTTTCAGTCTATTTTTATTCAGTGATTTTATTCAGTTATTTGTACTTATTTACAGTTTTTTTTAGAGTTTTTTACATTTGTTTTAAGTTGGAATTTAACCGGTAAATGTTAGTTTCTTTTTATAGAGGTTTAATCCTTTTTGACGCGAATAAAATATTAAAAAGAGAAGAATTTGCAAATATGGATTAAAATAGAAAAACACTAAATTTACAGAAATCATATGTAAAATGAGAAAAACCGAAATAAAATGGAGATGGACTGAAATAGGCAAATTTTAAGATATTTACAAGCATGATTATAACACGTGGTTATAATTAAAAAAGATGAAATTGAAGAGTAATAGTTGTAAGAACCATTACAACACGTAGGTTATAATAAGAAAGAAAGAAATAATAGAAGGGGCTTATTTTAAACACTTAGATCTTGGAGCAAGTTAATAAGCAAATATAGCGGTAGTGGCCCATACTGGCAGCATTCCCTTTCAGGTCTAGGACTAATGGTCTCACACTTGGGTGAGGCTGGGCACACTTATGCTGATTAAGGTAAATAAGTGGCTAATAGATTGAGGCATAAATTTGGGGATTTGGAAAGGGACGCAAAGTTAGAAGATTTGTTTGTTAGGATCAGTACCGACAGCATTTCCTTTCAGGTCGAGGACAGATGGTCTCACATGTGGGTGAGGCTAGGCACGCTTATGCTGATTAAGGTAAATAAAGGGTTAAATAGGGGGTGATAGTCAGTTTGTTCCGGCGATGACCGAACATGCGACATGGATTAGGGTAAATAACTCGCTACAGCGTCCTAAGCGCTAAGAGGTGTCTTTTGCTGTAGGACCAACAGGATTGGTTCGCAGTGCACAACAGAGATAGGAAAGGTCGACCAATGGGTAGAATTAGGATTTTGGCAAAATCAAGTTAGCAGTTGAGATGGGATTAGGGTTTCATCCTAATCACAACAGTTTAAGACAAGTGCAAACATCAAAGCAAACAGTTAAACAGAATCAGAAATAGTATTATATACGAGTTTTATCTCTTTTGTATCTTCCTTTCATGCTAGAACTATCACTTAGTCTATTATCTTTAACTTTCTTAGAAATAAAATTAATTACTTCCACCCATGAGACTTATTTTCAAACCCACTCCTCTACCTTTTCTTTTCCCCCAATAGGCCTGCAGAGTTAAGGATAGTTTATTCAAGTTGCTTGGAGATTCATTTTTAGAGTTCTCTTATTTCAGATGTATTCTTCTGCTTTTCATTTTTTCATTTGGCTTATGATGGTTGGCACTTGTGAGAGGGATTATTATTGTTATTTGTACTCTGATTATCTGAGACTGAGATGTATTTTCATAAGACATGAGAGATTTTGAGTTTTTGAGACATGTTATGTTTTTGTGATTTATTTTGAGATGGAGTTTAATTTTGATAATAAGTTATTATTTAAATGTTTTCCACTGCTTTTACTTATTTGTCTTGTGAATTAATCTTAGTCTCTATGATGCTTTAGCTATACCTATAACACACCACATCCTTTGGTGTGCCCTTTTGAGAATACTAGGGGCGTGGAGTGTTTCATTTGGTATCAGAGCCTAAGGTTACAGGATTCTTAAAAACTTATTCTAAAAGTAAAGTATTTTTCAAAGGTAACATATCTTCAAACTAAAAGTATTTTCAAGAAGAAACTCTTATTATAGAAATAGTTTTCAAGTATAGGAGAGTTTTTATAAAAATCTCATCAATGTCCAGTTCAACCTTCTTTCGATTCTTTCGAGTCTAAATTTTCTTTTCTTTGCATGGAATAGAAGATGGCCCCAATCTTCCAGAGGGTGTCCAAGTGCCTGGTTGGTTCCCTAGATACCTCCAAACTATGTCACTAGAGGTGCAAGGGCAAGCGCCTAATGCACCACCAGTGGGTGGAGGTCCCGTTAGTCTACCTGCAATAGCCAATTTTTCTAAGTTGTGCAAGGACTTTGCTAATCTAGAAGGCAAGATGTTTACTAGCATGGAGGATTTTGTAGTGGCACGAACTTGGTTAAGAAATACAAAGCAAATACTTAGGTTAGGATTGGAGGGCCGACAGAGAGTTCAGCTTGCATCTTGGCAGTTGAGGGGAGAGGCTTATTACTGGTGGGGGATTATAGAGATGGAGGGTTGAGACATTGGTTGGGTTGGGCATTACTCAAAGGACTGTAAGAAGAAACGATGAAAGGGAGGTGTTATAGTTGTGGGCAGCCTGGACACCTTAGTAGAGCTTGTCCTCAGAGGAAAGGGCGTATAGCAGGTGCACCTATGGTGCAAATACAGGCTTTGGATGCAGCACATTTTAGTAGTGGACCAGACCGAGGTAGGAAAGTCTCTGTAGAAGGTTTGATATCTATTTCAGATTTTCCTATTCGGACTCTTTTTGACTCCGAAGCATCGCATTCTTTCATTTCTACTTTCTTGGTTGACCATTTGCACTTAGATATTTCTCTAATCGTAAACCCTATAGTTGTTTCAAACCCCATTGGAGGATCGGCACATTAATCCATGATTTATAGGGGTTTTAAAATTTTTATACTAGGCATTGAGTTTGTTGAGACGCCTATGTACTAGGATTTTCGAGTTATGGGATGATTTAGGGAATGGACTGGTTATCCACTTATGGTGCGATATTGAAAACGAGAGGAGAGTCGTAAGGCTAGGGACATGTAGGGGACGGATTCTTGAGCATTCTTATGACTCGCAGGGGTCAGTCATGTTAAGCTTCCTTTATTTCCTTGATTCATCACTAAGAGAGTTAGATTCAGTTCCAGTTGTTAGAGATTTCCCAGACATTTTTGAGGAGGTTAGGGGGTACCCCCTAAGAGAGAATGATTTTAGGATCTATTTGAATGACAATGCTAAGCTAGTGGTATTACCCATGAGACATATGGCTCCTAGGGAGTGGAAGGAGTTAAGTAAGCAGATTGGTGAGCTATTAAATAAACGCTTCATCGGACGGAGCATATCTGAGTAGGGTGCGCCGGTCATCTTCGCGACAAAGGCGGATGGTTCCCTTCGACTTTATGTAGATTATAGAGAGTTGAATAAGTTCACGAAGAAGAACCGTTACCTACTTCCTAGGATATACGATCTTTTCAATCAGTTGGTTGGCTGATCAGTATTTTCTCAGCTTGACTTAGTCAAAGGATTTCATCAGCTTAGGGTCACTGATGATAGCATTGATAAGACAACATATAGGACACCCGGTGGATTCTTTGAGTGATTGGTTATGTCGTTTGGGCTGACCAATGTCCCAGCCTATTTTGTAGATCTGATGAGCCGTGTTTTTCGAGATGTCCTAAATAAGTTTGATTTATTATTTGTGGATGTCATTTTGGTGTTTTCCAAGAGTATGGAAGAGCATGCTATTCATCTTGAGGAGGCTCTTTGTACACTTCGTGTTCATTGGTGGAAAGAAAAATTCTCGAAGTGTCACTTTTGGCGTGAGGAGGTGCGTTTCTTGGGTATGTAATCTCAAGGGAGGGTCTATCTGTGGATCTCACTAAGGTAGTAGTGGTATAGGATTGGAAGGCCACCAAGAACGCTATCAAAGTTAGAAGCTTCCTAAGTTTGGCTGGTTATTATAGGAAGTTTATTAGAGGTTTTGCTAAGATTTCAACATCTCTTACTCGCCTCACTAAGAAAAATGCGGCATTCGTATGGCACGTGGATTGTGAAGTTTCCTTCTCGATACTAAAAAGGGCCCTTACTAGTGCACAAGCGTTAGTTTTACTCGACGGAGCTAAGCCTTTTATAGTATACACTAATGCATGTGGGGCTGGCCTTGGGGCAGTATTGATGTAGGAGAGGAGGGTAGTATGCTATGGGAGTAGACAGTTGAGAATCATGAGAAGAACTACACCACATATAATTTGGAGTTGGCTTCTTTTGTTTTCGCGCTCAACTCTTGGGTACATTACTTGCTTGGAGAGCGGTTTGAGCTTTCGCTGACCATAAATCATTGTAGTACATGTTATCAAAAAAGGATTTAAACTTGAGGCGGCGGCATTGGATGGAGTTTCTGGCATCATATGGCTTTGAGATAGCTTACAACCCAGGCAAAGGGTTCATGGTTGCGGATGCGTTAAGTAGGAAGAGAACAAGCCTTAGCCCAATGTTCGTGGAGTGGAAATGCTTGTTTATTTCCACCTTTGATTTTAATCCCTCTACGGACATTACTCCTAGACTATTGGAGCACTTGAGGTTAAGCCTACCCTCATAGATCAGATTGGCTCAAGGAAGCGAGAGGATTCAGAGCTTGTGGATACTCTGGATAGGATTAGAAAAGGAGAGGTATCTAGACATCTCTAACGCTATTCCATCAATAGTGAAGGGTGGCTAAGAAGAGATGTAAGATTTTGTGTCCCCCACACTGGTGATTTGACGAGTGCAGTTCTAGCAGAATCACACCATTCTCGGATGACTATTCATCTGGGTGGTGATAAGATGTATAGGGAGATGAAGAGAGTGTTTTATTGGAGTCGCATAAAGATGGATGTAGCAGAGTTTGTGGCTAAGATTCTTATGTGCCAAAGGGTTAAGGCGGAGCAGCAGAGGTCTCGTGGATTGCTTCAACCATTGGATGTACCCGAATGGAAGTAGGACAGTGTTTCGATGGACTTCATAGATGGTTTACCGCAATCTAGGAAAGGGAATACCAGTATTTGGGTGATTGTAGATCGTTTGACTAAGAGCACCTACTTTATTCCGGTCAAAAGTAAGAGACAACACCTTATTTGGCATCCATATACATTCGTGAGACAGTCCGACTTCATGGAGTTCCCTCTAGCATAGTGAGCAACAGAGACCCTATCTTTAGTAGCGAGTTTTGGAGGAGCTTGCAAGAGGCTTTAGGGACACAGCTTAGATTGAGTACGACCTATCACCCTCAAAACGGATGGCCAAATGAAGAAAAATAATAGAGTTCTTGAATATTTGTTGAGGACGTGCATTTTTTATTTTGGCGGGGGGCTTAGGAGGAGCACCTTCCTTTTGTGGAATTCTCTTATAGATATATTTTTCAGGCTAGCATTGGGATGACTCCTTTTGAAGCCCTTTTGTGGAAGACCTTGCAAGTTGCTTTCATTTTGGTTCGAGTCTACAAAAAGATTGCTACTTGGTCCTAACATGGTTAGAGAGACTTCAAAAAAGATTGATTTAATTAGAAGAAGAATAAAGGTGGCCTAAGATAGATAGAAATCCTATGCAGATAAGCGGAGAAGGGATATTGAGTTCGATGTAGGAGATTTGATTTTCATTAAGGTATCTCTGCTAAGAAAGATAGCGAGGTTTGGATCAAGTGGGAAACTTGCTCCCAGATTCATAAGACCGTTCCCAATTGTGGAAAGGGTAGGGAAGATGGCGTATCGGATAAAGCTACTGGAGCAGCTCGCAGGAGTTCATGATGCTTTTTCATGTTTTGCACTTGAGAATGTGCTTACACGATTCGACAGAGGTAGTGGTACCTATCCAACTTAAGGAAGTTAAAGTGGAGAGAGAAGCATCGGTTCGTCGCATTCCTACCAAGATCGTTGGACACGATATCAAGAAGCTTAGGAATAAGGAAGTCCTTTGGTTATGGTGCAGTTGGGAGATAATATCAAGGACGCTATGTAGGAGGCTGAGGAGAATATACGTATATCTTATCTACATCTCTTCGATGTTACGTCTTGAATTTTCTATTTCCATCTTTAGTTTTAAATTGGTTCTTTCCTTTATTATCCATTAGGAGGGTAGATCTTAAGATTTAACTTATGGATGGTAGGACTGAATGTAAACATGCCACTAGAACATATTAAGTATGTTGTACGCAAGTGGTTGCAAGTGTTTGCTAGTGGATGCTAATGGACGCATATACACACACTATGTACTATTATCTCTTAGAGATCGGCCTAACTAGATCACTTAAGCATATGCATATGGATATGTGTGCACTTGCATTTTTATTTCAATGTTGCTATGAATGGGTGATTATCATATGATTGTTGCATTTAGATAATGATTGTAGCACACATACAGAACTATCAATTGTCATTAGGGAATTTACATTCATTTGGATACATGCCATGGACATGAGCGGATAAAAGGAGATCGAATGAGTCAGTAGACCGTCTAATCTTTTGCATTAGTTAGGGACATTGAAACTACACTATTACGTGTATTATAAATTGCATTAAAAAGCTTAAGGACAATGGATGATGGATGAATACGTGGTTGTAAAATTTGGATGAAAATATTTATTTCGTTCTTCTGTCCTTAGTGATTTCGAGGGCGAAATCCTTTAAGGAAGGGAGAATGTAATACCTCACATTTCTTAATAATTAAATAACAAAAATAATTATTAAATAGTGGCCCGTATTGGCAACATTCCCTTTCAGGTCTAGGACTGATGGTCTCACAGGCGGGTGAGGCTGGGCACGCTTAAGTGGCCAACAGATAGAGGCTCAAATTTGGGAATTTAGGAAAGAGGCGCAAAGTTCGAGGATTTGTTTGTTAGGACCAAAACCTGCAGCATCCCCTTTCAAGTCAAGGATTGATGATCTCACATGTGGGTGAGGTTGGGCATGCTTATGCTGATTAGGGTTAATAAATGGTCAAATAAGGGCGACGGTTAGTTTGTACCGGTGATGACCAGGCGTACAACATCGATTAGGGTAAATAATTCGCTACTGCATCCTAAGTGCTAAAAGGTGTCTTTGTGAGAAATGCGGATTACGGATCTTAAGGCTAGGATTAACACTAGAGGGGGGTGAATAGTATTAATAAAGAATTACTAAATCTTTTTCGATTTATGTTAATTTAGACACCAATGTATACAATATACAGACATAGATATGATCACAGAAACAAACACAGATGCAGAAATAAAATAAAAGCAATAAAGGAAGGAACACACCGGATTTTATACTGGTTCGGAGTTACTCTACATCCAGTCCCGCAACACAAGTACGGATTTCCTTTCAAAAGCAATTGTACAATTACACCCTCGGTT
The DNA here is from genome assembly GCA_030765085.1 of Allium cepa. Taxonomy (NCBI): domain Eukaryota; kingdom Viridiplantae; phylum Streptophyta; class Magnoliopsida; order Asparagales; family Amaryllidaceae; genus Allium; species Allium cepa. The sequence continues at coordinate 1,035,520,601 of CM060937.1, read as the reverse complement.
TCAAGGCTACGAGGTACACCCTCTTGTAGAGAGAGTGATAGAGAATCAAACTAGAAGTAATCGAGTTCGATTCAATGTTGATTTCGGCAGAGTAATGATAAGAATATGTATTAAGAAAAGTGGAAGAAGAAGAGGAGTGAAAAACCAGAAAATCTGATATAAAATTCGTTGAAACTAACTCCTATTTATAGAAGAACAACAGCCATGTCCATTCGTGAAGAATTATGGCGAATAGACACTTCTTTTGAAATTTAAATTTTCAACTCAACTGACACCATGTCGACATGGGGTACATAGGCATGTCGACATCCCAAAGCATTTTTTGATGTTTTGATTTTCTTTGAAAATAACCTTTATCTTATATTAAAACTAATTTAAACTTTATAAATATACTTGAATATAGTTAAAATTCATAAGTAAATATAGAGAATAATATATATAGAATTTAACTCTAATTTTATATTTTAAACCTAAGTATAAATATTTAAAAGTTAAATATATTATATTAAAAGATAGTTTAAAATCAGGAGTAATTTGACTTTGAAATTAAAGATAATTTTGAGGCTAAAATTATTTATAATCAGGATAGAGGGTTTTGAATCTTTTAAAAGGAAAGTTTTGAAAACATTTTGAAAACAGGATATAATTTTGAAAAATCATTTTGAATAAAAAGTTAGCGGATACAAACCAATGTTCCACTAGATTTTTCATGGGTTCCATCCTACTTAGGGTTCTGTGACATCCCAGATTTTTGGCAGTATTATTTTAATTAATATTTAATGTGATTAATTAAAATATAACTTATCTTTTAAAAACAAATATATATAATTGTGAATTGGGAAGAATTATTGAGTTGGAGTTTATAAGAAGAGTTAAAATGGAATAAATCTTATCAATATTGCATCTAAATTTAAAACAAATATATTGTTAAAGATAAATATAAATATATAGACTTAAGAACATTTTGTTATTAACATAAGTAAAATGAAATAATAAATAAGGAAATTGAATATTAGATAGTTAAACTTTGAAAATGAATAATAAAATGAGTGCTGATGCTAACTAAATATTTCAAATTAAGTTATAATCATGTAAAATATGAATTAAACATATAAAATAATTCTAGAAACAAAAATGGAAATAGATATAAGAAGTAAAATAAAATACTAAAAAATGTACTTACTAAATAAATAAAAATAAATCTATATATAGAGAGAGATACAAGACAATAAATATTTAAAGTTGGAAATTAATGTTTAAGTTAGAATAGAAATTAAAATACATAAGATAAGTAGACATATCAGACAATTCTAACAACATGTTAACCAGGACTCCACTTCAATTTCAAAGCAAGGAAAAAGGATTTCAACTATAAGTATGTACACTTGAAAACAAACAAAAGCAATTAATGTTAATATCTCTAGCACACAATACATTCATATCATCCACAAAACAAACAAAACCAATTAATGTTAATATCTCTAGCACACAATACATTCATATCATCCACCAAGACTAAAATAAAATCTTCCTAGTCAAATAAACAAAAGAATAATTTGTACAAAAAGAAAATAAAGCTGTCAGGTAAATAAAATATGTAGCCTGTAGGGTTTTAAAATGGAAAGTTAAGAAACAAACCTGGAAAAGTAAACTATATAAGGTATGTTGCCTGAAAGATTTTGAAATGCAAAGCTAAGAAAAAGTAAAAGAATATCTCTGAGCATTAAAAAACAAGTCAGGCAGAAAGTATATATATACATATAATATATAAATTAAAATCAGGCAAGAATCTTATATGAAAGATTAGATTAGATATGTTGCCTAGTGAAATATCAACATGTACTAATAAGATAAGGTAGCTAAGTAGGAAACATATGGTACATTAACAATTAATGCTTACATTTGCTCAGCACAAACTTATGTCTATTCGAATTGTTCAAAAATCCTTTCAGCCTCCATTTGAAAAATCTTCCTGATAAAACAAAATTTAAACAATGCACCAGGCGTTTGCAAGTCCAGTAAACACCTTCCCCTGTGATCTTTTCCTCCTATATATACATCTCTACTCATTTCTAATTCGATCATCACAATATAGCAAACCTGGTATTTATATCAAAACCTGTTGTCCTTTTCAAAATTTCAATCTGAAATCAACAAAATTCCAAAGTCCTAAAACATTCCAGATTCAAATATCAAAGCTTTCCAGTTTAAAGAAAATCAAGGCAAGACTAAGTTTTCAAGTTTTCTGGAATCAAAACAAAAGCATGCAAATACTCTTTCCAGTTTCAAAGTTGTTCTCTGTTATTTTCAGGTGAGTAACATTTTTAAAAATTGCTTAAGTTTTTAATCTGTTGCATGCTAATATTTGAATGCTTAACATATTTGTGTGAATATTTATATATTTCTTTATCTGGGCATTGGTGAGATGGAATTACTGCATATTGTATTCTCTGTGAGTAAAATCACAATTGTATAGTTTAGGTATATATTTGTTCTGATGCAAGTTTCTCTGGAATTCAGTTTGTGTTGAGTATAATTCTTTTGTATAGCTCTGTGTTATGTGTGAATATAGTGATGAGCATCTCTGTTTTTCTATCTGGCTTTAGTTTCAGGTTTAAAATCCTCATCAAAACTCATTTGCTCTTAATCAAAGCTTGATAAGACTTAAGTTGTGAATATAAAATGTCTGTTATGACATAGATTTAAGTTTAAAAAAATTTATTTAAAAGAAAAACAATTTGTATTGGGTCTGGAATACTAAATAACAGTGAAAAACTTACATAAGTTAAAACTCAATTTTTATAAATCATGGATTCGGGCATATGAATCAAAAACAAAAACAAAAACTTGATTTTTAAAACTAAAATCACTATTTTTAATTAAGCATTGAAGGTGTAGTTTGGGTTTGAACGGGAATGGGAAGTTTGGGTTTTTCTGGTGATCTCGATGTTGAGGGAGGCCGAGGCTTTCTGAGGTGGTAGAGGAGCGATCGGGGGTTGCGAGAAAATGGAGCGGTGGCGAATGGTTGATCGAGGCGGCGACAGAAAGCCTTCAAATTCCGGTGACCTAGTTTTTACTGGGTCGAATGAATCGACCACCACGGTGCGTGCAGATGATCGAGTGCGATGCGACTCGGGGAGGTGGTAGAGGGGTGGTAGTTGAGGATGTGGCCGGAGGCGTTGGCGATCCGGTGGTCAGAGTCGCGAACATGAGGCGTTGCCAGGTTTGATGAGGTGATGGCATTTGTGTTCCAGGTTTCGAGTTCGAACTCGATTTCGAATTCGTGAAGATGGAGTTGCTTAGGTGGTCGAGATTTGGGTTATGGGTGATGGCCGACTTGCTCGTCGATGCAGTATAGATCAGAGACGATCAACGGCGACGTGCACGTGCACGGTGCACCGAGTTGGGTGATCTGGAAAATTGATAGTCTGGGTGGTTTCCAGGTTGTTCTCATGTGATTTTCTTGAAGTTTTACTCGGAGCTTTGTGGGTTGGACTCGAAGCAGGATCAGGGTTGGCTTAGGTATAACTTTGTCTCAGGGTTCTTTAACCTGTTCTGTTTTCTGAGTTTAAAACTAAAATTTAAATTTATAAATCAAGATTTAAATTGAATTTTAAATCAAAGTGCAAGTACCAATTCAAGTTTAGATTGGAACTTAGCCTGGAAACAAATAAAGTTTGAATCTTAGTCTTGAAATAAAAGAAGTTTTTAAATTTAAATTGTTTTAAATAGTCAAATGATAAAATAAATTTGTAAATTGATTTGAATTTTAATGAATTGGGATTTGAATTCTTTTGACTTCCAGTATAAATAATTCTTTAACTTGTGAAATAAATAGGTTTGAAATGTTTTTTAAACCTGTTTACGTTAATTTGTTTCCAAATTTAAAATGAAATTTAAAAGTAAAATTTAAAGTAAATTATTTTTAAGTACCTTGTTAATAAAAATTTGATCATTAATAAGAGAAATGTTTTTATCTTTAAATAAAGGAAGATTTAATGATTTGAAATCATTAAGTTAATTAAAATGAATAATTAACTAATTTAATTAATTAATGGTTTGGATTAATTTAGTAATTAAGAGTTTAATTTAATTAATTAAGATTTAAGCTAATTAATTTAGGATAAAATAATTGGTAATTAAGGATCATAAATTAAATAAGATTTAGTTCAAAATTTATGATTAGTAATTAATTAATAAATTAATTAAGGATTAATTAAGTTACAATTAACACTTAATTAATTAAATAATTAAGGATTTATTTATGGAGAAAATTAATTTGTAATTAATAATGATAAATCTTAGATGATTACTTTAGAAAAGTAATTAAAGAATTGTTAATAATTAATGAAGGTCATTAACAAAGGATTATTAAATAATTAATTAATGTGATTAATTTTTAATAATTAATTAGGTTAATTAATTTAAAGGATAATCACATGTAAATTGTTTAAGTTAATTAATTTAAGTTTAATTAATTTAAATAAACATTTGACGATGAGATAAGCATAATTACTTAGGGAAGTAATAAAGGATAATTACTGGAATGTAATTAGTGAAAGATGATTTGTTAATAAAGTAATTTGGGAAATTACTTTTGTAATTAATCAAGGGATTAATTAATAAAGATAATTAATTATGGAATAATTAGTTTGTTAATGAGTAATTAAGGGTAGTTAATTACTGGATTGATATTAATCAAGGGTGATTAATAATTGTATTTTAAATTTTAGATTAATTACTTAATGTAATTAATTTAAATAAAGTAATTAATTTAAATATAATTAGAAATCATTAATTTATATAATTAATGATGTAATTAAGAATTGTTTAATTTAGGAATAATTAATAATGAAGTGATTAATTAATGTAAATTAAGGATAAATGTAATTAATTAATAAATGAAGTAATAAAATGTTAATTACTGTAAATGATTAAGAACATTTAATGTGTGAAATTAATTAAAGACTAATTACTTATTGTAATTAGAGAATGATTAATCAAAGGTGTTTAATCAAGGTAAATACTTAGAGAATGATAAATGAATTAGGTTATAATTCATTAATGGATATATAAGCGGGACTTATGGAATGATGTTGTTAATTTAATTCACTTTAAATTAATTAGAGGTGTAGTAATTAATTTAATTCACTTTAAATCAATTAGAGATAGAAGTAATTAATTTAATTCATTTTAAATTAATTATAGACGGTGGTTAATAAATCATTGCTTATGGATGATATTGATATTTCTTTGAATGATTATGATCTCAGTAATGAGATGAATAATATCTATATGGTATGGATGCTTAGTTAAGTATGATAATATGGATTATCTATTTTTGATGATTATCTGTTGTGATGAAAATACAGATTATCTGTTTATGATGATGATGTGATTATCTATTGTGATATTGTGAATTATCTATCTGTTTCTATATAGATAATTGAATTGAATTATTTTAAATTTTAAAACAACTTGGCCTTAAAAGATACGTTTTGGATTTCGATGAGACCGGGATCGGGTTTTCATAATTGGACATCCGAAAACCACATCGATCCAAATTAATGTTAGGTCGTAATTCTGAAATGGAGATGAAGATTCAGAATGCAAGGGTTCTTGTCGTTAACTCTGAGGGTGATTCCAAAATGAGTGTAACGAGGTAATGCCTTCGGTTTCGTTCAAACCCGGAACAAACTTGTATGGATCAAATGCTTTCAAAACATCGTCAGGTGGGCGATGAGCATTCTAAGAGATATGTGCTCTAAAGGTAATCGTAGCCTCAAGCCTCATCAATCGGGAATGGCTAAAACAGGGGATGTGCAGCAAGGTTAGGTGGGTCATGCCCAAGCAGGACGAGGTATACCTCTGTCTAGATGTCCCTTTTATTTCGACTTTGTGGGCGGTTGAATAGCTACAACCGCTGGGGTTATCTTGTTCGGAACTGTTCAGTAAGGAATGGGTCCGGCCTTGTGTTGTAGGGGGTCGGGGGTGATCCTCGGTACGTTGATCTAGGCCACGTACTGTAACGGGCGGTACCCCGGTAGCCCTGCCATTGTATGGAATCCAAAATCCAATAAGCGCCATCGAATTTGATTGTATTACCCACTTTTGTGGCTAGTAGCAGGAATTTAATGAATGTAACAATTTCGGCTATTTTCTATTTACTTGAAAACCCTAGACCTATTATAATATCACTGAATTTCCTATCAAATGTTTTGGTTAGCATAAGGTAAAAACTTACCCATGTTTATTTGTGGGAAGTCTTACGTGACACCTTTTGATTTCAAAAGGTTTTCAAAATTAAGCAACTTTAACCTGTTACTCACACCAGACCCATGTCTGACCCGGAGTTTATTTCTGTTTTTCCTAAACTCTCGGGTACTCAAATTTTTACGAGTAGCCAAGGGATTCAGGTTAGCTTTGACGAATTCTAGAGGAGCAATGGAGCAGGAGGCTTTAGCGTTTATAGATATAGTTTTCTGCTGTGTTGGTATCTCTAAGTCGTATTGTTTGAGTTGTATTGAGTTGTATAACTAGACAGGTGTCTATTACTGTCTAGTATGTGATGTATTATCTGTATAACTCTGATTGATGTTGTATATTATGTAAATACTTATGTGATTAATATAATTTATTCGTTCCGCTGTATTGAGATTCTGATGTCGTTTCTTCTTTTTTATCTATCTTTTCTATTTTCTATCCCTTCCTTTCTTCAAGATGAAACAGATTTCTGGTCAGAAACCCGGGTCGTAACAGGTTCCATCCCTTTAACAGACTCGAAGTAGATTCCATTCCACGAATAAATTGGATTTTAAGATGCCAGTGCTTTGTTACGAGTTTTAACAAAATTCCTAATAAAAAATACTTAACCCTGAAATCTTGAACTCTTGATAATCTTGATACTCATGAGTCTTCTATCTTGATATCTTGAATCTCTATACTGTACATTCTTCATTCTTAGTACCTGCATGGTTAAATCCTGCATATACATATATATCTAAACTTATAATGTTAGTATTTATATTTTATAATCTATTCTAAGGTTGTTGTCATCAAAACCATCATCTCACGGACTAACAATCTCCCCCATTTTGATGACGACAACCTTTGTTTATAAAATTTTACTTCTATCCTAATAAATCTCCCTAAAACTAATAACTACCCTATTTTATATTTCTTCCCCTTTGTCATCAACAAAAAAACTCACTCCCCCTCATTCTTCAGTACCTGCATTGATAAACTATACAACGGAATATATAGATTAAGAAATAATTATACTTCTGAACATGATAACTAATCAAAGTCTATATACATTTCAATGTATATATATATATGTTTTATATAACAAATTTCAAACCAATATCAAGAAATCAATCCACACAAAGTATCAATCCAAACCAAATCAATTCAAACAAATCAAACAAAGAAAACAAATAAAAATAAAAGGTTACGTGGAACTTCCACCCATCCTTCTTCTCCAAAGATTGGGTCTGCCTTAATAGCATCCCAATTATCATTGTCATTGGTGAGAGAGACAGGAGGATTTGCTTCGTTATCATCCTTGTGTAGAGAGGAGATCATCCATCGTATCGCATCGAAGTGCCTTTCTTGTTCCTTGATCATCCACATTTGACTCAATTCTAAGTGATGCTGGTTTCGTAGAATAAATGAGAGAATATTCTTGAACGAATTAAGAGTTTTCAAGATTTTCGGATAGATTGTGAATAGGATTAGCCATAGTTGAATTTATGAAAGAAATAAAGGATATAAGAAATGAATTTCAGTGAAGAATTCTGGAAGAAACAGGTATTTATAGGTGTAGAAATTCGTTTGAAATGAATAGGCATTTGGTAGTTATTCAAATATCAAATTCAAAACCAATTGTCATTTCTGACCAGTACATGTCGACATGGTCATATAGGGGATGTCGACAAGGGTCAGTGAAAAATTATGACTAATTTGATTTGTGAATAATTGTGTGTGTGTGTGTGTGTGTGTGTGTATTTATATACTATACTAACATTTATTCTGGAGATAAGATAAGATAAGATAGATAACAGAAAGGAAATTTTATTTCATTGCATACTACAATAATACAACGATTAAGCACACAACAAACTACATGAACATTCGAAATAAAGCAAACTGAAACAAATACAACAAGATATGAAAAGATAAGACTAGTTAGAGGATGATGAAGATGAAGATAGTCCAAGTTTCTTGCTGACTTTGGAAATGAACTTGTTCATCTTGGATGAAATTTTGTCCAACTTCTTACTAACAGATCTTTTAAGAATCCGTTGATTCTCAACAATCATCTTTTGGTTTTTGAAAAGGGTTTTGATGGATGGATTAGGAGGATAGTCAATGCTTTCCAAAGAGGTTTCACCTTCTTCTTCTTCAATTTCCATTTCATCTCCTTCTTCTTCTTCCTCTTCCTCTTCCTCTTCTTCCATTTCCTCATGAGCCAAACGCTCTTCCTTTTCGGCAAGGGTCTCGTAAGGTTGGAAAACAAAAGGAATTTTCATAAGCGAAAAATGGAATGGTTGAAAATTTTTCTAGAAACAAATTCTTCGCCTTTGAAATCCACTCCAAAATAGTTAAAAATCCAAGTGAGATAAATTCCATGGTATATGGTATTCTCACCCATTTCAAGATTTTTAGGACGAAGTTCATCCAAAATAACTTGCGCCCAATTTATGTCATAATTTCTGAAAATAGCAAAAAGAACTTTGCAAACTTTTGAAGTAGGATTGTTAAAATTCCTCGATCTTGGGGTCAAAGTATGTTGCAAAAGAAGATTGACAATTCTTGCCTTTGGTCGAAACTTTCGATTTTTTAATTCAAATTTATCAATCCCTTTGAAAATGTGATGAAATGTCTCACGATCATTTTCATCGATTTTAAATTAGAAAGATCCATTCCCGTACACTTGCAATAGAGAATGGTACCCAAAAGATCACAATTCAAAACAATTCTAGTGCCTTTGACACTACTCCAAATATCATCCTCATTTCCATGATAAAGTCCACGGTTTAAATTAGCATAGAAAATTCTGACAAGATTTTGATAGCAAACAAAATCATTTTGAGAAGCATCAATAAAATTAAGAACTCCATTGTTTGCAAAAGAGAATCAAGTTCACAAGAAGAAATATCTTAAAAAATAGCAAATTTTCCGGGATGGACTTTGGCATTGTTAGCATAATTGATGTATGTTTTTATTGCCTCTGGATCATTGAATAATTACTCTTCGATTTTCTGGAAATTCTCATGGTGGAGGAGTTGCTTGAAGAAGCCATTAAAGTTGAGAGTAGAGAGTTTGAAGTTATGAAGAGAGAGTTTGAATTTGAAAATGAGAGTGAAAAGATATGATAAAAGACAGTGAATAAATAGATTCTCAAATGACATATTCTCTGGTCAAAAATTAGCTTTCCAGAGAATTGAATGAAGTGAAAAGGTGGAGGGAAAATCAAACATTTGAATTCAAATTTTGAAATTCAAATTCAGGTACCCATGTCGACATCATGGTAGGGACCATGTCGACATGTGCCTTTGAATTTTCATGAATTGATTTTTCCTAAGTTCTCTAATATATATAATTATTATTATTATTATTAATGCCTATATATATATATCTGAAAAATTATTAAACTTCAAGTATATTTCAGAAAATATTATTATACTATTAAAAAATAATAAAAATAATAATAAAATAATGAAATAATAATAAAAAATAGAAAATAAATTTTAAAATTCAAACAACACACCAATTCAAAACCAATCAATCAAACAATCAAGCAATCAAGCAACTAATTCTAAGCAAGCAATTTCAACCAATTATATTGTAAACGTGTGCCTTTTTCTGAGTCCATTTCTTTGAATTCGTCTGAGTCATGAACATCTGTGAAACACAAATTCGAATTATCTATTTTCTGATCATCATCACTTGAGGACGATTCCGAGTCATCTAGAGTAGCAGTAAATGCACGCTTCCGTTTCTTTGCTGGATCATTGTTCATAGGAGCATTTTGCCTATCTGGATACGGACAGTCTCTTTTGAAATGGCCTGGTTTATCACAGTTGTAACATTTGTCATTATTTGGCACTACATTCTGATTTCCAGAATTCTTATAGTTGTTTCTCTTGAGATTATTCATTTTTCTGTATTTTAGGAATTTCCTAAAATTTTTGGTCATAAAGGCTATCTCTTCATCATTATCGCTGTTTGAGTCTGATCCATCAGTTAATGCATTGAATGCCATTAATTTCTTTTCAGATGCTTTACTTTATCTTCTCCCGATCATTTGAACTTCATACTACATTAGATTTCCAATTAATTCTTCTATCTTTAAAGTACTGATGTCATTTGCCTCTTCGATCGCAAGTGTCTTTTGATCCCATTCTGGAGTTAGAGAATTTAAAAATTTTCTGACTTGATCTTCAGAAAATTCCTTTCCCAAAAATATTTGAGAATGTACAATATCCTAAAATCTACTATACATATCTGAAATAGACTCATTAGGATTCATTTTAAATAATTGAAACTGATTTGTGAGCATGGAAATTTTGGTCTGTTTAACTTTGCTTGTTCCTTCGTGAGTAACTTGCAAAGTTTTCCAGATTTCATATGCAAACTTACAAACTGACACTCTACTGAATTCATTTCTATCTAGTGAACAAAACAGAATATTCATTACCTTATAATTATTTTGTGCAATAGTCTTTTGCTCAGTAGTCCACTGTGCAAAATTAGTTGTGGGTTCAGAATATTCAGTTTGTGTGATATTGCAAGTGTCTAATCCTATAGATATTAAATATATTTTCATACTACATGCCCAATATGCATAGTTACTACCATTAAAAAGTGGTGGTCTGACAGTAGATTGACCCTCTACAAATGAACTAGTGACAGGGATACTAGTGTTAGTAGCAGTACCAGTGTTGGTAGCCATTTTGAAAATTTTTCAAAAATCAGATTATGAAACTTTGAAAACCTTTCTTTGATACCAATTGTGAAAAATGCGGATTACGGATCTTAAGGCTGGGATTAACACTAAGGGGGGGTGAATAGTGTTAATAAAGAATTACTAAATCTTTTTCGATTTATGTTAATTTAGACACCAATGTAAGCAATATACAGATACAGATATGATCACAGAAACAAACACAGATGTAGAAATAAAATAAAAGCAATAAAGGAAAGAAAACACAGCATTTTATACTGGTTCGAAGTTACCCTACATCCAGTCCAGCAACACAAGTACGAATTTCCTTTCAAAAGCAATTATACAATTACACCCTCGGTTTCAAGGCTACGAGGTACACCCTCCAGAATTTTGATCCTTTGGGTAGAGATACTTGATTTACGGGCCACAAGTTTACCCAATTGATTTACCAAGGCTACAATCACACCTTTTCTTTCTTAATTGATTTTCAAGGCTACAATCAAACCTTTTCTCGCTTAATAGATTAAAAAGAAGTCTATAACTCTGAATAGCACTGAGAATCTTGTAGAGAGAGTGATAGAGAATCAAACTAGAAGTAATCGAGTTCGATTCAATGTTGATTTCGGTAGAGTAATGATAAGAATATGTATTAAGAAAAGTGGAAGAAGAAGAGGAGTGAAAACCAGAAAATCTGATATAAAATTCGTTGAAACTAACCCCCATTTATAGAAGAACAACACCCGTGTCCATTCGTGAAGAGTTATGGCGAATAGACACTTCTTTTGAAATTTAATTTTTCAACTCAACTGACACCATGTCGACATGGGGTACATAGGCATGTCGACATCCCAAAGCATTTTTTGATGTTTTGATTTTCTTTGAAAATAACCTTTATCTTATATTAAAACTAATTTAAACTTTATAAATATACTTGAATATAGTTAAAATTCATAAGTAAATATAGAGAATAATATATATAATTTAACTAATTTTATATTTTAAATCTAAGTATAAATATTTAAAAGTTAAATATATTATATTAAAAGATAGTTTAAAATCAGGAGTAATTTGACTTTGAAATTAAAGATAATTTTGAGGCTAAAATTATTTAAAATCGGGATAGAGGGTTTTGAATCTTTTAAAAGGAAAGTTTTTGAAAACAGGATATAATTTTGAAAAATCATTTTGAATAAAAAGTTAGCGGATACAAAACAATGTTCCACTAGATTTTTCATAGGTTCCATCCTACTTAGGGTTCCATCCCTTTAACAGGCTCGAAGTGGATTCCATTCCATGAATAAATTGGATTTTAAGATGTCAGTGCTTTTCTATGAGTTTTAACAAAATTCCTAATAAAAAATACTTAACCTTGAAATCTTGAACTCTTTATAATCTTGATACTCATGAATCTTCTATCTTGATATCTTGAATCTCTATACTGTATAGTCTTCATTCTTAGTACCTGCATGTTAAATCCTGCATATACATTTATATATAAACTTATAATGTTAGTATTTATATTTATAATCTATTCTAAGGTTGTTGTCATCAAAACCATCATCTCACAGACTAACAGGCTTTTGCTGTGGGACCAACAAGATTGGTTCACAATGGCACAACAGAGAGAGGAAAGGCTGACCAATGGGTAGAATTAGGAATTCAGCCTAATCAAGTTAGCAGTTGAGGTATGATTAGGGTTTTAGCCTAATCACAACAATTTAAGAAATGTGTAAACAGTCAAACAGAATTAGAAATAGTATTTTATGGGAGTTTTATCTCTTTTGTATCTTCCTTTCATGCTAGAACTATTGCTTAGTCTATTATCTTTATCTTGGTTAGAAATGCTGGTAATTACTTTTACTCACCAAACTTATTGTCTGACCCACTCTTCTGTCTTTCCTTTTCCCCCAATAGTTCGGTAGGGTTGAGGATAGTTGATCCAAGTTGCTTGGAGATTCATTTTCGAAGTTTTCTTATTTTAGATATATTCTTCTGCTTTTTATTGTTTTCATTTGGCTTATGATGGATTGGCACTTATGAGAGGGATTATTATTGTTATTTTTACTCTGATTATGTGAGACTGTGATGTATTTTCATATGACATAAGAGATTTTGATTTTTTGAGACGTTATTTTTTATGACTTATTTTGAGATGAAGTTTAATTCTGAATGATAAGTTATTATTTAAATGTTTTGCACTGCTTTTACTTATTTATCTTGTGAATCTTAGTCTCTATGATGCTTTAGTTATACCTATAACGCACCACATCCTTTGGTGTGCCCTTATTGGTAATACTAAGTTATGTGGGGTGTTTCAATTTTAGTGTGCTAAGAGGAGATATATATTAGGATGTTGAATAATATGTCTATGACATGGATTCACCGTGTATATATATAAGATATTGAGTTATATATTATTAGTTTATTACATTATAGTGAGACAGATATCATTGTGATGTTTAGTATTTATATTGTTGGTTATACATTGTTATATGATAATGGGTAATTAGTATATGAAGATAATTAGTGTTATTAAATTTAGTTTAAAAATCGATAACTTATAAAAAGTATAGCTCTCTCATATGAGATCCAATCGAGACGTCGTCTTTTGCTTTATGCTCATAATCGCAATAGCTATGCAATGGAACTAGTTTCGTTGAATTTGCAGCTAATGAAATTTTGGCTAAAATCGAATGTCGTTCGATTTTAATTCGAAACTGGAATGCATGAGAGTCTGCTAGAATTTCATTGAGTTAAAATCATCTTTTTGGATAGTCGATATGATATATAGTAGATAAAATTTATTATTTGTGTTTGGATGAATTCTTGGCTGATTGGGTTAAATATTCTCTATGAAAAGGGATTGACATTTAAATTGAAAATGCAGGAATTTAGTCGAGAATCCATATTTCTCGACATTGTGATTTTTAATTTCCAATTATATTTCTGTTGAATTTATTTAGTTATATACATGCGACATAGATTGTTAAACGTCAAAATTTGATAGTTTGGCCATATTGGTTGTGACACCGACATATGTTTAAAAATTAAACCTTCTTACAGAAATGGTAGTAATAACATTTGGTTAAGTGCTATAGAAACTATTGGCCTCGTTATGGTATTATTCAAAATACTAAATTTTCTTCTTAATTTGGAAATGGTTTTCGATTTGAAAAATGATATTTAAATATGATTTTTTTTGGAATTTCTGTGGTACTTTTAATTTGAATGAGTTTTTGAATTTCTGTAACTTATTACAACTTCTTTTGTTATTCTTTCTAATATATCTATGTAAATGTTTTAAATTTACTTTGGAAAGTATTTATTTTTATAGGAAATGTTATTGTAAAAATGAATGTTTGTTTTAAGAGAAAGTAAGGGTTTATCTTTTGTTCAAAAGAGATTTTGTTTTTTAAAATAAAATAGAAATATTTGAAACAAATATTTATGAATCATCTATACAAAAATGTGGTAAAAGGGATAGATTTATAAATATAACTCTACAAGTGGAAGATAGTTTTAAAAATAGTATTTCATAAATAAAAGAATTGTTTTATAAATAATATCCTATAAAAAGTAAATCAATATCATTTTGATAAATTGGAATAATTAATTCCATTTGTAAATTTATTAGATACATGGAATGATCGTGTTGTGGAAAGAATATAAGTTTATAATTATTTGGAGTTTGGTTTTATACTTGGAGTTTTGCTTTACGAAAGGAGTCTTGCAATTATATTTAGAAATTTATAAAAGGAGTTTATAAATGAATTGGGAGTTTTTATAAAGGGTTGCAAATAAGTTTAGGAATTTATGAAATGAATTTATAAATAATGTTTCTGAAAGAAGTTTTATAAAGGTTTTTAAAAATAGTTAAAGGGATGTTTATGAAGGAGTTTATTATTAAATTTGGAAATTTATAAAAGGAGGCTATATTTACCTTATAGATATTTACAAAGAAATTTATAAATGATATTTTATGAAAGGAGCCGTAAATATAAAGTGTTTTATAAAGAAATTTTATAAAAGGGATTTATAAGAAAAATGAGACTTGATTTCCATAAACGATCATTTCAACTTGCGGTGGTATGGAAAATGTTCTTTTCATACTTAACACTAAAGTCCAAGGTATAGAAACTTGTCTCTCACTTGAAAATTAATAATGTGTATCGAGACAAGGTTAGTTTTTTAATTTGTCTGATTTCATTGTTAATCGAGTGATTGTACTGTTTAAAATCAAGAAGTAGAGGTGAGTATATTTGGTCTAGTTTCTATACGACTTGTTTACTTACACTAAAGGTGTTTGGTGTTTATTTTTGTAAATGCTTAAGTACATTTTTTTTAACCAAATAAGTATGTTTTGGAAGTGAAATCTTTCTAAGGATGTGTGAGTATACTTATACCCTTGAAATAAGTATATAGGTACATTTCCATAAGTATGGGAAATGTAACATTTGTGAATATACTTATATTATTGATATAAGTATATTGTAAAGTTTTCCTAAGTTCTGAAAGTGAAATATTTTATGAATATACTTATACAGTTGAGATAAGCATATCAAATATTTCAAGTATTGAAAAGAGTAGTGGAGACTTGTGAATATATCTTTATAAAAGTATTCTGATACAAGTATTTGCAAACTTGTTTTAATTAATGAAAAGATTTATTAAAGAGGCTTAGTGGTTTCTTTGTGCTTAACCATGCTTGGTTAAATCTCTGGTTGAATTATTTGTTTATTTGATAGTTACATAACCGACTATCAATTGTTGGTCCATTTTTAAAACTATCGTTGTCGGTTCAGAGACACCGGGACTAAATATATTATTAGAAAACCAATTCGAACCTACGTAAGCATTTAGAATTGGGAAATCTTGAAGATAATCAAATATGGAGCTCTTCGAAGTGCAAGGACTACTTGTTACTAGTCTTGAGGATGATCCCAAAATGGATATAGTAGAAGTAGCGCCTTTAGTTTGTTATATCTTAAATAACTTATATGGATGAATGTCAACGTTGCATTGTGCATGGAGGGCAGTGTTAGCATTTTAAGTGGGATTGCTATATAAAAGGTAAAATGTAACCTCTAGCTTATCAATTGGTAATGAGTAAAATAGGGGATATGCAGCAAGGCTATGTGTAGGGTATATCATCACCCTTATACATACATACATACATACATACATACATACATACATACATATATGGATTGGGTTGTATAAGGGAGCTCTCAGAAAAAGGTTGCGAAGAAAATGAGGTGATAACATATTCAATACTATCCAATAAGGGGTAGGCCGGTTCTGTGTAGCTATGGTGCAAGATGTTCTTGTTGACCTCGGTACAGTTTTCTAGTGGCGCATTATGATAGGTGGTACCCCGGTGCCTTGTCATTGTATGGAATCTATTCTCCAATAAGCATCGTTTGGACTTAGTTGTGCCCAACTATGGTAAAACATGAGATTCAAGCATTTTAGCTACATTCAATATTTATTCTAAACCCTAGACATATTATAATATAAATGGATTTCTTATGGAAATGGTTTGGTTATCATAGGTAAAAACCCATACATGTTTATGTGTGGTGTGGTCTTATGAGATACCTTTATTTTAAAAGTTTTATAACATTAAATCCATTTGGAGTGTGTTCCTCACATTGGTTTACCAAACTAATCCGAGTGTTAATTTTCTTATAATGCTTGGGTCAGACCGATTATATTTTCATATTTATCTTTGGATGCTTTGGAGCTTCAGGAGACGAGCCGAAATCCTTCAAGATGTATTTACATATATTTTAATTTTGTTGCATTAGTTTTTTATGTTTGTCAACAATTGTAGGGATAAGTTGTTATAATTGTCCAAACTGACGATAGATTAGTTTACTCTGATTTGATGTTTGTAAATTGCAGTTTTCTTTTGTAAAGATCTGTTGTATATTATATATTACTCATCATGATATGAGATTCTATTCTATCTTTTCTTTCTTTTTTTCTAACAATCTATCTTTCTGGCACTTGGATGCTCGACATGTGAATAGAGTGGATGTATTAGTATTGACTTTTGAGGGTCGAAAAGGTAGGTCGTTACAGTTTTAAAGATAAGAATAAGCGAAATGGTTTTGGGTTGTATTAGTAATGTTTAAGTACATTAGTCTTAAACCTTTTAAGTAGATTTGTCAAAGTACTTAGAGCCTTAAAATAGATATTTTAAAGGAAATTATAAATAAGGAATCTTTTGAAAAAATAGAAAAAGCAAAGGTTTAAAGTAAGAATCTTCTTGATGATTTGTGAACATACTTATACCATTTGAGATAAGTATATGAATATTTTTTAAAGTATTGAAAGAGTACAAATGAATAGTTGGAATTCATAAACCAAGTTTTATTAGATAAAAAAAAATTTAATAATAAAAGAGGCTTTAATTAGTAAAAGATTAACTAAACAAAAAAGGCTTATAAGTCAATTATATGACTTAATCGTGCTTTGTATGACTTGATCGTGCCTTGTGTGTTTACTCCGTTATGGAAAACATTTAGTCGTATACTTAGCACTAAAAGCCGATGAAGTAGGCTTGTCTATCTGTGGGATTTAAGACTGATGTTCGAGTAGGGATATGAGCAATAAAGCTCTAACTTACCTACTTCACTATTAATCGAGGGATAGTGTGAAAGGAAAATATCAAAAAAGTGATAAGTATACGAGAAACTTGGTTTCCATATGTGATCATTCTCATTATTACTAAATGACCAAATTCGTCGATTTACTCTTGAAGAGACCGCGATCAGTAAATGCTTTACTTATCAAAAACCACCTCAAGACTAAGAAACATGTTCTATCTCTTGGAAGTGGATCTGTCTAGAATCCATGTATGGTTTCAAGATATGATCGAGATATGGGAATCTACTTGGTGATTCTTGTTCTTTTTGAGTGACAAAGACTTGTGTGAATGATTCCTAGCGTAACCTCGACATCGAGAATGACTAAAAATAGTGTAGATCTCATAGCCTGGAGTTTAGCTAACCCGTGACAGGATATATCAACTCCATATCTAAAATACTTATTGGTTATTGGCCAGTGGGAATTGCTTATATACGGGAACACGTGTTCCGACGTGGACTAGCTATGTTTACTAAAGGTATATTTTATGTAGAGATATACATCACTCAGAGCTGGCCCTTGTATAGGAGATTGGATATGGCTCCACCGGAGAGATCTGCACGAAAAAATATTTATGCAAATGTTCCTTATCGTTTTTTATTGTACTCCTAATATGTTGTTGAATATAACCAATGTAACCATTCCACCTATGTTATATTATCATATTCTTTACCCTAGATGTTATCTAATATAACACCTTATGTACTTATTAGATAGTGGTTATTTTGAGGGGACAAGCATCATCGCATTCCCTACGGTCTCAAAAGTACTATTATATGCTATAAACATATTTCTTATGTTTCTCATACTAGACTTATGTCTAACGATTAGTTTTCTTTTCCCTAAACTTCTCGCATGGTTTTTCGAGTAGTTTGAGAAAGGCAGGTTTTCATTGATGTTCTTTGGAAATAGAGAAGATGAGTTAGATGTTTCACCTACCCTAGTATTTTTATTTCTGCTGCATTACTATATTGTACATATCAGCATTTGTGAGGATGGGCAGTCATAATTGTCCAGGCTGATGATAGTACTTAGATTTTGTAACTCTGAAATTACTGTGTCGGGGTAACCCTTTGTATTGTTCTTTTGTTACTATATATTATCATTCTACTGTGAGATTCTGATATAGTGTTCCTCTTTCTTATTCTTTTTCTTTTTCTTTCTTGTTCTTTCTATTTTACCCTAACAATTTGTATTTCCGACACTTGGTTGTCCGGCACGTATATATCGTGGATGTATTAGTATCGACACTCGAGGGATGAAAAGGCAGATTGTTATAGTTGGTATCGGAGCTGAAGGTTAAGCGAGAACCTTGGCTTTGGTGGAGTCGTATGACTTATTAAGAGATAAGATAATGGAATACCCAAACATGAGTCGAGTGTATTATACATATAAGACCGTATTTGTATTTGTATTTGTATTTGTTATAAACGTATACCTTAAGGTAATTACAACTGCGAATTAAAAGTCTTATATAAGGTAACTTATTTAGCTATAGATTTTTAAAGTATATTTTAATTAATGTAGGGATTAATGATATTCATTTGTTACCCCTCATTAATTTGTTTTGTCATCCTCAGTCAGTTTATAAGCATTAAATATCATCTGTTGGTTGTTGATTTATGCTCGACCAGTTTATTGGCATTTTTAATGTTTCACTGCATGGGTTGGGTATATAATATTTGTGGATGCATTGAAATGAACACCTTGTGAAATTACTTTCACGGTTTAACTATAAGTCGTTCGGTGGCAATCTTGGGTTAAAAGTTAAATTTAGTAAAATATGTTTGTTTTAATCTGGCAAAGATAAGATATTTTGTAAAATAAACATTTTTGAAAAGATTTTATATAAGCATGGTTTGTAAATACAAGATTTACAAACAAAAGCGATTTAAAATGAAATTTTGAGAAATTAAATCCTGGTGTCTTTGAAAATATTTTTCAAGATTTTGGAGAAAATTAGAGCAGTATTATTCGAAAGTAAGTATTTGGAAAATTGGTTTACGAAATTGAGATCATAGTACTTGGTAATATTTACAAAATACTTGGTATCATTTTAAAATGATTTTGGTTAAGTTCGAAATGCATGATCGAATGTACTGAATTCACTTCTGTCGCATGAAATTAATTCTAATGATGACCTCAACATCATCGGCGTTTGGGTTTTTAATCGGGGAAGGCTACAGAGATGTTTTAGTAAAATGGATTCTAATTTGATTTTGAACACATGATTTGATATACAAAAGATATGTGTAAATAGTATTTCAAAATGATTTGAAATAAAACCCGGAGTTTAGTTCGAAAGTTTTCTTTGGAAAGAAATCTGATATGAACTTTTTGTGTAGAAATGTTTCATATGTATGCCACGTAGGGAGCCCGAGTGGGATTTGCATAACCTAGAATAAATGTTGGAACTTTTCAAGTTTTCTCTTTTGAGTAAAGTATGTTTAATAAATTATTTAAATTTGTTAAGTTATTTCATGGACACATGTGTCATATGCATTAGAACAGTCGGTTTGTGCATCAAGTATGACATTTGGTAGAAAGTTTTCATTTCTTAAACTGAAATAGGAATTTCTGCAATTTTGGACAGATTATAACTTCCACACCATTATAGAACTTGAAATGAAGTGTTTTTAAGAATATAAAGGTGAGTTTATATAACACTTGAACTTAGAAGAAAGTAGAATTTAAATCAGTTTTTAAATTGATTTTTGTATATACTCTTAGGATGTGGTGGAGTATTATACAAGTATGAACCTTGGCAATAACTATTTATAAACTAGAATTTATTTTTTATAAAATGGTTAATAAACGAGATCAGTATTAATAAGACATGTTATTTGCGTAAAAGAAATTTAGTAAAGATATAGGTATAGTTGAGAAAACTATAGGATAAAATACGTAAGTTGTACGTAGATCGTTTTATTCGCATGACAGTTCTTGATCTAATATTCGAGTACATGATTCAGAGGTGAGTTACACCGGTCCAAACAAGGATTTTTCATTGGATTCTTGACAACAAACACTTGACATGGATTCTTGACAAGATCCTCAAGTTTTCTATCATAGTATATGGCTATGTAAGGAGAACAAAGGTTTCTAATTAAGGAATCTAAACCGAGTTCGCGCTAGAGAGCTCAAGTGATCTAAACTAGTCAGAAAATAAAATTTATGTGATCGAGCAAGTGACCGGAATTGATATTGCAAACGAATGATCTATAAGCATCGTATGGGTTTTAGTATACGCATATTAAGTTTTGTTAGCTTATGGAGAGTTTAGGTGATAATTCTTTGACTTGTTATGAGGTAGCAAGAACAGTCTACTATGAAATAACCTGAGGTTATTAAGTGCACGATATGCTTAGCAGGTTGGTTATCATCCTTATGCAATGAGAGGATTTTGAAATTGAGCAAACCATGAGTTTTTTCGATAGTGGTTAAATACTATTTAAGTATTTCTATGTGATCATTTCCTTTTGTTGCTTATATTGGAACTTCGAGGATGAAATATTCTAAGTGGGGGAGAATTTAATGACTCAGAATTTCAAACACTTCATTTTAAATATCAGAACTATTTAAACATTTGAATCTTGAATTTAATGTTATTAGGACTTAATAAGCTTGTTAACCCCCTTTAAATCGTAACTAATGATGGTAAACTTGTTTTGAAAAAATGTTTACAAAAATAATACTTTGAGAAAAATATCGATAATGTGACCGAAAAATATCGATAATGTGACCGAAAATCATTTTATTGATAAACAGATTTTTACTCGTCAGAAGTTGTTCAAACTTTTTTCATACTCTTATTTTCTTAAGAAATAAATAAAATGAAATAATTTTTTTATAATTTACGGAAATAAACTTTTTGATGATGTCATCGAAGATATTTTGAAATGAGCTTTTAAGGGAAGGCTTAACTTTTAAGTAAACATGTAAAGGTGTAAAGTAACATATGAGAGATGTGATGACCGCCCATGACTCCTGCACTAAACAAGGGAATAGTGCGCTGTAAAGTGTGCCAGGCAGCCATGGATGATCATCAAGGTAAGGTAAAAACAATAAAATCTATCGTAATACTCACAGCGCAGGGGTAAAATACAATAGAAAAGTATACATAGTGAAGCTCCATAGAACAGAATCTCATCATATAAACTCATAATAGTTTGGTACAACAATCTGAAAAGTCATTACAGCAAGCCTCACTACATATCACTCAGAGAATCATACAAGCAGCGGGACATCCAGTACATATAGTAAGAAAAACAATATGCAAAAGCCTCTAGCTCGTCTTCATCATCAACAACTTTGGTCACTAAGAACAGCACCTGTCACCTGCTACCTAGTCTGCCCATCCCAAAACGGATGAACAGCCCAAGGTAATAAGAGTTGAACATAAAACCTTGAGTCAGACAAAAGTCCTAGTGAGCGGTAAATCAACTATCAAACATACCAAAAGAGCATAAAGGGTAAAAAAGAATAGGAACCCAACCATCGCACTACACCTCTTTCTACAGTGATAGCCCCCAGACACACTAAGCAGAAACATAGCAAAGCAGACAATTAAAGTAAAGCAATTATTACTCGAGTCAAGGTCGATGTTTTCCAAGTACAAACCCCCAAGGCCTAAACCAAGATCTAAGCACCCACAAAACATCGCTTTTGAGACCGAGTGACGATACAACCAAACATCCAAACATCCATGACTCTGGCTATCACTGTTATCATTGCCTCGATATCACCGTTAATTGAATGACCGGCTCATTATTTCATCCGTCCGTCAAGGGCTAATGGTAACCTCGGTTCTAGACATAACTCCGTACGTCATCGTGACCCGTGCCTAGGACTATCGAATCTGCCCAGAGTATTAGACCATTAACTATTAGTCTTGGGACTATCGAATCTGCCCAGCGTACTCTTGCTTTGAGCATGCTAGAACCTTCAACAACGATGAGATCTCAGCCTTCTAGTCATCCTCCTCGACGACTATTTCCATACTAGCTCAAGCGCCTCTCAAGCCAACCATTATCCACAAACTCGAACCATATCACCGAGTTATCAACATGCTTGGGATGATCCCGTATGGATTAAACCAAGGCTATCTCATATCATGCTTTGCTTCATCGCATCGTAGCAAAGTCCCATCTCAACATCATGCTTTGCATCATCGCATGATAGCAAAGTCCCATCTCAACATCATCATCAAATCTATCCATATGAGCTTTATCATCCGCTTCATATGCCACGAGCAGCTTTCCTTAATCAAGAGCCTTTCCACTTAGCTTTTGAATCATCTTCGACCAACTTGTCCAAATTCAATCACTAATCAACTAATCAATCATTAATCCAAGTAATCAATCATTCAAACAAGATCTAAATAAACAGTTAGAACAATAATGGCAATTTTGTAAATAAAGAGTCCAAATCTAACAAACATGACTTCTAAGTAATATCTTGATGAATGAACTAGCATAGGTTAACATGTAGTAAAGTGGATATCAAAACTTTATGAACGATGGATCTACATGCAGACTTAAGAAAAATGCATGAAATTACCATCTTTAACACACAAACAAGCCACCGATCCAATATACTCCTTTGGGTCCGTGTGAGAGATAACCACCACTCACCGAATCACCTAAACGCTTCAAAAGCAACTAACTTCATATCAGGACAGCAAAGGATCTAGCTTGATCGGACAAGATTTCCCTTCAAACGATGAAATCTCTCTTCGATGGATGGAGATCTTCAATCTAAGCTCTTGGATCTTCGACTTGATCTTCAATCTTGGATGGAAGGAAGCACTAGATTAAAGTGGAGAAAAGAAGTGAAGAAGTGTTGTAGTCGAGCTCTAAAAATAGCAGCACTTCGTCGCTTTAAAATCCGGATCCCAAAAAGTGAGATAAGCACTTCTATTTATAGGCCAAGCCTATGAGTCGTTCGCCCCCCTTAAGTCGGTCACGACTTAACAAGGCCCCACGGCTTACGACTCATCAACCCCACGGCCTACCGACTCAAGCCTCTACGCGACCTAATTTAGACACGACCTAACGACTCAAGCCATCATGCGACTCACGACTTAACAACATTGCCGACCCAACGACCTACGACCTAACCATGAAGCCGACCCAAATACTCAACGCATACGCGACCTAACATGCAAGCCGCGTTGCTTCCTAAGTTGTCTGGATGACTTAACAACCTACCGACTCACGACTCAACGACCTAGCGACTTACGACCTAACTACACACACGGCTTAGCAACCCAACGACCTAACACCCTTGCCTTCATGCGACCTACGACCTAAGCCTTATCTCGTCCACGACCTAACTACAAACACAGGGTCTCACGACCTAAACTTCAATGACCTAAGCCATCTTCCTTAAACTGTCCAACCAACCTATCTCCCTCTTAGGTCGTTAACCCGCTTAAGCCGTTAACTCCTAAGCCGCTAACTACCTTAAGCCGCTACTATCCTTAAGCCGTCCCAATCCTTAAGTCGCTATCCCTTAAACCGTTATCCCTTAAGTCGTTAAAATCCCTTAAGTCGCTTACTTCTATATGTCGGTCATTTCTATAGGTTGGTCCAACTCCTAAGTCGCTCCACTCCTAAGTCGCTCCACCGACTTATGCTACGAAACGACCTAACCTTGGATGAATCATCTCTGGACGACTTAAGCTCCAAACGACTTAAATTCTAAACGACTTAACAACACTAACGACCTAATAACAACAATTCTACGATCCTTCGATCCGTAAAAATACGGGTCGTTACATTCTCTCCCCCTTAGGAATTTCGCCCCCGAAATTCCAAACAAACAAGAGCAACCAAAACCATTCTGCATGCCTACCATCCATAGCAATCAACAAACCATGCATCCAATTACTAACCTAGCATGCAGAATTCTAAAACTAGAACAAGTTACAACTTCATGAGATGTCACGACACCTTAGGGCCATACCTCGAAGAGTTCCGGATGAGCTGCCTTCATCCTCTCTTCCTCCTCCCATGTACAGTCGTTAACATCATCACTCCATTGTACCTTGAGCAACCTGACTACCTTCCTCCTAAGCTGTTTCGTGTCAGTTTCCACAACACGAAGCGGTTTACGAGGTCTTCTAACAACTGGATCAACTTCTAAATCTTCGTAGCTATCAGCAGAAACCACTGTATTCGAGTCGTGCACATACTTCCGTAGATACGATACATGAAAAACATTATGCACACTCGCCATCTTTTCCGGTAATTCCAATTTATACGCGAGCTTTCCAATTCGCTCGATGATCGGGAATGGTCCAACAAATCTCGGAGTCAATTTTCCTTTCTTCCCGAATCGAATAACATTCTCCAGTAGAGAAATCTTCACAAAAACCATATCACCTACGTCGAATTCCAAATCCTTACGAAGCTTATCAGCATAGCTTTTCTGACGGTCTTGGGCTACCTTCATTCGTCGCCAAATGATCTCTATACAATCAGAAGTCTGTCGAATCATTTCTTGCCCAAGTATCAAATTTTCTCCTGTTTCCAACCAACATGTCGGAGAGTTACATGGTCTTCCATACAATGCTTCATACGGTGCCATACCAATGCTTGACTGGTAACTGTTATTATACGAAAATTCCACCAAATGAAGATGATCTTCCCACGATCCTCCGAAATCCAAAACACATGCTCTTAGGAGATCTTTCAAAACTCGGTTGACTCTCTCGGTCTGACCATCTGTTTGAGGGTGATAAGCTGTACTCAAACACAACTCGGTTCCCAAAACTTCCTGGAAGCTCTTCCAAAATCTACTAGTGAACAATGGGTCTCAATCGCTCACTATACTTTTCGGAACACCATGGAATCGAACTATCCACTTAACATATAACTCAGCCAATTTCGATGCAGTCCTAGTTGATCGAACAGGAATGAATCTTGCACTCTTAGTCAAATGATCTACAATGACCCAAATCCCTTCATTTCCTTCCCTTGTTCTAGGTAGACCATCGATAAAATCCATCGATATTTGCTCCCACTTCCATGTAGGAACTTCTAATGGCTGAAGCAATCCACTTGGCTTCTTCTGTTCGGCTTTTACCAACTGGTAGTTCATACATTTGGAAATAAAATTTCCAACATCCTTCTTCATACCTTCCCAGTAATAGGTTCTCTTCATATCCCGGTACATCTTATTTCCACCTGGATGAATTGTTAGCTTCGAGTGATGACTCTCCTTCAGAACTTCATTCCTCAATTCATCTATATCAAGAATAACCAGTCGCCCTTGTTTCCGAAGCCAACCCTCTCGATCGATTTCGAATCCTTTATCCTTTTCTGGGTCCAATCCAAATTCCAAATCACGGATAATCTTGACAAGCTTATCGTCTCGCTTTTGGCTCTCGCCAATCCTTTCCACAAGAGTAGGTCTTATCGATAAGTTTGCCAATATCTCAGGTTTCAATTCACATCTGGGCCTGAAGTCAAATCCAGCCAAATACTCAAGACTCTTCCATTCTGAAAACATGGCTCCCAATTCTTCATGTCTTCGACTTAACGCATCTGCCACTGCGTTACCCTTTCCCGGAGTATAGGCTATACCAAAATCATATGACGCTAAAAACTCTAACCATCGTTGTTGCCGGAGATTCAAATCTTTTTGGGAGAAAAGATACTTCAACAACTTATGATCTATAAACAACTCAAACCGAACTCCCAATAGGTAATGTCTCCACATCTTCAGAGCAAATACAATCGCCGCTAACTCCAAATCATGAGTCGGATAATTCCTTTCTTGCGGCTTCAGTTGTCGGCTTGCATACACAACAACTTTATCCTTTTGCATTAGCACTGCTCCAAGTCCAGTACCAGATGCATCGGTGTAAACCACCATCTCATCATTTCCACTTGGAATAGTCAAAACAGGAGCACTTGTCAGTCGATCTTTCAGGATTCCGAAAGCTTGTTCACACTTAGCATCCTATCTGAATACTTGGTTCTTTTTCGTAAATCCTGTTAATGGTGCAGCTATCTTGGAAAAGTCTTTGATAAACCGACGATAATATCCTGCTAATCCAAGAAAACTTCTCACATCAGATGCATTCTTAGGTCTAACCAAATCCTGGATCGCTGCCACCTTGGCGGGATCAACCGCTATTCCACTTCCAGAGATAATATGGCCTAAGAACCTTACTTCGCTCTTTCAGAAGTGACACTTCGAAAACTTAGCCTTCAGCTGATGTTTTCGCAAGATTTCCAAAACAATCCGCAAGTGCGTCTTGTGCTCTTCTTCAGTTCTGGAATAAATCAAAATATCATCCACGAACACAAGTACAAACTTGTTCAACTGATCCCTGAACACTCTATTCATAAGATCCACAAAATATGCTGGTGCATTGGTCAATCCAAACGGCATTACCAACCACTCATAGAAACCGGATGGTGTCCTGAAAGCAGTCTTCGACACACTATCCTTTGCCACTCTCAACTGGTGAAATCCCGTTGCCAAATCCATCTGAGAAAACACCTTAGCTTCGTGAAGCTGAT
Source organism: Allium cepa (assembly GCA_030765085.1). NCBI lineage: Eukaryota > Viridiplantae > Streptophyta > Magnoliopsida > Asparagales > Amaryllidaceae > Allium > Allium cepa. Next base: position 1,035,493,466 of record CM060937.1, on the reverse strand, counting down.
CAAACAAGTCATCTATTCTCGGCAATGGATACTTGTTCTTCTTAGTCACTTTATTCAGCTAACGATAATCCACACACAACCTCAACGATCCATCCGCTTTGGTTGCAAACACAACTGGTGCACCCCATTCGGACACACTACGCCGAATGAATCCTTTCTGTAAAAGGTCATCAACTTGCACCTTCAACTCTTGCTGTTCCCTAGGCGCCATTCGCCTAAGAGCCATCACAACAGGTCTGGCTCCTTCAACTAGATCGATACGGAACTCGATCTCTCTATGCGGCGGTAACCCTTTGACCTCATCAAAGACATCCTCAAATCCATTCACAATAGGCACCGATGACAGTCCATCCCATGGAAAAACTAGCGAATATATGAAGCTCATGAAGACGCCTTCTTCATGCTTACATCGTATCACAACCCTTCGTCCCTCCACATTCTCGACTGTCACCTCCAGCCTCTTACAATCAACCCTTGCCGCATACTTCCTAAGCCAGTCCATACCCAAAATAATTCCGAACCCCGCAAAGTTCAGAACAAAATAATCACAAACAAAAGAGCAATCATGACTCGACACAACCAGACCACGGCATACCATACACAAACAAGACGAACCCCCAACTGGATTAGTCACAACCAATGGTCTATCAACAATACCCGGTTCCAAACCCAACCGGCCTACAAGTTCATTACAAACAAAAGAATGCGACGCCCCAGTATCGAACAACACTCTAACTGGAACACCGCAAATGGAAAGAGTACCTTGTACCACCACACTCTTTCCTTTCTCTTCTGCAGTAGGAGCTTTCGAAGATGATGGCACAGCCCCCAAAGCATAAGCTTGCACAATCTGCTTGTCCTTCCTTGGTTCCGGGCAATTCTTCCTGATATGCCCCAGCTTGTCACAGTTGTGGCACTTCACCGGCACTCTCGGATTCTTACAATCTCTAGACAAATGGCCCTTCTGCTGACAATTGTAGTAGGTCACTTCACCCTTCGGCTTCTTCTGGCCATCCTTACCCTTCTGTTGCTGCTGCTTCCTCTTCTTGTTCCCACCTTGCTGTGGTTTAGATTCCTCCTTAGTCACAGCAACAACAGATCCTTCCTTAGGAAACAGATTCTCGTGCCGGAGAGCCTTCTCCACAAGCTTCTCAAACGGATCGTCCAAATGATCCACCAACTATCTCCCAAGATAAGTGTCCAAACCTGTCACAAACTTCTCATTCTTCTGATAAGGAGATTCAATATACGACCGAGCATACTAGGACAAGGCTTCAAACTTAGAAACATACTCAAGAACTGGTCTTCCTCCTTGCTTGAGTTCCACAAATTTCTTAAGCAGAACGGATTTCTGAGCTGTAGAAATGAACTTAGCTTCAAATCTGGCTTGGAATTGCTCCCAAGTAATTTCTTCTTCTGGAGTATCAATGGTGATAGAGTTCCACCAATCAGAAGCTCTTCCCTGAAGCTGTCTTGATGCAAGCTTCCTTTTGGTTGCATACTCTATTCCCAAATCACCAAAGATCCTTCTACAAGCATCTATCCACCTCTGAACTTCAATGGTTGACTCGGTCCCTAAGAAAACCTTTCCTCCAAGAGCAGTATAGTCTTTGCACAACTTAGCAAAATCCACTGGTTTTGGAGTTTGAACTTGAACTCCAACATCCACCGTTGGCCCTGTAGCTGGCATTGTAACGACCCAGAATTTTAATTAATTAAAATTTGAATATTTAATTAATTTTAAATATTAATAAGTGAATTTATAAGTCGAATAAATTATATTTCGAATAATTGGATTTAATTGGATAATTAAATTGATAATTTAATATGTTAAATTATGGAAATAATTGAAATTTGGGTTAAATATGATTGAAAATGATTTGTAAAATTTTATTTTGTCATATTGAAGTTAGAACGATATTTTAGAACTTTTAAAATCGAATTAAAAGTTTATTTGTGAAAATTGAATATTTTAATATTAAATCGACTAGTGAAAATAGACAATTTTTGAACAGTCTCAGAATTGGACGAAACTAGTTCCATTGGATCCGTAATAGCTTGTTATCATCGGATTTCAATTTTCGTAGCAATCGGAGTTATCGTTTGATCGTGGCAGCTCGAAACGCATCGAAATTGTTTTAATTTTAATTTGGCGAGTTAAAATAGTCATTTTTCAAACAGTGTTGGATTTCGACGAAACCAGTTTCATCGGATCCGTAATGTGAAATTATTGTAAGGTTTCAAATTTCGTGTCAATCGGATTTACCGTTTGTCCGGTGCAAGCTAAAACGCCTAGAAAATCGTTTAATCGGTTTAATTTTAAATCGAACGTTTATTGTCATAACTTGCACAGATGACCGAATTAGCATTCGAAACATGTTCCATTGTGTTCGGAACGCGGGGTAAACCTTAGTAACGCCAACCGGCACGCTTCGTTTGGAGTTCGGAAAGTCCGGGATGAATAGTGTCGCGCGAATTTTCTATAAAAGCCCCTCCCCTCTTCATAATTTGCAAAAAATTAGAAACCCTAGGTCAAAAACTGCAGCCGCCACCCCCCTTATTATCAATGGCCAGAATTTTCTTCTCTTCTCCTCTTAATTACTTCCAATCCATAAACATTTAGAGAAAGTGTTCAACATGAAACTTGTAGAGCATGAAGAGAGCTTTAGATCCATACGGAGATGATCGTGTTTGGAGCGTCAGAGGGGGAGGAAAGTGGGGCCGACGGCCTGGGGTTCTGCACGCATTTTGAGATGATGTAAGGGGCCAAGCTCTCTATGCTTGCAGCCGAGGGTAGCTCTCGAGACAAGCTTCAATATGACGCTACCTGATCGTGTTCAAACTGCTTGCAGAAGGAGCATAATTTAACCCTAATTTTGTGTTCATGGGTTTAGTGTGCGTGAAGAGCCTGTAGAATGAACGTAGGGAGAAGGAGAAGGAGGAAAGGCCAAGATTTCAGGGGTTCAAGATCAAGGGCCTGCATAGATGTAGGTTAAAAATTATAAAGAATATGTTGTAAATGTTATATAAAACGGTGTAAAAATTGTAAAAATCATATCTTTTTCATACGAGGTCGAAAACGAGCGAAACTAGTTGCATTGGAATCGTATGGACGAGCACTACGCTATGGAATTGGATTGGAGTCGTTTGGAGTTAGTGAGAATTTAGGGTAAAATTAAACGTTCGTTTAATTTTATTCGAAATAAATCGCTAAAACGAAATTGAAATCAAGGTGAGAACTTCTCACTCAATCAAATCGGTTTCGATTTTAATTTTAAATAGTTAGATTTAAAATTGTTGAATGCATGTTTGAATGATGATTGTTATCTATTGATTGTTAAAATAGACATTATGCGCCGTTAGTAAGCGGATGTTATTTATTAAGAACATATACCGCGAATATTTCATAAACAGTGAAATTGGTATTATATATAATAGCAATATATATATATTGGCATATGTATATATTGGAGTTATTGATTTCCCGCATTGTATAGCGGATGAGACCTTATTGCGCCGTCTATTAAGCGGATAATATTTTAAATCCCATATACCGTGATAATTCCGTATTGGAGCGGAATTGGTATTGTGCTAATGTTTGTGGATGCAGGAAAACAGGTTGGAGGGATCCAACTGGATTCCTCAATAGTATTTATTTGATTTTGAATATTTTGATATTCGTTGATTATCATATAGATATATGATGTCGTTGTGGTCGTGATTGACTATTTGGTATGTAGCATCATTGGGCCAAATTTTGGAATTTTAAAAGGATATTTAAAGTGATTTTTGAAGAGTATATGTTTATAAAATATTTTTGGAATTGATCCATTATAAATAAATAACGTTTTAATTTTAATGTTATAAAAATTATGGTTTTTGAGAAATATAGTTAAAGGTTGATTTTTGAAAATATGGGGTTAATGATTTTATAAAATAGTTTAAATCGGGATTTTTGAATTTATTATAAAAAGTTTAAAAATAGGATTTATGAAATTTGATTATTTTATAAATCAAAATGATGAAATTATAAAGGAGTTTAAAGACGTTTTAAAAGAATAATATAAATTGATTTATATAAAAGATTTATAAATTGATATTTATAAATTAAAGTATTGGAATTATAAAACGAGTTTTTATAAGTGTTAGAATGAATTGTGAATGAATTTCATAAATGAATGAAATTTATAGAATTATAAACGGTGAAGTTATAAATGGAATTTTATAAGCAGTAGGTTTATAAAATTTATGAAGTTATTAAAAGAATGGTTTTGTATAAACAATTGAATCTTATAAGTTATAAGATTTATAATTATGAAGTTCAAAGGAACGATTTTGCAAACAAATAAATTATAAGTATTTAACTTATAATATGAACCTTTGGTATATAATTGAGTTATGAATTGAATATAGGGTAATAAAAGAATTTATAAACATTGTTTTATAAATTCGCAAACGACTTATTTTGATAAGTAAATTGTTGAAACATATTAATGGAGTTATATTCACGTTTAGACTGTGAATAATCCTTTGAAATAAAATGAATAGAAAGGATGAAATTGGTTAACGTAGTATATTCACGTTTTTGAATAGTGAATAATATGTTAAAGAAAATGTTTTGGATTTGGTGTTTTAAATAGAATTAAAACGATCTAACGATGTTTTTAAAAATATGTTAAGATTCGAAACCATAGATTTCAACATTCATTGCTGAAATAGACGTTTTCGAGAAATAGAAGGAAATGATGGACTATAACACTGTTGTTATAGTAAATGATTTCCGAAAGGAAATGTTATGTATAGTATTGGGATTTATATATCTATTTTAATTTCGAATCCCTATACTAGTGATTTTGGGACGTCGTAACGATGTTTTACGCAACATTCGTTTTGGCCCAAATAAATATGTTTAAGAGAATGATTTCCTTAAAGAATGAAATATATACTTAATTTTGATTTAAGTATATTGAATATTTTCCAAGTATAGAAAATAAAAAGACTTGTGAATTACTTATTGGATAAGTATGCAAATGTTTTTCCAATGTGAAATGAAAAGTCTAGAGAATTTATCTTTTTGAAGATAAATTGAAAATGAATAATTGAAATCGTTTATTCATAAATATTTTGAAATATAAATTCATTATGGAATTTATAAATGAAAAGTGGAATTTGTTTAAAAATAAATATTGATTTATTTTTGAAGTGTGAAAATTATATATCTTGTAAAGATATTTTTGGGAAATAAATAATTTGGAAAATTATTTGGAATCTGGTGATGTTGTGCATATCCATTGATAGTTCAATAACCGACTATCAATATTTACCTTTGAAAGGTATTTGTTGTGATTTGTTGAATTTGAATGCACACTTATTTTTAAATTATTGCGCTCGTTATTCGGATTACCCATTCCGAATAGTGATATGACGTAATGGATAGCATTGATGACCGGTGTTGAAGACCGGGTATTTGCGAGAGCGATAGGATGACCTGTCGATTGACTCTGCATCGAGTTGCTCCGGTATAGAGTTCTCCATATGTGATGGGGAATCCGATCAGGATTGTGGATATCCGGATTGCAAGGACTTCTTTATAAGTGCCTTCGGTTCTGTTCGAGCCCAAAACAGACTTGTATGGATTGTATGTCTGACATTACAAATTGAGATATAAAGCCGATTTCTTTCAAATATATTTCTGTTGGTGGCGGAGAATTTATTCTCTTAGCTTAACACCCTTCTCTGAGACGCACGAGCTCAGAGGTTATGTAGTTGAATGTTATCAGCGATACATTCCCAATTTGGTAATGTGATATGCTGAGTGTTGCTGTGAAATGATCATTGTATTGATCATTTGTGATAGGATCATTTGTTTGATCGTTTATCTTTGTGATCATCTCTATGATCATTTGTTGACCCAAAGCATGGCTTTTGTATAAAGTATGTTTTTGTGGATGTGACTTCGTCGAGCCTCACACCCCGGAATGGTCAAAACAGGAAAGATGCGGCAAGGTTATGAGGGGTAGCTCCCTTTAGGGTATGTGCATTTCCTTCTGGAAAAGGGTGGTATCATGGTATGGAGCCCAGATACTTACTCATGTTGAAACACTTTATTTATGATTGTGTGATGATGGTGACGAGCGCTCGGTTAAAGGTCCCAAAGGACCGGGGGATGGCATACTCGTGCCAGTTGTTACCCAGTTAGGGGTAACCCGGCCTTGTGTTGGCAGAGATCCGGTTTGGTCCTCGGGGACGTCCTTCCAGAGGCGTTCTCATGTGGCAATGGGAAGTTCCTTGGCCTGACCATTCGTTGGAAATCCAAAGAAACAATATGAGACTTGTACGGTTTTAGTTGTATAACCTGCTATGGAATGTGGCGGTAACCTGCTATTGAACATAGTTAGCTATAGTAGGCATACGATAATGGTCGTACGTTGGCTAAGATTTATATCTTTATTTTCTAAATGAATTTTTCCTACACTATGCACTAGTAATAATATCAAATGTTCTTTTTGATACGTATCAAGCATCTTTGACTATCATAAGGAGAAATCTCCTCCGATTCTGCGTTTGCATGTGTGCGTGTGCGGGAGGCCTTATGGTAGTCTCATTTTTAAAAGCATTGCGAATTGACTTTAAAAATATTCCTCTATTTTGATTTTTAAGATAAATAAACTGTTTTGAGTTCCCACACCAGTCACATGACTGACTCGGAGTTTATTGTTTTCCTTCCTAAACTCTGGGTGCCCACCAATTTTCACACGGGCAGTCAAGAGTTAAGGTTTATCAGGATATTCTGGAGTTGCTGGAGGCAAGCTGGATGGCATGGCGTATTATTAGTATATAGTATTTCTTTTCCGCTGTTTGATGTTGTTTGTTGTTGTACACTCTGATGTAATGAAATGTGATGTAATGTAATAACTGATATAGTTCTTTGTTTAAAGATTATTCATTTATCTATTATATGTTGTTCCGCTGCGATTGTGAGATTCTGATATTGTTCTGTTATTTCTTTTTGTTCCGTTCTATTTTCTTTTCTCTCTATTTTCTATCTTTTCTCTCATCTTCTGTCGTTTTCTTTTTCTTAAACATTGATAATTCGTATTTCTGTTCATCTTGAGTTAATCTATGGAGATTAGTGTATATTCAAGGTGTACGGATTTGCGGGTCTTCACAGGTGGTATCAGAGCGTATGGTTAAGCGACAACCATGGTTCTGTTGGGTATTACCCATTAGAGATAGAGTCAATAGTAATCTAGAATGAGTTTGAGTGTAATAATAGCTATGAGAGCGTATTTGTTAGTGAATATAAAATTGTTTTATATTATGATGATTGGTTTATTGAGTGGCATATGAACTTTCGTCAGCACGGTCTGCAAAACTATGCCGAAAGGGTTTATAAACACTTGTATAGAACAATTCGACATAGTATTGTTTTAAATTGGGTAAATGAAATAATTTTACCTTGAGTATACTTTATATATAAAGGAATAATTTTTCAGAATTATTTAAGTGTATATAAGTTGATTGTTTAGTTGTTTGAATAATCTAAATAAAAGAATAATTGTATAAGTAAAAAGAATTATAAGAATTGAAATTATAATTAAAGTGATTTACAATTGTGAAATAAACTTATATATATAAGAAGTGAAACTATATGAATATATTTATGAATATGAGTTGTAAATAAAAATGAATTTAAAGTTAAATGGAAATTTACTTTAGAATTTGGAAGCTGAATTTATTTATAAGTGGAAATTTAAGTTATGTAAAACCAAGTGATGTTTGTAAAATGGAAGTATAACTTAAGTGATGTAGAATAAAGTTGATATTGGTATCAAAGTAAATTAATAGAGTTAAGTGATAGATATGAACTTAAGTTATGTAAATGAAATTCAACTTGAAATAGTTAAATGAATTACCAATTGAATTGAATTAATGGATTGAATGTAAATCAATTGAATGTAAATTAAGTTGATATGAAATAATGGATGTAGGTGTTAATTCATTAAAATCTTATGTTATTGAAAGTTGAATAATTGAATGAAAATCAATTTAATTAAACCAATTGAAAGTGATGGTGTTAAACCAAGATGAATGTAAGCAAAGGAACTTGGTTGTAATTAATATACATTGGTTGTTATATGGTTGTTAGTTGATTGTATATAATTCATTAAGAGTTAATGAAATTGAAAGCTAAAGTAATTGGAATTCAATTGGAAGTTAAGTGAATCTTAAATAGAAGTGAATTTGAATTGGAAGTGAACCAACTTGAATATGGATTAGTGAATATAAACTAATTGAAAATGAATGTTAGTAAGAACATCCACTGTTAATGAATCAAATATGATTAAATTTAAAACCCAATTCATTGAATATTAATGAGAATATGAATGAATATTTATTGGTTATGGATGTTAGTTGGATGATAGTTGGTTGATCGTTGAATATATTGCTTTTACTACATTTGCTATGTTGGCATATATAGTTATTATGTTGCTATATGTTGTATATCGATCTATTGTCTATATACATGTTCTCATATTGTTTGTTGAGTGTTTAGTAGGTGCGGATCGCGTTTGTTTCGCATTTGGAGCTCGCTTTCGCGCTATATTAGCCGTATATGCTCGCTAATAAAATATAAGGTACATATCTCGGATTACATACCGTACTTTTGCACTTTTTTCCCTGCGGGATGCCTCATTACTTGATGAGATGTATATTTGTTATATATATACTGTCATTTTTTTTTTTCGGATCGAGCCGCGCAAAGGAGACTATGGCGAATTTTTCCGAAAATTTAAGGCGTTAGAATATTTTTGAGAAAAAATTGGAAAATTTTGAAAACTTAAATTTTGATTTTGGAGTTGAAAGTTAAACAATAGTAGTTGTTTTTGAAAAGATAACTAAGTATGATTTGAAAACTTAGTAAAGTTATTGTAAGATGTTTAACTATGAATTTTGGGAAAGTTAATAGATTCTGTAGCTTTTCTAACTTGTTAATTTCGAGGACGAAATTCTTTTAAGGGGGAAGTATGTAACGACCCAGAATTTTAATTAATTAAAATTTGAATATTTAATTAATTTTAAATATTAATAAGTGAATTTATAAGTCGAATAAATTTTATTTCGAATAATTGGATTTAATTGGATAATTAAATTGATAATTTAGTATGTTAAATTATGGAAATAATTGAAATTTGGGTTAAATATGATTGAAAATGAATTGTAAAATTTTATTTTATCATATTGAAGTTAGAACGATATTTTAGAACTTTTAAAATCGAATTAAAAGTTTATTTGTGAAAATTGAATATTTTAATACTAAATCGACTAGTGAAAATAGCCAATTTTTGAACAGTCTCAAAATTGGATGAAACTAGTTCCATTGGATCCGTAATAGTTTGTTATTACCGGATTTCAATTTTCGTAGCAATCGGAGTTATCGTTTGATCGTGGCAGCTCGAAACGCATCGAAATTGTTTTAATTTTAATTTGGCGAGTTAAAATAGTCATTTTTCAAACAGTGTCGGATTTCGACGAAACCAGTTTCATCGGATCCGTAATGTGATATTATTGTAAGGTTTCAAATTTCGTGTCAATCGGATTTACCGTTTGTCCGGTGCAAGCTAAAACGCCTAGAAAATCGTTTAATCGGTTTAATTTTAAATCGAACGTTTATTGCCATAACTTGCACAGATGACCGAATTAGCTTTCGAAACATGTTCCATTGTGTTCGGAACGCGGGGTAAACCTTAGAAACGCCAACCGGCATGCTTCGTTTGGAATTCGGAAAATCCGGGATGAATAGTGTCGCGCGAATTTTCTATAAAAGCCCCTCCCCTCTTCATAATTTGCAAAAAATTAGAAACCCTAGGTCAAAAACTGCAGCCGCCATCCCCTTATTATCAATGGCCAAAATTTTCTTCTCTTCTCCTCTTAATTACTTCCAATCCATGAACATTTAGAGAAAGTGTTCGACATGAAACTTGTAGAGCATGAAGAGAGCTTTAGATCCATACGGAGATGATCGTGTTTGGAGCGTCAGAGGGGGAGGAAAATGGGGCCGACGGCCTGGGGTTGTGCACGCATTTCGAGATGATGTCGGGGGCCGAGCTCTCTATGCTTGCAGCCGAGGGTAGCTCTCGAGACAAGCTTCAATATGACGCTACCTGATCGTGTTCAAATTGCTTGTAGAAGGAGCATAATTTAACCCTAATTTTGTGTTCATGGGTTTAGTGTGCGTGAAGAGCCTGTAGAATGAACATAGGGAGAAGGAGAAGGAGGAACGACCAAGATTTCAGGGGTTCAAGATCAAGGGCCTGCATAGATGTAGGTTAAAAATTATAAAGAATATGTTGTAAATGTTATATAAAACGGTGTAAAACTTGTAAAAATCATATCTTTTTCATACGAGGTCGAAAACGCGCGAAACCAGTTGCGTTGGAATCGTATGGACGAGCACTACGCTATGGAATTGGATTGGAGTCGTTTGGAGTTAGTGAGAATTTCGGGTAAAATTAAACGTCCGTTTAATTTTATTCGAAATAAATCGCTAAAACGAAATTGAAATCATGGTGAGAACTTCTCACTCAATCGAATCGGTTTCGATTTTAATTTTAAATAGTTAGATTTAAAATTTTTGAATGCATGTTTGAATGATGATTGTTATCTATTGATTGTTAAAATAGACATTATGCGCCGTTAGTAAGCGGATGTTATTTATTAAGAACATATACCGCGAATATTTCATAAACAGTGAAATTGGTATTATATATAATAGCAATATATATATTGGCATATGTATATATTGGAGTTATTGATTTCCCGCATTGTATAGCGGATGAGACCCTATTGCGCCGTCTATTAAGCGGATAATATTTTAAATCCCATATACCGCGATAATTCCGTATTGGAGCGGAATTGGTATTGTGCTAATGTTTGTGGATGCAGGAAAACAGGTTGGAGGGATCCAACTGGATTCCTCAACAGTATTTATTTGATTTTGAATATTTTGATATTCGTTGATTACCATATAGATATATGATGTCGTTGTGGTCGTGATTGACTATTTGGTATGTAGCATCATTGGGCCAAATTTTGGAATTTTAAAAGGATATTTAAAGTGATTTTTGAAGAGTATATGTTTATAAAATATTATTGGAATTGATCCATTATAAATAAATAACGTTTTAATTTTAATGTTATAAAAATTATGGTTTTTGAGAAATATAGTTAAAGGTTGATTTTTGAAAATAAGGGGTTAATGATTTTATAAAATAGTTTAAATCGGGATTTTTGAATTTATTATAAAAAGTTTAAAAATAGGATTTATGAAAGTTGATTATTTTATAAATCAAAATGATGAAATTATAAAGGAGTTTAAAGATGTTTTAAAAGAATAATATAAATTGATTTATATAAAAGATTTATAAATTGATATTTATAAATTAAAGTATTGGAAATATAAAACGAGTTTTTATAAGTGTTAGAATGAATTGTGAATGAATTTCATGAATGAATTGTGAATGAATTTCGTAAATGAATGAAATTTATAGAATTATAAACGGTGAAGTTATAAATGGAATTTTATAAGCAGTAGGTTTATAAAATTTATAAAGTTATTAAAAGAATGGTTTTGGATAAACAATTGAATCTTATAAGTTATAAGATTTATAATTATGAAGTTCAAAGGAACGATTTTGCAAACAAATAAATTATAAGTATTTAACTTATAATATGAACCTTTGGTATATAATTGAGTTATGAATTGAATATAGGGTAATAATGGAATTTATAAACATTGTTTTATAAATTCGCAAACGACTTATTTTGATAAGTAAGTTGTTGAAAGCTATTAATGGAGTTATATTCACGTTTAGCCTGTGAATAATCCTTTGAAATAAAATGAATAGAAAGGATGAAATTGGTTAACGTAGTATATTCACGTTTTTGAATAGTGAATAATATGTTAAAGAAAATGTTTTGGATTTGGTGTTTTAAATAGAATTAAAACGATCTAACGATGTTTTTAAAAATATGTTAAGATTCGAAACCATAGATTTCAACATTCATTGTTGACATAGACGTTTTCGAAAAATAGAAGGAAATGATGGACTATAACACTGTTGTTATAGTAAATGATTTCCGAAAAGAAATGTTATGTATAGTATTGGGATTTATATATCTATTTTAATTTCGAATCCCTATACTAGTGATTTTGGGACGTCGTAACGATGTTTTACGCAACATTCGTTTTGGCCCAAATAAATATGTTTAAGAGAATGATTTCCTTAAAGAATGAAATATATACTTAATTTCAATTTAAGTATATTGAATATTTTCCAAGTATAGAAAATAAAAAGACTTGTGAATTACTTATTGAATAAGCATGAAAATGTTTTTCCAATGTGAAATGAAAAGTCTAGAGAATTTATCTTTTTGAAGATAAATTGAAAATGAATAATTGAAATCGTTTATTCATAAATATTTTGAAATATAAATTCATTATGGAATTTATAAATGAAAAGTGGAATTTGTTTAAAAATAAATATTGATTTATTTTTGAAGTGTGAAAATTATATATCTTGTAAAGATATTTTTGGGAAATAAATAATTTGGAAAATTATTTGGAATTCGGTGATGTTGTGCATATCCATTGATAGTTCAATAACCGACTATCAATATTTACCTTTGAAAGGTATTTGTTGTGATTTGTTGAATTTGAATGCACACTTATTTTTAAATTATTGCGCTCGTTATTCGGATTACCCATTCCGAATAGTGATACGACGTAATGGATAGCATTGATGACCGGTGTTGAAGACCGGGTATTTGCGAGAGCGATAGGATGACCTGTCGATTGACTCTGCATCGAGTTGCTCCGGTATAGAGTTCTCCATATGTGATGGGGAATCCGATCAGGATTGTGGATATCCGGATTGCAAGGACTTCTTTGTAAGTGCCTTCGGTTCTGTTCGAGCCCGTAACAGACTTGTATGGATTGTATGTCTGACATTACAAATTGAGATATAAAGCCGATTTCTTTCAAATATATTTCTGTTGGTGGCGGAGAATTTATTCTCTTAGCTTAACACTCTTCTCTGAGACGCACGAGCTCAGAGGTTATGTAGTTGAATGTTATCAGCGATATATTCTTAATTTGGTAATGTGACATGCTGAGTGTTACTGTGAAATGATCATTGTGTTGATCATTTGTGATAGGATCATTTGTTTGATCGTTTATCTTTATGATCATCTCTATGATCATTTGTTGACCCAAAGCATGGCTTTTGTATAAAGTATGTTTTTGTGGACGTGACTTCGTCGAGCCTCACACCCCGGAATGGTCAAAACAGGAAAGATGCGGCAAGGTTATGAGGGGTAGCTCCCTTTAGGGTATGTGCATTTCCTTCTGGAAAAGGGTGGTATCATGGTATGGAGCCCAGATACTTACTCATGTTGAAACACTTTATTTATGATTGTGTGATGATGGTGACGAGCGCTCGGTTAAAGGTCCCAAAGGACCGGGGGATGGCGTACTCGTGTCAGTTGTTACCCAGTTAGGGGTAACCCGGCCTTGTGTTGGCAGAGATCCGGTTTGGTTCTCGGGGACGTCCTTCCAGAGGCGTTCTCATGTGGCAATAGGAAGTTCCTTGGCCTGACCATTCGTTGGAAATCCAAAGAAACAATACGAGACTTGTACGGTTTTAGTTGTATAACCTGCTATGGAATGTGGCGGTAACCTGCTATTGAACATAGTTAGCTATAGTAGGCATACGATAATGGTCGTATGTTGGCTAAGATTTATATCTTTATTTTCGAAATGAATTTTTCCTACACTATGCACTAGTAATAATATCAAATGTTCTTTTTAATACGTATCAAGCATCTTTGACTATCATAAGGAGAAATCTCCTCCGATTCTGCGTTTGCATGTGTGTGTGTGCAGGAGGCCTTATGGTAGTCTCATTTTTAAAAGCATTGCGAATTGACTTTAAAAATATTTCTCTATTTTGATTTTTAAGATAAATAAACTGTTTTGAGTTCCCACACCAGTCACATGACTGACTCGGAGTTTATTGTTTTCCTTGCTAAACTCTGGGTGCCCACCAATTTTCACACGGGCAGTCAAGAGTTAAGGTTTATCAGGATATTCTGGAGTTGCTGGAGGCAAGCTGGATGGCATGGCGTATTATTAGTATATAGTATTTCTTTTCCGATGTTTGATGTTGTTTGTTGTTGTACACTCTGATGTAATGAAATGTGATGTAATGTAATAACTGATACAGTTCTTTGTTTAAAGATTATTCATTTATCTATTATATGTTGTTCCACTCCGATTGTGAGATTCTGATATTGTTATGTTATTTCTTTTTGTTCCGTTCTATTTTCTTTTCTCTCTATTTTCTATCTTTTCTCTCTTCTTCTGTCTTTTTCTTTTTCTTAGACATTGATAATTCGTATTTCTTTTCATCTTGAGTTAATCTATGGAGATTAGTGTATATTCAAGGTGTACGGATTTGCGGGTCTTCACAGGCATCCTTCTCATGATCGAAGTCATCATGGCCTCGAACATAGAAGCATAATCAGTAGCCCCCTCAACTGTACGGCCTTCCCTAGCAGCTGGTCTCCCTCTTCGACTCATTCTTAATATCTATAAAAGAATGATTAGTACACCTTGAGAACAACTGCAATAAGGGTTTAAATCCTTCTAAGCTACTATATTATATATAGTAATCATCCATCAAAATACAATTACGTCTCTCATACGTAGTTACGTCAACGAGCATTGGTTAAAATCGATTAACCAAAGCTCTGATACCAAATGTGACGACCGCCCACGACTCCTGCACTAAACAAGGGAATAGTGCGCTGTAAAGTGTGCCAGGCAGCCATGGATGATCATCAAGGTAAGGTAAAAACAATAAAATCTATCGTAATACTCACAGTGCAGGGGTAAAATACAATAGAAAAGTATACATAGTGAAGCTCCATAGAACAGAATAAACTCATAATAGTTTGGTACAACAATCTGAAAAGTCATTACAGCAAGCCTCACTACATATCACTCAGAGAATCATACAAGCAGCGGAACATCCAGTACATATAGTAAGAAAAACAATATGCAAAAGCCTCCAGCTCGTCTTCGTCATCAACAACGTTGGTCACTAAGAACAGCACCTGTCACCTGCTACCTAGTCTGCCCATCCTAAAACGGATGAACAGCCCAAGGTAATAAGAGTTAAACATAAAACCTTGAGTCAGACAAAAGTCCTAGTGAGCGGTAAATCAACTATCAAACATACCAAAAGAGCATAAAGGGTAAAAAGGAACAGGAACCCAACCATCCCACACCACCTCATTCTACAGTGATGGCCCCCAGACACACTAAGCAGAAACAAACATAGCAAAGCAGACAATTAAAGTAAAGCAATTATTACTCGAGTCAAGGTCGATGTTTTCCAAGTACAAACCCCAAGGCCTAAACCAAGATCAGATAAGCACCCGCAAAACATCGCTCTTGAGACCGAGTGAAGATACAACCAAACATCCAAACATCCATGACTCTGGCTATCACTGTTATCATTGCCTCGATATCACCGTTAATTGAATGACCGGCTCATTATTTCATCCGTCCGTCAAGGGCTAATGGTAACCTCGGTTCTAGACATAACTCCGTACGTCATCGTGACCCGTGCCTAGGACTATCGAATCTGCCCAGAGTATTAGACCATTAACTATTAGTCTTGGGACTATCGAATCTGCCCAGCGTACTCTTGCTTTGAGCATGCTAGAACCTTCAACAACGATGAGATCTCAGCCTTCTAGTCATCCTCCTCGACGACTATTTCCATACTAGCTCAAGCGCCTCTCAAGCCAACCATTATCCACAAACTCGAACCATATCACCGAGTTATCAACATGCTTGGGATGATCCCGTATGGATTAAACCAAGGCTATCTCATATCATGCTTTGCTTCATCGCATCGTAGCAAAGTCCCATCTCAACATCATGCTTTGCATCATCGCATGATAGCAAAGTCCCATCTCAACATCATCATCAAATCTATCCATATGAGCTTTATCATCCGCTTCATATGCCACGAGCAGCTTTCCTTAATCAAGAGCCTTTCCACATAGCTTTTGAATCATCTTCGACCAACTTGTCCAAATTCAATCACTAATCAACTAATCAATCATTAATCCAAGTAATCAATCATTCAAACAAGATCTAAATAAACAGTTAGAACAATAATGGCAATTTTGTAAATAAAGAGTCCAAATCTAACAAACATGACTTCTAAGTAATATCTTGATGAATGAACTAGCATAGGTTAACATGTAGTAAAGTGGATATCAAAACTTTATGAACGATGGATCTACATGCAGACTTAAGAAAAATGCATGAAATTACTATCTTTAACACACAAACAAGCCACCGATCCAATATACTCCTTTGGGTCCGTGTGAGAGATAACCACCACTCACCGAATCACCTAAACGCTTCAAAAGCAACTAACTTCAGATCAGGACAGCAAAGGATCTAGCTTGATCCGACAATATTACCCTTCAAACGATGAAATCTCTCTTCGATGGATGGAGATCTTCAATCTAAGCTCTTGGATCTTCGACTTGATCTTCAATCTTGGATGGAAGGAAGCACTAGTGTAACGACCCGTAAATTTAACCGGTTTAATAACGTTACTAATTGAAATTTTGGAATTTTAAACGATAAAATTTTGAAATACAAATTTGATATTTGGAATGCGTCTAGTTAAACATAGCAACTGATAAATTTTCGTCCAAAAATATGAAAGTTTATTTCGCGCGTAAATTTACTTCAATTTAATTAGTTAATAAGCGACGAAAATAAACGTTTTCAAAACCAAAATATTTTTACATAGAAAAATTCTAAAGCATCTTTTGAGCAAGTTGTCAGTTTTTCGTTTTTTCAAATTCGGACATCTTTGGCTCCGTCGATCTTATTTTCCTGCGATTTTTACGCATTTTCCGCTGGTAGATATTTCGAATTTTTTTTAATTCGATCGTGCCACTGCTATCTGTATACCGCTTTGACCGTCTCGTCATGCTGGTCTCAATGGTATATTCAAATCTGTATTTTGAAGTCCGGTACTGAGCAGAATCTAGAAAACGTCGAACCGTATCGGTACCGGTTTGTGTCCATGGGTCTGTGACTCTTCATTTTTCACTGTACAAATTCAAACAGCCATCAGCAACTTGAAACTAATTATTTCCTGAATTTAAGAGTCGTGACTTTTGCTTTTCTACTGGCTCCAACAGTTATTACTTTCGTTCGTTTCCATTTCATTTACTGGTTCCAACAATTCATTCGCCAGCTCATCATCTTCATTTGCAAATCTCTTCGTTTCTTTTAAACCCATTTTTGAGCCTGCCATTTCCTTACTCTTTCTTTGCTTCCACGGCCTCGACAACATCTATTGCCACGCCTCCTTCCCCTCGGCCCATGCCAGCACTCGGGCCTAACCGTTCACAACACCTTAAATCCGCTACCATGTCCTCCCACCCTCCCCCTGAAGAGAAGCCGCTGCCTCAAACCCACCACAGCACCATCACCCAACCACCGTCCGGCCTCCATCCCTCTCCCTCACGGCCTGTCACCACCCACTTCCCTCCGGCCGACCCACCCTAACTCCACCTACTTCAGACCTGACCCAGCCGAGCTTCCCACTATCTTCTCCTTCTAATCCTATATGTAAGTAAATTTTATTTAATGGTTAGCCTAATATTATGTTAGTTTAAAAGCCTTATAGTCTAGTAAGCATGTACAGGGGTTTAGGTAGTTGCTTGCTTATTTGTTACATGTTCTTGTTTTTTTTTTGTGTGTTTTGTTTTGAAAAAAAAAAGTGCATCTAAGGTTTGTTAAAGCATAATATGAGTGTCAGTTCCAGGATAGGATTGCTTGAACATGAGAAAGAAAAAAAAAGGGGCTTTATTCACATATAGCATATCAATATAGAATATCAGTTTATTTAAGTCTTATACAAAGTAACTGCATATCAGTATGTATTTGAAAGGTGTCCGTTAGTTATAGTATATAGCTTTAAGTATACGGGTTTAAACTATTTGTTTATTTAAATATATAAGTATGTGTTATGTATATTCTATATATATATATATATATATATATATATATTGCTAAAGAAAAAAATTGCAATTCTTGTTTTATTAAGAAGAAGGTTGAATATATTATGTTATGGTGTAGGTTTTCATCATCAGGTTGTATAATATGAAAAGTGCATAAGTTAAGATATGCATAAGTGGTGGGAAAAGTTAAAAAAAAAAAAAAAAAGAGAAGAAAAGAAACTCACGTATTACATAGTCTTTCCCATTTCATGCTTGTACTTTATATTTATAGTACATAAGTAGGTGTAGTATTGCTTGTAAATCTAAGCATTGTGTGGCTGAAATTTCACGCAAGTTATATAATTGAATATATGTATTTGTTGGGTACTGTGTTACTTTTATAAAATATAAGTTTATATAAATTTTATTATAAATATTAATGTATGTATGAAAGTATTTTTCATTTATACGCATATATATGTATTTATTTCAAAATGTAATGTATATATATGTTTGATTTTTTTTATGTTCATTTTAATTTGAAACAATGGGTTTTGAAAATATCCATATATTTAATTTAAGAATGTGTTTGTATTTAGAATATGACTTTTATATATGTATATATAGATATATAGTTATATATATGTTCACTTATATCAATTATCTTCATTTACCCGTTCTGATTTGTCCATCAATTCCTATTTATCAGCTTTGTCCGTCAAAATTCATGTCAATCTTGCTTTGCTTTGGAACTCGTGCTTGGATCCGTAACCCATTTCATTGTTTACTCTCTCTAGCCTCGAAAGGTGAGCAATCACTCACGATTAATATTCTTTTATTTATTAAATTTGATTTCAATTGAAACGACAATTGAAATATGCTGCTGTTACTTATGTACACTGTTATATGCTATTATCTGTATCTGTTCACCTATGACATCTCACACCATTATCTGTTTATTATTATGCGATGATAATTCAGTTTGGTGGATAATTGATTGATTGATTGATTGTTGTTTATATTGGATGTTAAAATGTAATGTATAAGGTGATGAATATTATGCAATTGAATTTGACGTAGGATAGTTAAAAATTTGAATCGACATATGTATTGAATTTGATTAGTTAATTTGAATAATATGACCCCATTTAATTGTTAAGTTAATTGATACGTAGAATTTGATAAATTTTTGAACCCTTGAACGTATATTGGATTAATTGATGTAGTATTAAATTTGAAATTGAAATTGAATGACAAGTGGGAAACCGTAATGTAATAATCTTTAATCTACATGAAATGATAGTGTAGATTCTAGAAATAATTATATTAATTCGCACAAATAACAATGCGAATTAATATGATTATATCGGGATTATTTGAATTAATTTATTGGATTGTTATTGATTGTTTAATTACTTTTGACACCATCCCTGTTATCACACTGCAAGTTTCATTTGCTATGCTTTGATTTGTGAATTGGAATTGGAATCGGGTTGAAATGATATACACCCGAATGAATTTGACCTAGGATAGAGGATTAAATAAATCCGATTGGTCAATAATTTGATTTAAAAATAAAATAATGATTTTATTCGAACAACGAGTAAGTTTTGAAATGAAGTTGGAATTTGAATTTTTGAAAAGGAAAATGTAAAGATTGAATTCTGAAACAAATATTAACGTAGTAATTGATGAAAGAACGTTGTTTGAAATTTAATTATTTAAAAATTAAATTTGGAATTATTAATAAATAATTTGGAATTAGAAATAATTGAGTTTTGAAATTAGTGAGTTTGAAATCATTTAATAATTAAATTTGAAATTATAATTAAGTTTGAAATTATTAAGTTGAATTTATAATTAAGTTGAAATGATTTGATGACTAAGTTTGAATTCATAATTAAGTGAAAATAATTTAATAATTAAGTTTGAATTGAAAATCAAGTTTGTAATTATTAAATTTTGAAATTATTAATAATTAAGATTGAAATTATTTAATAATTGAATAAGATTGAGTTATTTGATAATTCAATTCTTTAATAAGAGAAAATCGAACCTTCGATTAAGTGAATTGATTTTCGTTAACAAACGAAATGGGGTTTCTTTATTTATGAAGTTGGAAAAATATTTAAATAAGTAAATAAGTGAAATTGAACTTCTCGAATATGTGAAAGTTAGTTTTATTAATTGAGTTTGGAATTTGTAACTAAGTAAATAAATAAACGGAATGGAATTTCTTTAACAAGAGATAAATGCGTTTTATTGAAACAAATGTAAAGCTTGTAGTTTAAGAATTTGATTGACGAATTTAACTTAATTACGTTTGTAAGCTTTGATATAATGAAGTTGAACATAAATAATTGGTTTAATGAATTGGAAATTAAATGAAAATTGTTTTGAATGATAAATTTACTTAACAAATATTGAATGAAATCGATAAATGAATTTAAAATTGATTTGAATGTTAAATTGAATTTATCTAAATAATTACGGAATGAAATTGATATATGAACTTGAATCAATATTTGAATTGTTAAATAAAATTCGAAATTGAATTATAAGATTTTTGTAATGGTAATTTGGAAGTTTGAAACATAAATTATGAGATTGATTTTGGAAGACAAATGAAATGTTGATTTATAAATTTTAATTGGAATTGAATCTGATTTGGTTTGAAATATATTAAACGACCAATCGGTGTAATAATTACGAAAGTTATTAAAGAGACCGGAATCGGTTATGGATATACTCTCTATCTAAACCGAAAACCACTTTAATAACTATACGCGGAGTGATGATCCAGAATGAAGTGATTGGAATGATGTACGTGATGACTGAAGAAAGAGAACGATAATGGATAGCCTTGACACTTGTGTCAAATTGGAAATGACTAAAACAGGAGCCGTGCCGGACCAAATGGGGTTAGCCACCTCGAGCGAACACACTTCTTCGTAATTACTACTCATTACTTGTTATCGGTTGGTGCACCCTCGTACTTTTCAGGAGTGTTGTTTCGCGGTGTTGCGATCGCTGCGGCGATGCGTTCTCACCAGTCCGGATCAGGCGAACGGTAGTTTCACTACCTTGGGTATTGCCTCATGTGCCTTGTCATACTTGTATCCCTATATACGCGACCACTACGAATTTGTTTTGTGTTATACCTATGGAGTACTCCCTGATATCCCACTAGTTTACGGTGGAGTTTACAGTGCTGTATAGACTATGACATTTATAAAAATGTGTTAAGGGGAATAATGGTAACACCTTAACACTATTTTGATACTTTATATTACCGATAGACATTATCTATTTAGCGTACACTACTACATAGTAGATAGTTTAACGGATCCTTAAGGGATGGTGATTCCAACGTCCTTTGAGTTACTTGTATTTAGATTGCTATTTCACTTGAGTTGGATTTATTGATATGAGAATATTAATCCTGACTCGAGTGTTTTGTGTTTTGCTTTACGCTCGGGTCAGACTGAGAGTACCAGCTTTCGAGGCTCATCTTTGGAGTTGAAGCTTTGCTTGAAGATCCAGCCATCTATTCTGCTTTCAGTATTCGATGACTCCAGTGATGTATTATGATTTGTATTTGATGTATCGTATTTCTCTTCTGTTGTAAACTCTAATGTATCTGATATATTTATATAGTAGCTTCATGAACTACTATCTCTTTTACTTCCGCTGCATATTATTACTCTGTGTCTGTGATTCTGTGATTATTTATTTACTGCATATCCGAGTTTTGCCAAATTTAAATTAACAATTCGGTATTTTGAATTATTCAAGTGCGACATGTGCGGATGCGAATAGTCCAAAATAGCGGGTCGTTACAGTTGGTATCAGAGCTTTTGGTAGCTCTAGGCAAAACTTAGCATATAGGGTAAATGTATTTACAGAATCACTCCCACTCGAGTTTCAATCTCCTCCATTTGACTCAATTCCCTTGAATTTTGGAACGTCCCCTCGGTTTCGAAATTCATTCTTGTCCCTCACTATTCATATTCGTCTAAAATTATGGAGTATCCCATAAACTCCACTTCGAATGATCTTATAATGAGACGGCGATCTCGCCAATCTCGAATTGATTCATAAAAGGGGTGAAACTCCTTTACAATAGACATCGATTTACCGGAGATTTCTGTATCCTCGGTTTACGATGCTATCTATTCCGTGCTATACCTGAATTCTATCTCTTGAGATTGAATGTTGATTTACCTCGGAATTCAGCATCGGTCTTATTCTTAAAGTTACGGTCGACCTGGAAGGTTGCCCGTGAATTAAATAAGCTTATTCATCCCCCGATTATGTTATTGAATCATCTTATCTTCTGTTTCAAACTTATTAACGAATCAAAAATTCTCTTTGATTTGATTTCCATCAAATTTGAATCTCTATCCTTGTTTGAAATCCATTATTGTATTGTCAAGCGAGAAAGTGTATTTGTAAATTAATGCTAAAAATGTTTTTATATATTGTGTTATTTGAGTTGTTGATGTTGATTTGGGTTTTCGATCGATTCGTCTGATCAACGCTATCGATAGGATTTCCAAAACGCTTGAGCAGAGCAAACCGACACAATAATATTTCCAAATCGGTGAATAAAATGGTTTTGTATAATTATATTATATATAAGTATAAATTTTTCTGAAATTAAAATGTTAATGAATCTGTCGTCCGAAATGTGAAAATTTGATTTTCGTTTATTACTTTACAAACCATTGACTATTACATAATATAAATAAATGAATTTATAAAACTGGGTTAAAATTGATTTGAAATTTAAATGGATTTAAACTAAATTGGAGAATTTAATACCTGGTGGTTTCAACTTTGATTTGGAAAGTTTTAAAGCGTATAGTATTTGAAGTATTTTCAAATAGAAACCATTTTCAAATAATTTTAAATTTTAAATCGGTGCTCTTCTCTTTGTCGCTGGAAAATAATTTCGGTGATGACGGCCGCATCATCGACATTCATTTTCGAGTTTCGAAGTGGAGAGACTATTCTGTAGCTTTGCTATGGTTTGTTTTGAAAAATAAAAATGAGATCGAAATTTTGAATAAAAATTTAAGCCTGGATAATTTAATTAGAAAATTTTACTAGTGTAATACTCAATTGCATTATATATAACTTACCTAAATTTTCAAAAAGGTTGACTATGTAATTTAATATTATACAACATAAATGATATCAAAAGAATTTTTAGCTAAGTTTGAGTAGTTATAATAAATGTAAATATACTTAATATATATGTGATAGGATATATTTAGTAGAATAAATTAATAATACTTTGAAATAAAGAAGAACTAAATTTGTCGAATAAAATATGATTATAATAAATTACTATTCAAATTGATGATCTTTGAAATTGTTAATTTAAGATAATTGGATAATATACAAAATAAGTTGTCTCTATAAATAAAATTTGAGTATGTGTAAAAATGTTATACGCTTAAAGCTTAATTATAAAATTGTTAAAAGAGATAAAATAGAATAATAAGTTAATTGAATAATTGATGTGATTAAATAAATAAAACTTTTGTTTTGGAAGTTAATAAATTGAATTAAATCAACTTAATGAGATATCTTGAATTAATTGAATATAAATTAAATTTCATTTGAAAGGAATCTTTTGCACCTAACATTAATATATGAGAAATCAAATCAATTTAATGGAAACCTTGAATTTAAAAACAAATTGATGAATATAAATTAATTCAAAGTGAAATTTATATGGTTTAAAATAATTGTTTATAATGTAATTCAAGTTTATTTTCTTTTGATTGTTTCTATTCTCCTACCCACTTCCTTTTCGGGGACGAAAAGTTGTGAGTGGGGGAGAATGTAACGACCCGTAAATTTAACCGGTTTAATAACGTTACTAATTGAAATTTTGGAATTTTAAACGATAAAATTTTGAAATACAAATTTGATATTTGGAATGCGTCTAGTTAAACATAGCAACTGATAAATTTTCGTCCAAAAATATGAAAGTTTATTTCGCGCGTAAATTTACTTCAATTTAATTAGTTAATAAGCGACGAAAATAAACGTTTTCAAAACCAAAATATTTTTACATAGAAAAATTCTAAAGCATCTTTTGAGCAAGTTGTCAGTTTGTCGTTTTTTCAAATTCGGACATCTTTGGCTCCGTCGATCTTATTTTCCTGCGATTTTTACGCATTTTCCGCTGGTAGATATTTCGAATTTTTTTTAATTCGATCGTGCCACTGCTATCTGTATACCGCTTTGACCGTCTCGTCATGCTGGTCTCAATGGTATATTCAAATCTGTATTTTGAAGTCCGGTACTGAGCAGAATCTAGAAAACGTCGAACCGTATCGGTACCGGTTTGTGTCCATGGGTCTGTGACTCTTCATTTTTCACTGTACAAATTCAAACAGCCATCAGCAACTTGAAACTAATTATTTCCTGAATTTAAGAGTCGTGACTTTTGCTTTTCTACTGGCTCCAACAGTTATTACTTTCGTTCGTTTCCATTTCATTTACTGGTTCCAACAATTCATTCGCCAGCTCATCATCTTCATTTGCAAATCTCTTCGTTTCTTTTAAACCCATTTTTGAGCCTGCCATTTCCTTACTCTTTCTTTGCTTCCACGGCCTCGACAACATCTATTGCCACGCCTCCTTCCCCTCGGCCCATGCCAGCACTCGGGCCTAACCGTTCACGACACCTTAAATCCGCTACCATGTCCTCCCACCCTCCCCCTGAAGAGAAGCCGCTGCCTCAAACCCACCACAGCACCATCACCCAACCACCGTCCGGCCTCCATCCCTCTCCCTCACGGCCTGTCACCACCCACTTCCCTCCGGCCGACCCACCCTAACTCCACCTACTTCAGACCTGACCCAGCCGAGCTTCCCACTATCTTCTCCTTCTAATCCTATATGTAAGTAAATTTTATTTAATGGTTAGCCTAATATTATGTTAGTTTAAAAGCCTTATAGTCTAGTAAGCATGTACAGGGGTTTAGGTAGTTGCTTGCTTATTTGTTACATGTTCTTGTTTTTTTTTGTGTGTTTTGTTTTGAAAAAAAAAAAGTGCATCTAAGGTTTGTTAAAGCATAATATGAGTGTCAGTTCCAGGATAGGATTGCTTGAACATGAGAAAGAAAAAAAAAGGGGCTTTATTCACATATAGCATATCAATATAGAATATCAGTTTATTTAAGTCTTATACAAAGTAACTGCATATCAGTATGTATTTGAAAGGTGTCCGTTAGTTATAGTATATAGCTTTAAGTATACGGGTTTAAACTATTTGTTTATTTAAATATATAAGTATGTGTTATGTATATTCTATATATATATATATATATATATATATATATTGCTAAAGAAAAAAATTGCAATTCTTGTTTTATTAAGAAGAAGGTTGAATATATTATGTTATGGTGTAGGTTTTCATCATCAGGTTGTATAATATGAAAAGTGCATAAGTTAAGATATGCATAAGTGGTGGGAAAAGTTAAAAAAAAAAAAAAGAGAAGAAAAGAAACTCACGTATTACATAGTCTTTCCCATTTCATGCTTGTACTTTATATTTATAGTACATAAGTAGGTGTAGTATTGCTTGTAAATCTAAGCATTGTGTGGCTGAAATTTCACGCAAGTTATATAATTGAATATATGTATTTGTTGGGTACTGTGTTACTTTTATAAAATATAAGTTTATATAAATTTTATTATAAATATTAATGTATGTATGAAAGTATTTTTCATTTATACGCATATATATGTATTTATTTCAAAATGTAATGTATATATATGTTTGATTTTTTTTATGTTCATTTTAATTTGAAACAATGGGTTTTGAAAATATCCATATATTTAATTTAAGAATGTGTTTGTATTTAGAATATGACTTTTATATATGTATATATAGATATATAGTTATATATATGTTCACTTATATCAATTATCTTCATTTACCCGTTCTGATTTGTCCATCAATTCCTATTTATCAGCTTTGTCCGTCAAAATTCATGTCAATCTTGCTTTGCTTTGGAACTCGTGCTTGGATCCGTAACCCATTTCATTGTTTACTCTCTCTAGCCTCGAAAGGTGAGCAATCACTCACGATTAATATTCTTTTACTTATTAAATTTGATTTCAATTGAAACGACAATTGAAATATGCTGCTGTTACTTATGTACACTGTTATATGCTATTATCTGTATCTGTTCACCTATGACATCTCACACCATTATCTGTTTATTATTATGCGATGATAATTCAGTTTGGTGGATAATTGATTGATTGATTGATTGTTGTTTATATTGGATGTTAAAATGTAATGTATAAGGTGATGAATATTATGCAATTGAATTTGACGTAGGATAGTTAAAAATTTGAATCGACATATGTATTGAATTTGATTAGTTAATTTGAATAATATGACCCCATTTAATTGTTAAGTTAATTGATACGTAGAATTTGATAAATTTTTGAACCCTTGAACGTATATTGGATTAATTGATGTAGTATTAAATTTGAAATTGAAATTGAATGACAAGTGGGAAACCGTAATGTAATAATCTTTAATCTACATGAAATGATAGTGTAGATTCTAGAAATAATTATATTAATTCGCACAAATAACAATGCGAATTAATATGATTATATCGGGATTATTTGAATTAATTTATTGGATTGTTATTGATTGTTTAATTACTTTTGACACCATCCCTGTTATCACACTGCAAGTTTCATTTGCTATGCTTTGATTTGTGAATTGGAATTGGAATCGGGTTGAAATGATATACACCCGAATGAATTTGACCTAGGATAGAGGATTAAATAAATCCGATTGGTCAATAATTTGATTTAAAAATAAAATAATGATTTTATTCGAACAACGAGTAAGTTTTGAAATGAAGTTGGAATTTGAATTTTTGAAAAGGAAAATGTAAAGATTGAATTCTGAAACAAATA
Source organism: Allium cepa (assembly GCA_030765085.1). Lineage (NCBI taxonomy): Eukaryota > Viridiplantae > Streptophyta > Magnoliopsida > Asparagales > Amaryllidaceae > Allium > Allium cepa. Next base: position 1,035,466,400 of record CM060937.1, on the reverse strand, counting down.
TTAACGTAGTAATTGATGAAAGAACGTTGTTTGAAATTTAATTATTTAAAAATTAAATTTGGAATTATTAATAAATAATTTGGAATTAGTAATAATTGAGTTTTGAAATTAGTGAGTTTGAAATCATTTAATAATTAAATTTGAAATTATAATTAAGTTTGAAATTATTAAGTTGAATTTATAATTAAGTTGAAATGATTTGATGACTAAGTTTGAATTCATAATTAAGTGAAAATAATTTAATAATTAAGTTTGAATTGAAAATCAAGTTTGTAATTATTAAATTTTGAAATTATTAATAATTAAGATTGAAATTATTTAATAATTGAATAAGATTGAGTTATTTGATAATTCAATTCTTTAATAAGAGAAAATCGAACCTTCGATTAAGTGAATTGATTTTCGTTAACAAACGAAATGGGGTTTCTTTATTTATGAAGTTGGAAAAATATTTAAATAAGTAAATAAGTGAAATTGAACTTCTCGAATATGTGAAAGTTAGTTTTATTAATTGAGTTTGGAATTTGTAACTAAGTAAATAAATAAACGGAATGGAATTTCTTTAACAAGAGATAAATGCGTTTTATTGAAACAAATGTAAAGCTTGTAGTTTAAGAATTTGATTGACGAATTTAACTTAATTACGTTTGTAAGCTTTGATATAATGAAGTTGAACATAAATAATTGGTTTAATGAATTGGAAATTAAATGAAAATTGTTTTGAATGATAAATTTACTTAACAAATATTGAATGAAATCGATAAATGAATTTAAAATTGATTTGAATGTTAAATTGAATTTATCTAAATAATTACGGAATGAAATTGATATATGAACTTGAATCAATATTTGAATTGTTAAATAAAATTCGAAATTGAATTATAAGATTTTTGTAATGGTAATTTGGAAGTTTGAAACATAAATTATGAGATTGATTTTGGAAGACAAATGAAATGTTGATTTATAAATTTTAATTGGAATTGAATCTGATTTGGTTTGAAATATATTAAACGACCAATCGGTGTAATAATTACGAAAGTTATTAAAGAGACCGGAATCGGTTATGGATATACTCTCTATCTAAACCGAAAACCACTTTAATAACTATACGCGGAGTGATGATCCAGAATGAAGTGATTGGAATGATGTACGTGATGACTGAAGAAAGAGAACGATAATGGATAGCCTTGACACTTGTGTCAAATTGGAAATGACTAAAACAGGAGCCGTGCCGGACCAAATGGGGTTAGCCACCTCGAGCGAACACACTTCTTCGTAATTACTACTCATTACTTGTTATCGGTTGGTGCACCCTCGTACTTTTCAGGAGTGTTGTTTCGCGGTGTTGCGATCGCTGCGGCGATGCGTTCTCACCAGTCCGGATCAGGCGAACGGTAGTTTCACTACCTTGGGTATTGCCTCATGTGCCTTGTCATACTTGTATCCCTATATACGCGACCACTACGAATTTGTTTTGTGTTATACCTATGGAGTACTCCCTGATATCCCACTAGTTTACGGTGGAGTTTACAGTGCTGTATAGACTATGACATTTATAAAAATGTGTTAAGGGGAATAATGGTAACACCTTAACACTATTTTGATACTTTATATTACCGATAGACATTATCTATTTAGCGTACACTACTACATAGTAGATAGTTTAACGGATCCTTAAGGGATGGTGATTCCAACGTCCTTTGAGTTACTTGTATTTAGATTGCTATTTCACTTGAGTTGGATTTATTGATATGAGAATATTAATCCTGACTCGAGTGTTTTGTGTTTTGCTTTACGCTCGGGTCAGACTGAGAGTACCAGCTTTCGAGGCTCATCTTTGGAGTTGAAGCTTTGCTTGAAGATCCAGCCATCTATTCTGCTTTCAGTATTCGATGACTCCAGTGATGTATTATGATTTGTATTTGATGTATCGTATTTCTCTTCTGTTGTAAACTCTAATGTATCTGATATATTTATATAGTAGCTTCATGAACTACTATCTCTTTTACTTCCGCTGCATATTATTACTCTGTGTCTGTGATTCTGTGATTATTTATTTACTGCATATCCGAGTTTTGCCAAATTTAAATTAACAATTCGGTATTTTGAATTATTCAAGTGCGACATGTGCGGATGCGAATAGTCCAAAATAGCGGGTCGTTACAACTAGATTAAAGTGGAGAAAAGAAGTGAAGAAGTGTTGTAGTCGAGCTCTAAAGACAGCAGCACTTCGTCGCTTCAAAATTCGGATCTCAAAAAGTGAGATAAGCACTTCTATTTATAGGCCAAGCCTATGAGTCGTTCGCCCCCCCTTAAGTCGGTCATGACTTAACAAGGCCCCACGGCTTACGACTCATCAACCCCACGGCCTACCGACTCAAGCCTCTACGCGACCTAATTTAGACATGACCTAACGACTCAAGCCATTATGCGACTCACGACTTAACAACATTGCCGACCCAACGACCTACGACCTAACCATGAAGCCGACCCAACGACTCAACGCATACGCAACCTAACATGAAAGCCACGTTCCTTCCTAAGTTGTCTGGACGACTTAACAACCTACCGACTCACGACTCAATGACCTAGCAACTTACGACCTAACTACACACACGGCTTAGCGACCCAGCGACCTAACACCCTTGCCTTCATGCGACCTACGACCTAAGCCTTATCTCGTCCACGACCTAACTACAAACACAGGGTCTCACGACCTAAACTTCAACGACCTAAGCCATCTTCCTTAAGCTGTCCAACCAACCTATCTCCCTCTTAGGTCGTTAACCCGCTTAAGCCGTTAACTCCTAAGCCGCTAACTACTTTAAGCCGCTACTATCCTTAAGCCGTCCCAATCCTTAAGTCGCTATCCCTTAAACCGTTATCCCTTAAGTCGTTCAAATCCCTTAAGTCGCTTACTTCTATATGTCGGTCATTTCTATAGGTCGGTCCAACTCCTAAGTCGCTCCACTCCTAAGTCGCTCCACCGACTTATGCTACGACACGACCTAACCTTGGACGACTCATCTCTTGACGACTTAAGCTCCGAACGACTTAAATTCTAAACGACTTAACAACACTAACGACCTAATAACAACAATTCTACGATCCTTCGATCCGTAAAAATATGGGTCGTTACAAGAGAGAGGCTCCTTTGTGACCTTTCGTGGAAGGTAGAAGGTGGTAATGACTCTTACACAAAAAAATACAGCCATAAGGTAAGCACCAATCATAAAAGCTTGAAATGAAGTAAGAGAATAAAAATGGTGGGAGTGATTGACACTAATTCACTAACTTTTCTTTAACTTTTTCAAGTCTAAGCCATATCAACTCCAATATATTCCAAAATTTCACTAGCACCTTAGAACACCTTAGAAAGCTTAGATCTAAAGTCAAACTGGAACAAAACTTAAGAAGAAGAGGGGATCTTGGATGGGTTGTGAGCAATGGAAGAAGAGGGGATATGTTGCCTTAGTTTGAAAGTGCTAAAGGTTGGATCTTTAGGCTTTATGTAATGGTAGAAGGTGGCTATTTGATTCTTATGGCTTTGTGCTTGTATTTGGCTTGAATTTAAGTGAGTTATATCACTATCTTGTTTGTATATTTTGTATGTGTATATATATTATGTTTGAAATATAAAGTTAAAGTGACATTAACTAAAGTTATAAAATTTGGACCCCTCTTGCTTTTGGAAGAAAATGGAAACTTTATATTTGATAAACATCACTTATATTCCTTCTTAAGCATGTGGCATGGACTTGACTTGATTTTTACATGGTTGTTTGGATTGTATGTTAAATTGAAGTATGTCTGAAATGAGAATAGTCGTTATAAGTGCACCTCAATGTCCATTACTTTAAATCGTGCAAATTGGATATTTATGATCTTAACTTGGGTCTACTGGATTGGTTGTTTTATACATATATTTTGGTGTATTAGGATAAACAAATGGTTGGAAAAGTTATAAAAGTTATGATCCAAAGCAGTTAAAGTCAGAAAAAAAAGGCGGTTATAAATATACTTTGTAAATATAGCCTGGTTTCGGGGATCTTATAAATAAAATGAAAGATATTCTTCTGGGTTTCTTCCCATGGTTTTTGTAACAACCTACAAATCTGTACCCCTTGAGTCAACACTATTCTCCATCAATCAACTCAAGATGTATGGAAATACGAACCATTTGGATTAAAGAAGAAGAGGTAGAAGAAGAAAATAGAAAACAACATCAGAATCTAACAATCGCAGCGGAATAAAATATAATAGATAATCACGGATCTGTACACCAAAAACAAATACTATATCTGTTTGTACATACATCATCAGAGTACATCATCAGAGTTCAACAACATCAATAACATACAACTGGACAATAATCATAACCTGTCCATACAATCTGAATACACCGCGGAATATTTAAACAAATACGAAAGTACGTATCGTCATTCAGCTCCACATCATCATTTCCTGTATTCTATAATACTCGGTCTGACCCGAGCATTATAGTTAAATAACACCCGAGTCAGTCTGCAATACCAGCATGAGAAAACCACACTCAAATTGATTATTAAAGTTTCAAAAATCCTTTAAAAACAAAAGCATCTCGTAAGACCACGCCACAAATAAACATGTCGGGTTTTTACCTTACGATAGCTAAAACACTTTTTATTAAAATTCTATGATATTATAATAGGGTCTATTTACAAATACTTATTAAAATAGCCGAAATTGTTACATCTATTAAATTCCAGCTACTAGCCACAAAGTGGGTAATACAGAAAAAACTCGTAAAAGGCGCGTAGGGAGAATGGATTTCCAACTAATGACTAGGCACTGGGGCACCACCTGTCACGGTACCTGGTCTAGATCAATATACTGAGGATCACTCCCGACCCCCTGTAACACAAGACCGGAACTACCCCTTACTGGATAATCCCGAGTAAGATCACCCCACGGTTGTGATCAGCAACCGCACCACTAAGCCGAAATAAAAGGGACATCTAGACAGGGATGACCTCAACCTGAAATTGGTGTTAACCACCTAGCCTTGCTGCATAACCCTTGATTTTCAGTCATTCCCGATTGATGAGGCTTGAGGCTAAGCGTTACCTTTTAGAACATTTCACTTAGAATGCCCATCGTCCACCTGACGATGTTCCGAAAGCATTCGTCCATACAAGTCTGTCCTGGGTTCGAACAGAACCGAAGGCACTATTCCTACTACATCCATTTTGGAAACCCTCAGGATTAGTAGCGACTAGCCCTTGCACTTCACTGCTCCATCTTCAAATCCAAACTCGTCTTCCTCATGAAAACGTTCAAACCGGATCAAAGTGGTTTTCGAGAAATAAATCCCGATCCCGATCTTTTCGAAACGATCAGCGCATTGGCCAATATTGATAGTCGGTTATTTAACTATCAATTATCATTCACAACAACCATCAAACATAAATAGTTTCTCCTAAATTATTTATTATTCTCAAAATATCTTCGCAAGATATATTTCCACTTTTCAACCCTTTGAACACAGTTTCAAATCATCTTCTTTTATGGAATAAAGTTCCCAAATATTTTCTATTTCCACTGAAATCACCAAGCACAAAACTTTAGATTTTAAAATAATTTAAAAACACTTTATTGTAAAATATGCTTTAACATTTAAATTTAGAGAAAACTTTTTAATACTTAAGTAAAAATATATATATTTTAAGAACATTTAAAGTAAAGCTACTTTATAAAATATAAACTAAATTTTCCTCTTTTAAAACATAATACCAAGTCACCTTTATATAATTACTACTAATAGATTTGAAAAATACATATTTTAGAATTTAAACATTTATAAATAATAAATTTCCTAGAACATGCTGTTTAAAACAACATTAAAGGTTTTGACTTATATTTAAAAATTTACTTTGAAACATACTTGGCTATCCAGGGAAGTATACTTTTCTTTACATCCTTTAAAAATAAATCACTGTTTATTTTTAAACAAATTTTCTCATTTCCTTAATAAATTCCCACCGTGAATTTATTCTCCAAATTATCCACCGATATATTACTTCACTTTTATAAACCCAGTTTGTAAATTCCATAGTCACATTCTCCTTTTAAATTTTCAATTTCAAACACTTGAATAAATTTTCAAATTGATTTCCAATTTACTCCATTTTGAAATAAATTCCTTCTTTATCTATTTCAATAAATTTAAAACTTGGATTTTAAAAATAAATTCTTTATTCCTTTAAATAGTATCACTTAAGTTTTATAATTCATTATTTATTTCTTCTGTTAATTCAAATCCACTTTCTCCATACTCGGAGTTATTTATTAGAATTTTAAAATTACTTTTATTCTTAGCCAGTTCATTCTTTAATTTATTCAAATCTTCTATGATAATTTTACTTAAAAATTCACTCTTTTATTCTCCTTTCAAAAATCCAATTCTGTATATTTTGATAACTCAGTGTACCGAAATATATTCAAGCAAATCATAGCATTCAATATTCCAATATAATTCACCAAGGAATATCAAATAATCATAATAGAGAATATTAAATAATCCAAATAAATGTTGAGGAATCTAGTTGGATCCCTCCAACCTGTTTCCCAGCATCCACAGATGTTAGCACAATACCAAATCCACTTCGAGGTGGAATATCGCGGTATATGGGATTAATATAATATCATCCGCTATTATGCGGTGCATAGGGTCTCATCCGCTATATAATGCGGGTAATAAATCACTCCAATATATACTATATACTACTATATATAATATAGCACATCAAACAATTCAATCATTCAATCATTATTTAAATTTAACTATTAAATTTAAATAACCTAGATGGGTGAGATTAACTAACATTTGATTTTTGTTTGCAATCCAATCCAGCTTGCTTCTCGATTTTAGACCTTGTAAAACATTTATATAATTTATTAATATTTGAATTAATCAAACAATTAATTCACATAGACTTAATTAATTCATTTAATTTAAAACTAAATTCCTTTAAATAAATTAATTAGTTAACAATTCAATTCTAACGCGTTTATATATCGTACGCTCACACAACAACTCCTATCAATATGAAATTTGAAATCCGATAATAATAAAATATTACGGATCCAATAGAACTAGTTTCACCGAATTCCGAGACTGTGCCTCGGAAGGCTATTTTTAAATTCAATTTAAACGATAAAATTTCAAAACTGAACAAATCAGTGTTAAATTCAATTTTAAAACTTTTATTATCCTCAACACTATCAATATAAATTTTACAAGCCTTCAAATTATTATTTTTAACTGGCTTAAAACTCCATATTCAACATTTTATCCAATTTCAAATTATTAAATTCAGTAGTTCATTATCAAATAAATAGTGATATTTGAATTCAAGTTAAAAATTAACTTTTAAATATTTAAAATTAATTAAATATTCCAATTTTAAATGCTCAAAAATTCTGGGTCGTCACAGTTTTTAAGTACCTTTAGGGTAGTACTTACTATAAAATTTCAAGTCTTAAATCGTTTATCAAAGTGGTTAAAACTGGTTGTAAAGATCATGCTTATCAATGTTGTTTTTAACAACATTTATAAATGCTACAATAAGTCACTTATGGTTTTAGGTGTTTGAAAATAATATCTAAACTTGGTATTTTTCTCTAATATTTTTAGAAATGTTTCTAACTTGTTTTGAGGTATTTTAAAGTTGGTTGGAAATGTAAATATATCTTCACTAATTATATGTGTATTTTCAAAGTAAATAGGTTTTATAATATAAACATGTTTTTTCATCAAATTACAAATTAGTTATTTTCAAGTAATATTTTACATAGATATCTTAAACCTATTTACAATTTTTTTTTACTAATTATAAGTTTTGAAAAAGGTAATTGACTAGACTTATCTCTAAAAGCCGACGAGGTAGACTTCTCTATTTGTGAGAGTTAAGATGGATGTTAAGTAGGAATATGAACAACAGAGCTCTAACCTACTGGTTTCCCTCTTGACCGAGGAATGGTTAAGTTGGAATGACGGAAATGTGTTAATCTCGTTTTTCACTTATTTTTTTGAAAAGTAATTAACTTTGCTTAATGCTAAAAACCAAAGAAGTAGGTTTATCTATTTATGAGAGTTAAGATTGATGTTGAGTAGGGATATGAGCAATTGAGCTCTAACCTACTAGTTTCTCTCTTAGCCAAGGAATAGTTAAGTCGTGAATCTCTGAAATGTGTTAATCATATTGTTACTTATTAGTTTATGAAAGTCATAAATTTTATACTTAACACTAAAATCTAACGATATAGATTTATCTATTTGTGAGATTCAAAAATGAAGTGTCTATGTAAGGCTTTGATGCAATCAGTGCTCTAACTTACCTGGTTTCCTTTAACCCTTTTTTATTGTACTTATATATGTAAATCGATCCTTTAAAAGAATGTTTTAAAGATAAGTGTAATGAACAGTTTTTCTGTACCCTTTGAATCGAAAATAAAACACACATGTCTTACTCAATTTGCATGAAAACACGGATCATTAAGATTAGAAAGAAAATAAATACAGAACAGATCTCACATGAATGGAATAACATATATTATTTAAATAATAATCTTTACAGCAGAAAATTTTAAAATACAATATTAGAGTCTAACCTAGATTCAGCCTGGACAGTTATAACACTTGCCCTTACAAATGCTGAAAAAACAACAAAACAAATGCAATAGATGTAGCGGATAATAGAATATGTCCATGCAATGATGAAGATCTCCAGCTCTTCTCTGGAAACTCCAACCGTCTTCAACTAAACCAGAAACTACTCGGATCTGACCCGAGTAATGAAAATACTTGGATCAGGCTTGATAAACCAGCGTGAGATACTCAAAATTTAAAATGACTATATTATCAAAACCTTTGAAAAGAAGGGTATCTAATAAAACCACCCTCACATATAAACACGGACGGGTTTTTATCTTATGATAACCAAAACATTTTGTACCAAAATACACTTTATATTATTTTTAATGACAATCTTTTGAAAACACTTTTCAAATAAACTTATTCAAATAAGGTATCAATATCTATATTAAGTCTAAGGTAATATATCCGGACTAGGTCAACAAAATATACCGAACGGAAAATACGATAACAGAAAGGGGTAGCTAAACTGTTTGCAAGTCATTACAGCTATTTTGGGACAATAATCAAAACCGCAAATCTCGTATTGGGATTGGATTTCCAACATGATAGGAAACTAGTGGAAAAATCAATTTGTATCCTTGGCTTACATCCAAGACTCAAACGCCGTTATACAACAATACAAATGGCTAAAAGGGAATACAATCTGCAAATAATATTCAAGGACTCGGACATCACACATCCCTACAATGAGGCCCAAACGTGTCTGGTACCAAGGGCTTAGAACATCTAATAACCTAAATCACTACTATCCGAAGTGCGAGTATACATTTAACCACATAGAATCCCATCAAAACCGAGGTGTGAGGCTCGCAAGGCTATGCTCAATTTCTTAAAAGCCACGCTTTTCATACAAAACCACGCTTTGATCATAACAGGTTCCACTTTGAATGCCACACCGTCATTCCTTTGATCACTATTTGACTCCCACAAGCATGCAACCTCTGAGCTCGTATGTCTCAGAGAAGGGTGTTAAGATAAGAGAAGTTGCCTTCTCCGCCACCAAGTAGATGTACATTTGTAAAAGTCAAACGTTGTATCTCAGAAATGCAATGTCGAACATTTGTCCATACAAGTTCGTTCTGAGACTAAACGAAACCAAAGGCACTCCCATACTACCACTAGTAGCGAGTAGTCCTTACAATTCGAAAAATCTCCACAACGAGGAGACCACTACTACAAATAACTCTACAATGGGAGAAACCCATAGCATGTCAACAAGCAGTGCTCACGCTATGAAGATCCATGGTCTCCAATAATCATCATCTTCAACATGTATTCACTTTTGAATGTATACATTGGTTCGAAGTGGTATTTGGATAGGAATCACCCAAATCCGACACCAGTTCCTTCGAACCTAATCATCGCTTTAAAAGATGTTAAGTTCATATGTGTGTATCAATCATTAATCGATTACTTCATCTTTTATTTAAATCAAATATCTTTCTTAGATATATTCTTTTCAATTTATTACATTATCTTTTCAAGTGTATATAAAATCATTAAGCCTTATTTATCAAATCATTTAGCTTATTTGAACCTTTCTTAAATCCAGGAATAATTCTAAACCATTTTTTCTTTTACTTAGGAAAACCATTCTAAATCATTCATTCAATATTAATCAAAGATTTCTTATATTCAAGCTATAACTTTTAACTTAGGGAAAATATTCCCAAACCATTTATTAAATCTAAATCAAATATTTCTTTCTTGACTTCAAATTGTATTCTTGCAAATCGAAGATTTTCATAACAGTGCAGTACTGCCATCTCAGATATTGTAAATTTCACCTCCAGGGACTAATGGCAAGTAATCCTACATCATGAAGATCTTTGTCATTAATGATCATCGTCTTCAATATATTTTATTTCAAAAATTAGTTTGAAGGGGTTTTCGGATATGAATCACACAAATCTGATCCTGGTTTTTCGAATATGAATCACCCAAATCCGATCCCAATTCCATTGTACCAACCATCGATAAAAATGTTAAGTAGTTAATTAACATTTTAAGAATTTGTTTTTTTATTTTGAAAAACATAAATAAGATCTTTTGGAGCATCCGAGCTTTCCTTTCGATCTATTCTTCCCCTCGCCTAAAAAGAGAAAACATAGGTTAGGTAATTTCATGGCACTGGTTTCTCTATCCCTAACCTTAGTTAGACACATTTTTTATCTTCCTAGATCTCACAAGTGGGACAAATGTACTAGTCATTTTCGTATACTCAATTATTAGCTTTAGTTTAGAATTGATTATAAGATTCCAAATACTCTGTTAAACTCTTAATTTTTATTTTTGAAAACTTTCATAATTGATTCTAAGAAAAATCATTAAGTTTAAACACATGTTCAAAAGGTTGTGGAATTCGCAGCATAGAAATGATGCAGAAAGTGCTATATAAGCTTATTTGATTTAAACAACTTTTTAAAATTCATATTTTCCACTTAAAATCTCTTGTAAACTATTTAAATAGATTTATCAAATTTATTTTATATTTTTAATCATTTAAAAATATCATTTATAAAGAAATCCCTATTTGGATTTCGAACTGCAAAACTGCGATGTTTTTAGAAAACTGTTTTGGCAGTATTTCAAAATCTACTTAATGTAATCTTGATTTTCTTTGTTTTTTGGAGAACTATTATCATTGTAGACCAAAGAATTTTAATTTCGAAGAAATCTGACTTATAAATCATTTTTTACGTTAATTTGAAGTTACGGATCGAAATTTACGAACTATCGCCATGCGACGAACTCTATTTTGGCCAATTTTGTGAATTGCTTCAAAACTTGCCCGAAATACTTTAAATTTATTTTAAATCATATTTAAACTATTTTATCTCATTTAAAACAATATTTCCATCATTAGAAACTCAGTTTTCATTTCATATTATAATATCATATTATTATAATATCATTTTCAGTCCTTTTAGATATTTTGAAATCATTAAGAGGCTAAATAATTTCCATACACACATTTATGTGAACTTAATTTTCATTTAATTAACTATACTTACTAACCATTTCTCTTATCATTTATCAAACCAAGTTATCAATCACATAATCAACCAATTTGCAACTATGTTATCAAAAATTGATTCAACATATTTAAACTTTCAAATCATTATACAAGAAATAATTTATGGATTAATTAGTAAATAGAAGTGCTCATGATTACTTCCGCTCCACCAATCTTTTTCGTAGACTTTTCTATTGATTCTGGTAGCACCTCCTTCTCTTTTTCTTGCTTTAAAGCTTTATGACTTGCTCCTCCCTCCTCCATAGGTTTAGCCTCCTTCTATTGAATCCATTCCTCCATCATTTCTTCACTTCTTAGATGCTAAACCATGTTTTAACAGCATTTCTTCACTTCTTAGATGCTAAACCATGTTTTAACAGTATTCTAAGGTCTTTGGCAAAGTTTGGTGGTGTTTGAAGTTGATTTGATATGATTTTAAGAAAAGTTAGTAAGAAAAGAGAAGAGAAGAAGTCATTAGAGAATAGAAGAAAAACTTGAAAAAGGAAGAAGAAGAAGTGTAAAAAAGTGGACGCTTCTTTATAGAAAAAGTTTTGGATTAATATAATATTCTGTAAAAAGACCAAATATCCTTTACTTACTTTTAAGCAACCTTATTTTTTCAACACCTAACATCATATTTCAAATCATTACTTCATGTCATTTTCACTTAAAGTAGGGAATAAAATTATTATGTTTTTGTTTAATTTGATGTTGAGTTTTTGCTTTGAAATGACATATTTGTCATTTTGTGCTTACTTTTTATTAATTATATTCTGTTTCTAAGTATATTTAGTAAGAGTAAACTTGATTAGTGAATTAATTAATACTTATACTATTTGAATATATGTCCCTGTATGAGAAATAAAGGTGCGACGCGTTGCAACAACTTTTAATCAACAAAACGTTGATTTTCGACAAAATGTTCTAAGGTCACATTTTGATATTTTAGTTAAACTATTTATTTATGTAAACCAATTTAAAAATAAATTTATATAATGTGATTTAAAAATATAAACACTCATAATTAGATTAAAATAATTTATTTAACCATTGAAACTTACTTTTCTAAAATCAGCATTTTGTCACTTTTGTCGATATAAGCAAATGTTTTTACTTTTTATATATACTTCTCTTTTCAAATCATATCTAATATTGTTTGAATCATATAATCTTACCTATTTTATATTTAAAATCATTTTAAATAGTATATTTTAAAGTGGTCAAATTCTGGGTCGTTATAATAAGCATTAGCAAAATGGTTTTGGGTTTGTAGTGGCAATATTTAAGTAACATTAGTCTTAAACCTTTTGAGTGGATTTGTGAAAGTAGTTAGAGCGTTAAAACGGATATTTTGAAGGAAATTATAAGTAAGAAACCATTTGAAAAATGATAGAAAAAGCAAAGGTTTAAAGTAAGAAATATGTTAATGATTTGTGAATATACTTGTACCATTAGAGATATGTAAATACTTTTTGAAGTATTGAAAGAATATAAATAAATAGTAGGAATGCATAAATGAAGTTTAATGAGATAAAGGAAATTTTATTAATAAAAGAGGTTTTAACTAAAAAAAGATAAATGAAACAAAAAGCAGATTAGTGGTCGCTTATGAGACTTAATCGTGATTTGTATTACTTGATTGTGCTTTGAATATTTACTCGTTTATGCAAAACATTTAGTCGTATACTTAGCACTAAAAGCTGATGAAGTAAGCTTGTCTATCTGTAGGAGATAAGGTTGATGTTCAAATAGGGATATGAGTAATGGAGCTCTAACCTGCCGGCTTCACTCTTGACCAAGGGATATCGTGAGATGAAAATATAAGAAACATGATAAGTAGACGAGACTTGATTTCCATATGCGATCTTTCTCATTATTTTTGAAGGACCAAATTCGTCGATTCAGTCTTGCACAGACCGGGATTGGTATATGTTTTGCTTATCAAAAACCACTTTAAGACTGAGATACACATTTTACCCTTTGGAACTGGATCTGTTTGAGATGCTGGAATCCATGTATGGTTTCAAGATTTTTTCAAGATATGGGATTTCGATTGGGGATTCTGTTATGTTTGAGTGATGAACACTCATGTGAAAGATGTCTAATGTAACCTCGACATTGCTAATTACTAAAAATAAAGTAGACCTCAATGCCTGGTGTTTAGTTAACCTACGATAGGATTTATTAACTCCATATTTGGAGATACTTATCAATTATTGGCCGGTGGGAGCTGGTGATATGTGGGTTCACGTGTTCGGGTGTGGATTGGTCATATTTACCAAAAGGTATGCTTTATCTAGAGATATACATCGCTTGGATGTACTTTCTGACCCTTGTGCAGGAGATTGGATTCGGCTCCACCGGAGGAAACTCCATGGAAAAACCCTTATGCAAACATTCCTTTTCGATTTTGGTTGTACTCCTAATATGTTGTTGAATTTAACTTATGTAACCATTTCAGCTATGTTATACATTTATATTCTTCACTCTAGGAATTATCTAATATATCACCTTATGTACATATTAGATGGTGGTCCTTTCGAGAAGATAAACGTTATGGCATTTCCTACAGTCTTAAAAGTACTGTTATATGTTGTACATATGTTTCTTCAGTTTCTCATACCATACTTATGTCTGATGCTTAGTTTTGTCACTAAATTCCTCACATGCTCTTTTGAGCTGTTTGAGAATGACAGGTTTTCGTTGATGTTTTTTGGTGCTCGAGAAGACGAGTGTAACATCCTGATATTTTCAACCATTCGCATCCGCACATGTCGGATTTGAATTGCTTAAAATACCAGATTGTTAATTTATATTTGGCAAAACTCAACATATACAGTAAATAAATACATCACAGAATCACAAACTCAGAGTAATATATAATATGCAGTAGAAACAAAAGAATAGTAGTTCGTGAAACTACTATATATACAACAGAGTTAAATAAGATACAATATAAGTTTCAAATACAATAGTCAAATACAAGATTAGAATACATCACCGGAATCAACTTAATAACTGCAAACAGAAAAGATGTAGATGGATCTCCAAACGAAACACCAACTCCAAAGGTGAGTCTCAAAAGCTGTATCACTTAGTCTGACCCAAGCGTAAAGCAAAACACAAAGCACTCAAGTCAGGATTAACATTCTTATATCAACAAATCCAATTCAAGTGAAATAACAACCGAAATACAAGTAACTCAAAGGATGTTTGTGTAGCGACCCGACTTCCTATCTCTAGGAAGACGCGTCGTTAAAGAGAAAGAAAGGGATAGAAGAAGAAAAGAAAGAGAAAGAAGAAACAGAACAACATCAGAGAACTCACAGCGGAACGAATGAAAATATAATATATCACATAAAAATATTACATAGTATCATATTACATCAGAGTACACAACTTATACAACAGATATTAGAAAGTTATAAACATCTGTCTAACTATACAACTCAAGCACACAAGATACAGATAACATACAAACACAGCGGAACCATAATATATCTACACGTGGAAGCCTCCTGCTGCATATCTCCTCCAGAATTCGTCAAGCTAACCTGAATCACTTGACTACTCATACATAATACGAGTACCCAAGAGTTTGATAAAACAGAAAATAAACACTCGGGTCAGACAGGGGTCTGGTGTGAGTAAACGGGTTAAAATTGCTTAACTTTAGAAAATCCTTTTGAAAAGAAAAGGTATCACGTAAGACTTCCCACATATAAACATGGAAAAAAATTTACCTTACGCTAACCAAAACATTGATAGGAAATCCAATGATATTATAATAGTGTCTAGGGTTTTCAAATAAATAAGAAATAGCCGAAATTGTTACATTATTAAATTCCATCTACAAGCCACAAAAGTGGGTAATACAAACAAAACCGTAGGGTCTCGTAGGGAAAATGGGTTTCCATCAATGGCAGGGCTACTGGGGTAGTGCCCGTCATAGTATGTGGGCAAGATCAACGTACCGAGGAGTACGCCCGCTCCCCTGCAATACAAGGCAGGAACTGTTCCTTACTGAACAGCTCCGAACAAGACAACCCCGCAGTTGTGGCCAACAACTGCCTACACAGCCGAAATAATAAGGGACTTCTAAACGGGGAAAATCTTGTCCTGAAATGGGCGCTACCCATCTAGCCTTGCTGCACCTACCCTGTTTTAGCCATTCCCGGGTTGATGAGGCTTGAGGCTGCGATTACCTTTATAGATCACATCTATTTAGAATGCTCATCGTCCACCTGACGATGTTCTGAAAGCATTCAATCGATACAAGTTCGTTCCGAGTTCGAACGAAACCAAAGGCACTATCTCGTTGCACTCATTTTGGAATCACCCTCAGAGTCAACGACCATAGCCCTTGCACTCTAAATCACCATCTCGAACCTGTAAGTACTATTTCCGTCAAACTCATCACGGAATCACCCACAGAGTTATACTGACGTATAGTTCTTACACCTCGAGTCTTTACAAAGCTCCACTTGGATTCACAACCTAACGTTTAATTGGAATCGACGTGGTTTTCGGATATCCAAATATGGAAACCCGATCCCGGTCTCACCGAAACCAAACTCCATTTTAATGTCCAAGTTGTTTTAAGGGTTTAAACAATTAACTTATATTCAGGATGATATAAGCAGATAGATGAATCACATTATCACAATAGATAATTCATATCAAACATTTATCTCACAAAGCAGCATATCACATAACAGAGATATCCAAATCATCCAGTATCAACCAATCACCCAATATCAATCATCCAATATTAACCAATCAATACCAATCAATCATCCATAAACAGAATTGATTAACTCTTAATCAATTGGATTACCTAAATCCTTCTGCATTTATTTATTCCAAATAAATAAATAAATTATCTCTTAATGATCTTCCTTAATTAATCTTCCTTGATTAATTATCTTTTTAATTACATTCAAGTAATTATCCTTAACCATATTCAGTAATTCACCTTTAATTACTATCATTAATTACAAGAATTAATGATCATTCGTTTACTTTCATAAATTAATTAATATAATTAATTACATTAAACCTTGATTAATTACAATTAATTAATCACTCTTAAATTAATTACTTTTATTAATCAATCTTGATTAATTCATTAATTAACTAATGATCCTTATAATTAATAATTACTTTAAATAATTAACTTATAATTAATCATCTCATTAATCATAAAAAGTAATTAACAATTTGTAATTACTTATCTTAATTAATTAACATCTTAATTAATTATGTTAACCCTTTGATTAATTAGTCTAATTAATTAATCTTTAGTTACTTCATTCAGTAATAATTATTCAATTACATTAATAAATAATCCTTAACTAATTACTTTATTAATTAATTACATTTTTAATTAATTACATTTTTAATTAATTACACTTAGTAATTAATCTTAAATTAATCTCATTCGTTAATTAATTAATCATATTAATTAATTAACTAAATTAATTAAGTAGTTAACCCTTAATTATTTACATAAGTAATTACTTACATTAATAATCTTGATTACTTTCTTAATTAATTACTTAACAAGTAATTAATTCCATTATTAAATAATTCTTTATTCTTTTATTAATTAATTACTCCATAATTAATTAACTTTAAAATAATTATATTAATCAATCCTTAGATTAATAACATTAAGTTATTATCCATTAATTACTTTTAACTTTAATTACTCGCATGAGTAATTTTTCCACTAATTACTTCCATAAGTAATTACCATTCTTAATTACATTCAATAACTAGCCATTAATTACTTCATTAAGTAATTACACTTAATCAATTCATAATTAAGTGATTATTAAAAATTAAAAAAATCAATTAACTAATTATTTAAAATTAATTAATTAATTAACTTCTTATATTTCAAAATCCTTAATTAATTAAGAAAAAGCATTTATCTTAATTAAACTCTACTTATTAATAAATCATCTTTAAATCAAGTGCACTTAAGTTAATATCAAAGATAAATTAACCCTATTTATTTTCATAATTAAATTATTTGAATAAATCAAATTTTAATAACCTTAAAGACCAATTATTCAATTTGGTTTACAATAATAAAATCATTAACCTTTATTTGAAAACAATGCATATAAAAACAAATTTTCAAAATTCAAAACACATTAATCATCTAAGTTAAACTTATTCATTCAAAATGAAATTTGGAACTTTAGTTTTAAAACCATTACTTAAAAATTACTTTAAACTTTAGTTTACTATTTGAATTCAAAACATTCTTCTTTAAAATTAACATTCAAAATTAAATTAAATTAAATTACTTTCAAAAAGGAATCATTTTAACCGAATTTAAATTTAAAATAAATTCAATTAACACCCTTGTAAAGTATAATTAACATTTTTTTTAAACAACAAACTTTGACTTATAAATTCATTTCCCTTTAATGAAACTTGAACTTGTTTTTATATAAACAACCAATTTAAATCAGCACCTTACCATTTCGCAGTACAAACCCAAAGTAAAACACGCGATCAAAATCTCGAGTTTAAACTTGCAACTAAACTCTATACAGTACTAACTAAACACGGCAAACTAAATCACTCGAGCAAAACACGGAAACCACACGGGTGCTACCCCGAGACTCAACCGAGCTACCCCACTTCGAGTCGAACCAGAGAAAACATGAATACTCCTTCGGTACGACCCCATCTTCCACAATTCGAAAATTTCCAGGTCCAAGCCGTGCACGCAACAACCCACATGCACGTTGCACGGCAAACCCAACATTGTCGAGCCCTCCTCTGATTGTCGACCAACCCCACTCGTCTACGACAACCCCAATCTCAACCCAGATTCAAGAAATCACACTCGAAAAAAAAATTTGACCTAAAACTCGATTCTGCAGAAAACTTCGAACCACTAAACCCATCGTCGCCGGTCATAGCCACCATCGGAAACTCCAACGATCACTTCAAAGCATCACTGCAACCTCCACGCTACTATTCCCAAGTCGTGATCAACTCCGGTCATACATTCACGTCGCAAAGCCCACGACAGTCCAGTCGAAATAAAAGCAAGCCAAAACCCTAGTTTGATCGAATTCGATCAAACCACTCATTGGAAAAATTCATAAGTACTTTTCCCAACATCCTCATCTCAAAAACAAGCTTCGACCCTGATATCATCTTCAAACATTGACTGGATCGTCGGCAATTTACCCAGATGCCGAATCCCTTCAACCCCAAATTCCAAATTGAATATCAATTTAAATTTTTTGCAATGCATGTTAAAAATCATCATTTTTAACAATAAATCCAACTATATAATCCAAACAAAGAATCAAGATTTTTGATTTCTGACAGGAATCAAAATTCCACTGTATTCTCCATTTTAAACACTATTTATACATTTAAACTTACAAAAACTATTTTTAAAATTTATATTACACAAACATACTCACTTTCTATTTAGAGATAAAGAACTAAAACTAAATGTATAAAGTGTATTTAAATTTATTTTAGTGAGATTTAATCTTGTGATGCAACAGAGACATTCCATCAGTTTATAAACAGAAACATCATATACTCATGCATGCATACATATTCATAAACATATACAAGCCATGTTTCTACAAATACCCATCACAACATTTAAGCAAAGTTACCAATAAAAACTGTTTTTAAGCTTAAAGTTTACTCACCTTAAATATGCAGGGCAGATTTTATAAACAGAGCGGGTTTTTTTTCTTTTTTTTCCAGGCCTTGAACAACTTTAATTTGAAAAAGACTGTGCTTTGATCTTGCTAGCTGATGAAATTTAATGCATTCTTCAATTTTTGATGTTTCTAAACTATTGATACTGCTGATGCTCTTGAAAACCCCTTTGAATTGCAGGTTGAAACAAATGTTGATTTGCAATTTGAAGTTTGCAGACATAAGTTGATGCTGCAGATTTGCTTTTCATTTGAGTTCAATTTTTCAGGTTTGAGAATATTTTCTATGTTAGCCATTAATTTTTTTAAAGGAATGAAGGAAAAAAATTTGAGAAGAAGAAGAAAACTAGGAAAATGAAAGAGGAAAACAAATTTTCTCATATGTTAAATTTCAAATAAATAAAATGAAGGCCACTTATTAATAAATTGAACAAGTGTCATTCATCTTGCTTAATTTCTTACATGTGTTTTAAAGAGGATTAACATGGTTACATTTGTACTTAAGCATTTTTTTATAAATTTTTATTTAACTTAAATGTAAATATAAACTTACATAATTAATTTACTATATTAATAAATACTTGCATGTGTAAATATAAATTTACTTTTAAAAGAAAATATTCTAAAACTAATTATAATACAAATAAATCTCTTATACATGTATTTTAAAATCTAAAACATTTACATATATACATTTATAACCATTTTATATTAAGCATTTAAAAAGAAAACAAAACAAAACTTATTTAAACTATCATACTTAAAATAAACAGTTATCTTATATTTTGAAAACAATTGAATTAATCTTTAAATTAACTTTTGAAAATATAAATTAAAAAAAGCTTTAATTACAATTCATACATTATAAGTTATCAATAAACCAAATTAAATTTCAAAACAATATCAAATTATAACATATACATACATATATATTACAATTTGAAAATTCATCTTTATTTAAAACAAAAGATTCCTATTCACAATATATATCAAATATATATATATTATAAATAGAATAAAAAATTTATTAGCTTTGAAAAATCAATTCTTATCAATATTGTCAGATTAATTATTTATTAATCTTTAAAAGATTAAAATTTACCAATTTAAATTAAAATTATAAAGAAAAATTATCAAACCAATTTAATTATTATTACAGATTATTAAATCGATATTGCCTAAAAATTCCGGGTCGTTACAATCCTCTCCCTTAAAAGAATTTCGTCCCCGAAATTTAAAAGCGAAGGTAATTTAATAATCCAGCAAAGATTTCAAATTCAAACAGTAAAGCATACCTAACAACCAGTTACTATCAACCATAGCAATCAAACAAATCAAACAAACAAACCTAACAATCATCCTGACCCAAATCAGAATAAATCTTACTAATACTATCTATAGTTTCCAAGTAAAAATCACCGGGAGACTCGCTCTACAAAAGCTAACAAACTACACTACCAAAATCCAAAGCCCCTCTCATCTCTAGATCCACCAATCTAAACAGAACATCAGACTATACTCAAGTCCAGCTCAACTTCCAAATCCAACTGAACTGCAGATTCAACAACCAACGATGAATCATACACGTACTCCTTCAGAGATACATGAAATACAATGAATCCCAACTATCCAAACTGGCAATTCAATCTTATCCTATCAAAAACACAGATTAGAAATCCCAAATGCCTCAGAACTAGCCATCCAATTTTATCCCTTTACTGTTCTCTTAACCAGAGAAATCTTAACAACAATGAAGTCCTCAACTTCGAATTCCAAATTCCTTATCTCATATCTGCATAACTCAACAGACAATCCTGGGCTGCCAATCTTCTTCCTGATCAGCTCAACCTATGCTGATGCTACCAGAAACAACTAGACTAAAGCAACAGTTTCTGGATCCTATTCAATAGAAAATTCTTCCAAGATCCGTCGAAATCCAAAACACAAGCTCCATTTCCCAAGCAATAGCAAACTAAACTTGCTTCCTTCCTTACACAGCTGCTACCTCGCTTCCGCTGCACAACTCTGATTCTGAAATAGATGAGAATACTGTTAATGAACACGAGTACAAACTTATCCTATATATCCGGGAAACTTTGTTCATCAAATCCTTAAAATCTGAGTGACCCATCTGACTCGGTCACACAACCTTATAGCAGAAATTCAAATTTAAAAACTAGATCTGACTAATCCAAATTCCAAAGATTCTGAGCTGCTACACTAACTCTACTACTAGGCTAACTACCAAAATCGCTTCTACAACCAAAACAATATGGAACTCAACTCCAGATGCAGACAAACTTCTGATTACTACAGTAGCTCCTACTTCCACATGAGAATCCTCAGCCTTAAACAAAAGATTGCCCAAGAAAAATTTCTCAATCTAATCGCAAGTCACTTTTGCGATCCTACCTAGTTCGGATTCCAAATAAACTGTCCTCTCTTTACCAATTAGAATAGCTTAAAGCTTTTCCAAACAAGGTTAACTCTTCAAGAAAACTTCACCATTTGCCCGGACCGCTAAAAGAAGAACCACCAAGATTCCTGAACCATCGGAGAAACGGACACACTGCTGCTTCCAAACTCTACCTCGATGATACTGCAAAGCTAAAAGATCTTCTCGATGGTACACCGAACACTTCGAGTTGAACTGCTACCACAGCTAACCAAAGACTTCTAATCCAAAGGCTTCTCGAACACCAAAACTATCAACAAACTACACAACAGACCTTCGAGATGGAAGACAACCTCTCAAGAAATTCGGGCTCCAAACCAAGCATTGACATCTCGCTCTCCTTAAGGAATGCCAAATGAGACCATGCCAAAGTAAAAATACTTATAGACCTTAGTCTTATATTCCAGAATAGCCAACCTCCTTGCTAAATATCCAGACAACTTCCACACAGACGAATCTTCCATGCGGCAGGTAAAAACTGCTCCTCGACTACTTCTAAAACTACTTCAAGAGAAAACATCTTCAGAAATATCCAAGGATACTGCATCTCATCACGCAGTTATCAAGATATCATCACTTACTTCTGCACTTCCGACAAATCCAAACTTACACTTCAAAGATAAGTTCCGAATCTTTTAAAAGATTTACTTCGGATATCAGATAAATCCTTACTCCAAACTACAAATCTCACTCGAGACGGTAATTGGTCTATAGTTTCGACAAATACTTCCAACCTCAAACATATGGACCTCTTTCATTAGTGGTAGTCGTGTTACACACACATACCACTACTCCATCTACCTCTAAAACTTATGTTGGAAAATCCGTACAGATATCCCAACAGATTAGGTAGATATATATATATATATATATATACACACACACAAGTACGCTCTCTCAAGAAAGACACCACTCCAGAGCCTAGGTATTCACTCAACCTAATGCTCTGATACCAACTGTAGCGACCCTACTTCCTATCTCCAGGAAGACGCGTCGTTAAAGAGAAAGAAAGGGATAGAAGAAGAAAAGAAAGAGAAAGAAGAAATAGAACAACATCAGAGAACTCACAGCGGAAGGAATGAAAATATATATATCACATAAAAATATTACATAGTTTCATATTACATCAGAGTACACAACTTATACAACAGATATTCGACAGTTATAATCATCTGTCTAACTATACAACTCAAGCACACAAGATACAGATACCATACAAACACAGTGGAACCATAATATATTTATACGTGGAAGCCTCCTGCTGCATATCTCCTCCAGAATTCGCCAAGCTAACCTGAATCACTTGACTACTCGTACATAATATGAGTACGCAAGAGTTTAATAAAATAGAAAATAAACACTCGGGTCAGACAGGGGTCTGGTGTGAGTAAACGGGTTTAAATTGCTTAACTTTAGAAAATCCTTTTGAAAAGAAAAGGTATCACATAAGACTTCCCACACATAAACATGGAAAAGTTTTTACCTTACACTAACCAAAACATTTGATAGGAAATCCAGTGATATTATAATAGTGTCTAGGGTTTTCAAGTAAATAAGAAATAGCCGAAATTGTTACATTATTAAATTCCAGCTACTAGCCACAAAAGTGGGTAATACAAACAAAACAGTAGGGTCTCATAGGGAAAATGGGTTTCCATCAATGGCAGGGCTACTGGGGTACCGCCTGCCACAGTACGTGGCCTAGATCAACGTACCGAGGAGTACGCCCGCTCCTCTGCAATACAAGGCCGGAACCGTTCCTTACTGAACAGCTCCAAACAAGACAACCCCGCGGTTGTGGCCAACAACTGCCCACATAGCCGAATTAATAAGGGACTTCTAGATAGGAGAAAATCTTGTCATGAAATGGGAGCTACCCACCTAGCCTTGCTGCACCTCCCCTGTTTAGCCATTCCTGGGTTGATAAGGCTTGAGGCTGCGATTACCTTTATAGAACACATCTATCTTAGAATGCTCATCGTCCACCTGACGATGTTCTAAAAGCATTCAATCGATGCAAGTTCATTCCAGGTTCGAACGAAACCGAAGGCACTATCTCGTTGCACTCATTTTGGAATCACCCTCAGAGTCAAAGGCCATAGCCCTTGCACTCTAAATCACCATCTCGAACCTGTAAGTACTATTTCCGTCAAACTCGTCATGGAATCACCCACAGAGTTATACTGACGTATAGTTCTTACACCTCGAGTCTTCATAAAGCTCCACTTGGATTCACGACCTAACGTTTAATTGGAATCGGTGTGGTTTTCGGATATCCAAATATGGAAACCCGATCCCGGTCTCACCGAAACCAAACGCCATTTTAATGTCCAAGTTGTTTTAAGGGTTTAAACAATTTACTTATATTCAGGATGATATAAGCAAATAGATGAATCACATTATCACAATAGATAATTCATATCAAACATTTATCTCACAAAGCAGTATATCACATAACAGAGATATCCAAATCATCCAGTATCAACCAATCACCCAATATCAATCATCCAATATTAACCAATCAATACCAATCAATCATCCATAAATAGAATTGATTAACTCTTAATCAATTGGATTACCTAAATCCTTCTTCATTTATTTATTCCAAATAAATAAATTAATCATCTCTTAATGATCTTCCTTAATTAATCTTCCTTGATTAATTATCTTTTTAATTACATTCAAGTAATTATCCTTAACCATATTCAGTAATTCACCTTTAATTACTATCATTAATTACAAGAATTAATGATCCTTCGTTTACTTTCACAAATTAATTAACTATAATTAATTACATTAAACCTTCATTAATTACAATTAATTAATCACTCTTAAATTAATTACTTTTATTAATCAATCTTGATTAATTCATTAATTAACTAATGATCCTTATAATTAATAATTACTTTAAATAATTAACTTATAATTAATCATCTCATTAATCATAAACAGTAATTAACAATTTGTAATTACTTATCTTAATCAATTAACATCTTAATTAATTATGTTAACCCTTTGATTAATTAGTCTAATTAATTAATCTTTAATTACTTCATTAAGTAATAATTATTCAATTATATTAATAAATAATCCTTAACTAATTACTTTATTAATTAATTACATTTTTAATTAATTACACTTAGTAATTAATCTTAAATTAATCTCATTCGTTAATTAATTAATCATATTAATTAATTATCTAAATTAATTAAGTAATTAACCCTTAATTACTTACATAAGTAATGACTTACATTAATCATCTTTATTACTTTCTTAATTAATTACTTAACAAGTAATTAATTCCATTATTAAATAATTCTTTATTCTTTAGTTAATTAATTACTCCATAATTAATTAACTTTAAAACAATTATATTAATCAATCCTTAGATTAATAACATTAAGTGATTATCCATCAATCACTTTTAACTTTAATTACTCCCATGAGTAATTTTTCCACTAATTACTTCCATAAGTAATTACCATTCTTAATTACATTCAATAACTAGCCATTAATTACATCATTAAGTAATTACACTTAATCAATCCGTAATTAAGTGATTATTAAAAATTAAAAAATCAATTAACTAATTATTTAAAATTAATTAATTAATTAACTTCTTATATTTCAAAATCCTTAATTAATTAAGAAAAAGCATTTATCTTAATTAAACTCTACTTATTAATAAATCATCTTTAAATCAAGTGTACTTAAGTTAATATCAAAGATAAATTAACCCTATTTATTTTCATAATTAAATTATTTGAATAAATCAAACTTTAATAACCTTAAAGACCAATTATTCAATTTGGTTTACAATAATAAAATCATTAACCTTTATTTGAAAACAATGCATTTAAAAACAAATTTTCAAAATTCAAAACACATTAATCATCTAAGTTAAACTTATTCATTCAAAATGAAATTTGAAACTTTAGTTTTAAAACCATTACTTAAAAATTACTTTAAACTTTGATTTACTATTTGAATTCAAAACATTCTTCTTTAAAATTAACATTCAAAATTAAATTAAATTAAATTACTTTCAAAAAGGAATCATTTTAACCAAATTTAAATTTAAAATAAATTCAATTAACACCCTTGTAAAGTTTAATTAACATTGTTTTTTAAACAACAAACTTTAACTTATAAATTCATTTCCCTTTTATAAAACTTGAACTTGTTTTTATATAAACAACCAATTTAAATCAGCAACTTACCATTTCACAGTACAAACCCGAAGTAAACCACGCGATCAAAATCTTGAGTTTAAACTAGCAACTAAACTTTACACAGTACTAACTAAACACATCAAACTAAATCACTCGAGCAAAACACGACAACTACACGGGTGCTACCCCGAGACTCAACCCAGCTACCCCACTTCGAGTCGAACCATAGAAAACACGAGTCCTCCTTCGGTACGACCCTATCTTCCACAATTCGAAAATTTCTAGGTCCAAGTCGTGCACGCAACAACCCACGTGCACGTTGCACGGCAAACCCAATGTCGTCGAGCCCTCCTCCGATTGCCGACCAACCCCACTCGTCTACGATAACCCCAATCTCAACCCAGATTCAAGAAATCACACTCGAAAGAAAATTTCGACCTAAAACTCGAATCTGCAGAAAACTTCGAACCACTAAACCCATCGCCGCCGATCATAGCCACCACCGGAAACTCCAACGGTCACTTCAAAGCATCGCCGCAACCTCCACGCTACTATTCCCAAGTCGCGATTAACTCCGGTCATACATTCACGTCGCAAAGCCCACGACAGTCCAGTCAAAACAAAAGCAAGCCAAAACCCTAGTTTGATCGAATTCGATCAAACCACTCATTGGAAAAATTCATAAGTATTTTTCCCAACATCCTCATCTCAAAAACAAGCTTCGACCCTGAATTCATCTTCAAACATTGATTGGATCATCGGTAATTTACCCAGATGCCGAATCCCTTCAACCCCAAATTCCAAATTGAATACCAATTTAAAATTTTTGCAATGCATGTTAAAAATCATCATTTTTAACAACAAATCGAACTATATAATCCAAACAAAGAATCAAGATTTTTGATTTCTGACAGGAATCAAAATTCCACTGTATTTTCCATTTTAAATACTATTTATACATTTAAACTTACAAAAACTATTTTTAAAATTTATATCACACAAACATACTCATTTTCTATTTAGGGATCAAGAACTAAAACTAAATGTATAAAGTGTATTTAAATTTATTTTAGTGGGATTTAATCTTGTGATGCAACAGAGACATTCCATCAGTTTATAAACAGAAACATGATATGCTCATGCATGCATACATATTCATAAACATATACAAGCCATGTTTCTACAAACACCCATCACAACATTTAAGCAAAGTTACCAATAAAAACTGTTTTTAAGCTTAAAGTTTACTCACCTTAAAAATGCAGGGCAGATTTTATAAAAAGAGCAGGTTTCTTTTTTTTTTCCAGGCCTTGAACAACTTTAATTTGAAAAAGACTGTGCTTTGATCTTGCTAGCTGATGAAATTTAATGCATGCTTCAATTTTTGATGTTTCTAAACTGTTGATACTGCTGATGCTCTTGAAAACCCCTTTGAATTGCAGGTTGAAACAAATGTTGATTTGCAGTTTGAAGTTTGCAGATATAAGTTGATGTTGCAGATTTGCTTTTCATTCGAGTTCAGTTTTTCATGCTTGAGAATATTTTCTGTGTTAGCCATTAATTTTTTTAAAGGAATGAAGGAAAAAGAAATTTGAGAAGAAGAAGAAAATTTGGGAAATGAAAGAGGAAAACAAATTTTCTCATATGTTAAAATTTCAAATAAATAAAATGAAGGCCACTTGTTAATAAATTGAACAAGTGTCATTCATCTTGCTTAATTTCTTACATGTGTTTTAAAGAGGATTAACATGGTTACATTTGTACTTGAGCATTTTTTTATAAATTTTTATTTAATTTAAATGTAAATATAAACTTACATAATTAATTTACTATATTAATAAATACTTGCATGTGTAAATATAAATTTACTTCTAAAAGAAAATATTCTAAAACTAATTATAATACAAATAAATCTCTTATACATGTATTTTAAAATCTAAAACAGTTACATACATACATTTATAACCATTTTATATTAAGCATTTGAAAAGAAAAAAAAACAAAACTTATTTAAACTATCATATTTAAAATAAATAGTTATCTTATATTTTGAAAACAATTGAATTAATCTTTAAATTAACTTTTGAAAATATAAATTAAACAAAGCTTTAAATTACAATTCATACATTATAAATATCAATAAACCAAATTAAATTTCAAAACAATATCAAATTATGTAACGACCCGGTATTTTCAACCATTCGCATCCATTATAAGTGTATAGGTAGACACTCATGCCGGAATTGAATTGCTCAAAATACCGCGTTGTAAATAAAAATTTAGCAAATCTCAGGATATACAGTAAACAAAAATCACAGATCACAGACACAGAGTATAAAAAAAATGCAGCGGAAGAAAAAGAGATGGTAGTTCATGAAGCTACTATATAAATATGAGATACATCAGAGTTAAATAAGATACAATAGAAGAGTAACAGGATACGTCAGGTACAAATCAGATACATCACTCAAACCACTGGATACTGAAACAAAATAGGTGGCTGGATCTTCAAGGAAAGCTCCAACGCCGAAGGTGAATCTGGAATGCTAACTCACTCAATCTGACCCGAGCGTAAAGCAAAACATAAAACCCTCGAGTCAGGACATAAATACTTACAAACTGTAAATCAACTTAAGTGAACAGTAACAAAATGCATCAGTAACTTAAAGGATGCTTGGGACCGTCCATCCTCTAAGGATCCGTTAAACTATTTACTATGTAGTAATATACACTATATACGGTAGTGTCTAATCAGTAAAGTATAATCATATAGAAAATAGCGTTAAGGGGATGGTGAACCTTAACGCTGTCGGATCTTTAAAACCAAAATCGTAATGGGCTCACTATAAGGAGATGACACGGCACGCGAGGCAATGCCAGGGTGGATACACCATTTGCACTCCCGGACCGGTGGTGACGGCAAGCCAACAGCTTCCGCCCACCTCGAACAATACCCCCGAATCAAAGTGGCGCCACCGAATCAAATCACAAAAGTAATAGAATAGTTTCTGATGGAGCATGCTCGATGAAAGGGTGCGACCCTTTGTGTAGCCCGGTATAGCTCCTGTTTTAGTCATATATGCCAACTCACGGGAGTTGGGTCCACGTAACATACCTCGAGAACGTCGCCACCATCCTACTTCATTTTGGAATCTCCACCGCGTACACAGTTGTTAAAGTGGTTTTCGGTATTGTCCGGCTATAAGACAATATCCGATCCCGGTCTCTTTAACAACCAATCGTTATTATAACCCATGGATATTTATTTCAAATAATTTATACTTTCAAGACCAAAATATCATTCTCATTTCAAAATGATATCACAATTGTATCATTTCCATTTCAAAAATAATTCAATATTATGTCATTCAAATAAAACCCAAATTTTTAAATCATTGAATATTCCTTTAAATTTATTAAACTTGAAATATTCCTTTAAATTATCATAGCATTTTGGAAATGTTACCTTAAGGAATCATAGCATTTTTGGAATGTACTACTTTCCACTTTACATTGTATATAATCAAAGTATTGATAAGCTTAAAATTTTAACATGTCAATTTATCATAGCCTTATAGTTAAATAAACTTTCTTACTGTAATATACAGTTTAAACCGAAATTCTTATGTTAAGTTAAAAGCACCTTATTAACTTACATTATTATTACAATAAAGAAACTTTATTATTTTAATCATTTAAAGTATGTCATTCACATAAATTAGAACTTGCTTATCAAATGTACGTTATCAACTTACATTTTATTATTACAGTAAGTAACATTTATCATTTTAATCAATTTAAAATACACCATTACATTGATTAAAATCTACGTGTCAAATGTACATTTTAAATTTTATATTCCTATTACAAAAATGAACATTTATTAATTTAAATCAATACCACACTACTTAAAACTTTACACGTTTCTTTCATTAAGTAAAAACTTATACGTTCTTGCATTAATTAAAACTTTCATATTCTCTCATTAATTAGGACTTTACACGTTTCTTTCATTAATTAAAAACTTATACGTTTCTTTCATTAATTAAAACTTATACCATTCTTTCATTAATTAGGAATTTACATGTTCCTATCATTAATTAGAACACCATACGTTCTTTCATTAATTAAACCTATATGTTTCTTTCATAAATTAAAACCTATACGTTTCTTTCATAAATTAAAACCTATACGTTTCTTTCATAAATTAAAACCTATACGTTTCTTTCATAAATTAAACCTATACGTTTCTTTCATAAATTAAAACCTATACGTTTCTTTCATAAATTAAACCTAGACGTTTCTTTCATAAATTAAACCTATACGTTTCAGATTTATATTACCATTTCACAAATTTAACTAAACTTCCAGTTTATTTAATTAATTTAACATCTTTAGTTAAAACTCAAATTTCACATTTTCAAGTCAAGTTATATTTTAAAATTTCATTTTCAACAGTCATTTATTCAACCACTTAAATTTATAGAAAATTAATAATTCTTTAATAAATCACTTAAATTCAAATATAAATCAATTTATCATATTTACCATTTTCCAAATAAAATTAAAGTCCATTTTATTCATGTAACTTAAATATCATTTTTAGTCAAAATTCCAAATTTCAAACATAAGTTATATTTCAAAAATCCAGTTAATCCATTCATAAATTACATTTTTAACACATAGAAAACTCATAATTTATTTATTTTAAAACTTTCAAAATCTATTTAAATCAAATTTCATAATTTTATATTTTTAAAATACTTAAAATATTCAAAGCACTTTATAGAATAACCATGGGTCTGTATATAGTTTTCTAACCTAGTTCAAGTGATGTGGATATGTATCATTTCAATCCGCAGTTTAAAAGGTAAAAATCCGGGTTCTATCATTTCAAACCCGCAATCCCAATTTTAAATAAATAAATAAAATAACTCAGGCCTATCATTTCAGCCTATAACATTTTTTCTAACAGGGACTTGCAGTGTGATCATATACTGAAATAATATAAACAAAGTCAATATCACAATATACAGTCATATACAGATGTCAGGTGAAAATTAACAGTTTTAACATGGTAATAACATGGTAATAACATGGCATAGAATATCATATGATCATCATTAACTTGCATAAACATTTTACATTACTAAACACTTATCATCAATCCACTTTTCATAAGTATATATGTCAGAGTGAGAAAGACTCACCTTTTTTAAAGCTAGAGACCAAAACAACATACAAGCACGACTCCAAAGGCACGACAAGCACAATTTCACGACTTTTGATTTGAGTTGAAAGATAGCCAAGATATGATTTTGTATCATCAACCCAAAACAAAACAAACCAGACAATATATAAACATTCAACATAAAATAACATTGAAACAATTTTGAAATACAAAGCGAAATGAACAAGATAGATTGGACCTTGCTTCAACCACTTCAATGCTTGGCCTAAGGGACACTTATGCTTGGCTATGATGATGCTTTGGCTCAGGTATGACATCATATAGGTCAGGTTTAACATCGTATAGGCAAGGCAACAAGTGGAGATGAAGGGAATGAGGCAACAATGGTCAAAAACATTGTTTTTAGGCATGTAGGTTGCAATTTGAAGGGTTTGGCCGCCATTGATGGCTCGGCCATGGTCATGGTTGGTGGAGTAGATGGTGTTGGAGGCATGGAAGAGATGTAGGAGTTTGTGGCTGCGGCTATGGAGAAGAGGCCGATCCAGACTTAGAAGAAAAACAAGGCAAAATTGCATAGAAAAGTAGAAAGAAGAGAGGGATTTACCTAATTTTTTTTTCTTCAAGGTGGAGGCATGATTTTTAGGGTTTTGGGGCTTCAAAAATTCGTGAATGACAAGAGGAAGTCGGCAGCAAAAGATGGGGAAAGGAATGGCTAAGATGAATTGATGTATTAATGACAGAAGAAACTGCAAAAGAAACGGATAAAACGTTTTTTCCGTTTCTTAGCTCTTAACCCTTTCAAATTTCTCATATATATTTATATACATCCAAATAACTGAAAATAATTAAAATCTCAGTTAAAATTCGAAAATATAACAGATAAACAAAATATTAAAAATTAAATATTAATTAGATATGATTAAATAAGAAAAATAGCACAGAAAAATGAAAACTAGACTTAAGAATTAGAAATAACTTCAATACACTTTGGAAAAATTTACTTTAATTTAAATACATGTAAAATGAATAAAATAAAGTAAAACACAGCGAATAAAAGTGAGTGCATAAAATAAATAA
The DNA here is from genome assembly GCA_030765085.1 of Allium cepa. Taxonomy (NCBI): domain Eukaryota; kingdom Viridiplantae; phylum Streptophyta; class Magnoliopsida; order Asparagales; family Amaryllidaceae; genus Allium; species Allium cepa. The sequence goes on along the minus strand of CM060937.1, from coordinate 1,035,434,082 downwards.
ATAAATTTAAATTGTATATAATTAAAATAAGAAAATGGCTTAAAATTGTAGACTAGGCTTTAAAATTAGAAATAAATCCAAATGTACTTTATAAAATCTTCATGGACTTGTAAAATATTTATAACAAATAAAATAAAAAAAAATAAAAGTGCATTCACAAAAAAAAATTATTAAATATAATTTATATGAAGAAAATGGTAGAAAATTAGAAAACAGCCTTTAAAAATAGGAAATAAATACAGTAAATTTTGGAAAAATTCTATTATCGTTTAAAAATATTTAAAAGTCGAAATATAAATAATAAAACATATTATCACATATTAAAATAAAATATAACCAAGAAGAAGTAATTTATACAATTTAAAATAGTCATTGTTAAATAACCCTATATACGCACAATATTGTAAAGGGTATAACTTTCACAATTTACATCCAAATTCAACGAAACAAAAAGTGGTGTTCTTATAATTTTATGTACTTTCATAATAAAAGAAAAAAATTTAAATTTTTAAACTTTTAAAATTTTAAATTGAAAGTCACAGTTTGATTATTTTGACCAAAATCAGCATTTCAGGCAAATTTCAACTTACAAAATTTTGGAATTATAACTCATATAAAAATCAAGATTATATTTAAATAATAAATTTAATCATTTCAAATAAGTAAAATAAGTTTTTAAATCAAAATCTTACATTAAAAATAATTAAAATATACAATAAAATAATTACAAAATATAGGGTTGTTACACTCTCCCCCACTCAAAACTTTTCGTCCCCGAAAAGGAATGAGGTATGGAAGGGCACAGAAAAGATAGAGTGAAATAGGATTAAGATAAGATGACAAGAAGATTGAACGTATACCCGATAACTATTGTTATGGGTAAGTTTTACAAGGTGGAGATTATCAAAGATTATAGAAAGATTTCTAAACAGAAAGATCATAGAAAGATGCATATACCAGTCTATAGCAAGATGAGGACGATAAGAACAACCAAAAGATAGTTTGAAAAACAAAATAAGAAAATGAATTTGAAAGCATGGAGATTTCAACTTAAATAGAAAATAAACTTTTACACAAGTTACATAAATCTTAACTATCTCAAATTTCATTATCTTATTATCCAATCATCTTAAATTAACAATTTTTTTTTTTAAAACCATGGGTTAGAAAAATAATCATTTATTACACTCACAATGTATTTAATAAATTTTATTCTTCTTTATTCCTAATAAAATTAAATTTATTCCTCTCAATATATTTATCACTCATGTTCAATATACTTACACTTATTATAACTGCTTTCTTTTATTCTTAGTTCTTTTAACATCATTTTATTGTAAGTTATTCAATTTCCCTTTATTATATTTACCTCTGTTAATCAGTTTATAATTAAAATTTAAGTGCATAATATTTATTATAACCACTCAAAGTTTATTTATAAAATCTTTTTATATTGTATATTACCCAATTACATTGTTAACTTCTGAAATTAAGGTAAGTTATATTGGAATGAAATTGTGTCATACAAATAAAACTTTCCAATTCAATTATCTCAGGTTTAATCATTTATCCAATTTTTTTTTTTTTGATTTTCTTTTTATAATTGAAATTATTGTTAAAAATAAAATTTAAGAATTAAATTTCCGATTTCTTCAAACCATTTAGAGATAAGTAATAATATATATATAATATGTCAAATCAAATTTCAATCATATATCTATATATATTATAAATTAAGTCATATTTTAGAAATTCAAATCTATTTAATTTCCCAAAACAAAGCTGTAGCAAGACTACAGAACAGTCTCTTCACTTCGAAACTCGAAAATGAACGTCGATGATGCTGCAGTCATCACCGAAGTTATTTTCCAACGACAAAGAGAAGAGTACTAATTTTAAACCTTTAAAAATTCTTTGAAAACAAATTCAATTCAAAATACTTTAAATAATATAACCTTTTAAAACTTTAAACCAAAGTTCGAAATAGTCGGGATTTAAATCCTCAAATTCTTGTTTTAAATTCATTTCATTAAGTTCCATAAATTTACTTATATATCAAAATTTATTTCATTAACCAAATTTTTTTTTAAATATATTGTGTCCGTTTGTTCTGTCAAAGTGTTTTGGAAATCTTATCGATAGCGCTGATCAGACGTATCGATCAGAAACCCAACTCAACATCAACAACTCAAACAACACAATATATAAAACATTTTAAATTTTAAATACTAGTTTACAAATACACTATACATGAATAGATTTTCAAAGAAGGATAGAGATTCAAATTTTTTTTTTGATTAACACAAATCAAAGGAGATTATGATTTAAAAATAAGTTGGAAACAAGGATGACATGATTAAATAACAGAATAGGAAGATGGATAAGCTTATATAAATCACGGACAACCTTAACCGGGTCAACCATGACTTAAAGAATAAGATCGAAGTGGATTTTCTGGGGTAAATCTACGTTTGATCTCAAGAGTTAGAGTTTGGGATAATAGGAGATACTAGCATCTAAACCGAGGATATAAAATCTTTGGTGAATCGATGTTGTTGTAATGGAGTTTCACCCCTCTTACAAGAAAATTTTTGAGATTGGCGGGACCGCCAATTCACTATAAAGATCATTCGAAGTGGAGTTGTGGGATACTCCAGAATCAAATGAAGATGAATAGCGGAGAATAAGAATGGACTTTGAAACCGCAGGGAACGTTCCAAAATTCAAAGGAATCGAGTCAAAAGGGAAGAGATTCAAACTCGAATGAAAGTGATTCTGTAAATACATTCACTCCATATGCTGAGTTTTGCCTAGAGCTACCAAAGCTCTGATACCAACTGTAACGACCCGGTATTTTCAACCATTCGCATCCATTATAAGCGTATAGGTAGACACTCATGCCGGAATTGAATTGCTCAAAATACCGCGTTGTAAATAAAAATTTGGCAAATCTCAGGATATACAGTAAATAAAAATCACAGATCACAGACACAGAGTATAAAAAAAATGCAGCGGAAGAAAAAGAGATAGTAGTTCATGAAGCTACTATATAAATATGAGATACATCAGAGTTAAATAAGATACAACAGAAGAGTAACATGATACATCAGGTACAAATCAGATACATCACTGAACCACTGGATACTGAAACAAAATAGGTGGCTGCATCTTCAAGGAAAGCTCCAACGCCGAAGGTGAATCTGGAATGCTAACTCACTCAATCTGACCCGAGCGTAAAGCAAAACACAAAACCCTCGAGTCAGGACATAAATACTTATAAACTGTAAATCAACTCAAGTGAACAGTAACAAAATGCATTGGTAACTTAAAGGATGCTTGGGACCGCCCATCCTCTAAGGATCCGTTAAACTATTTACTATGTAGTAACATACGCTATATACGGTAGTGTCTAATCAGTAAAGTATAATCATATAGAAAATAGCGTTAAGGGGATGGTGAACCTTAACGCGGTCGGATCTTTAAAACCAAAATCGTAATGGGCTCGCTATAAGGAGATGACACGGCACGCGAGGCAATGGCAGGGTGGATACACCGTTTGCACTTCTGGACCGGTGGTGACGGCAAGCCAGCAGCTTTCGCCCACCTCGAACAATACCCCCGAATCAAAGTGGCGCCACCGAATCGAATCACAAAAGTAATAGAATAGTTTCCGATGGAGCATGCTCGATGAAAGGGTGCGACCCTTTGTGTAGCCCGGTATAGCTCCTGTTTTAGTCATATACGCCAACTCACGGGAGTTGGGTCCACGTAACATACCTCGAGAACGTCGCCACCATCCTACTTCATTTTGGAATCTCCACCGCGTACACAGTTGTTAAAGTGGTTTTCGGTATTGTCCGACTATAAGACAATATCCGATCCCGGTCTCTTTAACAACCAATCGTTATTATAACCCATGGATATTTATTTCAAATAATTTATACTTTCAAGACCAAAATATCATACTCATTTCAAAACAATATCACAATTGTATCATTTCCATTTCAAAAATAATTCAATATTATATCATTCAAATAAAACCCAAATTCTCAAATCATTGAATATTCCTTTAAATTTATTAAACTTGAAATATTCCTTTAAATTATCATAGCACTTTGGAAATGTTACCTTAAGGAATCATAGCATTTTTGGAATGTACTACTTTCCACTTTACATTGTATATAATCAAAGTATTGATAAGCTTAAAATTTTAACATGTCAATTTATCATAGCCTTATAGTTAAATAAACTTTCTTACTGTAATATACAATTTAAACTGAAATTCTTATGTTAAGTTAAAAGCACCTTATTAACTTACATTATTATTACAATAAAGAAACTTTATTATTTTAATCATTTAAAGTATGTCATTCACATAAATTAAAACTTGCTTATCAAATGTACGTTATCAACTTACATTTCATTATTACAGTAAGTAACATTTATCATTTTAATCAATTTACAATACACCATTACATTGATTAAAATCTACGTGTCAAATGTACATTTTAAATTTTATATTCCTATTACAAAAATAAACATTTATTAATTTAAATCAATACCACACTACTTAAAACTTTTTTGACGACCGCCCATGACTCCCGCACAAAACAAGGGAATGGTGCGCTGAAAGGTGTGCCAGGCAACCATGGACGATAGTCATGGTAAGATTAAACAGCAAAATCTATCGTATTACTCACAACGCATGGATAAAATACAATAGGAAATATACATAGTGAAGCTCTATAGAACAGAAGTCTCATCATATAAACTCATAATTGTTAGGTACAACAATCAGCAAAGTCAATACATCAAGCCTCCCTACATATCACTCAGAGTATCAAACAAACAGCGGAACATCCGGTATATATAGTAAGAAAACAATATGCAAAAGCCTCCAGCTCGTCTTCGTCATCAACAGCGTTGGTAGCCAAGAACAGCACCTGTCACCCGCTACCTAGTCTGCCCATCCCAACATGGATGAACAGCCCAAGGTAATAAGAGTTGAACATAAAACCTTGAGTCAGATAACAGTCTTAGTGAGCAGTAAATTAACTATCAAACATACCAAAAGAGCATAAAGGATAAAAGGAATAGGAACTCAACCATCCCACTCCACCTCATTCTACAGTGATAGCCCCCAGACCCACTAAGCAGAAACAAGCATAGCAAAGCAGACAATTTAGGTAAAGCAATTATCACTCAAGTCAAGGTCGATGTTTTCCAAATACAAACCCCCAAGGCCTAAACCAAGATCAGATAAGCACTCAGAAAACACCGCTCTTGAGGCCGAATGATGGTACAATCAAACATCCATGACTCTGGCTACCACTGTTATCATTGCCTCGATATCACCGTTAATTAAATGACCGGCACCTTCTTTCAACCGTCCGTCAAGGGCTAATGGCAACCCCGGTTCTAGACATAACTCCGCACGTCATCATGACCCGTGCCTAGGACTATCGCATCTGCCCAGAGTACTAACACGTCATCATGACCCGTGTCTGCAACGTCATCGTGACCCGTTCCAACGTACTCTTGCTTTGAGCATGCTAGAACCTTCAATAACGATAAGATCCAAGCCTCCTAGTCATCCTCCTCGACGACTATTCTCACGCTAGCTCAAGCGCCTCTCGAGCCCACCATTATCAACCAACTCGAACCGCATCATCGAGTTATCAACATACTTGGGATGATCCCGTCTGGATTAAACCAAGGCTTCACACATCATGCTTTGCTTCATTGCATCATAGCAAAGTCCCATCTCAACATCATGGTTTTCCCCATCGCATCATGGCAAAGTCCATCATCATCAAATCTATCCATATGAGCTTCCACATCCGCTTCATATGCCACAAGCAGCTTTCACCATTCAAGAGCCTTTCCACTTAACTTTTGAATCATCTTCGACCAACTTGTCCAAATCAAGTTATCAATCAATTAATCAATCAAATCAAACATCAATCCAAGTAATCAATCATTCAAACAAGATCAAAATAGACAATTGCAACAATAATGGCAATTTCGTAATTAAAGTGTCCAAATCTAACAAGTATGAATCATAGGCATATGTTTCTACAACTTGATGAATAAACTTATACAAGTAATCGTGTAGTAAAATAGTTGTCAAAACTTCATAGATGATAGATCTACATGCAAACTTTAGGAAAATGCAAGAAATCACTATCTTTAACACACAAACAAGTCACCGATCCAATATACTCCTTTGGGTCCGTGTGAGAGATAACTACCACTCACTGAATCACCTAAACACCTTAAAAACAATCAACTCCAGATCTGGACAGCAAGGAACCAAGCTTGATCCGGCAAAATCTCGCTTCAAACGACGAAATCTCTCTTTGTTGGATGAAGATCTTCAACTTTGGCTCTTGGATCTTCGATTTGATCTTCAATTTAGATGGAAGAAATCACTAGATTAGAGTGAAGAAAAGAAGTGAAGAAGAGTTGTAGTCGAGCTCTCAAAATGGCAGCACTTCGTCGCTTCAAAATCCGATGCCAAAAAGTGAAGATAGGCGCCCCTATTTATAGCTGAAATCCTTAAGTCGTTCACTCGGTTTTAGGTCGTCCACGACTCATCGAAACCCAACGACCTACGACCTAAAACTCCGCCGACTTACTACTTAACGACTCACGGCTTTACGACTCATACGACCTAACACTAAGCCGACCCAACGACTCAAGCCCCTAACGACTCAAGCCTTCGAATGACTTATCACCTATACAACCTAAAGACTAACTATATTGCCGACTTAACTAGGTCCGACTTAACAAAATCAACGGTCCAGATGTTACGCGACCTAAAAAGAACGCGGATCTACGATGCCTGACTTAACTAAGTCATTAACGACCCAAAAGCATCCCGGGTTAACAAATGCTTTGACTTAACTTCCTAGCGACCTACCTTAAGTCGTCCAATGACCTAACTCCATTAACTCGTGTTAACGACCTAACTTGCTAACACACTCACAACAGGGTCTCCACGACCTAACCATACTTAAGTCGCTTACGACTTAAGCCCTAGCACTAAGTCGTTCACCACTATCCCGCTAACTCGTCCCAGTGCTTAAGTCGTAACCCGTTAACCCCCTTTAAGTCGTAACTTGCTAACCCGCTACACCACTAACTCGTTAACCTATTACAACAAACTCGATAAGTCATTTTCCACTATGTTAACATTTATAACTCGCTAACACATCTAAACTGCTAGGTCGTAATCCCCTAAGTCGTTCACGACTTAAAACCATCTACGACCTCACCAAGAGCCGATCTAAGGACCCTATGCAACCTAGTTAACTTCCTTATGAGCCATCTTTTACACGACTTAGGCTATGGATGACATAAACAATACTAACGACCTAATAATTCTACGATTTATCAACACGTACAAATACGGGTCGTTACATTCTCCCCCCTTAGGAATTTCGCCCCCGAAATTTCAATCAAACAGAAGCATCCAAACTATTCCGCATGCCTACCATCCATAGCAATCAACAAACCATGCATCCAATTTCTAGCCTAGCATGCAGAATTCTAAGATTAGAACAAGCTACAAATTCATGAGATGTCACGACACCTTAGGGCCATACCTCGAAGAGTTCAGGATGAGCTGCCTTCATCCTCTCTTCCTCCTCCCATGTACAGTCGTTAACATCATCACTCCATTGTACCTTGAGCAACGTAATCGTCTTCCTCCTAAGCTGTTTCGTGTCGGTTTCAACAACACGAAGCGGCTTACGAGGTCTCGTAACCACTGAATCAACTTCTAAATCTTCACAGCTATCAGCAGAAACCACCGTACTTGGGTCATGCTCATATCTCCGTAGATAAGATACATGAAAAACATTGTGCACACCCGCCATCTTTTCCGGTAGCTCCAATCTATAGGCGAGCTTTCCAATTCGCTCGATGATCGGGAATGGTCCAACAAATCTTGGAGTCAATTTTCCTTTCTTCCCGAATCGAATAACATTCTTCAGAGGAGAAATCTTCACAAAAACCATATCACCTACGTCGAATTCCAAAGCTTTTTGACGATTATCGGCATAACTCTTCTGACGGTCTTGGGCTGCCTTCATTCGTCGTCGAATGATCTCTATACAATCCGAGGTCCGACGAATCATCTCTGGCCCAAGCACCAACTTTTCCCCAGCTTCCAACCAACATGTCGGGGAGTTACACGGTCTTCCATACAATGCCTCATATGGTGCCATACCAATGCTTGACTGGTAACTGTTATTGTACGCAAATTCCACCAAGTGAAGATGATCTTCCCATGATCCTTCGAAATCCATAACACATGCTCTAAGGAGATCTTCCAAAACTCGGTTGACTCTCTCGGTCTGACCATCTGTTTGGGGATGATAAGCTGTACTTAAACACAACTCGGTTCCCAAAACTTCCTGGAAGCTCTTCCAAAATCCACTAGTGAACAATGGATCTTGATCACTCACTATACTCTTCGAAATACCATGGAATCGAACTATCCACTTAACATACAACTCAACCAACTTCGATGCAGTCCTAGTTGATCGAACAGGAATGAATCTTGCACTCTTAGTCAAACGATCTACAATGACCCAAATCCCTTCATTTCCTGCCCTGGTTCTAGGTAGACCATCGATAAAATCCATCGATATCTGCTCCCACTTCCATGTAGGAACCTCTAATGGCTGAAGCAATCCACTAGGCTTCTTCTGCTCAGCTTTCACCAACTGGCAATTCAAACATTTGGAAATGAAATTTCCAACATCCTTCTTCATACCTTCCCAGTAGTAGGTTCTCTTCATATCCCGGTACATCTTATTTCCACCTGGATGAATTGTCAACTTCGAGTGATGACTTTCCCTCAAAGCTTCATCTCTCAATCCATCTATATCGGGAACAACTAGTCGTCCTTGTTTTCGAAACCAACCCTTTCGATCAACTTCAAATCCTTTATCCTTTTCCGGGTTCAATCCAGATTCCAAATCACAGATAATCTTGACAAGTTTATCATCTCGCTTTTGGCTCTCGCCAATTCTTTCCACAAGAGTAGGTCTTATCGATAAGTTTGCCAACATCTGAGGTTCCAATTCACATCTAGGCCTGAAGTCAAATCCAGCCAAATACTCGAGACTCTTCCATTCTGAAAACATGGCTCCCAATCCTGCATGTCTTCGACTTAACGCATCCGCCACTGCGTTACCTTTTCCCGGAGTATAAGCTATACCAAAATCATATGATGCCAAAAACTCTAGCCATCGTTGCTGCCGAAGATTCAAATCCTTTTGGGAGAAAAGATACTTCAAAGACTTATGATCCGTAAACAATTCGAATCGAACTCCCAATAGGTAATGTCTCCACATCTTCAGAGCAAAAACAATCGCCGCTAACTTCAAATCATGAGTCGGGTAATTCCTTTCATGCGGCTTCAGTTGTCGACTTGCATACGCAATAACTTTATCCTTTTGCATTAGCACTGCTCCAAGTCCAGTACCACATGCATCGGTGTAAACCACCATCTCATCATTCCCACTCGGAATAGTCAAAACAGGAGCATTTGTCAGTCGCTCTTTCAGGATTACGAAAGCTTGCTCACACTTATCATCCCATCTGAACACTTGGTTCTTTTTCGTCAATCCTGTTAACGGTGCAGCTATCTTGGAAAAGTCTTTGATAAACCGACGATAATATCCAGCTAATCCAAGAAAACTTCTCACATCAGATACATTCTTAGGTCTCTCCCAATCCTGGATTGCTGCCACCTTAGCGGGATCAACCGCTATTCCATTTCCAGAGATAATATGGCCTAAGAACCTCACTTCACTCTTCCAGAAGTGACACTTCGAAAACTTAGCCTTCAGCTCATGTTTCCGCAAGATTCCCAAAACAATTCGTAAGTGCGTCTTGTGCTCTTCTTAAGTTTTGGAATAAATAAGAATATCATCCACGAACACAAGTACGAACTTATTCAACTAATCTCTGAATACTCTATTCATAAGATCCACAAAATATGCTGGTGCGTTAGTCAATCCAAACGGCATTACCAGCCACTCATAGAAACCGGATGGTGTCCTAAAAGCAGTCGTTGACACACTATCCTTAGCCACTCTCAACTGGTGAAATCCCGTTGCCAAATCCATCTGAGAAAACACCTTAGCTTCGTGAAGCTGATCAAACAAATCATCTATTCTCGGCAATGGATACTTGTTCTTCTTAGTCACCTTATTCAGCTCACGATAATCGACACACAACCTCAACGATCCATCCGCTTTGGTTGCGAACACAACTGGTGCACCCCATTCGGACACACTACGCCGAATGAATCCTTTCTGTAAAAGGTCATCAATTTGCACCTTCAGCTCTTCCTGTTCCCTAGGCGCCATCCACCTAAGAGGCATCACAACTGGTCTGGCTCCCTCAACTAGATCGATACGAAACTCGATCTCCCTATGCGGCGGTAACCCTTTGACCTCGTCAAAGACGTCCTCAAATCCATTCACAACCGGCATCGATGACAGTCCATCCCGTGGAACAACCAACGAATACATGAAGCCCATGAAGACGCCTTCTTCATGCTTACATCGTATCACAACCTTTCGCCCTTCCACATTCCCGACTGTCACCTCCAGTTTCTCACAATCAACATTTGCCGCATACTTCCTAAGCCAGTCCATACCCAAAATAATTCCGTACCCCGCAAAGTTCAGAACAAAACAATCACAAACAAAAGAGAAATCATGACTCGATACCGCTAGACCACGACATACCATACACAAACAAGACGAACCCCCAACTGGATTAGTCACAACCAATGGTCTATCAACAATTTCCGGTTCCAAACCCAACTGGCCTACAAGATCATCACAAACAAACGAATGTGATGCCCCAGTATCAAACAACACCCTAACTGAAACACCACATATGGAAAGAGTACCTTGAACCACCACACTCTTCCCTTTCTCTTCCGCAGTAGGAGCTTTCGAAGATGATGGAACAGCCCCCAAAGCATAAGCTTGCACAATCTGTTTGTCCTTCTGTGGTTCTGGACAATTCTTCCTAATATGCCCCAACTTATCACAGTTGTAGCACTTCAACAGTACCTTTGGATTCTTGCAATCCCTGGAGAGATGGCCCTTCTGCCGACAATTGTAGCAGGTCACTTCACCCTTTGGCTTCTTCTGGCCATCCTTACCCTTCTGCTGTTGCTGCTTCCTCTTCTTATTTCCATCCTGCTGTGCTTTGGACTCTTCCTTGGTCACAGCAACAACAGACCCTTCCTTAGGAAACAAACTCTCGTGCCTGAGAGCTTTCTCCACAAGTTTCTCAAAAGGATCGTCCAGATGATCCACCAACTGCCTCCCAAGATAACTGTCCAAGCCTGTCACAAACTTCTCGTTCTTCTGGTAGGGAGATTCAATATACGACCGAGCATACTTGGACAAAGCTTCAAACTCAGAAACATACTCAAGAACTGGTCTCCCACCTTGCTTGAGCTCCACAAACTTCTTAAACAAAACAGACTTCTGAGCGGTAGAAATGAACTTAGCTTCAAATCTAACTTGGAATTGCTCCCAAGTAATCTCTTCCTCTGGAGTATCAATGGTGATAGAACCCCACCAATCAGCAGCTCTTCCCTGAAGCTGTCTCGATGCAAGCTTCCTTTTAGTTGCATCCTCAATTCCCAAGTCACCAAAAATCCTTCTACAAGCATCTATCCATCTCTGAACTTCAATAGTCGATTCCGTTCCCAAGAAAACCTTTCCTCCGAGAGCAGTATAGTCTTTACACAACTTAGCAAAATCCACTGGTCTTGGAGCTTGAACCTGAACTCCAACATCTACTGATGGCCCCGGAGCTGGTATCCTCCTCATGATCGAAGTCATCATAGCCTCGAACATAGGAGCATAATCAGCAGCCCCCTCAACAGCACGGCCTTCCCTAGCAGCTGGTCTCCCTCTTCGACTCATCCTTAATATCTACAAAAAGGAATGACTTAGAACACCTTGAGAAACAACTGCATAAGGAGTTCTAATCCTACTAAGCTACTATATTACATATATAGTAATCAACCATCAAAATACAATTACGTCTCTCATACGTAGTTACGTCAGCGAGCGTTGGCTAAAATCGTTTAACCAAAGCTCTGATACCAAATGTGACGACCGCCCATGACTCCCGCACAAAACAAGGGAATGGTGCGCTGAAAGGTGTGCCAGGCAACCATGGACGATAGTCATGGTAAGATTAAACAGCGGAATCTGTCGTATTACTCACAGCGCATGGATAAAATACAATAGGAAATATACATAGTGAAGCTCTATAGAACAGAAGTCTCATCATATAAACTCATAATTGTTAGGTACAACAATCAGCAAAGTCAATACATCAAGCCTCACTACATATCACTTAGTGTATCAAACAAACAGCGGAACATCCGGTATATATAGTAAGAAAACAATATGAAAAAGCCTCCAGCTCGTCTTCGTCATCAACAGCGTTGGTAGCCAAGAACAGCACCTGTCACCTGCTACCTAGTCTGCCCATCCCAACATGGATGAACAGCCCAAGGTAATAAGAGTTGAACATAAATCCTTGAGTCAGACAACAGCCTTAGTGAGAAGTAAATTAACTATCAAACATACCAAAAGAGCATAAAGGATAAAAGGAATAGGAACTCAACCATCCCACTCCACCTCATTCTACAGTGATAGCCCCCAGACCCACTAAGCAGAAACAAGCATAGAAAAGCAGACAATTTAGGTAAAGCAATTATCACTCGAGTCAAGGTCGATGTTTTCCAAATACAGACCCCCAAGGCCTAAACCAAGATCAGATAAGCACTCAGAAAACACCGCTCTTGAGGCCGAATGATGGTACAATCAAACATCCATGACTCTGGCTACCACTGTTATCATTGCCTCGATATCACCGTTAATTGAATGACCGGCACCTTCTTTCAGCTGTCCGTCAAGGGCTAATGGCAACCCCGGTTCTAAACATAACTCCACACGTCATCATGACCCGTGCCTAGGACTATCGCATCTGCCCAGAGTACTAACACGTCATCATGACCCGTGTCTGCAACGTCATCGTGACCCGTTCCAACGTACTCTTACTTTGAGCATGCTAGAACCTTCAATAACGATAAGATCCAAGCCTCCTAGTCATCCTCCTCGATGACTATTCTCGCACTAGCTCAAGCGCCTCTCGAGCCCACCATTATCAACCAACTCGAACCGCATCATCGAGTTATCAACATACTTGGGATGATCCCGTCTGGATTAAACCAAGGCTTCACACATCATGCTTTGCTTCATCGCATCATAGCAAAGTCCCATCTCAACATCATGGTTTGCCCCATCGCATCATGGAAAATTCCATCATCATCGAATCTATCCATACGAGCTTCCACATCCGCTTCATATGCCACAAGCAGCTTTCACCATTCAAGAGCCTTTCCACTTAGCTTTTGAATCATCTTCGACCAACTTGTCCAAATCAAGTTATCAATCAACTAATCAATCAAATCAAACATCAATCCAAGTAATCAATCATTCAAACAAGATCAAAATAGACAATTGCAACAATAATGGCAATTTCGTAATTAAAGTGTCCAAATCTAACAAGTATGAATCATAGGCATATGTCTCTACAACTTGATGAATAAACTTATACAAGTAATCATGTAGTAAAATAGGTGTCAAAACTTCATAGATGATAGATCTACATGCAAACTTTAGGAAAATGCAAGAAATCACTATCTTTAACACACAAACAAGTCACCGGTCCAATATACTCCTTTGGGTCCGTGTGAGAGATAACTACCACTCACCGAATCACCTAAACACCTTAAAAACAATCAACTCCAGATCTGGACAGCAAGGAATCAAGCTTGATCCGGCAAAATCTCGCTTCAAACGATGAAATCTCTCTTTGTTGGATGAAGATCTTCAACTTTGGCTCTTGGATCTTCGATTTGATCTTCAATTTAGATAGAAGAAATCACTAGATTAGAGTGGAGAAAAGAAGTGAAGAAGAGTTGTAGTCGAGCTCTCAAAATGGCAGCACTTCGTCGCTTCAAAATCCGGTGCCAAAAAGTGAAGATAGGCGCCCCTATTTATAGCTGAAATCCTTAAGTCGTACGGTTTTAAGTCGTTCACTCGGTTTTAGGTCTTCCACGACTCATCGAAACCCAACGACCTACGACCTAAAACTCCGCCGACTTACTACTTAACGACTCACGGCTTTACGACTCGTACGACCTAACACTAAGCCGACCCAACGACTCAAGCCTTCGAATGACTTATCACCTATACAACCTAACGACTAACTATATTGCCGACTTAACTAGGTCCGACATAACAAAATTAACGGTCCAGATGTTACGCGACCTAAAAAGAACGCGGATCTACGATGCCGCGACTTAACTAAGTCATTAACGACCCAAAAGCATCCCGGGTTAACAAATGCTTTGACTTAACTTCCTAGCGACCTACCTTAAGTCGTCCAACGACCTAACTCCATTAACTCGTGTTAATGACCTAACTTGCTAACACACTCACAACAGGGTCTCCACGACCTAACCATACTTAAGTCGCTTACGACTTAAGCCCTAGCACTAAGTCGTTCACCACTATCCCGCTAACTCGTCCCAGTTCTTAAGTCGTAACCCGTTAACCCCCTTTAAGTCGTAACTTGCTAACCCGCTACACCACTAACTCGTTAACCTATTACAACAAACTCGATAAGTCGTTTACCACTATGTTAACTTTTATAACTCGCTAACACATCTAAACTGCTAGGTCGTAATCCCCTAAGTCGTTCACGACTTAAAACCATCTACGACCTAACCAAGAGCCGATCTAAGGACCCTATGCAACCTAGTTAACTTCCTTATGAGCCATCTTTTACACGACTTAGGCTATGGATGACATAAACAATACTAACGACCTAATAATTCTACGATTTATCAACACGTACAAATACGGGTCATTACAACTTTACACGTTTCTTTCATTAATTAAAAACTTATACGTTCTTGCATTAATTAAAACTTTCATGTTCTCTCATTAATTAGGACTTTACACGTTTCTTTCATTAATTAAAAACTTATACGTTTCTTTCATTAATTAAAACTTATACCTTTCTTTCATTAATTAGGAATTTACATGTTCCCATCATTAATTAGAACACCATACGTTCTTTCATTAATTAAACCTATACGTTTCCTTCATAAATTAAAACCTATACGTTTCTTTCATAAATTAAAACCTATACGTTTCTTTCATAAATTAAAACCTATACGTTTCTTTCATAAATTAAAACCTATACGTTTCTTTCATAAATTAAACCTATACGTTTCTTTCATAAATTAAACCTATACGTTTCTTTCATAAATTAAACCTACATGTTTCAGATTTATATTACCATTTCACAAATTTAACTAAACTTCCAGTTTATTTAATTAATTTAACATCTTTAGTTAAAACTCAAATTTCACATTTTCAAGTCAAGTTATATTTTAAAATTTCATTTTCAACAGTCATTTATTCAACCACTTAAATTTGTAGAAAATCAATAATTCTTTAATAAATCACTTAAATTCAAATATAAATCAATTTATCATATTTACCATTTTCCAAATAAAATTAAAGTCCATTTTATTCATGTAACTTAAATATTATTTTTAGTCAAAATTCCAAATTTCAAACATAAGTTATATTTCAAAAATCCAGTTAATCCATTCATAAATTACATTTTTAACACATAGAAAAATCATAATTTATTTATTTTAAAACCTTTCAAAATCTATTTAAATCAAATTTCATAATTTTATATTTTTAAAATACTTAAAATATTCAAAGCACTTTATAGAATAACCACGGGTCTGTATATAGTTTTCTAACCTAGGTCAAGTGATACGGATATGTATCATTTCAATCCGTAGTTTAAAAGGTAAAAATCCGGGTTCTATCATTTCAAACCCGCAATCCCAAGTTTAAATAAATAAATAAAATAACTTAGGCCTATCATTTCAGCCCAGAACATTTTTTCTAACAGGGAACTTGCAGTGTGATCATATACAGAAATAATATAAACAAAGTCAATATCACAATATACAGTCATATATCAGATGTCAGGTGAAAATTAACAGTTTTAACATGGTAATAACATGGTAATAACATGGCATAGAATATCATATGATCATCATTAACTTGCATAAACATTTTACATTACTAAACACTTATCATCAATCCACTTTTCATAAGTATATATGTCAGAGTGAGAAAGACTCACCTTTTTTAAAGCTAGAGACCAAAACAACATACAAGCACGACTCCAAAGGGACGACAAGCACAATTTCACGACTTTTGATTTGAGTTGAAAGATAGCCAAGATATGATTTTGTATCATCAACCCAAAACAAAACAAACCAGACAATATATAAACATTCAACATAAAATAACATTGAAACAATTTTGAAATACAAAGCGAAATGAACAAGATAGATTGGACCTTACTTCAACCACTTCAATGCTTGGCCTAAGGGACACTTATGCTTGGATATGATGATGCTTTGGCTCAGGTATGACATCATATAGGTCAGGTTTAACATCGTATAGGCAAGGCAACAAGTGGAGATGAAGGGAATGAGGCAACAATGGTCAAAAACATTGTTTTTAGGCATGTAGGTTGCAATTTGAAGGGTTTGGCCACCATAGATGGCTCGGCCATGGTCATGGTTGGTGGAGTAGACGGTGTTGGAGGCATGGAAGAGATGTAGGAGTTTGTGGCTGCGGCTATGGAGAAGAGGCCGATCCAAATTTAGAAGAGAAACAAGGCAAAATTGCATAGAAAAGTAAGAAAAGTAGAAAGAAGAGAGGAATTTACCTAATTTTTTTTTCTTCAAGGTGGAGGCATGATTTTTAGGGTTTTTGGGCTTCAAAAATTCGTGAATGACAAGAGGAAGTCGGCCGCAAAAGATGGGGAAAGGAATGGCTAAGATGAATTGATGTATTAATGACATAAGAAACTGCAAAAGAAACGGATAAAACGTTTTTTCCGTTTCTTAGCTCTTAACCCTTTCAAATTTCTCATATATATTTATATACATCCAAATAACTGAAAATAATTAAAATCTCAGTTAAAATTCGAAAATATAACAGATAAACAAAATTTAAAAATGAAATATTAATTAGATATGATTAAATAAGAAAAATAGCACAGAAAAATGAAAACTAGACTTAAGAATTAGAAATAATTTCAATACACTTTGGAAAAATTTACTTTAATTTAAATACATGTAAAATGAATAAAATAAAGTAAAACACAGCGAATAAAAGTGAGTGCATAAAATAAATAAATAAATTTTAATTGTATATAATTAAAATAAGAAAATGGCTTAAAATTGTAGACTAGGCTTTAAAATTAGAAATAAATCCAAATGAACTTTAGAAAATCTTCATGGACTTGTAAAATATTTATAACAAATAAAATAACAAAAAAATAAAAGTGCATTCACAAAAAAAAAATTATTAAATATAATTTATATGAAGAAAATGGTAGAAAATTAGAAATCAGCCTTTAAAAATAGGAAATAAATACAGTAAATTTTGGAAAAATTTTATTATCATTTAAAAATATTTAAAAGTCAAAATATACATAATAAAACATATTATCACATATTAAAATAAAATATAACCAAGAAGAAGTAATTTATACAATTTAAAATAGTCATTGTTAAATAACCCTATATATGCACAATATTGTAAAGGGTATAACTTTCACAATTTACATCCAAATTCAACGAAACGAAAAGTGGCGTTCTTATAATTTTATGTACTTTCATAATAAAAGAAAAAATTTAAAATTTTAAACTTTTAAAATTTTAAGTTGAAAGTCACAGTTTGACTATCTTGACCAAAATCAGCATTTCAGGCAAATATTCAACTTACAAAATTTTGGAATTATAACTCATATAAAAATCAAGATTATATTTAAATAATAAATTTAATCATTTCAAATAAGTAAAATAAGTTTTTAAATCAAAATCTTACATTAAAAATAATTAAAATATACAATAAAATAATTACAAAATATAGGGTTGTTACAAATTATAACATATACATACATATATATTACAATTTGAAAATTCATCTTTATTTAAAACAAAATATTTTCCTATTCACAATATATATCAAATATATATATATTATAAATAGAATAAAAAATTTATTAGCTTTGAAAAATTAGTTCTTATCAATATTGTCAGATTAATTATTTATTAATCTTTAAAAGATTAAATTTTACAAATTTAAATTAAAATTATAAAGAAAAGTTATCACACCAATTTAATTATTATTACAGATTATTAAATCGATATTGCCTAAAAATTCCGGGTCGTTACAGTTTGGGATAACCATCCCCTGTAGATCCGTTAAACTATCTACTACGTGGTAACATATGTTATTATAATGATGTCTAAAGTAAAATAAACTTACTTAAAAATAGCATTAAGGCTTTACATTTTCCACCTTAACACATATATAGTGCCAATAGCCTATACAGCACCATCGTACCTCTAGATCAGGAGGCTACCATAAATAATCCATAGGTACGACACAAATCGAAACTCGTACAAGGCGCGCTAGGGTAGGTGACACAGCAATGTCAGGGTAGATATGCCAATTATGCATTCGAACTAGTGGTAACACATAGCAGCCACTACCGCCCACCTCGAGCCACACTCCCAAAAATCAAAGGTGCACCCAATCAATCACAAAGTAATAGAATGGTATCGAAGAAGTGTGTCCGATCAGCGGAGCTACCTTATTAGCCCGGAATCGCTCCTGTTTTAGCCACCTTATGTCAACTCACAGGAGTCGGGTCCACGTATATACCTCAATAGAACATCGCCACCATCCTACTTCATTGTGGAATCTCCACTATGTACGCAGTTGTTAAAGTAGTTTTCGGAGTTGGCAGAGAGTATGCCAACTTCCAATCCCGGTCTCTTTAACAACCAAACGTTATTATAACACCGCGTTCATTT
The DNA here is from genome assembly GCA_030765085.1 of Allium cepa. Classification (NCBI taxonomy): domain Eukaryota; kingdom Viridiplantae; phylum Streptophyta; class Magnoliopsida; order Asparagales; family Amaryllidaceae; genus Allium; species Allium cepa. The sequence goes on along the minus strand of CM060937.1, from coordinate 1,035,415,028 downwards.
CAAATAGTACGTAGTTCAAAACCAAAATATCATTGCCATTTCAAAACCATATCAATATGATATCATTTCCAAGATCATAGCACCTTCAAAATTATAACACTTTCGAAACCAAACACTTGAAATTATAACACTTTCAAAACATAATGCTTTGAAATTCATAACTTTGAAAACTTAACTTCCACCACTTAAACAACTTAGATATTAAAATAGTATATGTAATAAAGTAGTTTTATAAAGTAAAATAGTATATATATAAGGTAGTTATAAGTTAAATGGTTTAAAAATAGAATAGTTAGTATTTTAAAATAGTTTATATTAAAAAAGTTTATACTAAAATGATTTATATTGAAATAGATTATATGAAAATAATTTATAAAGTAAAATATATAAATAGTTTAAATGTAATTTAAAAATACTTTATATAATAAAATAGTTTCCTCAAATCTCACCAATCAATATCAAGTCAATTCGAATTCCAAAATTCAAATTTAATCAAGTCTCAAATCATCAATTTCAATTCAATTCGGTTCTAAATAAACAATTTCAAATTATATCGATTTCAAAATAGATTTGAACCCTAAAATAAACCATTTCAATATATTTCAAAGCTTTAAATATTCCATAATTTCAAAACTAAATTTGACAGCATCATTTATATCTCAAATTCACTTTACTATTATTTAACTTTTAAATGTCCACTTAATAAAAAAATCCAATATCATTAAATAAGACCCAATGTACAAATAAACTAAATATTTCCTTTAATTTATGAATCACTTTAAACCAAAATCAAGCTATAAAATCATATCCTTTAAAAATATCAAATTCAATAAGTTTCAAATCGGTTTAATTAAATAAAATTCTTAAAATTTATAGTTTCAAACCTAACTTAAAATTTTAAGGTTTTCAAAACATATAAATTTAAATTCATGAATTTAAACTTTACAGAATATATTTATTTATAATATCCTAAAATCAATATTTATTAAACCATATATTTCCTTCCAAAACCATAGAAATCATTTCAAAATATTTTTATATATAGACCACGGTGTCTGTATATAATTTTCTATCCTATAGTCAAGTGATACGATTATTTATCATTTCAATCTTCAATTTAAATATATACGGATATATATCATTTCAACCCGCAACCCCAAATTCAATTCAATGAAAATCGCTTGGGTCTAACATTTCAACCTATAACGATTTTCTCCTATTCTACAGATCGTTCGGGTATGTATCATTTCAACCCATAGGGAATTCTATACTAACAGGGAACTTGCAGAGTGATAACAGATATGATAATAATATAATAGGCATATACCGTCAATATAAATAACAGATAATGGTGTCAGATGTCACAGGTGAACAGATACAGACAATAGCATATAAATAACAGTGTAAAAAACTAATAGCAGCATATTTCAATTGTTGTTTCAATTGAAATTAAATTTAATAGATAAAAGAACGTTAATCGTGAGTGATTGCTCACCTTTCGAGGTTAGAGAGAACAGGAGATGACACTGATACGAACATAGATACGGACACTGAAATTGAGTTACGATCCAAGCACGAACTCGATGATCAAAGCTAATAAATAGGAATAGATGAAATCAAATCAGAATTGGGTCGATGAAGATAAATGATGTGAGTGAACTTATATATATATATATATATTCTACATTCAAACACAATTTAAAAATATATATTTCAAAAGTCATTGTTTAAATCAAATCTGTATTAAATTTTCATATTTTATTCCTTTAAAATCACTATGCATCAAAGTCCATAGTTTACAAAATGTTTCAAACAATATTAAACAAAATATCTATATATATTATATTTAAAACAAATATTTAAAACCAATATGCTTACGAATCAATATAAGACTTATACTATATTAGAGATATACTTCTAAGTACTGACATAAACTGTATATGTTTTGTACACAATTTTTCTAAAACACATACATTTTAAAGTCAATATACACTAAATCACATGATAGTCATATTGTAATTCTATACTTAAATATTTATATAAACTGACTGACCCAAAACTATATACATCTATATGTAATAATTAATTATAAATCCATACATTAACTCACCAGTTTATCGTTTTATATAGACTGACATTTTATATGACTTAGTATCTGATATATATATTTTTTAACATTCAATATAACTCACATACTTATTACATTTAAAAGTTTGTATAAACTGACATATCTATATGTATAAGTGACGAAAACTTTTTCTCCATATAACTAACATATGTATATAAATCGACGCAACTATATATATATATATATAATATTAAACCTATACAAGACTTATATACACAAACAACAGGTAAAATGGCTTCGCAAATTTACATATTTATAATACAAACAGGTCATATAACTTGCTTGTATTAATAAAAAAATTGACAAAATATACTATAACCTGTACAAACTTACACGCAAAATGGATACACTAACTTAAGCTTTATATATATGCAGAATCGTAGGTGAATATAAATACATATATAACTTTAAACTTATATATATTTTTATATGCGTACATAACTTAGTATAATTTAAAATATACAAACTGCCAAAACTTTATTGCTTTGTGATTTACGTAACATAACCGAATATATATATAACTTGATATACAAAACAATCAATACTATATACAAATGTATGCTTAAGTTATAACAAACTATATATATAATAAAGGAAAGAGAAAAGCAAAGCTATCACTGCGAATTGGAAAAGGCTACTCACATAATGACTGACTGGAGGAGTTGGGCATGAGGTTGCAACATGGTGATTGCTGCTTGGTGGCTACACTGGCGGAGCATGGCATTCAGGAGGAAAACAGTGTGAGGTCGGAGGTTCATTAGGCCGAGGGTGGCTGTTGCGGCCATCGCAAAGGGCGGAGAGAGGAGGGTGCAGTCGGGGTTAGCAGAGATGATGTAGGCATCGGTTGCTTGGATGATTTCGAAAACCAATTGTATGAGCCGATATATATATTTAGCTTGATGTTTTTTTCTATAGACAAAATAAAAGAGGAAGGAAAAAGAAAAATAGAAAGAGGGGAAGAGGAAGCAGGCAGGTGGAGAAAATAGCTTTTGAATGAATATAAATAAATTGCAACCTCAATGGTCCAGCCCCTTAGATTCAGGTGAAATTTATTAAAGCCATTTATTGATGCTTGGAGTGCACGGCTAAGGTTTGAAACGTCTAGGGAAAATAAAAAGTCAAATCTTCTTTTTTTGTTTGGTACAAGTATGACACTGTTTGTCATTTCCAACGCGTGCCAATCTCCAAAATACAGAAGTAAATATAATGCGATGATCAGCACGGTAAGGCGACCAAAATGGTATACAGATATCAATGGTATGATCATCATATCAAAAGTCGATAATCGGTACCGAAATGCTACAAATTTGCTGAAGATAAGATAAACAGAGCTAAAGAAGTCCAAATTTGACAAAACGAAATATGACATCTCATCAGAAGATGATTTGGAAATTTATTGTATAAAAATATTCAGGTTTGGAAAACATTTTATTACCATCAATTTTAACTGATTTGAATTGAAATAGAATTACATAAAAAAAATAAACTTTCATACTATCTGATGAAAATTTACCATTTGTTATGTTTAAGAAGATGTATTCCAAATAATAAATTTTAATTTCCAAATTTTATTATTTAAAATTCCACAAAGATTCGTTTAATTACGTTATAAAACAGTTAAAATTTATAGGTCGTTACAACGAACTAGATGTTTTACCACCGTAATGTTCTTATTTTTGTTGCATTATTATTTTGTACATATCAACATTTGTGAGGACAGGTAGTTATGACGGTCTAGGTCGATGATAGTACTTAGGTTTTGTAACTCCAAAATTTCTATATCGGGGTAACCCTTTATATTGTTCTTTTGATATTATATGTTATCTTTTCACTATGAGATTCCTATATTATGTTCCTTCTTTCTTATTCTATTTCATTTTCTTTTTATTTTACCATAATAATTCTCTTTCCATCACTTGGTTGCTCGATATCTTAATTTCGTGGATGTATTAGTTCTGTCATTCAGGGGTCGAAAAGACGGGTAATTAAAATTGGAAAATTTATTTTATTGAAAAATCAGAAATGTCCCATAATTGATATTTTATAGCTTTTGAAGTATAATATTTTAATATCTAAATCATGTTGGTGATGTTATTTGGATTTTGATTAATTATCTATTTCTAAGTATTTCATAAGTTAAGGTTATATGTTGTAAGTATTATATTTATTTATTTACATGTTTGTCATTATATATGTATATGTATATATCTTAAATTATTTTTAATTTAATAATTTATTCTCATATCGCTATTTTGATAATTCTTTTCTTGTTAATGAATATTGATTTAGTTGTATATATATTGATATATTCGGTTAATTTATTTTATCTTGCCTTTCTGATTTTGTTCCCTATATCATATACATTGACATGAATTATATGAATGATTCATAGTTGATAGTGATTTGACTGAGGATTTAATATGATACGGTGATGAAAATTTTGATATTAATTTTTGATATAATTCTATGTAACAAGAAATCTGAATAAATAGAGTTATAATACTGTGTAGGATGGGGTATTCGATAATATTTCTTTGGTTATTCTTTGGACTCGATATATAGAATAGTGTGAGATAGAGTGTAGCTTATAAGCAGTGAATAAACATTTAAATATCGCATAGTGCTATGGGATGCTATTGTGATATTTAGTCGGTTATTCATTTTAAGTAAATGACAATCACTTGACGGGAATAGAGTGGATAGTGTGAGGTGATACATAGTGATATATGGATCTGTGCCTATATTTAGTGTGACTTCGGGTCTATATGTTTTGGTATTATATGCCAGTATTACGATGTACTCCTATTATGTTTATTGCAGATGACCAAATGGCTAGAATCCGGCCTATCGGCTTGATCGTAGGATCGCATCCCAGATCTATGACATACTATTTATATAGCTTTATGCTACCTTTGCACACATGTTTGCTTCTTGTGTCACCAAGGCCAGCAGTCTGTTATCTATAGAGGCAATTTGAGTGTTGTGACTTATTAGTCCTCATGTTGACAAGCTCACCAATGGATATGTGTCACAATGACTGTGGACATAACTAAGGCTATAGAGAGTCCATCTTTGGAGGTTGCGTGCGTGCTACCAGTCTCCATTCTGGTACTAACAGAGTAGTAGATTGGCACATATAATTGATACACTTCTTTATAGCATTGATGTGGGCCAGGTGCCACATACTATTATTATTATTATTATATATGACTTTACATAAGACATAGTGTATGTCGTGTAGTCATTTCCCATCACGATACTTTTAGACATATTATATATGAGGAGATGAGATTATACCTTATATATGTGATCAGTGTATGGTGGATTCTCAATATATTGATTGGCAGCCTATCTATCCTATTTGATATTAATGATGATGTTTTATTTATCAAGTTTGAGAGATATATTTGTTAGTGTTTTGTGCTGGCTGATTATACTTGATGATATCTCCTCTAATGATATTTTTGGATTTGATGATGTTTTGTAGATATGTTTAATTCACTCATTTGTGTTGACTCTGTGATTTCTAATTTGATATGTTTCTATATGGGTGATGACATCTTTTGATATGAGAGTTGATTCTTTCAGATGGATTTGAGATATTTTGGTGATGTGACGCCTTGATGAATATTTGTAACATTATATACATTTTAAGCATACATTACCCTATTTATATCATCCTTTGACATGTTATTTTATGATCTGATTATTGACGTTAGTCTTATCATATTTTTATTTTATGTTTGTATTGTGTTACCATTCTTATATACTCTTGAATAGATATAGTCTGATCCATGTGTTATTTGTTATTCTTGGGTTAGTCTAAGACATTTCAGGTACATGGATGACATGACCAACATTTTTTTAGTGGGCTTAGAGGAGATATATATTAGGATGTTGAATAATATTTAGATGACATTGATTCATTGTGTATGTATATGTAGGATATTGAGTTGTATATTGTTAGTTTATTACATTATAGTGAGACAGATATCATTTTTGATGTTTAGTATTTATACAGACCTTTATGTTATGTATATATGTATATTTGAATATATTATCATAGCAATTGGCTCTATGTGCTCTTTATTTACTGCACATTATGTATTGTTCTGTCCTACGGGATAAGTGTCTATTGCATTGTTTCAATACTTTTGTATATATTAGTGATTTATTATTTGATTTTTTAATATGTACTATTTTTAGACCATGAGAATATTCATGTATGTACATCATATAGCACCATTCTCCATATTATATGACATTATTACTCGGTAATACTCTTGGATAGTATGGGTATAGGAGTGGAGTGTTTCCAAAATGTATCATTATATGTGTTAGATATTTTATTGGGAAGGGATGAAGAAGGATGTTACGGCATTGAACACTAGAAGTATGAACTGTGAGCTAGTGAAGCTTGAATAGAAGAAGCCAAGTGGTTTTCTTCAACCGCTTTAAGGTTCCTGAGTGGAAGTGGGAACGGGTATCAATGGACTTTATCGATGGACTGTCGAGGACTAGAAGGGTGTACGATACCATTTGGGTTATAGTTAAAGATTGACGATTTGCTTAATTCATATCCATATAGTTCGGTAGAAGAATATCCATATTGGTCGAGTTGTACGTGAAGTGTATTTTGCGATTACAGGGTATACCGAAGACCATTGTAAGCGATTAAGACCCATTATTCACTAGTGGATTTTGGAAGAGCTTACAAGAGGCAATGGGGATAGAGCTACATCTGAGTACAAGTTATCACCCTTAAATTGATGCGCAGACCGAGAGAGTGAATATTATCTTAAAGGATCTCTTATGTGCTTGCGTTCTTGACTTTGGCGGTTCGTGGGATGATCACTTGATTTTAATAGAGTTTGCATACAACAATTGTTATCAGTTTACATTGGTATGACACCATTTAGAGCATTATATGGTTGATCGTTCAGCACTCCTTCATGTAGGTGGGAAGACAACGAGAAACTGATGCTAGGGCTATATATGATTAGAGATACTTTTGAGAAATTCAGGATCATTCGGAAATGAATGAAAGCTGGTTATAATAGACATAAGATCTATACTAACAAGAGATGTAGAGATTTAGAGTTCTTTGTTTATGATATGGTGTTTGTTAAGGTCTCTCTACTGAAGAATGTGATTCGAATCATTATAAAGGGGAAATTGGTATCAAAATTCATAGGACTTTTCCAATATGCAAGAGGATTAGGAATCTTGTTTACAAAGTCGACTTACCTCAGAAGATGGCAGGTGTGAAAAATGTACTCCACGTTTCTCATTTGTGAAAGTTATTGCACAACTTACGCTTGACTATTCCTCCAAATCATCTTGATGATATCATGACTATATGAAAGGCTTCGAGACCTTATAGCCATATTCGTATTATTGGACATGATATTAAGTAGCTTTGGAGGAAAATAGCAGAGTTAGAAAAGGTTTAATAGAGTGAAAGTGAAGTTCATTGCACTTGGGAGACCAAGGAGCGCTTATCCGGAGCTCTAAACATGGTAAGATTTCCATTTTTGTTAGATTTCACATTTGATATCATATTTTATATTCTATATGGAGTAGTTCAGTATCCTGCATGCTAGGGTGGGCATAGAATTGATTTTTTGATGACTGATGATATGTATGCACGGTTGATGTTAGATGTGATTGCTTATGATTGTTGCATGGCAACTATGGTCTATATTACCTTACTTATGGGTTATTCTTGGGTAAAATTTCTAAAGGATGGGGGAATGTAACAATCTACATTTTATATATGGTAGGATCATAAAATATAATTTTCAAATAAAAATTAGGATGAATTATGCTATAACCTTGGCTAGTTTTGTGTAGTAACGTTTTATACCTTCATAATTTTGTTAAAGATTTTGATCCTTAAAACATGTAAGACTTATAACATTTGATAGGAGCCAAATTAGGGGTTGAAACCACTTCCATTGGAAAGATATGGCAGTTTCTCTTTCTGTATTGTGGTCATAATGATTTTTAGGCTTATCATTTAAGGGATATTGCCTTTTAAGTTTAGACAGTTTTTGGACATAGTTGGTACTTAGTGAGTTTGGGGTTAAGCCCAAAAGCTCATTTCGGGATTAGAGCCAAATGAGGTTAATGGAACATCTCCCTGGTCATTATACACTTCTCAAAAATAATTAGAAACCACCAATCTTCTCCAAGCCAAAAATCAACCTCAAATTTTACTTTACTTAGCCAAATCACGTCATTAGGTGTAATTATCGAAGGCAATTAGAAGTTTACTATTTGTTTGACATCTTGGAAAACTTAAAAGCTGCTATCCACATCTAATTTTCATTGTCATTTATGATTGATTTGATATAAGTGAGTGATTTTGCTTATCTCACTATTATATGTTAATTAATATAGTAAAAATGATGTTTCAAAGATGATTTTAATTATTAAAATGCTTTTATATTTAAATCCGACCTTAACAACATCTATAAAATAGTTTAGAAAAATAATTGTTGAAGTTGATTCATTTTCTAGTGTTTGATCATATATGTAACGACCTATATTTTACTTATTGAAGGATCGTAAAATATTATCTTTAAATCCAAATTTGATCATATACTGCTATAACTTTGGGGATTGTTGAGTACTATGTTATGAAAGAACGCTTAAGCATCGCTTAACCGCTACATGCATATCCAACACTTAATTTTTTTGAAAACGCAATCGAAATAAGCGGTGAGCGCTTAAGTGTGCTTAATTAGCATTTATTTGCACTTCGCTTAAATTTAAGTGATGATTAAGCACTACTCGGCAAAAGTTATATATTATTTTAAAATATAAAGGAACAAGGTTATAGCAAAAAAACCACATTCCATACAAAAATTCCTCATTTTCTGTTGTATGGGACAATGGATAATGAGTAGTTTTATGCATTAATAAATGACAGATGTTCTTAGTTTGTACTCCACACTAATATTCTTAAGTTTGATGAATAAAACAAGTCAAATAAATCTTTTGCAACCTATGAGTTCATAAGTTAACTTCAAAGTTAAACTCCACTTCTTTATGATCAATTTTCGCATACATAGATGATGAACTTAATATAATCTCTCTATATAAATTTATACTGATACAAATAATGTATGTTAAGAAATTAAGTAGCGCTTAGGCGATGCTTAAACAACATTAAGTGAAGCAAGACTTCTATTGTCTCGCCTTGCTTAACGCTTAATATAACATATATTGAGTATTGTGTAACTACCTGGAATTTCAGGCACTTCATATTTATATATATGAATTATTTAAATATTTGATTCGTGAATTAGATGTGATTAAATTGATTTAATAACCTGGTTAACCCTCTTTTAAATAATAAATAATGATGATAAACTTGTTTTTGAAAAATGTTCACAAAAAATAAATACTTCAAAGAAATATCGATAATGTGACCGAAAATTATTTTATCGATAAACAGCTGTTTAATCGATATAATTTGTTTGAACTCTTTTGTGTTGAGTTAATGAACATATGAACACATTAGCAACTAAGTAGTAGACCTTGCTTCATAAAGTAAATGGAAAGTTCTAAAAACTTCTAAAGGAGAAGAGATATTTCTATGTAAGGGGTAGTTGGTCATTTATTAAAGGAAGGAAGTGTAAAGGAGAAGTGATGGACATGTGGAGAGAAAAGCCTTCCATGGCATAATGAGCGGTGAGAGTGAGGTTAAGGAATACTATCTTGAGCCTATATAATAGTGGCATACCACTTGAAAACATTTTTACTAATTTACATAATAAAAGCAAACTCTCTTTCATCTCTTTCTCTTCATAATTTCCTAAAGAAAATAATTTCAAAACCACTCCAATTCAAGACAAACTTGTACTAGAGACTTAGGACAATAACAAAACACCTCCTAGCTACTTAAACCTAAAGAGTTTAAGCCAAATTCCCCCTAGATGAAGAGGCCATGAGAAAAAAAGGTGGGGTATTTGGGCTAATACAAGTGCAAATCAAATGAAAGTGGTAAGAAATTAGGTGTTTGCAAGGAAGAAGTAGGAAGGATTGCTTGGACTTGCTTATTTACTTTGTTAGGGGTGATTTTAATCACCATCTTGAATGAAAATATTGTGTATATGCGCATGCGTTTGATTGTGTATATGTTGATTGAATTAATACTGACTTATATTGTGATATTGGTTTTGATTCTTACTTTAAATACAAATGGCATATGTAATCCTTATGTATGCACTAGAATGGACTTTAATAGGTTAAATGACTTGTAGCATAGCTTTGAAATAAGCACATAGGTTGCAGTTGAACTTTGGTTTAGAGCAGACTTGGATTTTGTTCTTATAGCGATTGTCTCTACAGATGCGCTTAAGGATTGCCTTATGTTTGACAAATTCTATGGAACTTTGTAGAGAGATCCTTAAGAGTTTCTCACCATATTTATAACATATATTGTGTATGCTTACTGTTATAAAAGATTAAATGATAGAAAGTTAAGTAACATATCGAAAAGTGATCAAACTTATAATTATGCAAAACTACCCCTTTTACCTTTGTTTTTTAACTGTAAAAGTTTGGAAAGGACTTTAAAATTAAGTATTTTGTTCCATTATTTTTACAAGTCTTTGATAACTTTTATTTGAGTATTTTAAAAGTGATTTGAAATACTAAAAACGGAGTAGGATGCACAGTCTCAAGTTTATCTTACACATAAGTGTATATCAACTCCAAATCTAGAGTGTCTTTCAATTATTGGGCGTTGGGATTTGGTTATACTTGGTGCCATGTAGCCCACTGTGTTTACCTTATAGTATATCCTATCTAGAGACATACGACGCTCGAACAGAATTTTTTATCCTTATCATGGAGTTTGAATTTGGCTTGATCCGAGGAGATCTCTATGGAAATCCTACATAATTATGCAAACACACCTTAGTTGTTCTTGATTGTATACCTCGATATTGTTGTGGTGTACACATACCACAGCTATTTCTTATTTATATTCTACACCCTAACATTATCTATTATATCGAAACATGTACTTAATAGTTGATTGTCTCTTTTAAGGAGATAACTGTTATGGTATTTCATAACTGGTCTCAAAAGGAGATGTTATATGCAACACATATTTCTTGAGTTTCTCACACCAGACTTATGTCTGACTCATGGTTCTATATTTCCCTTATTTCCAAAGATGCTCTTTCGAGAAGTCTACGAAAGATAGGTTTTCACTGATGTTCTTTGGAGCTTCTAGAGACGGTCCGGATGCTATCATTCACCTATCATATTATTATTATTTCCACTGCATTACTTCATTGCATATATCAACGTATATGAGGACAAGTTTTTTTTAACTATTCGGGCTGATGATAGAACTTATTATTGTAATTCTAAAGTGTCATATATCTTAGAGTGATAGTTTGTACTGTCTTTTGATATTATATGTTATTGTTCCATTGTAAGATTCGGATGTTATGTTATCCTCTTCCTTTTTTTATTTCCTTTTCTTTAATTTTACCCTAATAATCCATCTTTCTGGCACTTGGGTGCTCGACACATGAATATCGTGGATGTATTAATGTCGACATTTATGGGTCGAAAATGTATATCATTACAATTGACATTTTTAATCCTTGGTAACTTTATTAGGCAATTTTACCTCTAAAAAATTGTTATGGTTATAACTTTTCATAGGAGTCAAACTAGGATCTAAGGCCACTTTCATTTAAAAGATATAAAGGTTTCTCTTTCCATAGATTGGTCAATATAGCTTTTTTGACACACGGTTTGGGAGATATGCTTGTTTAAAGTTAGTAAGTTTTTGGGATAACTTAGTAGGTAAATAAGGAAGTTTGGAATATGCCCAATAACCCATTTTGGACTTTAGGATATTATTGACTGCTATGGTCATTCCCAATTCATTTCCATCATCCCAAAATAGATCTAAACCTCGATAAAACTTCTCATTAGCCAAAACCATCTCTAATCTCTTCTAAATCATGCTAACTTTTGTATGTTATGGGTACATTAGCAAAGGGATTAGCTAGAGACTTCCAAACATATAATTTTTGAAGAGGAAATTTTTGGGCTTTACCGTCAATTTTCAAATTTGCCCCATTTGCATGCAGATCATTAATTTTTAGGTGCTTAGTGGGTGATTTTTCATCTCACAACCTATTATATACGTTTTTCTATGTTTATACATGTTTTGGATCCATTTTTAAAGTTAAAATTTTGTTTTTATGTTGTTTGAAATCCATCATGAAGCAAAAAAAACGAGTTTAAAATGATTTAAAGTGATTTAGTTATGTCGTTTTGATGTGTGGTTACCTATATAAATGTTAGGCTATGTAGTAAATGTGTTTTGAGATGATTGGCCAAGTTTTGATATATGGTTGTATGTTTGACTGATGATTGAGTGTTGTTTGACACATGTTTGGGATATTATTTGTATGTTTGAATAATTAGAAATGCTCATAGGAATGAAATGGAGGTGATAGTCGGTTCTATGGTCAAGGGTTTCCATGTAAAAGGAGTATCAATATGCACTTTGATTCAATATACAAAGGGTGGGGGATCCGTAAATGTGTAGTCAAATGTTGAAGAATCAGATCTAGAGTGTTACGGGTAATATCGATGCATTGGTCATGTAGGTTGAAGCAGTAAGTGTAGTGTAACATCCGCCTTTTTGTATGCTTTAAATTGACGATAAACCACACACGTCAGACTCAAACCATACAGAAGGGCGGATTTGTTATGGGGTAAATAAGAAAAAGCAAAGAAAGAAATAAAACAAAATAGAATCTTGCAGCGGAACGATAAAATATAATAATCAAATAAACAGTTCATGAAGCTGTTTTACAAAACATTTGATTATACTTATACAATACATATCAGAGTTACACATACCAGAGAATAATAGATAATAATAATGTCTATAGTAAAATAAACTTACTTTTAAATAGTGTTAAGGCTTTACATTTTCCACCTTAACACATAATAGTGCCAATAGTCTATACACCACATACGTACCTCCTGATCGGGAGGCTACGAGAAGATGCTCCATAGATACGACACAAATCAAACTCGTACAAGGCTCGCTAGGGTAGGTGACACGGCACAAAAAGGCAATGCCAAGGTAGATATACCAATTACGCTTCAGGACCGGTGGTAACGCGTAGCAGCGACTACCAACCACCTCGAGCCACACCCCTAAAATCAAAAGGGCCCCAATCAATCACAAAGTAATAAAGTGGTATCGAAGGGGAGCGTCCGATAAAAGGTGCTACCTTCTTAGCCCGTCGATCGCTCCTGTTTTAGCCACTTTATGCCAACTTACGGGAGTCGGATCCAGGTATATACCTCAAAGGAATGCCGCCGCCAACCTACTTCATTCTGCAATCTTCACTGCGTACATGGTTGTTAAAGTGGTTTTCGGAGTTGGCAGAGAGTATGACAACTTCCGATCCCGGTCTCTTTAACAACCAAACGTTATATAACACCGTGGTCATTTCAAAATAATTTTACTTCAAACCAGAATATAATATCCAGTTCAAAACCATATAAATGCGATATCATTTCCATTTCAAAAACCCAATGCAATATGATATCATTGTTATAAAACCCAAATCAATATAATATCATTTTTATTTCAAATATATCCCTTTTCCAAAATCATAGCACTTTCAAATTATACACTTCGAAACTAAACATTTGATATACACTTTTAAAACATAATACTTTGAAATTTATAACTTCAAAACACTTCAATTTCGATAAAACATTTCAATTTCGATCTATTTCAAGGCTTTAAATATTCCAAAATTTCAAAACTAAATTGATAATTTCGATTCAACAATTAAATTTTCTATTATTTAGTTTTGAAATATTTTACATAATAAATCCATTATCATTTAAGTAAAACTCAAATTACAAATAACTACATATTTCCTTCAATCTATTTAGTTCACATATTCATTTAATTCACCTTTAACAAAAATCAAGTTCTAACAATCATACCTTTTAAAAATTTCAAATTTTACGAATTTCACATCAACTTATTTGAGTTTAATTCTTAAATAAATTCAATTTCAAATAAATCTCAAATTTTATCTCCCAGCCTTAATTTATTTAAATCATTATACACTCTATATTAAAATATAATTTAAATACTTACTCACATATATTTTAATAAAATCAAACTCTATTATTAACTTAATTTTTATTTAACAAACTTATACATAGCTTAAATTCAAGAATTTAACTATATATAAAATAATGTTTATATAGTATCAAAAATCAATATTTATTAAACCATATATTTCTTTCCAAAACCATACAAATCATTTGCAAATTATTTATATATAGACCACAATGTCTGTATATAATTTTCTATCCTAGGGTCAAGTGATACGGATATTTATCATTTCAATCCGTTTTTAAAAATATAAATACGGTTATATATCATTTCAAACCGCAATCCCTAATGAAATAAAATCCATAACAACTTGTAGTTTATAGCAATATAAAATACAACATCCATTCATCCAATATCAATCATCAAACATTTATCACAATCATCATCCAATTCAATCAATTACATCAACATAAAACAGATAATAAACAACAGGTATTTACTGGCAGTTTATATTCAATAATAAATTAAATAACAATTTAACTGGCAGTTTATATGCAATAATAAATTAAAAAACAATTTAACTGGCACTTTATATTAAATAACAATTTAACTGGCGGTTTATATGCAATAATAAATTAAATAACAATTTAATTCAATAAATTCAATTTAACTGAGATGATGATACAAAATATGCCAAACAGCCATAAATAAATTTCTAATCACATCAAAAATTAACTTAACACACATAAAAAAATTTAGAAGTTGTGAGTGGCTTAAAACACTCGCCTTTTGAATTTAAATCGAATTTAAATCCAATTTAAACCCAAAATTTGAACAGTCTCAGAATTCGTCCAAACTAGCCTCAAAGTATCCAGAATTTCAATATGAACCTAGCGGAGAAGACTGCGCGTGAAACGGACCTCGTATGCAAAAATACTGATATTAGAAGATGAACGAAAATAAATTACGAAAATAAATAAAATAAAGGGGACGAATCACTAGATGCTTGCAACGTCGTTGCTTCTCTCCTAGAACCTACAAGCACGCGCGAACAGAAACCCATGCACGCAAAAAAATGCGCCTCAACCTTCCGCTCAAACGCACGCGCCTTGCCACCACTGGCCTGTCGCTGACCTCACCGAAACTCACGGCCCCCTCCCTACGACCATGGTGCCTCGATCGGTGCTCAAATGAGCAGCCGCCTTCAGTTCAACCAAACCCTAATCAAATTATTACGCTTGATCCAGCCATTAATCCATCAAACGAACACCAGCGATGAGAAGCACTCGTCTATCTCTACGCAATGGTAACCTCGATTTGACGATCTGACACAGTTGATCATCGCGTGATGAACGGTTGAGAATTGATCATCAATTTCTAGACAAACAGAGCTTCAAATCGGAAAATGAATTATAGATCTGAAATGTGCTTGTCGAGAGCTTCAGATCAATATAAAATTTGATATGTATTGAGGAATTTGAATTTTGAAGTTATTTTTGATTTGCAATTGACTGTGAAATTTAGAGTTTGTCTGCCATTGAGAAAGAGGAGCAATTGGAATTGTACGTACAGAAAAAAATGAACATAAGGAATAGGCTAGGGTTTATAACAGGATATACATATAGGTAGGTCAGAAATAGAGATGAATGGACACGATTGGTTTGGACCGTTGAACGATAATAGCCCGAAAAGCCCGTTCTCACTCCGCAACGATATTGGGTCAACCCATATATCAAAATAGATGTTTTTGAATATTTTAAACTCGATAGAACAAGTTTCAAGTCTGAATTCCATCGTATGCAGAAGTGATGTTAAAAACAAGCTATTTCAAATTGATTTCAATTTAATCGATTTCCAGGCTTTTCGATCCCGTACGATCAAACGACAAGTCCGATCGTTACGAAACTTAAAATCCTATTATAATTCACCATTGCGGATCCGATGAAACTGTTTTCGTCGAAATCCGAGTCAGTGGACAGAATGGCTATTTTCCAAATTAATTAAATAATTTAATATTAAATAAATCAAATCACATTTCCAATTCAAATTTAATTATTTATGAATTTTATAAATTTGGATTACTTGGTAATTTATACACCTTTAAACAAATTTCTATACCAATTTATCGTTGTATATTTTACCATTTACAGTATTAAGTTTCCAATTTCAATTAATCTAGTAATTATAAATTTAAATTCCCAATAAACCTATTTACTTGATTTTAAATCTTATTATTCGATCCATTATCGTCAGATAGATAAAAATAACGTTGCTTCATGGTTTATTACATCAATATTCTCAAATTTCATCTTAATCTCTATTAACGTAATAACTAAATATTTAATTTCATTTATTTGCAATTAATCCAATTATTGAATTTTAAATTTCAAATAAATTAATAAATCTTGATTTCTATTCCTTAAGTCAACCAATTGTCATATTATAAATAGAATTAACATTATTTCCTTAATTTACACTAACATTGATTTTATCAAATTACAGTTTATTACGTATTATTTCATCAATTAATATACTTTGAACTTATTTCCCAATTTATAAATTACAATCAGTTAAAATCTTACAATTAGTTCAATTAATTAGGATTACGCTAAATTTAGTTATTTATTTATTGACTTGCATTAACATTCTTGCATTTCATTGTTAAATTACAGATTTTTTTTCTATTTTCTTTCCAAATTAAATTATTAAAACTTGTTAATTTAACAAAATTTAATTATCGAAAATTACGGGTCGTTACACTCTCCCCCACTCAAAATTTTTCGTCCCCGAAAAGGAAAAAGAAGGGAAAAGGAGAAATTAAATAGTCCATATATCTTATTCAAAATATTAACTTTATAAACCAATAAATTTACAAAATTAATTTAAATAAATATATCAATTTATAACCATTAAATCCTTTTATACTTAAATTAATAAAGTTTGGAAAACATTTTCAAATATTTTCTAATTCCAAATTTTTGAAAAATTTTCGCAGAGTCTCCTTTGTACGGGGAGGCTCGGGAGAAAATATAATATCAAATATAACAATATACAACATATATTTTCCAAAATAATATATTCCAACACGAGAAAATAATAGCATAACGCTAGAAAACCGTAATCCAAGAACGTACCAATTTATCGGGTAATTACGCTTATATTATGAAACCAAATGTAGTAGCAATTGCTTTCATAACCTGTATTTCACTTATATAATCCAAAAAGAGTTAATAATTATATAAAATGAAATATTTAAAGTTGTTTCAACCACCAACAAACAAATCAATATAACAACAATCAATTGCAACAAAGCATACAACCATCACTTAAAATCAACACAAATCAATTATCTATTCATATCAAACAAAACAAATAGTTGTTCGGGTTTAAAACTTGATATTGTATGGAATGGAAAATAAACTACAAAGCACACCATTTACTCAACAGTCTTAGATGGAACTAAATAGATTATTCATACATCCAACAATTTTAAAGTATTTCTTGCCCAAACAACCATAAAAAACAACAATTTCGAACAATAAATCGAGTTCATTCTTTTAATTTCATTTCATACATTTGTTTTTTGATTTCCTTTTCATTCATATAATGATTTATCTTTTTAATTTACATTTATTTCTTGCAAATTTTCATTTCCATCCATTGATTCTGTGTTTATTTCACTTATTTGCACTTACACTTACATAAATTCATTTTTATTTATTCATATCATATAAATTTTCTTTCATTGCATTACATTCATTCATTTCTCAATTTCATTTATTTTCATTCATTTATTACTTAATTTCATTTATTTACAGTATTCATCCTTCTACTTATTTTTATTATAAACAACTTCAACATTTACTTACGTTTATTATCGTTTCTTTATAACTTTTCTATTATATTTAATTAGTGGCCTTTCAGTCATACTTAAGTTTACAGCAATTATAACATTAAATTCTTATTTATAAAGGCAAATTCATTGAATACTTTCATTTCTTCAAGTTTTACTTGTAAAATTTCCCATTACATTTTCCTTTAATCATTTTAACTTTTTTTTATAGTTGGTAAGTTATATATATGTTAAAGAATTCAATTGAAAATTATATAAGTTTACCACATTTCTTTTAAATTAATTAAATGTTCAATAATCCTATCTTTTGTCTTATAGGTTACACATTCACATTTTTTTGTAATTTCATTCATAACCTAGCATTTAATCTCTTATTTCATTTAGGGGTTCAATTATTAGTTAAATTCCACTTCACCACATTAATTGAAACTATTAATTAACGGAAACTTAAGAACTAAATGTCGGGTTAAATTTCAAACCATTTTTAAATAATAGATAGATGTATACACTTACAACTTATATATCCAATTATATTTAAAACAATTTGAAATTTATCTTTGTTTATCAAAATAAATTTGCAGTAAAGCTACTACAGTGGCTTTCCCACTTCGAAACTCGAAAATGAATGTCGATGATGCATGGACTCATCATCGAAATTATTTTCCAACGACAGAGAGGGGACTAGATAACTTATTTCTTTCCAAAGTTTCTTTAAAGCAATTCTTTCAAATTATATTGATTTATTTATATCGGAAAATCCTTATAAACAATATTATTATATTCCAAAATCCTTTGAAAGCAAATTTTTCCAAAATCGCGAAACTAAGTTCTAAAATTTCCAATTTTATTTATTTTAATTTGAATCTTATTTCTAACCAATATTTATAAATTTCACTACCTACCAACCAATATATTACAACCAAATATATACCATTTATAAAAAAATTATTTTATATATATAGAAAATATAATAGGCAAAATTATTTCATTCACCTATATTTCAAAACAAATATTGTGTCGGTCTGTCCTATTAAGTGTTTAGAAATCCCTATTGATGTCATAGCGTCCCATGCACCAACCAGAATTTATAAATACAAAACGAAACAAATTAACACAATATAAAAACCTTTTTATAACACTAACAAATACGCTCTCATATATATATATATATATATACACACACACTCTCTCAGTGACTCATCATCATAGGGTATTACTACCCTATTAATAAAGAGTCAGTCCCCACAAAGCTAAGGTTTATCGTTAAACTAAAGCTCTGATATCACGTTGTAACATCCGCCTTTTTATACGCTTTAAATTGACGATAAACCACACACGTCAGACTCTAACCATACAGAAGGGCGGATTTGTTATGGGGTAAATTAGAAAAAGAAAAGAAAGAAATATAAAAGATAGAATCTTGCAGAGGAACGATAAAATGTAATAATCAAATAAACAGTTCATGAAGCTGTTTTACAAAACATTTGATTATACTTGTACAATACATATCAGAGTTACACATACCAGAGAATAATAGATAATAATAATAATGTCTATAGTAAAATAAACTTACTTTTAAATAGCGTTAAGGCTTTACATTTTCCACCTTAACATGTAATAGTGCCAATAGTCTATACAACACATGCGTACCTCCTGATCGGGAGGCTACGAGAAGATGCTCCATAGGTACGACACAAATCAAACTCGTACAAGGCTCGCTAGGGTAGGTGACACGGCACAACTAGGCAATGCTAAGGTAGATATACCAATTACGCTTCCGGACCGGTGGTAATGCGTAGCAGCTACTACCGCCCACCTCGAGCCACACCCCCAAAATTAAAAGGGCCCCAATCAATCACAAAGTAATAGAGTGGTATCGAAAGAGTGTGTCCGATAAAAGGTGCTACCTTCTTACCCCGTTGATCGCTCCTGTTTTAGCCACCTTATGCCAACTCACGGGAATCGGGTCCACGTATATACCTCAAAGGAATGCCGCCGCCATCCTACGTCATCCTGAAATCTCCACCGCGTACACGGTTGTTAAAGTGGTTTTCGGAGTTGGCAAAGAGTATGACAACTTATGATCCCGGTCTCCTTAACAACCAATCGTTATTATGACACCGCGGTCATTTTAAAATAATTTTACTTCAAACCAAAATATGATATCCAGTTCAAAACCATTTTAAATCGAACTCTATTATTAACTTAATTTTTATTTAAAAAACTTATACATAGCTTGAATTTAACTGTATATAAATAATGTTTATATAGTATCAAAAATCAATATTTATTAAACCATATATTTCTTTCCAAAACCATAGAAATCATTTGCAAATTATTTATATATAGACCACGGTGTCTGTATATAATTTTCTATCATATGGTCAAGTGATACAGATATTTATCATTTCAATCCGTAATTTAAAATACAAATACGGTTATATATCATTTCAAACCACAATCCCGAATGAAATAAAATCCATAACAACTTGCAGTTTATAGCAATATAAAATACAACATCCATTCATCCAATATCAATCATCAAACATTTATCACAATCATCATCCAATCCAATTAATAACATCAACATTGAATAGATAATAAACAACAGGTATTTACTGGCATTTTATATTCAATAATAAATTAAATAATAATTTAACTGGCAGTTTATATGCAATGATAAATTAAATAACAATTTATGGCAGTTTATATTAAATAACTATTTAACTGGCAGTTTATATGCATTAATAAATTAAATAATAATTTAATTCAATAAATTCAATTTAATTGAGATGATGATTAAAAATATTCCAAGCAATAATAAATAAATTTCTAATCACATCAAAAATTAATTTAACGCACATAAAAAAATTTAGAAGTTATAAGTGGGTTAAAACACTCACCTTTTGAATTTAAATTAAATTTAATTCCAATTTAAACAAAACATTTGAACAATCTCAAAATTCGTCCAAACTAGCGCCAAAGTGTCCGAAATTTCAATACGAACCTCACGGAGAAAACCGCGCGTGAAACGGACCTCATATGCAAAAGATACTGATATTAGAAGATGAACAAATTTAAATTACGAAAATAAATAAAATAAAGGGGACAAACCACTAGATGCTTGCCACATCGCTGCTTCTCTCACAAACCTTATAGGCATGCGCGAAAAGAAACCCACGCATGCATGAAAACGCGCCGCCACCTTTCGCTCAAACGCGCTCGCCGTGCCACAACCGGCCTATCGCCGACCTCACCAAGACTCTCGACCCCCTCCTTACGACCATGGTGCCTCGATCGGTGCACAAACGAGCAGCCGCCGCCAGTTCAACCAAACCCTAATTGAATTATTGTGTTCTATCCAGCCATTAATCCATCAAACGAACACCAGCGATGAGAAGCACTCATCCATCTCTATGCAACGGTAACCTCGATTTGACGATCTGACACAGTTGATCGTCACGTGATGAATGGTCGAGAATTGATCAACAATTTCCGAATAAATAGAGCTTCAAATCGGAAAATGAATTATAGATCTGAGATGCACTCATCGAGTGCTTCAGATCAATATAATATTTGATATGTATTGAGGAATTCAAATTTTGAAGTAGAAATTTTTGATTTGCAATTGACTGTGAAATTTAGAGTTTGTCTGCCATTGAGAAAGAGAAGCAATTAAAATTTTATGTATAGAAAAAAATGAACATAAGGAATAGGCTAGGGTTTATAACAGGATATATATAGGTAGGTCAAAAATAGCGATGAATGGACACGATTGGTTTGGACCGTTGAACGACAAATGGCCCGAAAAGCCGGTTCTAGCTTCAGAACGAAATTGGGTCAACCCATATATCAAAATAGATGTTTTTGAATATTTTAAACTCGATGGAATAGATTTCAAGTCCAAATTCCATCGTATGAAGAAGTTATACTAAAAACAAGCTATTTCAAAACTGGTTT
The DNA here is from genome assembly GCA_030765085.1 of Allium cepa. NCBI lineage: Eukaryota > Viridiplantae > Streptophyta > Magnoliopsida > Asparagales > Amaryllidaceae > Allium > Allium cepa. Next base: position 1,035,392,954 of record CM060937.1, on the reverse strand, counting down.
CAATTAATTTCAATCTACTCGATTTCCAGGCGTTTCGAGCCCGTACGATCAAACGACAAGTCCGATCGCTACGAAACTTGAAATCCTATTGTAATTCACCATTGCGGATCCGATGAAACTAGTTTCGTCAAAATCCGAGTCAGTGGCCAAAATGGCTATTTTCCAAGTTAACTAAATAATTTAATATTAAATAAATCAAATCACATTTCCAATTCAAATTTAATTATTTACGGAATTTATAAATTTGGATTACTTGGTAATTTATACCCCTTTAAACAAATTTCTATATCAATTTATCTTGTATATTTTACCATTTACAGTATTAAGTTTCCAATTTCAATTAATCTAGTAATTATAAATTTAAATTCCCAATAAATCCATTTACTTGATTTTAAATCTTATTATTTGACCCATTATCGTCAAATAGATAAAATTAACGTTGCTTCATGGTTTATTACATCAATATTCTCAAATTTCATCTTAATCTCTATTAACGTAATAATAAAATACTTAATTTCATTTATTTGCAATTAATCCAATTATTGAATTTTAAATTTCAAACAAATTAATAAATCTTGATTTCCATTCCTTAATTCAACCAATTGTCATATTATAAATAGAATTAACATTATTTTCAATTATTTCCTTAATTTACACTAACATTATTTTATCAAATTACAGTTTATTACGTATTATTTCATCAATTAATATACTTTGAACTTATTTCCCAACTTATAACTTACAATCAGTTAAAATCTTACATTTTCTTTCCAAATTAAATTACTAAAACTTATTAATTTAACAAAATTTAATTATCAAAAATTACGGGTCGTTACATGTAGCAATGGAATCAAAGCGAAATCGAAGCAAAACCGAAGTGTTGGAAGTGCTATAGGATTTTGGCCTAGGTATAGTGGTCGGTTTAGTGGCATCCAATTGTAGACTCTGGGTTAGAGGAGAGGCGGCTTTGGGTGAGCTAATCGGTGATAGAGGATCGGACAGAAACTCGGTTTTGATAATGAACTTCGGGTAGAGCAAGGGGAGCTTCAGGCCAGTTGTGAAAACCCCACCAAGAAAGCAAGGTACCAGGCATGGAAATGTGGTCGAGGGTTAAGTATCGAGTAGGAATTTATGTTCGGGTATGTGCTTCTATCCAGGGTTGCATGGTTTGAGTCGGATGTATATAGAACCGGGCAAGGTGGTGGAGCTTTAGGAACTTCGGGCATAGCAGTAGTTTGCTTTGGGGTGTGTATATGGACACTTGTTTGTTTTTGCATAGTGGCTTAGAGCAAGAGTGGTGACCCCGGGAAGACTTGAGATGACTTAGAAGTTTTATGTGGCGACCAACAAAGTGTGGTGACTTTGGTGACTCGATGTAGCGAGTAACTATAGCTTCTGCTGATAGACCAAGCAGGCATAGCTTGTGGAGTTTAACAAGAGATGATTCTACAATCGGTACATGTGTTAAAGGATTGATGGATAACTTCGAGGTTGTGAAGCTCACTGTTGGGACAGGGTAGTCTATGTGTACCCAAAAGCAATCTTTGTGTACCCAGGGTAGTTCGTGTTTACCCAAGGTGAGTCTGTATGTACCTATATTGTTGGATGTCCATGTGTGTCCAACCCTAGCCATCTGTCTGGGCATGAGCTGATCACCCATGACATTAAGTAGTCACTAACCATCTGTGAAGGTCATAAGATTAATTCTACATCCGACGACACTTGACTAAAGATACAAGGTTGCGTGATGGTTTCTATGTTTGTTGTGCGCTTAACATGAATGTCATATTGTTGTTTTACAACCCTATACCCTATATTATACTTAGTGTAATACACCACTATGTGTTAGTAGTTTAGCACATATATTGTTTATGTGATGACTTGTTGAATGCAGGGACATGTCAAGTATGGTTCTAAATACCATATGTCCTTATTATCGTGTACGATTTTTATTATATTTTGTTATAATATAACAAACATCAAATTATTGTCTAATTCGAGGTTTTATGCTTTTCCCCTTATTAGATTGAGTATTCTTAAATGATTATGGTATCCGCTTAAGCAATATCTCGATGAATCAGAAATGTTGAATCCTTTTAAGATAAACTGGAATTCAAGAAGGCAATACTAATGCTGAAGTTCAAATGAAGCCTCACGGGTAAGTACTGGTCCTCACTTACTATAAGAAGGCATTTAGCCACTTTTTAAATAATTCAAGTTACAAGAAGCAAGATATGAGAATATAAGTCAAGAAAATGGAAGCCAAAGCAAGGAACAAGAAGACATAATCATGTAACTCAATACCGCTTTATAAACACAACTCAATATCGAGTTATCTTTATTCATGATTTAGCCATGGTCTCTTGCTCGAAGCTTGGTGCTGAAAGTAGAGAAAGTGGGGAGCTTATTTTGACGACCTTTTTGATGGTTTTCATCTATAATTAGGGGGGAGGTGCAAAGGAATGGGGATCTTCTTCTCTTCTTTTACTTTGTTATCTGAATTTACCTCAAAACTTTGTTGAGTCCTAACATGAGTTTTAGTAAATTGAGTAGTAAGATAAATATAGTAAAATAAAGCTATAAACAGTAACAAAGTTGAAAGTGGACGTATGCTATTGATTTTGGCTAAACATTATAAATCTTATATGTTCTTACCTCATTTTAATTTCTTAATTATCTAATTTTCACTTGTTAATCGATTGGGTGTTTGTCCTAATTTTTGTGCAAAATTTTTGGAGCTTTCCCTAAGAAAAATATGATTCTAAGTTATATATCAAACTTAGAACTTTGGATTTGAAATATTCATGAGCTATATTTAGATATTTTCTATTGGAGATCTATGATTATTTAGATTTCAAAGAAAGTCTATCATTGGATCTAGAAGAAATTGCCTTTAGAAATAATAAAGAGAAGTCAACCACCTCAGGACCTATCAATGATGTTGAGAATGAAGGCTCTCAACACGGAGAGAAATGAATCGACCCTCTTCTACCGAAGTCTTGAGTGCACTAGAGATAGTGACAAGGGTATATTTGGGTCAGATGATGTAAGAGATGAATAAAAAGGTATTGGAGAGTCAAAATGTTATCTTGAAGGAGAGAAGTATTGCATTGATGATTTAACTACCCCCAAAAGTGGAAGAAGAGCCATAGAGAGTCATCATATTCTAACTTAGAGGAAGAAAGATCTTCTTAATTCAAAAAAAATCGAAGATATGGAAAGTAGAAGACGGAAAGAGGAGATGCTAGGACGTCAAAAAAAGGACTTGGAAAATCCCTAGTTGAAAATCTACAACTTGGTACCGAACCCATCACGACTTGATACCAAGTTATCAAGAAGAATGGTTATTAATGATTCTAATAGTGAGCCTTACGAGAAGGCTGGTGTTGCTTCTAAAAGAGTTGCAAACTATCAAAATGGTGGTGTTCGGACGAATGCCTTAGAACCATCAAGAAAAGAATGACGACAATGAGGGACTAGATGAGCGACTCTCCCAGAGACAAGGCAACCAAGATGTCATGCAACTACTGAGAATGTTTGTGGAGTTTGAGCTATTCATGATGTCTACTATCCAGTTATCCAGACTAGTCCAGAGTACATAGCTAATATGGTTAGAAGGCTGCTGAATGAGAATTAGTAAAGAAGTAATGACAATTGAGGTTTGTTGCCTATTCGGACCTTATTCACTGATAATATATTGAAGTAAAACTAGCCAAGCGGTTTATTATGTCAATGATGTCATCTTATAACGGAATGACAGATCCGAGATAGCACCTTTTAAAATTTGAATGGCACATGGATAGTGCTAGAGCTATTGATGCAGTAAGATGTAGGTGCTACACTATATTTCTTGAAGGGGTTGTTATGATGTGGTTCACTCCGCTTATGCCGAGGTCCATATTTTCCTTTGACCAACTGGCAATAAATTTCGAGGAACAGTTCAGGCTCCATACTACTTGATGTTGTACAAAGAAACGTTGCAATTAAGAAAACTAATGAGAGTGGTAGGAACATTGCTGTAAATGTCGGAAATAGAAGTTTGAAGAGTAGGAACCAAGGTGCTGGTGAGAAGAAGCTAGACATCAAGAAACGTCCAAGATATATGAGGCTCGAAGACTACAGATCTTAGTTGAAAATATTTACCTTGCTACACAAGGGACTAGAAATTTTTGGAATCCGCCTAAGAGGGAGGTAATTAAAAAAGAAAGGCGCTTAAGGAAATATTGTTGCTTCCACGAGATACATGGGCACAAAATCAATGAGTGTCAGCATCTAAGGGATTTAACTATTTGATCAGGAAAAAGAAATTTCAGCAATATATAAGGGACTCGTAGGATGATGGACCAATGGATAATAGACCCTAAGGCCATTTGGCTCAATAGAATTAGGCTGGGCCTAGTGGAGAGGGGCCTAGGGATCTTAAAAGGAGAATTATGATCAACACTATCACTAGAGGGACCTCATCCGGTCGAGAGTAAATGGAATGAGATGGAAAGATATGGTAGTTCATTGAAGCACGTTGTTCAATAGACTTTTTTCGCTGTGGAAGATGGAACTTTGGAAAAATAACATAAGATAATGTATGATAATATTGTTTTTAGAAATAAAGAGCCGAGGAGGTGGAATAATCGAAGCTTGACCCTATGGTGATTATAGCCGTTATCGGACCGACAACAATGCACTAAGTCTATATCAGTTAACATTCTTCTTAAGAAGACTTTTGACCAAAAGAGGATTAGTGGGCAGGTTCTGAAGTCTTGTAAGTCTCATATTCGAGGATTTACCAAAGAGGCTATGAATCATATCAGTTGTACTAATTTACTGATTGAGCATGGTTTAGAAGATTGCAAGATAGTGCGGGTATAAATGTTTGTAGTGATTGACTTGTACTCAGCTTACAATGCTTTCAAGGGCTGACCGACCCTTGTCAGTTTTATAGTAGCCCTTGCCCCATGGTGCTTAATGATCCCCATCGAAAACAGGGTAGGATATATTCAGGGAAACCAAAGTACTAGCCTTGAGTGTTCCATTGTAGAGTTCAGATAAGGCTCAGCCTGGGCCCAGAGATAGCATGTCATACATTTAATGTAGACTCACGATACCCTTCTATGAAGCAGAAGAGGCGCAGCCTAGAACTAGAGTAATCCTCTATGTTAAAGGAATAAGTCGATAAATTGAAATAAATGGCTTTATCCACAATGCAATATACCCTAAATGGGTATTGAATCCTGTTACGATGGAAAAGCCAAATGAAAAAGAGTGGACATGCATTAGTTAATCAAATATTAATAAAGTATGCCCAAAGAACAACTTCTCGCTGCCTAGAATTGACCAGTTCGTTGATGGAACCACCAGAAAAGAACTATTATCTTTTATGGATGTATATTCCGGCTACAATCAGATAATGTTGCACGTTTCGAATTATGAGAATACGAGTTTCATTACTGATTTGGGGTTGTATTATTATCGAGTAATGTCGTTCGGTTTGAAGAGTACGGATCTTCTTACTAATGATTGGTAAATATGATGGTTAAGGATCAGATACATTGATACGCTTATGATGTCATAGTGATTGATGAATCATATGTGCGACCACTAAGAGATATCCTATTTGTTCTAAAAGTATGGGATGAGGCTTAATCTAATGAAATCTTCTTTCAAAGTTGCATAAAGCAAGTTTTTAGGTTTCATAGTAAAATCAAGGGGCATCTAAGCAAATAAAAGCATTGAAAGATGTTATTATCCCATGAATAAGGAGGGAAATGCAAAGCTTGAAAGAAAAGGTCGTTGCGCAGAGCCGATTCATTTCAAAGGCGGCGATAAATGTATGAGTTTTAGGAACATTTCTAGAGCCTATCAATCTTGTTATAGCCTTTAGTAACAGATGATCCATTTGTTTACTTAGCAGTATCTACTCACACACTAAACGCAGCCTTGATATGTGCATAGTCTAAAATAAAAAGGTCATGTATTATATCAGTAAGCGATTCAGTATAGTAGAAAAGAACTATCCAAAACTAGAGAAGTTAGTGTATTGCTTGCTGATTGCTTCAAGGAAGTTGTGACCATACTTCCAGGCTCACTCAATAAAAGTACTGACCGATCAATCTTTGAGGCAAGTGCTGCGTCGACCTAAGACTTCAAAAAGAACTAAAGCGGAATTTAATTTGATCCAATACGATATAACCTACCATCCTAGAAGGATGATATGAGGATAAGTACTGGCTGATTTAATTGAAGAATTCACCATCTGGGATGGAGAGATGGAAGAAGAAGTAGTTGGACTAGCACAACAGAAGTTGTACATGGTAAGATCATCCAATGAACATTCTAGGGCAGGAATAAACTTGATTACCCTAGATACCAAATAATATGCTGCGCCCTAAAGCTTTTCTTCCGGACGAAAAAAAATGAAACCAAGTATGAAGCATTGGTTGCAGCACTTAAGATCGCAAAGGTACTGGGAGTTAAAAAATTACCTACGTACATCGACTCCCAGATGATGATTTGCCAAGTCAAGAATGAATTTCAGTATAAGGGAGAGATACTTTCGTACTACTTAACAAAGGTATTGAAGCTATTAAACGACATTAAATACTACAAGATTATGCACATTCCTAAAGAAGAGAATGTGAAGGCCGATTCACTAGCCAAATTAGCCAGCTCGGGGGATGCACAGCTTATGGGACTCATTCCAGTGGAGGTTTTTTCCACTCGAGTATTGAGAAGATGGATCTCAATTGGATCATAGAGGTTGAGGAAGAAAAGAAGTAATGGACGACTCTTCTAAAATAGTATTTGCTAATGGGAACTCTTATAAATAGAAGAAATGAACGACAGAAGCTCCTACGTAATGTATCATGATTTTTCATAGTGGAAGGAGGACTAAACAGGAGAAGATTCTCTGCTTCTCGAGTATGATGGGTCACTAAAGAATAATCCAAGAAGAACCTGGTCGACGTGCACGAGGGAAGTTGTTTTGATCACACTAGGTGGAAACGTTGGCAAGAAAGGTTTTTCACTATGGATACTTTTGGCTAACAATCAACCAAGATGTAGCTAATTATGCTGGGAAATGTGATAGATGCTAAAGATTCAAGAAGATTCCGAGAGCCCCATCAATAGATCTTATGGAAATGAATATTCAGTTATCATTTATGGTTTTGGGAGCCAACATAATTGGTGCATTGCCAATTTTGAAAGGCGAAGTGAAGTATGATATCGTAGTTGTGGACTACTTCACGAAGTGGGCTAAAGAGAAACCATTAGCCATGATCACTATGAAGAAAGTGATAAACTTTATGGTGAAAAACATTATATGTAGATTTGGAGTTCCATAAAAGATCATCATTGCTAATGAACCCAATTTGAGGGTATTGAATTTAAACCATTCTACAGTCGATATCGAATTGAGAATAAATTATCGATAGTGTACATCCACAAGCGAATGGACATGTGGAGGCGGTGAACAAGATCATCGCATCTATTCTGAAGAAGTGATTGACGAACAAAAAGGGCAACTAGGTCGATGAGCTACCATTAGCACTGTAGGTTTATCAAATGACACACAAGTCCACGAACGGCCATACTACATTCGCTCTGGTCTACTAATCTATGGCATGATTCGAATTGAGTTAGAAATCTCTTCCAATTGAAGAATATACTATGATCCCAAGATTAATAAGGAACTGTTACTTAGGTCCCTCAGCTTTTTCAATGATAGCCATGAAGAGGATTTTTTGAGGGTTACTACTCACCAAAAAAGAGTAGCATGATAGTTTAACGCCAAGGTTAGAAACCGTACATTCAAGATAGGCCACCATATTTTGAAATGAGTCTTTCTTGGTACAAAAGAACTTGGACCAAACTAGGATGGTCCCTATGCCATTGAACAGAAACTCGAAGTTGGAAGTTTTAAGCTTTGATTGTGATAGGATCTCGATTCCGCGAGCTTGGAATAGCGAGCATTGAGATACTATTTCGCTTAGATCTATTTTTATGAAAAGTCAATTAGGCTCTGATGTAATAAGGCAAAGTTTGTCATTCTTGTGTTTATAAATATAATTGGCTTTTAGGATCAATGGAATTGTATTCTTAAAAGCCCAACTTTATGATATGCAAATAGCTGCAGAACTGAACATTTTCTGTTTTCGAAATCCAAAAGTTTAGGTACCCAAAAATATGTAACGATGAACTTCTTTGAACCATCATTGAGTTGCTAAAGTATAATTGTATTGGGATTAATCAAACGATTTTCCCATACATATCTAATCTTCAACTAATGCCCGAAGATAGGCAAGGTATAAGACTAGTGCTTGGAGATAAGCACCAACAATCTCCTTTGATTCATGATTAGATCATTGGAGTATAATCATATTACGGTCGATTAGACGATTCTCCTTTACACATTTGATCTTTGCCCTGGTTCGGGAGATATGCTAGTTCTAAAATTGACACCCATTGTTAGGCATTTAAGATATCATATCCCAAAGATAGGAATCAAAATGAAATAATATCTTCTTTGTAGGTACGATAATGCAAACGGCCCAAGAAAAAACTCCTGGTCGATGATACGCAAAAACGGTTGATAAAAGATACTGGAAAAATCCCTAGAAATAGGTGGGACTAGAGACAAATGACTGCGGATGAATAACCGAAACATCTTCTAAAAAATGGGAAACGTTACATACTTAAGGGTTTTTTGTTAATATAACCCGACCTATCCTCGAAGGGGATATGTAAGGTCAAAAATAAAAACAGTTGGATATAGAGTTTCCTAAGAAGATATAGTTTCATTTGGCCAGATAAAAAATATGTTGGAAATGACAAACAAAACTTAACCATAAAGTTAAATTACAAGATTAAGAAAACTTATTTATATGTACAAAGTTATGATAAACAGTGGTATTGCGCATATTCATATACAAATAACACAAAGTTAATTGAAATAAGAATGGTTATTTGCATACACACAAAGTATATAGGTCCATGGACAAGAAACTAAAGAAGTAAATGAGATAAAAGTCTGAAAGAATAATGACTTTAATCATATCTAAACATTGTAGGAGAAAAGGCTAGGCTATATCCGCCCAACAATGGCATATATACACGAATAAAAAAAAACCTAAACAAAATGCTAAAAATAAAAACATCTAGTCCCGCTTCCTCCTCCTTTACTTCTTATTCGAAAGGGGTGAAATATGCCTTTTTTTAGATTTTTCTTCCTTCCCCCAGGATAAGTGACCCTTGCGATCCTCATCCTAGTTGTAGTTACTCCTCGAAGATTTTGGGGTCTCAACAAAAACATCAGCACTGAGAGTATAAAGGTTGGATAGTGAAAGGTTAGGTAGATAAGTATACCGAGAGTAGGGGTGGAACATCATCGACACCCTTCCCTTTTTTGACATTATTCAAATTTGTTAGATGACAAGTTCGCTTCTCTAATGTTTATAGCTTAGATTCATGATTTTTGGCCCCTGTGATGATCATGTCCTCGTTGCCCAATAACATGCTCGGATCTTCCATAGCCTCTTTAGTCAATGCACAGATCTTTTTAGCATCATGGCCCAAAGTAGGCCCGGTCGAATAGGATGGGATTAGTGGCGGGGCAGAGATGACAGGTTTAGTTGTGGAACCCTTTGGCCTAAAGCAAGTATCACATTTAGTGGAGAATAAAAAATAGGCGAACCTTAAGATTGAAAAAGAGAAAATTAAACATTAGAAACATCCAAAGGTGTCATTTCAAGCTTCTCGGACATATGAGGAACTAAAGATATACCTTTGGGAAAAGTGGATAGAGTCAAAGAAGGATTTCCAATCTGGCTCTCCTCTAGGATGGAGGATAATGCACTAAGCATTGCGACAGATTTATGCAGTGTACAGCTAGGGTCCTCATAGTTGTATTACACATAAGCTGAGGAAGAGGATGAAGTTGTCGCCATTGAAGTCGCCATACCAGGTAAAATTTAAAGAAATCCCTTCTAGGATAACAGCTTCGGAAATAATAGGCCAAGATATGGAGGAAGCGATGGCACCAAAAGTGGATGCCATTAAGTTAATAGTTTCTGCTTGGGTCCTTGAGGGATAGCAGTTGAACTTTCCCTTAAATCCTTAGATCTAGATTCAAGAAGGACCACAACTGGCACCTGTGCAGAAGTTAAGGCTTCAAAAGCTAATATTTCCTGACCAAAAGAAAGAGCCTCTTAATCTTCATCATCCAAGAGGTCAAGTTTTAATCATCCTCATTGACTCACCAAAATGCTCTTTTCATGCCTAATGATTTCCTCCAATGCCATAGCTAGCATGCTAGGTTTTTTATCAATGAGCCACTTTATATCTCTAGATTTGACCATGAGCGCATAGAAATAGACTAAAGTAGACTCGATTTGAGACCTTATCTCTTCCTTAATTTGTATTGCGTGAGCATCAGAATCCATTTTTTTCATGTTCGACATCAAGCATTTCAGACATGTATTCTTTAGTTGTGGCAAAGGCTTCATCCTTTTCTTTCTTTTTTGTTTCTAATGTAGATTCCACACTTGAAATCCTTGGAGTTTTTTTCAACAGTGGTCTAGAGAGCCTCCTTTTTTGCGCAAGATTGTCACTCCTATGATACCCTGCCTGGAGCTACTCTTATTGCATCTTGAAGTTATCTTCATTGGCCTTTATCTCATTTAACAAATTCTTTTCCGCTGCCTCAAGAGCTTTCTTGGTGTTGTTCAACTCTTTTTCATAGTGAGCAATAATCCAATCATTGTCTTTTTTCTCAATCTCCTTCTACTGAAGGAGTAATTGATTAGCTTTATTAGTACTAGATATGGATTGAGCAAACCTCCTGCATATATAATATTGATCGTAGACTTTATTTATGCATGCTTTGATGTGGTCGGTGATGTTAGAGGGAATATTCTTTAAAGAATAAGAATATTTGACCCCAGTAAAACATAACATAGGGAAAGGTTTCCATAACATCGCAAGTTGCAGTCTTAAGATAGGTTCTGAGGTCGTTATAGAAATGTTAGTAAAATTAGGCTCTGTACCAGACCTCTATTGGACAGGATCAGAAGTGTAGAACCAGTTGGTCGAGAAATGTGTTTGGATTTATTAGAAGGTACCATAGATTTTTTAGATTGGAACACTGAAGTGGGAGTAGTTCGAATCATAAAAGTGGGGATAAGATTAGCCCTTGAAGTTGTCAATCTTGTTCTTTTGGAAGAGAGAAACGCTTGCAATACTGAGTGAGGGATCTCCTGATAATCCAGAGCAATTATGAGACTCTTGATCATGATCATCCTGGTAACATCTTTTCTCTTCACCCTACGTTTCTCTCTCTCTTTTTTTGGAGACTTTCCATGTTGGACTTGTATGACGGTTCACGCTTTCAATATAAAGATTTATAGCAATGGAAACCCATGGACTGACCACAAAGATCATTATAAAGGTTGGAGCTTGATATTGTACATATAAGAGAAACATGATTCAACTAAAATTTAAAAGTCAAGGAATAACATGTGTGGTGTGAACGCCTTGTGGATTTAAAGGTCGTGTGAAGTGATAGTACACCCTGTAGACCTTATAGACCATGCTTATCTAGTTGGTAGAGTGTAGTTATCTCGCCCATAATGGTTGAAGGTCTATTTGCAGCCATACGAATTAAAGAACCAAGGTATGGGAGGCTAAAATTAAGCGAAGTTGAATAGATGAATATGATTTGGGATACTTTAAGAGAAGCAAAAATGTCATCAATTCAAGGACCCAGAGTTGCATTCCCAGTTAGAGTTCGTTGTGGTTGAGAAATAGGATGAGGCGATATTATCCTTATTCTTGAATGGTAGGAGATAAGTGAAATTCGTTCAACTCTTCCTATTTCTCCTACAGATTCGTATCCTAGATTCACACTATCATCATCGCCCCCGTCCTCACATCGACATCATCATAGTCATCGTCGTCTTCATTGCCTTCTGATGACGGGAAGGTCCTATACCATAGGTTGGGCCTTTTGATTTTCAATAGCTAGCTGCTCATCTTCAGTCTCTTGAGCAGGCTGAGCAACCCTATGGGTAGAAGGAAGAAAACCAAGACTGTGGCCATTATGTAGAAGCTATGAATAACACATATGAGAATTGGTCAAGAGAAACTTCATCCTCGGCTCTTCAATAGGGACGTCTTTCAAAACATGGAGCATATGTGCAAATGTCCTACTAATGGGTCTCCTTGGAATATATGTAAATTTATGAGATGACGGAGTCAGTAATTTGGATGGAATAAACTCCAAAAGGTTGAAGAATGATGATAAAACTCTCATCCTATCAGCCATTTATGAGCGAAGCCGACTAGACTGCATACGAAGAAATACCCATCTTTGAAGTTACCGAGTTTATTCCCGAGGCAAGCAATTAAAAATTGTCTTTGGATGATCCAAATAAGTCCATGGTGGACTGTCATGCTGCTTCTTGAAAGTGTGTATATATATAATCTTCTCAAACATAGGCACCCTGCTAAAGTGGAAAAAAATGTAATATATATATATATATATATATATGCAATATAATGCAGCATAACTATTGGGACGAAGTCGTGCAAGGGAAAGCTTCATGAATTAGGGAACGAGGTAAATGAAATGACAGGGAAACACCCCAAGAAAGACATATATAATGATTACAAGCAGTATAGCCTTTTGGTGGAGCATAAGCCTATTAAAAGGGATCAAGAAATAAAACTTCTTCAAAAGGGATGTCGTGCCAATAACAGACTCTCCTAGCATCCTCCTTAGTCAATGTAGACGCTGGAGAATCTAAAGAGTTGTTTAAAATCATGGTACCATGTAGATCGATATCAGGGAAACTCCTACGTAGGCTTCATCTTCCATCATGAAAGGAACTACTTGTAAAGAATGCCCACCCTTGCAAAAACCTTGGTCAAGATTACCTAGAATTAAAATTAAAATGTGATTTAATTAATTTTAATTAATTAATTGACTAAATTTGGGAATTTATGATTATTGTGCTTCCAAATTTTAAAGGGACTTAGAATGAGAATAAGCTGAGAACTTATTAAATTTTTCTTTTTGTAGTTAATTCTTATATTTAATAATACAAGAACAATTTGGAGAAAATGAATAAATAAATTGTATGGAGATAATTTCATTGCTTGAAATATGATTTCTCAATTAACTGTTTATTTGATTAGAAGTAAGGAGAATAACTTTTTATTTTAAAAAGTTATGTTTAGTTTGAGATAATATTTGTAAAAAAAAAATGAGATTTTAACATGTTATTTACTTTAGGAAAATTATATAAATCGATGTTGATTAAATTAGAACATTGTTTAAATCAAATTAGCATTTATGAAGTGTTAAAATAAAACAATACAAATTAGCAACACTTTTGTTTTAGGAAAATTAGTAAAACTTGGCTATTGGTTCTACATATCAATCCATTTAGCCCAAATTAGAGAAATAAGAAATGAGAACGTATGTGTGTTGTTTCTCATTCTCATTTCAACACCGAAATCAGAAAATAAAAAAAATTCCTACATCACAAAAACCCTAATCCCCAAATCAAAGATTGAAATCAAAGGGCTTTTGTTCAGTTCTAGTATTTATATATAAGAGGTAATCTCTTTTACATTTCTATGCATCTAATTAGGGATTTAATTCGGTTTTAATTTCTAATTTTGATCATTCCTATTCAACCTTTGATCATAGCCTAGGTTTAAGTTGAAATAGGAAGACATAGGAGGTTCTAAGCCAATGTCTTCCATTGTAGGTTTGTTTACATGAGTATATCTCACAATTTCAAATCTAAGATGAATGGTTGCTGCTATTATATGAATTTGGTTGAATCTATAGCATATATGATCTCAATATATTGATGAATGCTTTGTCTAATTAAATTTGATTCTCTGTTTGCAAAGAACCCATTTATGAAATCATGATTTTCGTTTAATTATACATGTACATATGCTCGCAAGTTTTCTAGTTCGGTACCCCAGATCATAAGAGAGCAGAACCCGATTGTCGAAGAGCTACCAGAATCGCCTGATAGTCAGCCCAATGAGGCAACTGGTGGACCGGAATGCCCTATTGGTACAATAGTCGTAGCCTAGACTTAACACCCAGGTTGTGTTTTGATGTTCTTTGGTCGACCTATTTGCCGCTAGTTTGCCCAGTTAATTCCCTGAGATTGATTTCTTGATGTTTCTGTTGCATTTCTTATCAATTTCATCGATTTTCCCGAATTTTTTTTGTGACTTGATGAATTTATTTTGATGTTTTATACCGTAGAATTTTTCTATGGATCTTGGAAGCAATACACTCTTTTGATGCACGTTTTCAAATCGAATTCGTAAAAGGCTGATTTCTAAATCAAACCATTTTATAAAAAAATTAAGTATAAACCTAATTTCTATGTAAATGGTTATATATATATATTGTTATTCTTTTTGAAAATGGTTTTAAAAATGATTTAGAGCAATGATTTGACAAGTGTACTTACACACACACACACATACACATGCATGCATATTTCTGCTATAAATCAATGTTTTATGAAAAATGATTTTAAAGTGAAAATTTTATAAAAATTGCAAATGTCAGTCGAATGAGGAATTGATTTAAACGGTTAAATTAAACGAGTGATATGGAACGCTCGCGTTTGTTTTGTAGGTTAATTCTCAAACTTGCTCGACCGAACCATTGCTAAACATAAGTGGAGTTTACTATTGTATAGTAAATGTCTGGGTAAACCCATGAGGTATGGGAAACATGGCCGTTATCTATTCAGTTGCTATATGAAATTATTTAACACTTTTATCGATGAGTTTATGACTCACCTTTTGTGTTTATAGGACTTGTTCCTATCTTGGAGTTTATAGGACCCGTATCTATTTCGAAGCTTATAGGACTTGTTCATATCTTGATGTTTATAGGTCTCGTACCAATCTTGATATTTATAGACTTATACATCTATCTTGGAGTTACATGCATGAAGGTGAATTTATTTCACCAATCTTGGAATTTGGCGCCTTCCCTCTTTTTTTGAAATTTTTGGATTTCTATTTATGAGATTTCTAGATTTGATGTTGTTTGAATAATCACCAAATCATTTTGGGGATTTTTTTTCACTTTTAATAAGCTATCTAAAGTTTTAGTATTTGATGATTTGAAGTTATTGATGCATGTTTGATATGATATATAATTATATTTGAGATCTAGTTCACTTTATCTATCATTCATTTTTCTAACTCATTTATCTTAGTCTAGATTGACTTGTTGATTATTTTATAATACTCGGGTCAGATCGAGATGTTGCAAGTCCTCCAGCTTGATGCTTTATAGTGGATGTCCTATCTCTTAGCTAGTAGTTACTTTTGCCATAGATGTATATTTGTGATCTTATGTTGTATCTTATGTCGATCTAGACTCCTTTTGTGTACATATCCATATTTTGAGATGTAACATTTTGTTTAGTGTAGTCATATCATATATCTATTTTGGGTTGGTTTAGACCTATATCTATTTGTATTCCGCTATATCTAATTTGTGATTCGATGATTTATATACTTTTCTAGATTTTATTATAGCCACAGTAATTTTGTTTTAAACCTGAATTGTACACATCAATTCTACTTTATTAAAGAAAAATATAACATATTAATCGGTGTATCAATGCTTGCTTAAAGTAAAATTCATGGATGGTCGCTTTTAACAAGCCATATTCTCTGCAGTAGCTAACAATAATACTCTGTAATATCCTTTGTTAGTGTAGGACTCAGAATAGGACAACACAGCTTGGTATTAGAGCGGAGTTCAAAACAAAATATGATATTACGGACACAAATCTTGCCTGGGTGAGTCTTAGAGACCGTCCATTAATGGTTCTTGGGGAAAATAGTAGGAATCAAACCCTTTAGAATAAGAAAGTGTCTTTTCGCATTCTAGGAAAGTTTTCCTTCATTTCCACTCTTTGATGTTCCTATTATCGTATCATGTGATTCTTAAGCAATCTTTGATCCAATCGTATCCATTCCAGGAGCATAGTTAGCTGGCAGCTGAGTCACTTATTCTTATATTGTGCAATCACGTGAGCCATTTGAATGTAGTACTTTGGCTGCCCAGCAAATCATGAAGTTTGTTGTCAATCTTTATATGATCAGAATTGCACAACGGAAGTAGACGGATGGTTCCACTGGGCATAATATCCAGTATTTGTGACTATATGATTGGTTGATTTGACGTTCATTTGCATAGGATTCCTAACAATAATTCTAATTCAATTAAGAATTATCCCTTGATAATTATTGTAACGATCCCGATTTTTAATTAAATTTAAATTGATAATTAAAATAATTTTGGAATAAAATCGTAAATTAATTTGGATTTTTCGAATTAAATGGGATATTGGTTTATTTGAGTATTTATTTTAAAATTTAATTGAGATTTTGAATTTCTATATTTAAATCTTATAGATAAAAAAAAGTAACATCCCAAAATTTCAATTTAAATAAATAATATGTTTTAACTTTTGGAATCTAATTTGGGAATAAATTAAGAAAAATCTAAAACAAATGAAAATAAGTGATAATATTATATGAAATAAATTCCAATTTTATTTTGAGATTAAAATATTGAAATAATAAATATTGTAAAAAGTCATATAGATTTAAAGTCTTATATATATGTGTATATTACAAATATGAGTAAATTGAATGCATATGTAAAATTAATTTAAATTTGTTCAAAATAAAGTGTGAATGTACAAATGGAAATGAAAGTTTATATTTCAAGTTTGAAATGGAAAATTGAATTTAAATTTAAAATAAATGTTTTAAAAATTTGTAGCATTTAAAATGATTAAAGATGTAACATATGTAATGTAGATATTGGTTAGAAACAATTCTTTTAACCTTTCACATATATAAACCATATATGGGAATAAATAGATAAAGGATGTATTTATTTATAAAATGTATATGTAAAAATATAATAAAAATAAAAACAAGATAATAATAATATCTTTTTGACCTGGAAGAAATTATATATGCAAATGTAAATACATATAAATACATATACATGAGAGGTGGAGTAGGGGAATGAACAAAATCTTGCTCTCATCATTGCTTTTTACAAATGGCATGAATTGTCTTATAAAAAGATAACATATTCACTTAAAAAAAAAATTTAAAGAAACTTTTCAGTTTCCAAAGAATTTCAAAATTATAAGCCTCTGGCTTTTGAAATACAACCACAAAGATTTTTCAAATCCAAACATCATCATTCAATTCAAAAGAAACTATCAAAAAAAAAGAAAAAAAAAATCTGCCCTCTTCTTTTTCATTCCAAAGTTTGAAGATCTGAAACCATATAAACTAGTTCAAGCTATAATTCCATCTCTCAGGTAGTTTAAAACTTTATTGTTTAATGAAATTATGATTTAGAAATCAAGTTTTAATATAAATGGATTTCACTGCAGGTTAGAAATGCTTCAAGTTTGGCTAGACAGAAAACAGTGCAGTGATTTCTAAAATAAATTCAAGGCAAGTAACCTTTTTAATTTTGAAGCTACAATCTGTAATAAAGCAAGAATTAAGTACAACAACATTCAATAAATTGCAGGAAAAAAAATCGAGTTCAAGGCTAAACATGATTCCTGATTTCAAAACTGCAGAAAAGAAAAAAAAAGAGTCTTCTCTGTTATAAAATCCTACTGTAAGTAAAACAAAAGAAAAAAAAGGTTATTGTTATTAATGATTAAGTAAACAGATACAACAAAGGAAATAATACAATGATATCCAATTATTTGCAGGAAGAAGCAAGATCAAAGCTTTAAAGCTATTTTGGTTTTCTAGTTGCAGGGAATAAAAGAGGCTTCCTTGTTATATACATACAACTGTGAGTAATTAAAATTTTTTTTTTATACATTGTCATTAAGGAATTGAATAAGTGAATGCAACCAGAAGTAATAGATCCGTAACCACCATTTGCAGATCTAAAACTGAAAAGGATTCAAAGTAGAAAAAAAGAAAAAAAAAGAAAAAAAAAAAGAAACTTGCAGGCCTTCACTCATCTATGTTTTGAAACTGTCCGGAAGACACTTCTATCTTTGGGAAAATAAGGTGAGTAAACCCCCATGCCTCCTTCATTTCTTTTTTTTTCTTGTGTTCAAATGCTTGTATGAATGTGGTTAGTTTTGGCTTATGAATGGGTGCCATGCTTGAATTTTCTTTGCCTGGAAATATGATTTCTTCCTTTTTCTTTTTGCTATCTGTTTCCTGTAACACTTTGGGGTTTACAGTGAAAAACATTTGATCCTAACCTGATGCTGATGATCATTATGTGTGAATGTGGTTGCCTATGTTTATGTGTATGGATGTTATGGCTTTGAATTAAATGAACGGTATGCTTGTGTTTGAATTCCCTGGAAAACATTTGTTTCCTATTCCTGTTTTCTGTAACATTTAGTTACAAGGAACTTAGAATCCTCCCTCCCATACTCTTTTGGAAAAAAAAAATTTTGAATTGCAAAATAAATTAAAGTGTAGTTCAAAACTTACACTGTGCTTTAGAATTAAATCAAAGCGAATTTTGTAGTTTTCTTTTAATGGAAAAACTGTAAGCATAGTCATGCTCAAACCTCTGATTCACAGAGTAAACAATTTCAAAAGTACAATCTTATCTTTCTCATCCCTTCTGGAAGTAAACTGAAACAAATTAAAGTTTTTTTTTTTTTTTAAAACCTGTTATATATTTTCAGAAATAAATTAAAGTAAGTTTGAAACTTTGGTCTAAAACCTGTTAAACTCTGGAAACAATCAAGCACTGTCAAAATTCAACTTTTCCAAGAAAATTCGAACTTCATACATTTTAATTTCAATCAACTATGTGAATTCCCTTCAAAAATAAGGATTTTTGAAACAAAAATGTGGATTTTTCATCAACTCTTCACTCAGACATTCGAAATGACCTGGGAAATGAATTTTTGCAAATTCCCAGTGATCAAGGAGATTGTCGGCCTCGAGTTCGTCGGTATAGCTTGCTGGGTTGTTCATGATCATTAGAAAAATCCTAGAATAATTTATAAATCTGTGAATTTTTGATTTGAATTCAAAGTAGGGTTTAAGAACCCACGTTTGTTCGCGTAAAAGAAATGGTCGCTGATGATCCTCGGCGCATCGAGTTGGACGAGGGTTGGGGGTTAGCTTCGTGGATCACCAGGGGTGACGTGGCCGCGGTGGTGCGAGGGCAGGAGGTCGGAGTCGCATGGTCGGGGAGGTTTTGGTCGAGCAGTTGTTTTTTTCCAGTTTTGAGGCTGATGACTCAATTTTGACGTGAGGGGAGATGGGGCACTTCGATGGCTGGAGATGGTCGCTGGGTTGGTGGTGGACGTGTGGCAATGTTCGCCAGTGATTGGAATTGCCTCCGGTGCCGGTGCACGTGCACGCGGCTATGGTGGCATGTCAGGGTGATGGGTTGAAAAGGACCGAGGGAAACTCGAAAAACAGCAAGGGGAAATCGCGTGGAAACTCGAGGAGAAACCCGAGTGGTTTTGGTGTGTATAGGGTTTGAATTTAACAACTTAGCAAATTTTGCAAAAGAAGGTCAATCACGGGTAAATTTGGGAAAAACTCGAAGCAATGGGGTGGATTCCTCGGGTAGAACCCGAAGTAAGCCTCGGGTCAAACTTAGAAACAGCAAAAAAGTTTTGAAACATGATTTAAACTTGTTTTGAAGTATTTTAAAACTTAGATTTTAAAAATAAAATTGTTTAAAAATTAACTTGATAAAATACTTAGGAGTAAATCAATTATTTAAATTTTAACTTAAAGATAAAATTCTTTATAATGATTAAATAAAGATTTTAAACAATTAAAATTTGTGATTGCTTTATAATTAAAAGTTGACTTAATTAAAGGGTGAAAGTAATTAAGATTTACTTAATTATAAATTAAGGATTTATGAATTAAGATAATTAATTAAGAAAAGTTAGTTGATAAAGTTAATTAGGATCGAACCAATTTATAGTTAAGAATAATTAATCGTTGATTTAAATTTTATGAAATAAATTGTGTGGTTAACACACTTAATCATATCCACCCTAATTAGAGTTGATTAACTATCATCAAATTGTTCTGTATTGGATTGATATTTTGTTGTGATGTTGTGATTGCTTTGTGATGGACTGTGATTTGTGATTTGTTCCTATATGTGTGTGAAACTCCTTTTGCCCGTAAAACGGCATTTAAACTTCGATGCGACAGGGAGTCGGATTCCAGTTGGTTATCCGAAACCCACATCGAATTGTAATGATTGAATCTGTGCTGATTGATGATATGGCACTCTTATTGTGTAAACCTCTAGACCACACCTATACACACACAAATATGGATGACACGTGGAAATGGGTTAAGTCACAGATTTTAAAAAAAATCGCTTTAAAATTGAATTTTTCCAAAATAGTTTTGGAATTAAAATTGAAGTTTTTGAAAATGAGTTTTCAAAAATAAAAATTATTTGAATAACTTGATTGAGTTTTTGAAATGTAAATAAATTAATTTAAATTTGAATTCAATATTTGAAGTTGAATTCTGTGACTTGGAAACTATTGTTTAAAAAGTTATTCAACTTACAAATGGGTTATATGGGTTTTAAACCATTTTTAAAGATGACGTTTTGGAATTTAAATTCAACTCAAGATTTCAACTTGTATAAATTAGATTTGCTTTCCCATAGGAAATGGACTTCCAAGTTGTGTTAAAAGGATTTTCAAGTCTAAAAGGAAAATTGTTTTCCAAGTTATAGATAAATCTTTGGAAATGAGTTTGAAAGCTATAAATCTGTAATTTAAGGATTTAATTGGGTTAATCCAACTGAAATGGGAATTGTTTTGAAATCTACGAATAGATCTTTGTGAAATAAATCTTTTTGTTTGAAGATTTTAAAATGGTAATTTGTTTAACCATTTAAAAGAAAAATTTGGATTTTTAAGTTGTGACTTAACTGAAATCCCATATCCATATGTTTTAAAATATGGCGCTTACTATTCGGTTTAGCCGGGAGAGGACCTTCGTGTCATATAGCCCATTCCGAATAGTGATACGACGTTATGGATTGCATTTGAAGACCGGTGTTGAAGACCGGGTGTCTTCGAGAACGTTAGGATAACCTATCGATTTTCTCTGCACCGAGTAGCTACGGTATAGAGATTCCCTTAGTGATGGGAAGTCCGATCGGGATTGTGGATACCCGGATTTGCAAGGGCTTCTTCGGAAGTGCCTTCGGTTCTGTTCGAACCCGGACCAGACTTGCTTATCTAGGTGAAACGTGATGGGGGGTTCTCGCTTTGCGTTAGGTGGCGAACGGGAGACTCTTACCCCTACACGTCCTCTTTACGGGGTTGGTTAGGCCTAAGCCGTGACAGTCGAGAGGCTGGCCGTAAAAGCAAGGTCTGGGGTACCAGTGTAAGCCACGGTGGGGCTGGGATGGTTGAAAAGCCTACCGGTTACTGCTGACGGAAATGAGGTTCTTCACATTTGGTATCGGAGCTGATGGTTAAAACCTTAGTTCAGGAGTATAACACATTAAGTAACTCATTAGAGATAGGGTGAAGTATACCCTAGAATGAGTATCCTTAAGATATCCGTTCGAATGCCTCAGTAAATTCTCTTACTATCCACTGATAGTGAGTATGAGTGCGAGAAGAGAATGAGATAGGGGACATGGGAGTACCACTATAAATGGTCAATACCCTGCAACAGCGGGAACAACTTTCTTCTCAATCTCCTTTGATTCGATTCTAAATTCTTTCGATATCTTCGTAAAAGCTCCAGAAAGAAGTTTCGGTGCGATGGTGGCCTTACGAATCGTTGTAGGAAATCCTTAATTCGTATCTTCGTCGGTTTCTTATCAGCTTTTTGATCTAAACACTAATGAATTTGGAATTGAAAATTTTAAATAAATTGAAAATTTAAAATTAAGTAAATTGGTTAATAAATGTAAGGATAAATTTGAATTGCATTGATAAAACGATAACAGTCAAAACCAAAGTTGGAATCCATACCTAGAGTTTGAGAAATTGTAAAAGATTGAATCCATCTATCTATTCTCTGGGATCCGATATATTCTACGAACGATTAGTTATCCTTCGAACTAATCAATGCCCTTGCATATTCGTAGACCGGATAAACCCGAGTATCTTATGAAATAATTGTATGAGTTTGTTCTCATATTGTTCTCATTCTGATTTGGTAAGCCAAATACAGAATTGTTATCCAGTTTTATTTGGAAAGATATTTCTCTATCTTTCATCTAATCCTTGTCGTCTTCCTTGCAAATTTCGAGGACGAAATTCTTTTAAGGGGGGAAATCTGTAACGATCCCGATTTTTAATTAAATTTAAATTGATAATTAAAATAATTTTGGAATAAAATCGTAAATTAATTTGGATTTTTCGAATTAAATGGGATATTGGTTTATTTGAGTATTTATTTTAAAATTTAATTGAGATTTTGAATTTCTATATTTAAATCTTATAGATAAAAAAAAGTAACATCCCAAAATTTCAATTTAAATAAATAATATGTTTTAACTTTTGGAATCTAATTTGGGAATAAATTAAGAAAAATCTAAAACAAATGAAAATAAGTGATAATATTATATGAAATAAATTCCAATTTTATTTTGAGATTAAAATATTGAAATAATAAATATTGTAAAAAGTCATATAGATTTAAAGTCTTATATATATGTGTATATTACAAATATGAGTAAATTGAATGCATATGTAAAATTAATTTAAATTTGTTCAAAATAAAGTGTGAATGTACAAATGGAAATGAAAGTTTATATTTCAAGTTTGAAATGGAAAATTGAATTTAAATTTAAAATAAATGTTTTAAAAATTTGTAGCATTTAAAATGATTAAAGATGTAACATATGTAATGTAGATATTGGTTAGAAACAATTCTTTTAACCTTTCACATATATAAACCATATATGGGAATAAATAGATAAAGGATGTATTTATTTATAAAATGTATATGTAAAAATATAATAAAAATAAAAACAAGATAATAATAATATCTTTTTGACCTGGAAGAAATTATATATGCAAATGTAAATACATATAAATACATATACATGAGAGGTGGAGTAGGGGAATGAACAAAATCTTGCTCTCATCATTGCTTTTTACAAATGGCATGAATTGTCTTATAAAAAGATAACATATTCACTTAAAAAAAAAATTTAAAGAAACTTTTCAGTTTCCAAAGAATTTCAAAATTATAAGCCTCTGGCTTTTGAAATACAACCACAAAGATTTTTCAAATCCAAACATCATCATTCAATTCAAAAGAAACTATCAAAAAAAAAGAAAAAAAAAATCTGCCCTCTTCTTTTTCATTCCAAAGTTTGAAGATCTGAAACCATATAAACTAGTTCAAGCTATAATTCCATCTCTCAGGTAGTTTAAAACTTTATTGTTTAATGAAATTATGATTTAGAAATCAAGTTTTAATATAAATGGATTTCACTGCAGGTTAGAAATGCTTCAAGTTTGGCTAGACAGAAAACAGTGCAGTGATTTCTAAAATAAATTCAAGGCAAGTAACCTTTTTAATTTTGAAGCTACAATCTGTAATAAAGCAAGAATTAAGTACAACAACATTCAATAAATTGCAGGAAAAAAAATCGAGTTCAAGGCTAAACATGATTCCTGATTTCAAAACTGCAGAAAAGAAAAAAAAAGAGTCTTCTCTGTTATAAAATCCTACTGTAAGTAAAACAAAAGAAAAAAAAGGTTATTGTTATTAATGATTAAGTAAACAGATACAACAAAGGAAATAATACAATGATATCCAATTATTTGCAGGAAGAAGCAAGATCAAAGCTTTAAAGCTATTTTGGTTTTCTAGTTGCAGGGAATAAAAGAGGCTTCCTTGTTATATACATACAACTGTGAGTAATTAAAATTTTTTTTTTATACATTGTCATTAAGGAATTGAATAAGTGAATGCAACCAGAAGTAATAGATCCGTAACCACCATTTGCAGATCTAAAACTGAAAAGGATTCAAAGTAGAAAAAAAGAAAAAAAAAGAAAAAAAAAAAGAAACTTGCAGGCCTTCACTCATCTATGTTTTGAAACTGTCCGGAAGACACTTCTATCTTTGGGAAAATAAGGTGAGTAAACCCCCATGCCTCCTTCATTTCTTTTTTTTTCTTGTGTTCAAATGCTTGTATGAATGTGGTTAGTTTTGGCTTATGAATGGGTGCCATGCTTGAATTTTCTTTGCCTGGAAATATGATTTCTTCCTTTTTCTTTTTGCTATCTGTTTCCTGTAACACTTTGGGGTTTACAGTGAAAAACATTTGATCCTAACCTGATGCTGATGATCATTATGTGTGAATGTGGTTGCCTATGTTTATGTGTATGGATGTTATGGCTTTGAATTAAATGAACGGTATGCTTGTGTTTGAATTCCCTGGAAAACATTTGTTTCCTATTCCTGTTTTCTGTAACATTTAGTTACAAGGAACTTAGAATCCTCCCTCCCATACTCTTTTGGAAAAAAAAAATTTTGAATTGCAAAATAAATTAAAGTGTAGTTCAAAACTTACACTGTGCTTTAGAATTAAATCAAAGCGAATTTTGTAGTTTTCTTTTAATGGAAAAACTGTAAGCATAGTCATGCTCAAACCTCTGATTCACAGAGTAAACAATTTCAAAAGTACAATCTTATCTTTCTCATCCCTTCTGGAAGTAAACTGAAACAAATTAAAGTTTTTTTTTTTTTTTAAAACCTGTTATATATTTTCAGAAATAAATTAAAGTAAGTTTGAAACTTTGGTCTAAAACCTGTTAAACTCTGGAAACAATCAAGCACTGTCAAAATTCAACTTTTCCAAGAAAATTCGAACTTCATACATTTTAATTTCAATCAACTATGTGAATTCCCTTCAAAAATAAGGATTTTTGAAACAAAAATGTGGATTTTTCATCAACTCTTCACTCAGACATTCGAAATGACCTGGGAAATGAATTTTTGCAAATTCCCAGTGATCAAGGAGATTGTCGGCCTCGAGTTCGTCGGTATAGCTTGCTGGGTTGTTCATGATCATTAGAAAAATCCTAGAATAATTTATAAATCTGTGAATTTTTGATTTGAATTCAAAGTAGGGTTTAAGAACCCACGTTTGTTCGCGTAAAAGAAATGGTCGCTGATGATCCTCGGCGCATCGAGTTGGACGAGGGTTGGGGGTTAGCTTCGTGGATCACCAGGGGTGACGTGGCCGCGGTGGTGCGAGGGCAGGAGGTCGGAGTCGCATGGTCGGGGAGGTTTTGGTCGAGCAGTTGTTTTTTTCCAGTTTTGAGGCTGATGACTCAATTTTGACGTGAGGGGAGATGGGGCACTTCGATGGCTGGAGATGGTCGCTGGGTTGGTGGTGGACGTGTGGCAATGTTCGCCAGTGATTGGAATTGCCTCCGGTGCCGGTGCACGTGCACGCGGCTATGGTGGCATGTCAGGGTGATGGGTTGAAAAGGACCGAGGGAAACTCGAAAAACAGCAAGGGGAAATCGCGTGGAAACTCGAGGAGAAACCCGAGTGGTTTTGGTGTGTATAGGGTTTGAATTTAACAACTTAGCAAATTTTGCAAAAGAAGGTCAATCACGGGTAAATTTGGGAAAAACTCGAAGCAATGGGGTGGATTCCTCGGGTAGAACCCGAAGTAAGCCTCGGGTCAAACTTAGAAACAGCAAAAAAGTTTTGAAACATGATTTAAACTTGTTTTGAAGTATTTTAAAACTTAGATTTTAAAAATAAAATTGTTTAAAAATTAACTTGATAAAATACTTAGGAGTAAATCAATTATTTAAATTTTAACTTAAAGATAAAATTCTTTATAATGATTAAATAAAGATTTTAAACAATTAAAATTTGTGATTGCTTTATAATTAAAAGTTGACTTAATTAAAGGGTGAAAGTAATTAAGATTTACTTAATTATAAATTAAGGATTTATGAATTAAGATAATTAATTAAGAAAAGTTAGTTGATAAAGTTAATTAGGATCGAACCAATTTATAGTTAAGAATAATTAATCGTTGATTTAAATTTTATGAAATAAATTGTGTGGTTAACACACTTAATCATATCCACCCTAATTAGAGTTGATTAACTATCATCAAATTGTTCTGTATTGGATTGATATTTTGTTGTGATGTTGTGATTGCTTTGTGATGGACTGTGATTTGTGATTTGTTCCTATATGTGTGTGAAACTCCTTTTGCCCGTAAAACGGCATTTAAACTTCGATGCGACAGGGAGTCGGATTCCAGTTGGTTATCCGAAACCCACATCGAATTGTAATGATTGAATCTGTGCTGATTGATGATATGGCACTCTTATTGTGTAAACCTCTAGACCACACCTATACACACACAAATATGGATGACACGTGGAAATGGGTTAAGTCACAGATTTTAAAAAAAATCGCTTTAAAATTGAATTTTTCCAAAATAGTTTTGGAATTAAAATTGAAGTTTTTGAAAATGAGTTTTCAAAAATAAAAATTATTTGAATAACTTGATTGAGTTTTTGAAATGTAAATAAATTAATTTAAATTTGAATTCAATATTTGAAGTTGAATTCTGTGACTTGGAAACTATTGTTTAAAAAGTTATTCAACTTACAAATGGGTTATATGGGTTTTAAACCATTTTTAAAGATGACGTTTTGGAATTTAAATTCAACTCAAGATTTCAACTTGTATAAATTAGATTTGCTTTCCCATAGGAAATGGACTTCCAAGTTGTGTTAAAAGGATTTTCAAGTCTAAAAGGAAAATTGTTTTCCAAGTTATAGATAAATCTTTGGAAATGAGTTTGAAAGCTATAAATCTGTAATTTAAGGATTTAATTGGGTTAATCCAACTGAAATGGGAATTGTTTTGAAATCTACGAATAGATCTTTGTGAAATAAATCTTTTTGTTTGAAGATTTTAAAATGGTAATTTGTTTAACCATTTAAAAGAAAAATTTGGATTTTTAAGTTGTGACTTAACTGAAATCCCATATCCATATGTTTTAAAATATGGCGCTTACTATTCGGTTTAGCCGGGAGAGGACCTTCGTGTCATATAGCCCATTCCGAATAGTGATACGACGTTATGGATTGCATTTGAAGACCGGTGTTGAAGACCGGGTGTCTTCGAGAACGTTAGGATAACCTATCGATTTTCTCTGCACCGAGTAGCTACGGTATAGAGATTCCCTTAGTGATGGGAAGTCCGATCGGGATTGTGGATACCCGGATTTGCAAGGGCTTCTTCGGAAGTGCCTTCGGTTCTGTTCGAACCCGGAACAGACTTGTATGGTTGTATGTCCGACATTACACTTTGAGATATTAAACTGATCTCTATCAAATACATTTCTGCTTGGTGGCGGAGAATTTATTCTCTTAGCTTAACACCTTCTCTGAGACGTACGAGCTCAGAGGTTATGTAGTTGATATTTATCAGTGATATATCCCAAATTTGGTAATGTGGCATGCTGAGTGCTGCTGTGTGATGATCATTGGTTGATCATTTGTGATATGATCATTTGTTTGATCATTTATCTTTGTGATCATTGCTTTGGTCATCTGTTGACCCAAAGCATGGCTTTGTGGCAAAGCGTAGCTTTGGGGACGAGACTGCATCAGGACCTCACTCCCCGGAAATGGTCGAAACAGGAAAGATGCGGCAAGGTTATGAGGGTCGCTCCCTTTAGGGTATGTCATTCCCTTCTGGTAAAGGGTGGTATCATGGTATGGAGCCCAGATACTTACTCATGTGGTTGCTCCAATCTCATTTACTGTGTGGTTGTTGCTTTGAGGCGCCTCGGATAAAGGTCCCAAAGGACCGGGGGATGACATATTCGTGTAGTAGTTACCTAGTTACAGAGGTAACCCGGCCTTGTGTTGGCAGAGATCTAACCGTAACGTTAGTTCTCGGGACGTCCCGCCAGAGGCGATCCCATGTGGCAGTAGGAAGTTCCTTAGCCTGACCATTTGTTGGAAATCCATTCTTCAATTACGTGCCTTGTACGGTTTTAGTTGTAGAACCTGCCATTTAACATGGCAGCTATAGTAGGCATAGTATCATGGTACCTATGCTGGCTAGGATTTATATTATACTTTCGAAAGATTTTCCACTATGCACTAGTAATAATATCAAAGAAAATTTTCTCGTATCAAGCATATTTGACTATCATAAGGAGAAATCTCCCCCATGTGTGCGTTTGCATTGTGTGTGTGCCGGGAGGCCATATGGTAGTTTCATTTTCTAAAAAGCATTGCGGATTTCAAATTTAAATTCTTTTGTCTGTTTTAAAAGACCAAATGTTTTTGTTTGCTCATACCAGTCCTATGACTGACCTGGAGTTTATTGTTCCTTTCCTAAACTCTGGGTGCCCACTATTTTCCCACACGGGCAGTCTAGAGTTGGGTTTTCAGATAATCAGTAGTAGGTGTAGATTCGATAGCTTTCAAGCCTTAGGATTTGGCAATCGCATATTGGATCGAGTTGCTTCTCTTCATCTTGATTTGGGAGTTCTTGCTATTTCTGGATTGGTTAAGGAGATGGAGTTGCAGTTCTGGAGTTCTACCTTGAAGACTATATTGGAGATTCTGTTCCGCTGTTGTGTTACCTTTTATTTCCGCTGCTGTTATCTTGTACCATAACTCTGATGTATATTGATGTTCATTGTACCATTCATGTTGTATCAGTTATTGTATCAAATGCTGTATATGAAATATATTATTCATTTCTTCCGCTGTGTTATTTACTTAATGTGTTATAAGCTCCGGCGAACCAGGTTCGACGTTTGGATCTGCGGCATTTGAATACGAGTGTCGTATTCGGTGCCGATTTTCGAAGGCCGAGTCAGGGTCGTCACAATTATAATTCTATATGAACAGTAATAATTGAATCTTGCGGTATCTTCATACTGGAAATC
The DNA here is from genome assembly GCA_030765085.1 of Allium cepa. Lineage (NCBI taxonomy): Eukaryota > Viridiplantae > Streptophyta > Magnoliopsida > Asparagales > Amaryllidaceae > Allium > Allium cepa. The sequence continues at coordinate 1,035,363,962 of CM060937.1, read as the reverse complement.
ACCACAAGTTAAATTGAATTTCTTAGATATAAAATAATCAAGGATCAAATCTTATAGTTATAAAAATTTAATCAGTACGAAATGGAATAAGTTGTGGTATTTGATTACCAATTAACCAAAAACAAATAATTTATCATTTACTCTAAACAAAGAGTTTGATTAAGAATTGTTTGATGCAATCATCGCCTAATTAGGAAATACCCTCCTATGAGTTTTCTATAAGATGTTCAATGATGATGATTATAAACTTGTTATTATATATATAAACTTGGATATAAAAAGATATAAGTATTATTCATTTTAAAAGAGGATTTTTGAAGTAAATATGCATATATTTATGGGTGTTAAATTGCCCGTTGGATGCTTCAAGGATTTCTGGTCGAGGCGACTGGTCAACGTACCTGATAGGGATTCCTAAATATTCGAACAAAATAATTGGACATGCTCTTTTTAGATAATAGTATTTTGGAAAACTATATTTTTGGAAATATGTTAATTCACAAAGGAATAAGAGCATTTTTGAAACTAACACGGTTTAAAATAAAATGATAATTAGAAATGAATACAAAAGTATGTACATGCTAAGGTTTTGGTAATCTAAGTGTATTTGAATATTATAAAGGAATGAAATATTAATATAGATAAGCTTTCTAAGTCAATAATCTGATAATGGGCTTAGATGCTAAATCCTATTTTTACCTAGAACAATAGCAAGGCAATTTTATTCTATAATCAATACCGCAGCTAACGGTCAAGGCAATTTATTATGAATAAATAGGAAGATAACATTATGTGTTACTATGGCATTTGGGAATTGTTTTTAAGATTTACTCTGATACCAAGATGCGACGCCCCACCTCGAACCCCACACTAACAAAGGATATTGTAGAGTGATACCATCTATTATTGTAGAGAATAGTGAAGCGTTAGGAGCGACCATTCATGAATCATGTTTTAAGCGAGTATTGCTACATCGATTTGGGTGCTAGTTAATTTTTCAATTAGAGTGGACAAATACAATCCAGGCTTAAAACAAAAACCACAGTGGCTATAATACTAATTTGGAGCAATATACGATATTCACAGAACACAAAATCACAGAGTATAAAATGCACACAGTGCAATATACAATGGATACAAACTGAATGGAGAAAATAGATAAATGATATCAACAACAAGACTGTGGTCATTACGATCTACAATACACATAAGCACTGCATCTCATGGATACAAATATGTACATTCAAATGAGTCTAAACTCGATACAAGATATAGTAATACAAGAATAGGTACATATAAATATAAGATGCTAGTAATATGAAAGATAACTAGATATTTGGAGTTGAATCCCCTCTAAAGCTCTCCATCGAAACACCTGAAATATCTCGGTCTGACCCTGGGTATTATAAATAATAAATGTCCTGTCCAGACTATAATGAATGAGCTAAGCCAGATAAATAATGGATGAAAGGAATTAGACCTCAAATATAAACACAAAGCCAAGCATTGGCAAACATAAAAAATGCTTAAATAAGTTTTATGAATGTAATCACCAAATATATAAACACAATATAGCTTCTAAAAGAAATACCCCCTAAACTATTTGGTGATAACACAAACATCAATTAGAAATCCAAAAATCACATAATGGGGAAAATGGCACCAAACTCCAAGATTGGTGAATAAATTCACCTACATGCATGTAACTCTAAGATAGACGTATATGTCTATAAACTCCAACATAGATACGAGACCTATAAACTCCAAGATAGGCATGAGACCTATAAATTCCAAGATAGGAACAAGTCCTATAAACTGCAAGATAGGTACGAGACCTATAAACTTCAATATAGGTACTAGACCTATAAAAACTCCAAGGGCGAGTCATAAACTCATCGATATAAGTGCCATGAACTCCTAAATAGCAATTGAATAAGTAATGACCCGGTGTCCTATACCATATGAGTTTACCTTAATATTTAGTATAGATAGTAAACTCCACAAATGTGTAAGTCCGGGAATTAATCGAACAAATAAAGGCGAGCGTTCCATCACTCGTTTTATTAACCCATTTAAATCGATTCGTCATTCGATCGATGTTGTGCAATTTTTGTAAAATAATTTACTTTGAATTCCTTCTTAAAAATATTGTTTTTGAACTAGAATACTATATATATATGTGTGTGTGTGTGTGTGTGTATGTATGTATGTATAAATCAATTACATTATTATTATGAATAAATATTATATTTATATATTCCAAATATTCTTTATAGAAAATATATTCATACTTAAACTGATATGAGAAAACGGTTTGGATTGGAAATTGTTCTACAGAAAACTCAAGTTAAAAGTGTGCATACAACTTATGTGTAGCAACATATATCCATAGGGTATTTCTATGGAATACAAACTCTAAAATGAATCTATCGATTCATAAATAAAATCTCCAAAATTTGCATTGAAATCAATATAAAATGGAGCATAAAACAATGCAAATAACCATCAAAGAAACAACCATGCAAACAAATGGTCGAATAGGGCAATAAGGAAGCAAAATGGATACAACCTGGGGCTCTGCCCAGATTATGATCGATGCACAGGTCATGTGTGACCGGTCCACAGGTGGCACTGCCCGGGCCGAGCCCTAGGCAGTGTACGTCACTTCCCAACGGTATGTCGATGGTGAATTTTAGGCTATAGATAGTTTTAGCTTCTAGGACACTGATTTTGGTGTCAGGCAAACAGATATTAGACTACAATTTGATGATTCAAGTGACCATATGATAAGGGTTTTCAACAAATAGGGAATTTCATAACAAAGTATGCAATAACATAAGAGGCTGAAATTAGTTCGCACCAAAAATCATCCAAAGGCAACGACTTGCAACATATATTCAACTATATTATAGAAATGTGTCATTAACTCGCCAATTTGAGCTTCAATTGGTAGAAGGACTTGGATTCTCCTAGGCTAGCTTCTCTTAACGACTACCTAGGTTAAATTTCAGACTTTGCAAAAGAGAGATTACAACCCCAAGACAAAACTGAGAGAACTCGGCCATGTTGGCAAATAAGCTCCGTGGCACAATGGAATTGTATGTTGGATTTTACTTATTATCGTAGAATTTTCGATAACTGAACCATTGTCTAAAGCGATGTAGAAATTTCCTTTACATGGACATAGAAGTTAAGTGCTTGATCCAAAGCATTGATGCATTCGTTCCTTCAAGCATCGAGACATGTTCAGTGTGACCATTCTTTGGAACCGTCCGACCAGAACTAGGCCACTAATCCATATTCGACCAATGATCAGTGAAAGTCAAACAAATCCTTTTATAGTTGAATTTTTTCCATAATATGAAGTAATTTCATGATCAAGAAAAAAAACCCGAGTTTGAGCCTTGAAAAACCCAAAGCTAAACGCCAAGCACATGAAGATGCAAGAAAACTCGAATTTTGACCCGTGTTGTCCCTAGGTTGGTATGGGAAACTCTAAAGGAGACTAAAATTCAAGTTTTTCACCACTATGGCCAAGTACAAGGAAGGAAAAGAAGTGTAGAAATGAGGCCGAGTGTGCTCGTTGGCTCTTCCGAACTCCAACAACCCCAAAGTGGCAACGACCACCAACCTCAGGTCGAAGGCGGTGCTTAAAGGTAGCGCTAAAGCTAAAAAGTCAAGTTGAAACTAGGTTGAATCTGGTTCTGATAAGTCAAAGTTGCTGAGTCGCCTAAATCAACGCTGGGAAAGGGCAAAGATAGTCAGTAGCGGAGCTACAAGCTAGTAGTGATATGAGTCGAGGCTTGAATGGAAAATTCACAAAGGTTGGAAGCTGGATTCACAAAAGATAGTGGCAAAGTAGAAATGAAAAAAAAATGGTTAAGTGTTTTTTGTAACAACGCCAGAGGACAAAAACCAGTACCGATCCATAAGGATATGTACCGAGTGGAAAAAAAGAAAAGAGAAAATAAAAAAGAAAATGGAGGAAAAGAAGAAAAAGAATGATAATGAACAAGGAAGATGAAGTCCTACCTGACCAAATAAAAGGGAACTGTCAGAATTTCCAAAGCCGAGTGAAAAATCTGAGGGGAATATTCCAGTTCTTATATCACCCAAGGGATATGACTCGCGCCATTTAAACAACGTATTTGATCCAAAAGGGATGCATCGCGAGGCCATCTTTTCAGATTAGAGCTCGGAGTCAATGACTTGTCTTGATGCAAAGCATGCCTTGTTAATACAAGGCATACTTTGGAGGCCAAGTGATATATCACTTTTGAACTCAAGTAATTTTTCGGTGAATCGGAACCATTGAATGCTTGTAAGACAAAACAGAAGTCGAGAAGTAAAGTCTAATGCCAAGGTTCAGGTGAAGCCTCAAGAGTTAGTAATAATCCTCACTTACTATAGGAAGGTACTTAGCCAATTTTTAGATAATTCAAGCGACGAGATACTAAATATGGAAGCTAAAGCAAGTAAGGTAGAAGAGAAAAAAAAATCATATAACTAGGTACCTACTTATGAACATAACTCGATGTTGGGTTTTCATTATCCTCGATTTAGCCAGGATTTCTCGGTTGAAGCTTCATGCTGGAAGTGGAGAATGTGGGGATCTTATTTTAGCAACCTTTATGATGGTTTTCGTCTATAAATAGAGAGCGAGATGCAAAGGAAAGGGGATCTTCTTCTCTTTTATTACTTTGTTATCTAATTTTACCTTAAAACTCTATTGAATCCTAACCCAAGTGGTAGGAAATTGAGCTGTAAGATCATCATTGTAAAAGAAAGTTATAATCAGTAACAAAGTTGATAGTGGATGTAGGTTATTTCTTTGGCTGAATCACTATAAAGCTTGTGTGTTCTTACCTTATTGTAATTTATTAATGCTCTAGTTTTCACTTGTTAATTGATAGAGTGTTTTTCCCACTTTTGGTGCAAATAGAGTAGATTAGGGATAACAGATTTGGATAGGGCATGGAACTATACAAAGTATGAGCAGGAGACTACACTTTCATATATCTATAATTTTGAAACATATAATTGCTTATACTCCGATGTGCAGCACTGTGGAGCTATTTTAGTACTAGTAGGATTTAGAGACAATTATTGGAGTTTATTTGGAGATTTGTGATGTATGAAGTATATTATTTCAGTTTTGCATAACCTTGTGAACCCGGTGCATTCTACCACTCTTATTTTGGGTTCATTTTGACTATATTGATGTCTCACATGTTTTATATCTACGATGTTATTATGTACTATCTATGTGCTATGAGATATACGGTAGGTTCTTTTTCAGATCTTTTACTTAACCACCTTGACAATCATCCTACATCAGTTGGGCAATCGCAATGCACTCTATAGGCTAGGTGCCGAAGGTGTAGGGATGTCTTAAATTTGGTATCCAAGCTTAGATTTCCTGGTTGACCTAAGTTGATACTTGGATTCATTAGAGATAAGGCAAGAGCTATCACTTTAGAATTGATTGATCGATATATAACAGAGAGTTCTTTTTGTATTTTGGTTTTCAAAACTATATGGTAATATATATAGTATATAAGTTGCATTGCATGCATGAGTACCGTTCACACAAATTTTCTTTTTGAGAGACTAATCATTCTTATTATAGATTAAGAATGAGCTGGAATACAAGAAATGCTGTGTAACAACCCTGTATTTTGTGATTTATTTTTTTTGTATATTTTAATTATTTTAGTTGAATTTTTGATTTAAAAAAAACTTATTTTATTTATTTTGAATGATAAACTTTAGTTTTGGTATGAATTATCATTCCAAAGCATGACTAAAAAGAATATTTTCCAAAAAGTGAATTTTTGGTCAAAACAGTCAAACTTTGACTTTTAATTTAAATTTTTAAAAGTTTGAAAATTTAAATTTCTTTTATTATGAAAGTACATAAAATTTTAAGAACACTGCTTTTTGTTTCGTTGGAAACGAATGTATATTGTGAACGTTATGTATATTTCAATATTGAGTGTAATTTGTTTATTCTGCAATTTTGTTATTTTAAATAGTATAAATTTTATTTTTCTTTGTCATATTTTATTTTAATATGTATTGATATACTATTTTATGTATTTTTTTGTCTTTTAATATTATTGAAGTGAGGTAGGAATTTTTCTAAAGCTAGTAGTATTTTTCTTGTAATTTCTATGCCCTGTTTTCAATTTTTAAACATTTTCTTTAGTTCTTTTCTATTTTTATCCAATTTAATTATTTATTTTATTTTAGAAATGATAAATAAATTATTTTATTTCAAAATTTTTCTTTAGAATATTTTTAAATTGAAGTAGATATTTTTCCAAAGCCATTGATGTTTTAATTGTAATTTTTGAACCCTGTTTTCAATTTTTAAGCAATTTCCTTAATTCTTTTTATAATTTCTTTGAATTTAATTATATATTTTTATTTTTTTACTTTTTTTCGGTTTTTAGATGTAATTTCTGAATTTTATTTTGTTTTACTTGATTTAAAAGAAAAGGAAGTATGGAAGGTTTTAAAAGCTAAGAAACGTAAAGTCGTTTCACCGTTTCTTTTACCGTTTTTTTTTCCAATCAATGCATCAATTTATTGTAGCCATTCCTTTTCTTTTTCTTATTCACGTGAAAGTTTCTCATTCCATCAATAATACACATCTATTTCAGATCTGAGCAAAGAAAAATAAGCAATGGCCTCTCTTCCTCCTCTCATTTTTCTACTTTTTCTTCTTTGTTTTGTTTGATTTTTGTCATGACCTCTCATTACTTTGTTTGGCCTAACACCTCCACCATCTCCTCCACCGACCACCACCACTTCCTTTCCCACATCATACACGACCAAAACCCTTCCTCCTATGACCAGCAAGTGCCATGACCATCCCATGATGCGAAATCCACAAAAACTATGTTAAAACTCCTTAAAAAGCATGTCTAGCCACCTAGTCTTCATCACCATCACCTTAGATGACCTTGGCCACCTCCTATTGCTCCACCATCACCATGACACACCCCTAACCATCACCTTCATTCTCTGTCCAGATCTGAAACATGCCAATAGCAGAGCCATAGATCCATGTAGCCTAGCCCAAAATGAACCAAAAACCCACCATTTGCATAAGCCTCTTCATATTCATGCATAGTAACTCCTCCACCACTTCAATACCTTGTAGCCCTGCCTTATAGGACCCAAACCTGAACGAAAGTATGTCCAAAACTCAGCCAAAACATTCCCTAAAGTCGTGCTAGCAAGTGTAGAAGGCAAGACAAAAGACTGTGTATTCGTATCTCTTTTTATTTCAAAGTTATTCCTATTCAATGTTGCATTGAATTGTAATTTTATTTTGTTTTGTTTTGGGTTGTAACACAAGTTCTAAGCTTGGATCTCTTCCCACTTGAGCCTATTGTTCTGTCATCGTGCCTTCTGGAATCCGTTGTGTCATTTGTATTGCAATCTCCAGCACAAAAAGGTGAGTAAAGCTCACACGACATTTATACTTATGCAGTTGTGAAACAACAACAACTGAATGTGGAGAATTAAATATGATGTTATAACTACCATGTGATTATTTATATAAGATGTTAAACCTGTTAAATTTCATGTGATATCATCTGTTATTATATATATGTTGTTACTGTTCATTTTTATATATGTTTATCACACTGCAAGTTCCCTGTAGATTAGAAATCACTATGGGTTGAAATGATACATACCCGAACGAACTTTAGAATAGGGGAAAATCGTTATGGGCTGAAATGATAGGCCTGAACGATTTTCAACTTATTTTATTTACTTGGGACTGTGGGTTTGAAATGATAAAACCCGGATTTTTATTTGTAAATTACGGGTTGAAATGATATATTACCCGTATCACTTTACCTAGCGTAGAAAATTATATACAGGCCCGTAGTTAAAATATGTTTTTCTAAAAAATTTAAAATATTTTAGAAATTTAATTATTATAATATTTTGATTTAAAATTAAATAAAAATATAATTTTTGTAAAGTATTATTGATTTTCCGGAAATCTATAAGTTAAACAAATTATGGAAAAGTTAGAAAATCTGAAATGCAAGTTATTTTGGAAATTTTGAAAATATGATAAATTTATGATATTTTGAATTTAAATTAATTTAAAATGATTTTATAACATATTAATGATTTTTGAATAAAGTTAAAATGTTAATGAGTGAATATTGAGTTGAATTTGGAAATATAACTTAAATTGGAATTTATGAATTTGGTTTAAAAGTGAAATTTTAAGTTAAGTTAAATAAAATGGAATTAAGTTATATTTGAAATTTTAAACTTAAGTGTTAAGTTGAAATTAATGTAATGAATTTAAATTTGAACATTGCAATTTAATAAGTGAATTATTATTAAATCTTGATTGTTGAATGGAAATTTAACTTTATAAAATCATGAACTTGAGGAAAATTAAATGATGTTTATAAATGTGAAAATGTATGATTTTATGAGTTAAAAATGTTTTAAATAAAAAATATAATTGGTTGAGAAATTATATTGAATATTTGAAGTTAATTGACTGCATTTTTGAAATGCTACTAATTACAATGTAAATGATATTACAGCATTTGTAAATGCTGTAGTTGATGATAATGAACTAAAAAGCTAAATTGAATTAAAAGCTATTATAGCACTTTTTGTAAGTGCTATAATTTTTGAATTTAACTAAGTTTATTTGAAATTTAGGTAAACCCTATTACAACATTTTAAAATGTTGTCTTTTGTTAAATTGAACTGTTTTGAATGTATCTTTCCGTAGCGTTTTCTAAATGCCACGAAAAGTGAATTTTCACTGTTTTGATAAACTTAAGTGAATAAATGAACTTTGGAAGTTGAAAATTTTGGAAATTTAATAATTTAATTATTGAACATAATAACTTCATTTTAATGATTAAAAATGATTTTTTTTTGAATATAAACTGTTTTGAAATGTGAATTGAAATGGTATTTTAAATTGAATAAAATGAATAATGATTTGAAATGAATGTGGTTTTGATATTTTGATATATTAAACGACTGAAATGTGGTTTGAAAAGATATCATATTTTGATATATTAAAATGATTTGAAAATGGAGTTTTGAAAGATATGACATTTTGATATTAAAATAATTTGAAAGGAAGTGCTGAAAGATAAGATATTTTGAACGAAGTTTTGAAAGGTTATGATATTTTGATATATTAAAATGATTTGAAAATGGAGTTTTGAAAGATATGACATTTTGATATTAAAATAATTTGAAAGGAAGTGTTGAAAGATAAGATATTTTGAACGAAATTTTGAAAGGTTATGATATTTTGATATGTTAAAATGATTTGAAAGTAAGTTTTGGAAGGATATGATAATTTAATATATTGAAATGGTTAGAAATGACTTGATATTTATTTTGATAAATATTTGAATCGAAAGATATGGTATGATGATATATTGAAATGGTTTGGAAATAATTTAATATTTATTTTGATAAAGATTTGGGTTGAAATAATATTTTATTTTGGAGTATAAAATATTTTTTTTAAAGTTATAACTACAGGTTATAATAACGATTGGTTGTTAAAGAGACCGGGATCGGATATTGTCTTATAGCCGTCCAATACCGAAAACCACTTTAACAACTGTGTACGCGGTGGAGATTCCAGAATGAAGTAGGATGGTGGCGACGTTCTCGAGGTATATTACGTGGACCCAACTCCCGTGAGTTGGCATAAATGACTAAAACATGAGCTATACCGGGCTACACAAAGGGTCACACCCTTTCATCGAGCATGCTCCATCGGAAACCATTCTATTACTTTTGTGATTCGATATGTGGCGCTACTTTGATTCGGGGGTATTGTTCGAGGTGGGCGGAAGCTGCTGGCTTGCTGTCACCACCGGTCCGGGAGTGCAAACGGTGTATCCACCCTGGCATTGCCTCGCGTGCCGTGTCATTTCCTTATATCGAGCCCACTACGATTTTGGTTTTAAAAATCCGACCGCGTTAAGGTTCACCATCCCCTTAACGTTATTTTCTATATGATTATACTTTACTGATTAGACACTACTGTATATAGCGTATATTACTACATAGTAAATAGTTTAACGGATCCTTAGAGGATGGGCGGTCCCAAGCATCTTCTAAGTTACTTGTACCTTTACTACAGTTCACTTGAGTTGGTTTACATTGTATAAGTATATATGTCCGGACTTGAGTGTTTGTATTTTTATTTACGCTTGGGTCAGCCATAGTTATTCATAGATTTGGATTTCTACTTTCTGGAGATTGGAATCACTGGAGATTATCTACTTGTCAAGTTTCATCTTTTCAGTTCGGTTGTTCTATTCAGCTTGTACTTGGTTATCATATTTAAATTTCTGTTGTACTTTATTTCTTCTATTGTATCTTATGTAACTCAGATATATTTATATAGTAGCTTCATGAACTACTATCTCTTTTACTTCCGCTGCGTTATTATTACTCTGTGTCTGTGATCTGAGATTTTTATTTACTGCATATTCTGAGATTTGCCAAAATTTTATTTACAACGCGGTATTTTGAGCAATTCCATTCCGGCATGAGTGTCTACCTATACACTTATAATGGATGCGAATGGTTGAAAATACCTGGCCGTTACAGTTGGTATCAGAGCTTTGGTAGCTCTAGGCAAAACTCAGCATATGGAGTAAATGTATTTGCAGAATCACTTTCATTCGAGTTTGAATCTCTTCCTTTTTGACTCAATTCCTTTGAATTTTGGAACATTCACTACGGTTCCAAAATCCATTCGTATCCCTCGCTATTCATCTTCTTTTGACTCTGGGAGTATTCCATAACTCCGCGTCGAATGAACTTTTTAGTGAGTCAGCGGTCACGCCATTTTCAAATTGAATTGAAAATGGGGGAAAACTCCTTTACAATTAGCATCGATTCACCAGAGATTTATATCTATCCTTGGTTTAGATGCCAATATCTTTTGTTATCCCAAAATCTAACTCTTGAGATTAATGTAGTTTTACCCTAGAGAAAATCCACATCGATCTTATTATTTAAGTCATGGTTGACCCGGTTAAGGTTGCCCGCGATTTATTTAAGCTTACCCACCTCCCTACTCTGTTATTAAATCATCTTGTCTTTTGTTTCCAATCTATTCTTCCAAACATTTTGAATTATACTTGTATATCTATGTTTTGTTTTATATATTGTTTTGTTTGAGTTGTTGATGTTGAGTTGGGTTTCTGATCAATTCGTCTGATCAACGCTATCGATAGGATTTCTAAAACACATTGACAGAACAAACTGACACAATATATTTTAAAATTTTGGTTAATGAAATAAATTTTGATATATAAGTACATTTATGAAACTTAATAAACTGATTTAAATTGATTATTTGAAGTGATAATACTTGATTTGGGAACTGAAATGAATTTAGAACAAGAAATTTGAGAATTTAATTTCCGATGGTTTCAAACCTTGTGTTTAATGTTTTAAAAGGTTATATTGTTTAAAGTATTTTCAAACAGAAATTTGTTTCCAAAGAATTTTAAGTTTAAAATTAGCGCTCTTCTCATTGTCGCTGGGAATAACTTCGGTGATGACTACAGCATCATCGACGTTCATTTTCGAGTTTCGAAGTGAAGAGACTGCTCTGTAATCTTGCTACAGCTTTGTTTTGGAAATCAATTTGATTTGAATTTCTAAAGTATGACTTGATTTATAATATATATATAGATATATGATTTAAATTTGATTTGATAAACTATGTACATACATTTAGTTATCTCTAAAAATAGTTTGAAGAAATCATAAATTTAATTCTTAAATTTTATTTTTAAAGAATAATTTCAATTATAAAAAAAAAGAAAATAAAAAATTTTGAATAAATGATTTAAGCTTGAAATGATTGAATTGAAAGTTTTATTTGTATAATACTCAATTGCATTCAAATATAACTTACCTTAATTTCAGAAGTTAAAAATGTAATTGGATAATATACAATATAAAAAGATTTATAAATAAATTTAAGTGGCTGTAATAAATGTTATATACTTAAATTTTAATTATAAAATGGTTAACAGAGGTAATATAATAAAGGGTAATTGAATAACTTACAATGAAATAATGTTAAAATAACTAAGAATAAATCAAAGCAGTTATAATAAGTGTAAGTATATTTAACATAAGTAATAAATATATTGAAAGGAATAAATTTAATTTTAATTAGGAATAAAGAAGAATTAAATGTATTAAGTACATTATGAGTATAATAAATGATTATTTTTCAAACCCTTTGGTTTTAAAAATTGTTAATTTAAGATGATTAGATAATAAGATAATGAAATTTGAGATAGTTAATGATTTATTTAACTTATGAAAAATAAGAAAAAAAATTAAGTTGAAATTTCCATGGTTTCAAATTTATTTCCTTATTTTGTTTTGCAAACTATCTTTTGTCGTCCTTATTATTCTTATCTTCCTACAGACTGGTATAGGCATCTTTCTATAATCTTTCTGTTTAGAAATCTTTCTATAATCTTTGATAGATCTTTGGTAATCATTTTGAATCCACCTTTTCGTGCTTATGTTCTTAATTGTGGAGAATCTAGGAAAGATCATCTACACCTTGTAAAACTTACCTATAACAATAGCCATCATGTATAATTTCAATCTCCTTGTCATCTTGTCCTAATCTTGTTTCACTCTATCTTTTTCCGTGCTTTCGCGTACCTCATTCCTTTTCGGGGACGAAAAGTTTTGAGTGGGAGAGAGTGTAACAACCCTGTATTTTGTGATTTATTTTTTTTGTATATTTTAATTATTTTAATTGAATTTTTGATTTAAAAAAAACTTATTTTATTTATTTTGAATGATAAACTTTAGTTTTGGTATGACTTATCATTCCAAAGCATAACTAAAAAGAATATTTTCCAAAAAGTGAATTTTTGGTCAAAACAGTCAAACTTTGGCTTTTAATTTAAATTTTTAAAAGTTTTAAAATTTAAATTTTTTCTTTTATTATGAAAGTACATAAAATTTTAAGAACACTGCCTTTTGTTTCGTTGGAAACGGATGTAAATTGTGAAAGTTATGTATATTTCAATATTGAGTGTAATTTGTTTATTCTGCAATTTTGTTATTTTAAATAGTATAAATTTTATTTTTCTTTGTCATATTTTATTTTAATATGTATTGATATGCAATTTTATGTATGTTTTTGTCTTTTAATATTTTTGAAGTGAGGTAGGAATTTTTCTAGAGCTAGTAGTATTTTTCTTGTAATTTCCATGCCCTGTTTTCAATTTTTAAACATTTTCTTTAGTTCTTTTCTATTTTTCTCCAATTTAATTATTTATTTTATTTTAGAAATGATAAATAAATTATTTTATTTCAAAATTTTGCTTTAGAATATTTTTAAATTGAAGTAGATATTTTTCCAAAGCCATTGATGTTTTAATTGTAATTTTTGAACCCTGTTTTCAATTTTTAAGCAATTTCCTTAATTCTTTTTATATTTTCTTTAAATTTAATTATATATTTTTATTTTTTTTCACTTTTTTTCGGTTTTTAGATGTACTTTCTGAAGTTTATTTTGTTTTACTTGATTTAAAAGAAAAGGGAGTATGGAAGGTTTTAAAAGCTAAGAAACGTAAAATCGTTTCACCGTTTCTTTTACCGTTTCTTTTTCCAATCAATGCATCAATTTATTGTAGCCGTTCCTTTTCTTTTGCTTATTCACGCGAAAGTTTCTCATTCCATCAATAATACACATCTATTTCAGATCTAAGCAAAGAAAAATAAGCAATGGCCTCTCTTCCTCCTCTCATTTTTCTACTTTTTCTTCTTTGTTTTGCTTGATTTTTGCCATGACCTCTCATTGCTTTGTTTGGCCTAACACCTCCACCATCTCCTCCACCGACCACCACCACTTCCTTCCCTACATCATACATGACGAAAACCCTACCTCCTCTGACCAGCAAGTGCCATGACCATCCCATGATGCGAAATCCACAAAAACTATGTTAAAACTCCTTAAAAAACATGTCTAGCCACCTAGTTTTCATCACCATACCTTAGATGACCTTGGCCACCTCCTATTGCTCCACCACCACCTTGACACACCCCTAACCATCATCTTCATCCTCTGTCCATATCTGAAACATGCCAATAGCCGAGCCATAGATCCATGTAGCCTAGCCCAAAATGAACCAAAAACCCACCATTTGCATAAGCCTTTTCATATTCATGCGGAGTAACTCCTCCACCACTTCAATACCTTGTAGCCATGCCTTATAGGACCCAAACCTGAACCAAAGTATGTCCAAACCTGAGCCTAAACATTCCCTAAGCCGTGCTAGCAAGTGTAGAAGGCAAGACAAAAGACTGTGTATTCGTATGTCTTTTTATTTCAAAGTTATTCCTATTCAATGTTGCATTGAATTGTAATTTTATTTTGTTTTGTTTTGGGTTGTAACACAAGTTCTAAGCTTGGATCTCTTCCCACTTGAGCCTATTGTTTTGTCATCGTGCCTTCTGGAATCCGTTGTGTCATTTGTATTGCAATCTCCAGCACAAAAAGGTGAGTAAAGCTCACACGACATTTATACTTATGCAGTTGTGAAACAACAACAACTGAATGTGGAGAATTAAATATGATGTTATAACTACCATATGATTATTTATATATGATGTTAAACTTGTTAAATTTCATGTCATATCATCTTTTATTATATATATGTTGTTACTGTTCATTTTAATATATGTTTACCACACTGCAAGTTCTCTGTAGATTAGAAATCACTATGGGTTGAAATGATACATACCCAACGAAATTTAGAATAGGGAAAAATCGTTATGGGCTGAAATGATAGGCCTGAACGATTTTCAACTTATTTTATTTACTTAGGACTGCGGGTTTGAAATGATACAACCCGGATTTTTATTTGTAAATTACGGGTTGAAATGATATATTACTTGTATCACTTTACCTAGCGTAGAAAATTATATACAAGCCCGTAGTTAAAATATGTTTTTCTAAAAAATTTAAAATATTTTAGAAATTTAATTATTATAATATTTTGATTTAAAATTAAATAAAAATATAATTTTAGTAAAGTATTATTGATTTTCTAGAAATCTATAAGTTAAATAAATTATGGATAAGTTAGAAAATCTGAAATGCAAGTTATTTTGGAAATTTTGAAAATATGATAAATTTATGATATTTTGAATTTAAATTAATTTAAAATGATTTTATAACATATTAATGAATTTTGAATAAAGTTAAAATGTTAATGAGTGAATATTGAGTTGAATTTGGAAATATAACTTAAATTAGAATTTATGAATTTGGTTTAAAAGTGAAATTTTAAGTTAAGTTAAATAAAATGGAATTAAGTTATATTTGAAATTTTAAACTTAAGTGTTAAGTTGAAATTAATGTAATGAATTTAAAATTGAACATTGCAATTTAATAAGTGAATTATTATTAAATCTTGATTGTTGAATGGAAATTTAACTTTATAAAATCATGAACTTGAGGAAAATTAAATGATGTTTGTAAATGTGAAAATGTATGATTTTATGAGTTAAAAATGTTTTAAATAAAAAATATAATTGGTTGAGAAATTATATTGAATATTTGAAGTTAATTGACTGCATTTTTGAAATGCTATTAATTACAATGTAAATGATATTACAGCATTTGCAAATGCTGTAGTTGATGATAATGAACTAAAAAGCTAAATTGAATTAAAAGCTATTATAGCACTTTTTGTAAGTGTTATAATTTTTGAATTTAACTAAGTTTATTTGAAATTTAGGTAAACCCTATTACAACATTTTAAAATGTTGTCTTTTGTTAAATTGAACTGTTTTGAATGTATCTTATTGTAGCGTTTTCTAAATGCCACGAAAAGTGAATTTTCACTGTTTTGATAAACTTCAGTGAATAAATGAACTTTGGAAGTTGGAAATTTTTGAAATTTAATAATTTAATTATTGAACATAATAACTTCATTTTAATGATTAAAAATGATTTTTTTATTGAATATAAATTGTTTTGAAATGTGAATTGAAATGGTATCTTAAATTGAATAAAATGAATAATGATTTGAAATGAATGTGGTTTTGGTATTTTGATATATTAAATGAGTGAAATGTGGTTTGAAAAGATATGATATTTTGATATATTAAAATGATTTGAAAATGGAGTTTTGAAAGATATGACATTTTGATATTAAAATAATTTGAAAGGAAGTGCTGAAAGATAAGATATTTGAATGAAGTTTTGAAAGGTTATGATATTTTGATATATTAAAATGATTTGAAAATGGAGTTTTGAAAGATATGACATTTTGATATTAAAATAATTTGAAAGGAAGTGTTGAAAGATAAGATATTTTGAACGAAGTTTTGAAAGGTTATGATATTTTGATATATTAAAATGATTTGAAATGAAGTTTTGAAAGAATATGATAATTTAATATATTGAAATGGTTAGAAATGACTTGATATTTATTTTGATAAATATTTGAATCGAAAGATATGGTATGATGATATATTGAAATGGTTTGGAAATAATTTAATCTTTATTTTGATAAAGATTTGGGTTGAAATGATATTTTATTTTGAAGTATAAAATATTTTTTTAAAAGTTATAACTATGGGTTATAATAACGATTGGTTGTTAAAGAGACTAAGATCGGATATTATCTTATAGCCGGCCAATACCGAAAACCACTTTAACAATTGTGTACGCGGTGGAGATTCCAGAATGAAGTAGGATGGTGGCGATGTTCTCGAGGTATATTACGTGGACCCAACTCCCGTGAGTTGGCATAAATGACTAAAACAGGAGCTATACCGGGCTACACAAAGGGTCGCACCCTTTCATCGAGCATGCTCCATCGGAAACCATTCTATTACTTTTGTGATTCGATATGTGGCGCCACTTTGATTCGGGGGTATTGTTCGAGGTGGGCGGAAGCTGCTGGCTTGCCGTCACCACCGGTCCGGGAGTGCAAACGGTGTATCCACCCTGGCATTGCCTTGCGTGCCGTGTCATCTCCTTATATCGAGCCCACTACGATTTTTGTTTTAAAGATCCGATCGCGTTAAGGTTCACCATCCCCTTAACGCTATTTTCTATATTATTATACTTTACTGATTAGACACTACTGTATATAGCGTATATTACAACATAGTAAATAGTTTAACGGATCCTTAGAGGATGGGCGGTCCCAAGCATCTTCTAAGTTACTTGTACCTTTACTACAGTTCACTTGAGTAGGTTTACATTGTATAAGTATGTATGTCCTGACTCGAGTGTTTGTATTTTTATTTACGCTCGGGTCAGCATGAGTTATTCATAGATTTGGATTTCCACTTTCTGGAGATTGGAATCGCTGGAGATTATCTACTTGTCAAGTTTCATCTTTTCAGTTCGGTTGTTCTATTCAGCTTGTACTTGGTTATCATATTTATATTTCTGTTGTACTTTATTTCTTCTATTGTATCTTATGTAACTCTGATATAATTATATAGTAGCTTCATGAACTACTATCTCTTTTACTTCCGCTGCATTATTATTACTCTGTGTCTGTGATCTGTGATTTTTACTTACTGCATATTCTGAAATTTGCCAAAAATTTATTTACAACGCGGTATTTTGAGCAATTCAATTCCGGCATGAGTGTCTACCTATACACTTATAATGGATGCGAATGGTTGAAAATACCTGGCTGTTACATGCTGCTAGGAACTCCATCTCTGGAGCTGAAGATGTGGCAAGATCGGGGGCATGTAACGTTGACTTGTAGAACATGTTAGTTTACATGGTGTGACACATGGTCTGAAATACCCAAGTATCCCCTGATGCTGGTGGTACTCAACTACATGCGTCGAGGGTCCACTTTACTAAGTTGAATAGAGATTATTCTACTTTAAGAGGTAAATCGTTCCTCAAAACGAAACCGGCCATGGAAATCCAAGATGGATTGACATGCATGAAAGGATCTTTGATGACATAGAATCGGGTGACGCCATGAAGAGGAAGATAGCCTCTTGATAGCTTCAGGGTTGAGAGATGGGGAGGCGGAACACTTTTAAGATTACTACTCTTGAGGAATAGATTACCTAGGAGCAGTTTAAGATGAGGTTTGAAAAGAAGTATATACCAGCTGCCCAGAAGTTGGTATTATTCCTTAGATTTACTAGTTTGAAGGAGACTTATCCAGCTCAAAGCATGTGGCTAAATTTTATATGCTTTTGAAGTTTTAGATGTTTTTTTATCAACACTCCATGAAGAAGAATGGGAAGTTCATAACTAGGCTAAATGAGTATCTAAGTGAGCGGATGATTGGCCATATTGATGAGACCTTTGAGAAGATCATGGAGAGGGATTTGAGGCATGTGAGCCTCTACCCGAAGCCGGAAATTGTTCCAAAATAAGTATCCAAACTCCAAGGTGGTGGCAGTGGGAGAAAAATTGGAACAACAAAGGAAAGAAACAATTCCATAGCAAGTATGGTCAGAAAAAGGGCAAGTGGGACCCTACATGCTTCAAGTATAGAGAAAAGGTCCATCTTAGAGAAAACTATAAAAGTGCAGAGTGGAAATGACACAAATGTAACAAGGATGAACATCTGAAGAAGGATTGCCCAGAACCATCCAAGAACAAGTAGGTCATGTTTGCTTATGCTTTGAATATTATCCTAACTTCATTAAGTGATCATTCGACAAAGGAGAATGGGAAGGGCATCACGATTCAGGGTATGCTTTTTACTTTTGATGTACCTTTACATGTTTTATTTGATATTGTGGCTTCAAATTCCTTTTGTCAAGTAACTTAGTAGATATTAGGCTTTTAATATATACCCGAAATATCCTAAATCGCACCACATCTGTATTTGAAAAGTGGATAAATATCGAATTTCCAAAAGAAATAGATGCAGATGTGGATGTGGATGTGGGTATGAAGGCATCCACATCTCAAAATTATCCATCCATTTTTTGTCAAGTTTATAATCTATATTAAGTGTATTTTAGCACAACGAAAGATATGTATTTATTATATTATTGAATTAATAGTGTATATTATATGCACTTAATGCGTATTAACTACTCAAATTTATTTATTATCATCATATTTGTTTATTTTTTGAATTTTACAATCAAATGGATTAGAAAAAAATAAATTTGTTAAAGTAAATTTTTTTTATTTATTTTTCTTGACTTATAAACCGTTAGCGGATCGAATAATTATCCGATATCTGTCTATATCTTTGGATACAGATATCCGATATTTAAAAATGATTTCAGATGTGGGTACAGATATGACCCCATCTATATTCGAAAGTATCTATTGACAGACCTAGGTAGATAGATTTGGATTGATACCGGACTCAGTAGATAGATCCTTGGTAGTTTCTAACCCTATAGGAAGTTCGACTAGTTTGTGTATGATCTGTCGTGATATAATTTTATCGTGTCATTGATGTATGTTTGTTTGTGATTGTTTTATATTAGGTTTTGTGGCATTAAATATTATACTGGGGATGGACTGGCTTTAGAGATATAGAGTCGTGGTGGATTGAGGAGTTGATTGCGAAGATTAGGATAGACAATGCGTCGAGGGTAATGTTGGGGTGATGGTTAGATTTCTATATTTTCTCAAGATCTCGCATGATGAGTTATCATTAGTATCGATGGCAAAGAAGTACCTAGATATATTCGAGGAGGTGATTAGATTATCATCGCATATACAAATCAAATTCCATGTTGATTTGGTGGAGGATGCCAGAGCATTAGTTACGCCGTTGAGGCATATGGCTCCTAAAGAACAAAAGGAACTAGAGATGCAGTTGAATGACCTATTGAGACAAGTGTTCATTTTCAGGAGTATATCTGAGTGATCACCTGTAGTGTTTACCACGAAGTTGGATTGCTCTTTGAGATTGTGTGTGGATTACCATGAGTTGAATAAGGCGACAAGAAAGAACAAGTATTCATTTCCCTGTGTATTAAAGATTTATTTGATCATCTCTATAGTGCTAGAGTATTTTCTAAGGTAGATTTTGTGACACGATTCCACTAACTTAGGATGGCAAAGGAGAATGTGTCGATTACAGCGTTTTGTAGGCCGTTTGGATTTTATGAGTTAATGGTTGTACCATTCAGGGAAACTAACACATTGACATACTTTGTTTATTTTATGAACTATGTCTTCAATGATAGGCTAAATAAGTTTTTGCTAGTGTTAATAGATTATATCCTTGCCTATTCAAGGACAAAGGAAGAACACAAGGAGTAGTTGAGGGTTGTGCTTGAGGTATTGAGGAAACACCGATTAAAGGCCAAATTTTCTAAGTGTCACTTCTGGGGAGAGAAGTGCTAATCATGGATCGTGTTGTTTTAAGTAGGGCATTGCTATAGATCCTATGAAAGTTGCAGCAATTTAGGGTTGGAATCAATCCAAGAATGATATAGACGTGAGAAGTTTGCATGGACTGGCGGGGTACTATAGACGTTTTATCAAGGACATCTATAAGGTAGCAGCACCATTAACCCTTGTGATAAAGATTAACTAGAATTTTGTTTGGGGTGTGAGATGCAAGCGCATATTCATGATTCTGAAGGAGTAGCTAACGAACGTACATATATTAGTCATTCCGAGTTGAAATAAGAGCTAACAGTATGCATAAACGCCTGTGGTACTAGGTTAGGTGCGGTGTTGATGCACAGGGGAAAGGTTTTCAGATATAATACTTGATAGCTAAAACCACACAAGAAAGGTATCCAATTACTATTTGGAGTAATAGATGGTAGTGTTTTCTTTGAATATTTGTAGGCATATCTATTAAGAGAGAGATTTGGGCTATCCAACGACCTTAAATTATTGAAGTACCTCTTTTCTTAAAAGGATCTAAACGTTCGTCGATAGTGATGGTCGGAATTCTTAATCTCTTATAACTTTGAAATTTTCTATATGCCTAAGGGAAATACGATGGTTGACATGTTAAGCAAAAGACATGCCAGTTTGGAAGAGAAGCTCCTGGAGTGGAAGAAACTTGAGAATATTTCCAGTTGTACTTCAGACCTTGATATGAGCAAGAGCCAGAAATGTTATCTAGCTTGAATATCAGATCTTCTTTGATTGAGTGGATCAACACTAGTCAAAGGAAAGACTAGTAGATTTCAAGGCTAAGTTAAGGAAGGAGTAAAGTATAAAGAGATGAAGCAGTACAGACTCAACTAAGATGGTTGGCTCTATAAGGATAGGAGATTGTTTATGCTTGACATCGATGGGTTGAGGGAGGAGGTACTACAAGAGTGCCATCATTCGAGATTGACGAAACATCCCAAACGCAATAAAATGTATCATGATATGAGGTAGATATTTTATTGAAAAGGGATGGAGAAGGATATCAAGGCATTCACCACTAGACGTATGAATCATGACCTAGTGAAGGCTGAACTAAAAAAATCCATTTGATTTGGTCCAACCATTTAACATTCCAAAGTGGAAGTGGAAATAGATATCGATGGACTTCATTTATGGATTGTCGAGGACTAGAGAGTAAGATAGAATTTGGGTCATAGTTGATAGATTGACAAAGAGTGCTTGATTCATACCATTAAGACCAGTAGGACGACATCCAATTTGGCCAAGTTGTATGTCAAGTGGATTCTGTGATTCCTTGGTGTGTAAAGGAGCACTTTGAGTGACCGAGAACTATTGTTCACTCGCGGCTTTTTAGTGAGCTTACAGGAGGCGTTGGGGACAAAGCTACATCTGAGTATAGCTTATCAACTGCAAATTGATGGGCATAGAAAAAGGAATATTTCATAGGCGCTTTTGTCAACTTACATACTCAAATTTGGGGGCTCGTGGGATAATCACTTGCATTTAGTAGAGTTCGCAAACAACAATAATTATCAGTTTAGCATCGGCATGTCATCATTTGATGCATTGTTGGTTGACCATTCAATGCTCCTTCATGTTTGTTGGAAAAGGGTGAGAAACTTATATTAGCATTTGATATGATTAGAGAGACATCGAAAAAGAACAATGTCATTCGAAAATAAATGAAAGCAGCTCAGGATAGACAAAAGAGCTACACTGCTAAGAGATGTAGAGGTCTGGAGTTCTTCGTTGATGATATGGTATTCATCAGGATATCTTCGTTAAATAATGTAATTCAATCTGGTACAATGGTAAAGTTGAAACCGAGGTTCGTATGTCAGTTTCCAAACTCAAGCATATTGAGAATATAACTTACAGAGTCGAGTTACCCAAGAAGATGGCGTACATGCGCAATGTGTTCCATATTTCTTACATGTGGAAGTTTGTGCACGGCTCATGCGTGATAGTAGAATCGAATCAACTTAATGATTCAAGGTTGAACTAGAAGCTTCAGACCTCGTATGCATATTCATATCGTCGGATGTGAAAAGAAGTGGCTTAAAAGAGATATGGTGGAGTTAGTAAAGGTTCAACAGGGTGAAAGCAAGGAAGATTGCAATTAGGAGATCGAGAAGAGCATGAGGACTGCTTATTGGAAGCTCTTTACATGGAGAGACTTTATGTTTATCTAATTTACTTTTACTTTCATTATCATATAAAGTAGTTTGGCATTCTGGATGTTATGGTAGGCGTAGATATTATCTCTTGCTTATGTTTGCATGTTTGATGTTTTATGTGCTTGCTTATGGTTGTTAGGCATGAGTGTTAACTATCACAACACCAGAATTGTCATTTTGTAACGGTTATAACCGTTGGTAATCAAATTCTCAACGGTTATAACCACTGGCAGCAGGCACGTTATAATTTTTTTTTACATATTTTAAAGGTTATAACCGTTATGAATTTTGGTAATTTCCAACGATTATAACCGTTGGGAATTTTTCCTTTTCCAATAGTTATAGCCATTGAGAATTTTTTCATTTTCAACGGTTATAACCTACGACTATTTTCATATTCCCAACAGTTATAGCCATTGGGAATTTTTTAATTTCCAACGGTTACAATTGTTGGAAATTCCCCACACACATAGGTAAATAACAATATTATCGGCACTTAAAAGTGTTACAAATTTGGTATAGTTGAACCATATTTTATTCAACATCTAGTAGTATTTCATTCAACTATATCTATACGAATTTATAGCAATAGAAAACACGAAACCAAATTTCAAAGCTAATATATCATCTAATTATTAAAAAACATCTAACGTACGAAATAGTACATATCAAATTCTATAATGTTCATTGTGACAACTTCCAATTTCAGTACTACAACATATCTAGAAGCTTACAAACAGCGAATACGACACTCCGGCCGAACTTCAAAACCACCATCAACCAACTCGGACATGTATAATGATCATTTTGAGGTGCGTCAAAAAGTGACAAATCTTGAGGCGATCATCTCCAAGCTTTCTACCATGATAAATCTTTTATACTCCAAGATGTCCTTTAGCTACCATTTCCAGTTTTGGTGACCATAACTGCACCAGTTGTCTTTCAACCATAGAGGATCCAATAACAATATTAGATGGAGTAGGAGTAAGGTTAGGGTGGTGCTCGGTATGCGAACTAATTTCTGTTCTTAGTGCCAGGGAATTCGTTCCAATCTTACTAAAAAGTTGCCTTATACATTGTTTCATTTCAGCTAGAGTTGAATTTGTTATTCTACTAACTTCATGCATTTGATCTATCTTTTGTTGCAACTCCATTTTCCGTCGCTTATCTTCATTCTCTTTGTAATTGATAATTGATTTTGAAGCTTGTGTGAGTTTTACGTGCTTCGCATTAGATGTAGAACTAATTGCATGGCAATAGCTTCTTTTTTTATCATTTTCGAAAACTTCAGCAACATCTCTTTCAAAATCTTCCAAACTAATTACTCCTTCATTTTGATTAACATTAGCTTCTGATTTTTGCCTCACTTCTGCTGCTTCTATTAAAGCCTGAACATTAAAACGAATTGATATATAAATTCATAAGAATGGTGTGGGTTCTAATAATATACAAGGAATGATTTTGCAAACGGTTGATTTGTATGATAAAATTGGTTTTGTGTTTGTTATGCCTTCCTACCAGCTGGAGCTATGTCACGACCCATTATTTTGTACTCTACCAAATCAGATTGTTGATATTATTTATATTATTACCGAAGAGAGTATGTAGGAGTGCGTGGGAGCTAAATTGTTAATTGTTGTGTGTAAACTGTGTGTGGGAGCTAAATTTTATTTATACTTAAATATATACTTTATCACAACTTGTAAATGTAATCTTTTTCAAAACAGCTAGATAACCAAACTGATAAGAATATTAAAATGTATAAGCACTAAACAATGTAGACTAGATAGCTAAAGCAAAACAAATGCACTAGTCATAACCAAAAATGAAAATATAATAACACAATGTAGACTAAATAAAATCTATACATAAGGTTCTGCACATCTCCATGCGCAAGTGCTAGCTATGCTATGAATTACAGTAAAATACATGGCCTTAACTGTTTGCAATAGTAAAAATAATCGAGTACTAAAATTTGGAACACAGGGAAACACATTACACTAGTTGGTCTAGTACCCTAAACACACTGTTTCCACCCAACAAACTTACAGAACAATGCATAAATATTCAACATTTAAACTCTGCACTTATACCTATATATATATATAAAACCATGCACACACCCTTGAAGACCGTATACATAGGAAGGAAACTTACACAAATATGCAGACACACTACATATGTATATAAATATGTGCAGAAATACTCATGAATATAAAACTTACACTGGTTCATGAAAGTAACAAAACAATCATGCAGTTGACCCCTAAGATTCCATAGCTACACAGAACAATCCTAGTTGAATATTTTTAAAACAAGAGTCACCAGATATTGGTTGCTACATATATATAGTTACACGCAAAACATATATTCTACAAGTAATTAAAATAATACATATAAGCTAAACTGGTATAAAGTAGGGAAACGCTAAAGCTGTAGAAAGAAAAGGAAAAAAATATGGCACGTGACAGCATATAGAGTTTGTAGTTGTTCAATGCTTGTGTGTGTAAATATAAACTGAGTGTGTGTGTAAATGCGTTTGTGCACATGTATATATGAACGTGCTCATTTTCTTCTTGTTTTAGTGCATCTTTACTGCTGGATGCTATGCTTTATTTTACCTACGTGCGTTTCTCAATGTGTACAATTTAGTGTCGGATTTGTGTGCGCAACGTTTATATGGGGTATGTATACCATTTGTGCTTTGTGTTCATTATAGATGCAACTACTAGACAGTAAGCATTCTGCCTTAACTGTCATAAGTTATTTTACCTCGCTTAAATTTTGCTGCTATTTTTTATGTTTGATACTTAAATGACTGCATTTTGGATGTAAATTTTATGTTTAATATGCGTGTGTGTTTCCTTAAACTCGGAATGTAAGGAAACCAAGGAGTAAGTGAAAACTATAGAATGGATGATTAAACTAGAATATATATATATATATATATATATATATATATATATAATATAATAAACTAAATAAATAAATATATACACGCACACTATTTTAAACTTATAGGTATACATTATATTTAACTGTAAGAGTTGTTTACTAAGATTAATGAATAGGCAAAGAGAGTTAAGTTTATATATTTCCGACTCTGTGTGTGTTTGTTTTCCTATTGGAAATACTATAAAAAAAACAAGTGATGAAGCATCGAGTTTGAAGATAGATGTTTGCGTGTGTACAAGGCGCAATGTAGAATGCCTGTGTGCTATGTGGTTCTAGCAATGTAAAAGGAAACTAGTGAGGAGTATTTAGTGTGAATAAACTAAAATATACACAGTTCTGCATATGTAAACTGAAATCAATCTTTATATTTATATATACAAAGTGTAATAAATTAAAATAAATATATTAAATAAAACACATAAATCCTAACATATATATCCAAGTAGGCAAGTAGTATATATAAATGTAACTAACATTTAAAGTTAATTAATAAATGAAGAAGAACAGTGCTTGAGCATGAAGCTTGCATGCAAGCCTGGGTTGCATTCTTGCTTCTGTACGCACGAATGGGTATAAGTGTGTACATTGATGTGAGTATATGTATAGTAATCCCTAGGCAGTCAATAAAGAAAAAAGTTATCTTCATTGAAAGTGTGTAAAACCAAATCAAGCACTTCCAATACTAATTCCAACACAAGTGACTCCTCTGCAACAATGTGAGACGCGTAAGGGTTAACGAAATAAGGAAACCCCACTCGAATTTAAAGCTAAAGTTAATTCTGGGTAATTGAACCAAGTCATTTTTTTCTTGACACACACACATCTAGAATAAATCAATGGGAAAAAAATCACTAGTGGCAAGGTGTCTTAAAAAAGTAGGCAAAGAAATGCATCTAAAATTGAACCAAATGAATTAAATCTAATTTCATTTGTAGTTTATTCCTACAATATCCAAAAATATGATATTACTCTATTATCACAATATTGTACCAAGAACAAAACAACATTTCTTACAAACTGAAGGATTGGAGCAATATAAGTATGCAAACCTGATATGGCAGGACTGTATAAATTGTTCCTCAAAGCATGTAGTAAGCTCGTTTAAGATAACCAGCAAAAATAAAGTTAATTATCGTATAAAATGATAGACTGAAACTTGTGTAGAATGATTGTTTGTGTTCAATTTTCAATAAAGTTAATTATCGTATATAATTATACAATAAAAAATATTATCGACACTACTTACTTAATTAATCAGAAACTTTCATAAAATTGAATAACTCAATAGAAATATATTTAGAAATTTTTAGGATCTGAATT
Organism: Allium cepa; assembly: GCA_030765085.1. Taxonomy (NCBI): domain Eukaryota; kingdom Viridiplantae; phylum Streptophyta; class Magnoliopsida; order Asparagales; family Amaryllidaceae; genus Allium; species Allium cepa. The sequence goes on along the minus strand of CM060937.1, from coordinate 1,035,337,106 downwards.
TTTATATGTTTAATCAAATTTCAAACTAACATAACTAATATATTATAATAAGGTAATAAGTTCAAATAAATAAAATGAAGGACCGTCGACAGCCATCGGAAGCATGATGATGGGGCCATCGACGGCCGTCGGAACTTTCCGCCGCAATTTACACTGTTCCTTGTAGTGATAGTGTAGTTTAGAACATGTTAATACTCAAAGGTGCAACCATGAAATATAACTTAGCTTGGCATGGTAAATCAACAGAGCATAATGTAGGTCATGATGAACTGCATGTCATCAACTAATTAAACTTAGCACTGCAGGTCAAGTAATGCAGGTCGGATGATGGATATAGCAATGTAGATTATGAAACGTGCAATGTCAGATTATATTTCATGTAAATTTTACCTGAAAAACTGGCCCAAAACCTCCACAACCAAGTTGTTTATTAGGATGAAAATTATTTGTAGCTCTTTTAAGGGTTCGATAGTCGAAGTAACTAATACGTCGAAGATAGCCACTACAGTAATCTGCACCTGGTAATAAAAAAAAATGAGCCCTTAAATAGGCAAAGCGTCCTCATGTTGGAATATATTTTTTTTAACGATTAGTTGTAGCTCTTAAATGGTTGAAAACGTCCTAAGGCTGTGCTGCACGTTCTAACAGTTATTTGAACAACTGCATATTATTTTCATCCTAGTGTTGCAAATCATGTGTTTTGGACACTGGGATGCACATTTTAGATGATGACACATCAATTACACAAATGGGATAAATACTGTCAGCTTCAAAAGGCAAAACACCAATTCGAAAAAAATAAGAAATTTCAAATGTTCCTACTTTAATAATTAATCTACTGATTTTTTTTTTTTTTCATTTTTTTTTAAAAGAAAAAAGCTCATGCCCACATTCACTCTTAGTCCAAATACATTTTTTATGACAGAATATATATGTTACAAATGATACTAGTTGTCTAGATTGCCGCTATCTTTTATTTTAATGTTCTTTTTTGGACTCTTCCTTTTTGCCAGATAGGCAACTATACCATACTCAAATATCAATTCATTATTTACATGAATATTAACATGGTTGGCCACCATTATTAACCACTTATTAAATCAAATCCCTATTTTCGATGTTGTTGTAAAAAAAGACCCTATGAAAATATGTATGTAAATTAAGTCTCTGTTTTTTGTAAATCAGAAAGCGCAGACTATCTTGCACTTTTCTTATAAAAGTGCACGTTAACTTGCGCTTTCCAAAAATTTAAATTTTTTTGAAAATTTCAAAATTTTTTAAAAAAATTCAAAATAGAAAAGCGCAAATTAGCTTGTGCTTTTCTGATAAAAGTTGTAAGTTAGCTTGCATTTTCTGTCAAAAAGGTGCAAAGCACCTTGCGTTTTGTATTTTTCAAAAAATAGAGACTAAATTTACATACTTATATATACAGGGACTTTTCTTATAACAACATCAAAAATAGGGACCTGTAACTCATTTCTTGTTAAATCAATCGATTGAACTTGCTTAATATGCAAGACGGATAAGGGTGTGTATTCTATTTTAAGGTTATTATTGGTTCATCAAACAACACCTTAATAGTGTTGCAACTTATATAGAAGGAAATTATACCTAGTATATGCTTTGATTCTATGAAAGAGTAGTTTGAACCTGATGCACAACACTTCGCAGTGGCAAATGATGTTACGATAGCTGTTACCAAACTGAATATCTTGTCATCTTCACACTTAATAAAACACTAGAAATTTTACCTTTTCCTTGATTCAACTAGTTCAACCTAAAAAAGCATACTGGTTAGAAACAACACACACACATATATGTCTGAAATACTATTCCATGAAGAATGTAAGATAGAACTTAATGATCAATAGTCTATCATCATAATTTGACCAGAAAAGTTGAAGATGCACCTATCTATTAAAGAATTGATTGTCCTACATAATGGACAAAAGAAACAAAATTGTTCATCCTCAAAGACACTGAAGTTACAAATTGATGGATGATGATCAATGCCATCATCACGTTTAAAAGAGTTTATACATATAACATATCCCTATACATAAACTAAATAGAATCTAAACCATTACACTCATCAAAACAGTTTGAATCTAGCATGTTCCTTTAAGTTTATTCAGGCTTACATAACAACATATGTTTCGGTACAAGTACATAAAATTTCTACCATCTTCTACAAAAGTGCGAATAGATTAGGATAAGAACGACAAATTTCATGTCAAATGTACATATGCAATCAACAAAAAATGCATGTGCAAGAGTAAACCCTGCCCAAGTACAAAAAACAAAGAAGGGATATTTTTAATATGGAATATAATTAAGATGGGAGAAAGCACTAGAAATCAAGCCTAAATTGGAGGGTTGAAAAAAAATAAAACATCATTTGCTGCTAGAGTTTAATTAATAAAATCGGTTAAAATCAGTTACATAGTTCAAAGTTTGTTATAGTGAACAGAGAATCATAAGTGAAGTAATGAAATCTAGTTTCAATGCACATGACTTTCCTTGAAGTAATCTTTTCCTTCACTCAGGCCCCCATATTCATTTCACACAAAAATGATCATATGCATGCTAATTATGTGCAAAGAGGTGGACTCCACGAAGTGGTATAGGAAATGGTGTGTGCGCCCAAAGTGAGTATCACAAAGTTTTGTTGTGGGTTTCAAAGAGTTGAACCACTCTAGAGTGTTTTTTTTTTTGAACTGATACTTTATATACAACAAATCAATGGGACAACATATCCCATGTCAAATAAACGTTCGAAAGCAAGTTTCGAACTTATGACGTCCTGCACCAAGCCAAATCAATTAACCACTTGGACAATGGTGCTTGTCCACTCTAGAGTGTTGCTGGATTGAAATTTTTTAAAATTATTTTTTAGCTACCAATGGAATTCGGTTTCAACACATTTAAAGATGCACCATTTCCAGAGAGTTGGTTTTTCTGTATGTTCAATTTCTAAAGTTGAACAGTTGCACATATATTGAGAAACTGCTATTGAAATTAGCAAGATGATAAAAACATAACACTTAACCACAAAGGAAAACCTAGAATCTAACATCAGAATTAGCAAGTTGCACATATTTTGAGGTTAAGCTTACGACTTTTGATTACAGGAAAGATATTACTGGAACAGAATGAATTTACAACTACTACTCTGCAGTTGTAGCTCTTTATGTAAGTGTGTTTGTATTTTCATTCTTTATTAGAATTTTTTTGTAGTATAAAAATTAATATATATATATATATATATATATTTATAGGGTTCAGCGAACAATCTACCGTCTTCTTGCACTTCAAAATGCTCCGATCCGAACCTGGTATGCAATCATTCAAAATTCTGGATTCAAAGATTAACATATATTGCATAACATATCTAACACATAAATATTCACGCATGCAGTGTTTCTTCCCACAATACATCATTCAAGACATGCACATCCCACTCTTTATATTAAATTCAACATATGATTCATGGCAGGTAAGTAGTAGGCACATATATTTATGGCGTAACCTTTGCACGTTTTGCTACTTATACACGTTTATGTCTTATTGTATATGAAAGCTAATTACTGGAACCAAAATTATTGTATATTAAAATTAAATTTAATAACTAACATTAAACTGAGTACAATCCCCAAGTGGTGGTTCAGAAAGTGACAATGCCAAGTCTACATTGTGACTAGGTTAGAACTCAAATTTATTAGTATAGAAGTAATTTTAAATACGTGAATTTGGAAATTTCGTTTAAAATTCAATTTCGAAACATAAATTAAATGTTGATTATCAATTTTATTTACTATTATGCTATTTTGAACTGCATAAAAAATATCAAAAATGAATGGAAAATCTCATTATTTGTGTTTATTTCTGTAACGATCCCGGATTTTGACTAAATTTAAATTGATAATTAATTTAATTTTTGAATGAAAATGGTGAAATTAATTGGTAATTGATATAAGATTCTAGTTAAATTATGGATAAACTGAGAATTAATCTGAATACTTGAAAATAAATATGTATAAAATAATTTTCTAACGATGTTTAAAGTCAAATTCTATGTTTTATAATATAAAATATGTGTGATTATTTTATCAGAGTATAATTAAGTTTTAAAAACAATTTCTTTTAAAAGTTAATATATATATATATATATATATATATATATGAATGCAAAATGTAAATTTAATAGGAAAGTTAAAAATAAATATTTAAGTTAGAAATAGTAATAGAAATATATAAGATAAACTAAAATATCAAGTGATTTCACTAGAATAAATTATAATAATATATTAAAAAATAAGAATTTTTTATATATTATGAAGTAATAAGACAAAACGAAGAAAAGATAACAAATAAAATACATTCAAGTAAGAAGACACTAAACAAAGTGTAAGTATTGAGGCTGAGAAAGGAAAACAAGACAGCAAGTTTTATTCAAGTATTCAAATAAATAAGCCACTATATATCATCTCAGCCGAGTTAAAGAAATGCAAGGCAAGAAGTAAGAACATAAACAAAGTATAAAATAAAAATATAATAAGATAAGTATAGAAACATAAAGTACAATGCATTAAATGTTTGCATCTCTAAACACAACATAATTTCTATCAGCCACCGAAATGAAATTATTAGCCACCAAGCAAAGAAAAAATCTTGTACCGGTTGTACAAACGAAAAAAATACTATCACCTGTAAGCTTCATTTCCTATATATCAATCCATCCATTTCATTTCATCCATCAAAGCTGAGAAAAATCTGAAGTAAACATCATCTTAAAAACTTAAATAAACTTCAATTATAACAACAATACAAATCAATATCAACTCAGAGATTAAAGAAGATTTTCAGCTAGCAGAATTCGCAGCCTGTTCAAATAGAGCAACTTTGTTCTTTCTCCTGAAAATAATGTAAGTAACACATTTTTCTTAAATTTTAAAAGTATAAATCTGTTGTTTATATATACATATCTCTGTGAATAAGCTTGGTTATATCTACATGGATCCTTTGAACATATTCAAAAGCTAGAAGTGTTTTATACAGGCTATGGTTCGTACATGTTCTCTGTTCTAAGATTCTAAATACCAAATTTTGACTCAAAAAATCATTTCTTCACAATCTACTTGATGTTTGGACTTAGTGTTGAAACTAATGTTACTTGGTTGATCTTGAACTAAGTTTAAAAATATATTTAAGTTGAAACAACCTGTTGAAGTCTCTAGGAAGCAAGAAATTTGAATACAACTTTAAATAAGTCAAAATTTAAACCTCTTAATTCATGGAGTCAGGTATATAACCTGAATTCACATACTTTAACATGATTTTTAAAGTTAAAATCATAAATTTTAGATCAAAGAATTAAGAGCAGTTTGAAGATGAACAAAAAGTGGGTTTCGATCGATTTTAGGCGGCCGGAGGAGCTTCGAAAGTCGGGGTTTAGCATGGGGGTGGAGGAGTCTACGGTGGTGTTGGGAAAAGTGGTTGAAGGCGAGCTCGACCACTGTGGCGATGACGACATAAGGATTAAATTTGTAAACCTAATTTTTTTTGTGGTCGAACTTTTGATCACCGCGACTTCCACCATGCATCGAGCTGCACGTCGTCGGAGGAGAGAGAAGCTTGGTGGATGGCGGGGTCGTGACCAGAGGTGCTGGACGTCTGATGGCCGGAGGTGGAATTGCGAATCGATTTCGTTGATCGGTGATGGGTTCGAGTGACTCGAGCCATGCTCAATTTTGAATGCCGACTCGTTCGAGTTGCTAGTTGATCTAAGGTCGAGGTCGAGGTCGATCACGACTTGCTGGAGGCCTCACCGTTCGTCAGAGTGCCATCGCAGCCTTGTGCACATGCACGACATTTTTCGTGTATCAGGTTTGCGTTTTCGTGTGAGACTCGGAGGAGTACTCGTGCAGGTGGGTTCGTGCCTCGAGTTTGAGCTCGAGAGTGTGGAGGGGTATGCGAGTGTGCCAGTTGTTATACTTAAGTTTTTCTATAAAAAAAAGAAATGATGAAGGAAAGAAATAAGGGGAAAGACTCGGGGAAAAATGGGAGAGAGCTCGGGTCAGAACTCATAGCAAGTAGGGGGATGGCTCGGGTAGATTGTTGTTCAAGTTTAAAACAGAGAACCTGTTCTGTTTTAATTTGAAATTTTAAAATTAATTTTAAAATTATATAACAAAGCTTAAAATGAGCTTAAAATCAAAGTATAAGTCAAAATTAAAATATGGATTCAAGTCTCTTTGAATCCAAGTTTGGAAATTTAAAGTAGTTTTAAATCTGAATGTGTTTTAAACAAGTTTAAATTAAATAGCTTTTAAAAGTATATTTGTTTTCAAACAAATGTTTAACTTGATTTTGATAAAAATTCTTTTATAAAGGTTCTCTTAATTTTGAATGAAAGTTAAATAAATTGTTTTAACTTGAATTTGCAAGTTAAATAATTAATATATTTTAAAAGCTTAATTTTTAAATAAAAATTAAGTAATCTAGTTTAAACTTTTCTTATATAAGTTTCATACATATAAGTAATGAATGTTCTTTACATTGTTTAAAAGTTTTATAAATGGAATTTAAATTTGGAAATGTTTAATTGGTTAATCATTTTGAATTTTAAATTTAAAATGGAATTTGAATTTAAATTTAAATTTAAAAGAGTAATGTTTTAAATTCACTTTAATGTTAATGAAGTCATTAATGAAGAAATGAATTATCTTAGAGATAATTAAGGTAATTGAGTGATTTAATTAATAAGATAATTAAGGAATAATTTATTTAATTTATAAATTAATAATTTAGATTAATTTATAATTAGAAAAAAATTAATAATGAAATGTTATTAGTCAATGAAGATAATTAGCTAGGGATTATTAAGTATAAATTAATGTGATTAATTTTAATAATTAATTAGACTAATTAATTAAGATAATCAGTTTTAAATTGTTAACTACTTAATGAAAGTAATTAAGGAGTTAATTACTAATTGTAATTAATTTGGATATTTTGATTAATTTAACGATTAAGATTAATTGGTAATTAATGATTAATTGTTATGAGATGATTGCTTAATGGTAAGCAATTAAAGGGTTAATTTCTTAAAATAATTAATTAAGAGGTTAATTAATTATGTAATTGGTTTAAAGATTAATTTAATTAATATGATTAATTAAGAATAATTTAATTAATTAAAGTGTTTGATAAATTAATTTATATCAAATGATTTGTAATTAATTAATTAGGATCAGATAATTAATTCATAAGTAATTAATTTAATTGGAAATAAATTTAATTAATTAGGATTAAACAATTAATTAATCCTACTTGTAAATAATTATTGAATGTTTGACCTTACTTACGAACGATTGTATTGTATGAGATGCCTTGAATTGATTGTCCTATCTGATCTGTGATATTTTGTTCTGTGAATTGAGCTGTGTATTTTATTCATTTAATTATGATAAATTTGTATATTATCTGTGAATCTGCGAATGAACGATAAGCGTTATAATTTATACCGCTTATCAACTATATTTCTGTGTTTTGATCTTTGATGATAATGTTGTGACACTATTGTGTTAAACCCCTGGACCACACCATACACACAGAAATATGGATTTCACGAGGAAATCGATTAAGTCACAGATTTTTGAAATGATTTCAAAATAGTCAATTTGAATTCAATGGTTTGGAAATGGAATCGGGTTAAATGTGAAGAGCTTTTGAAATGAAATTTCAAGATAAAATTTATTTTTGAATAACTTGATTTCGTTTTGAAATATAAATAATTTTATTTAAATTTGAATTCAATATTTGAAACTGAATTCTATGATTTGAAACTAGGGATTAAAGATGTTATACTAGTTATATATGGATTAAATCATTTTAAAGGTATTGATTTGAGAATTTGAATTTAAATCCAAAGGCTTTAACTCGTGCAAATTTAATCGGATTCTTCTGAAACGAAAACTATTTGTTTTCAAATAATTAAAGCTTTCACATAAGAAATGGACTTCCAATTTGTGTTAAAAGGATTTCTAGTTTGAAATGAAAATGAATTCCAAGTCATGGAAACGTTTTGAAAGCTATAAGTTAAATCTTTAATTCAAAGATTTAATGAGTTAATCCAATCGAAATGGAAATTGTTTTGGGAAATCTATGAATGGGTCTTTGTGAAACTGTGTGAACTTTGTGAAACAAATCTTTCTGTTTAAGGATTTGAAATGGTAATTTATTTAACCATTTGAAGAAAGACTTTGGATTTATCAGTTGTAACTTAACGGAAATCATATATCCTTTTTAAATATTGCACTCATTATTCGGTTTAGCCGGAAGAGGACCTTGTGTCATATAACCCATTCCGGATAGTGATACGTCGTTATGGATAGCATTGAAGACCGGTGGTGAAGACTGGGTATTTGTGAGAACGATAGGATAACCTATCAATTGTCTCTGCATCGAGTTGCTCCAGTATGGAGATTCCCTAAGTGATGGGAAGTCCGATCGGGATTGTGAATACCCGGATTTGCAAGGGCTTCTTTGGAAGTGCCTTCGGTTCTGTTCGAACCCGGAACAGATTTGTATGGTTGTACGTCTGACACTACACTTTGAGATATAAAGCATATTTCTTTCAAATACATATCTGTTGGTGGCGGAGAATTTATTCTCTTATCTTAACACCCTTCTCTGAGACGTACGAGCTCAGAGGTTATGTAGTTGAAGGTTATCAGCGATATACTTCCAATTTGGTAGTGTGGCATGCTGAGTGCTGCTGTGTGTTGATGATCATTCGTTGATCATTCATGAGAAAAGCATGGCTTTGGTATAAAGCGTAGCTTTATGGACGAGACTGCATCAGGACCTCACAACCCGGAAATGGTCGAAACAGGAAAGATGCGGCAAGGTTATGAGGGTCGCGCCCTTTAGGGTGTGTCATTCCCTTCTGGTAAAGAGTGGTATCATGGTATGGAGCCTAGATATTTACCTATGTGGTGGGCTTCAATCTCATTTTCTGTGTGGTTGTTGCTTTGTAGTTTAGAGGCGCCTCGGACAAAGGTCCCAAAGGACCGGGGGATGCCATGCTCGAGTAGTAGTTACCTAGTTACAGAGGTAACCCGGCCTTGTATTGGCAGAGATCCGGTTAGGTTCTCGGGACGTCCCACCAGAGGCGTACCCATGGACAGTGGGAAGTTCCTTAGCCCGACCATTTGTTGGAAATCCAATCAAAACAATACGAGCCTTGTACGGTTTTAGTTGTAGAACCTGCCATTTACTTATGGTGGTCACCACTGTTTAGATGGTAGCTATAGTAGGCATAGTTCGAAATGTCTATGCTGGCTAAGATTTATATTATACTTTCGAAATGGTTTTTCTGCACCGTGCACTTATAATAATAATATCAAAGAAATTTTCTCGTATCAAGCATGTTTGACTATCATAAGGAGAAATCTCCTCCACTTCTGCATTTGCATGGTGTGTGCGATGGGCGGCCTTATGGTAGTTTCATTTCCAAAAAAAAGCATTGTGAATTTATTTTAAATTCTCTTGTTGTATGTTTTAAAGATAAAAACTATTTTTGTTACTCACACCAGTCCCATGACTTACTCGGAGTTTATTGTTCCTTTCCTAAACTCTGGGTACACACAATATTCCACACGGGCAGTCTAGAGTTGGGTTTTTCAGATAGTCAGGTTTAGTAGATTATCTGGAGCTAGTCCAGTCTTTGGATGGATGAGACTTGCTTATCGTTGTGACACATGATGTTGGTTCGAGTTAGCTTTGGACTGGAGCATTGGATTTGGAGATGCATTCTATTGAAGATATTGTTCCGCTATTGGTGTTATCTTTCTCTTTCTGTCTTGTCTTGTATCTTATCTCTAATAGTTGTGATATCTATTGTATCATTCTGTTGTATCATATTACATCAGATGTTGTATCTGTCATTGTATCAATGTTATATATATATTGATATTCTTTTTCTTCCGCTGTGTTGTACTTAATGGTGTTATAAGCTCCGGCGCACCAGATTCGACGTTTGGATCTGCGGCATTTGAATATGAGTGTCGTATTTGGTACCGATTTTTCGAAGGTCGAGTCAGGATCGCTACATTTGGTATCAGAGCTGAGGGTTAAAACTTTAGCTCAGGAGTATAACACATTAAGTAACTCATTAGAGATAGGGTGAAATATACCCTAGACTGAGTATATCCCTAAGATATCCGTTCAAATGCCTCAGTAAATTCTCTTACTATCTAGTAAGTATGAGTGCAAGAAGAGGACGAGATAGGGGACAGGGGAGTACCACTATAAATGGTCAATACCCTGCAATAGAGGAAACAATTGTCTCTATCAATATCCTTTGATTCGTCCTTCCATATTCTTTTGATTTGCTTCGTAGCAGTTGCAAGAAGAAGTTTCGGTGTGATGGAGGCTCTACGAATCGTTATAGAAAATCCTTATTTCGTATCTTCATCGCTTTCTTATCGGTTTTTCGATTTTAGACTTTAATAAATTGGAAATTTTAAATTGAGTTAAATTGAGTTAATGGAATATAAGGATAAATTTGAATTGAGTTGATTAAACGATTTCGTTTAAAACCAAAATTGAAATTCTATTGTAATTTCTTGTAAATATCGAAGTCCGAAGAGGGACAAATTATATATATACTTTGGGCTCTTCCGATTTGATTTTGGAATCCATTTCTTGTGTTTGAGAAAAATTGTAGAAGATTGAATTCATCTATCAATCTCTTTTGTTCAGCATCTCTTTTCGATTATTCCATGGTTCCTAGTAGATCCAGGAAGAAGATTCGGTATATTTGCATGGGACATAAACTCCAAATAGGCCAGAATTGTTTGTTTGGATGAATTGGTTGCTTTGATTGCTATGGCTAATAGGTATACTTCAGTTCTAAACTAAAAGTTTTGAAATTGTATCCATATATCTGTCTATTTTGGGTCAAGATATATTCTACGAATGGTTAGTTATTCCTTCAGACTAACCAGTTCTCTGCATATTTCGTAGATTTGATGACCCGAGTATTTTGTGAAATAATTGTATGAGTTTGTTCTCATATTGTCGATATTCTGATTTGGTAAGCCAAATACAGAATACATATCCAGTTTAACCTGGAAAACCGTGTCTCTGTCTTTGTGTATCTATCTTCGTTGTTTTCGTGCCTGCAAATTTCGAGGACGAATTTTTTTTAAGGGGCGAATCTGAAATGATCCCGAATTTTGACTAAATTTAAATTGATAATTAATTTAATTTTTGAATGAAAATGGTGAAATTAATTGGTAATTGATATAAGATTCTAGTTAAATTATGGATAAATTGAGAATTAATCTAAATATTTGAAAATAAATATGTATAAAATAATTTTCTAACGATGTTTAAAGTTAAATTATACATTTTATAATATAAAATATGTGTGATTATTTTATCAGAGTATAATTAAGTTTTAAAAAAAATTCTTTTAAAAGTTAATATATATATATATATATATATATATATATATATATATATATATATGAATGCAAAATGTAAATTTAATAGGAAAGTTAAAAATAAATATTTAAGTTAGAAATAGTAATACATATATATATATATATATAATATAAATTAAAATATCAAGTGATTTCACTAGAATAAATTATAATAATATATTAAAAAATAAGAATTTGTTTATATATTATGAAGTAATAAGACAAAACAAAGAAAAGATAACAAATAAAATACATTCAAGTAAGAAGACACTAAACAAAGTGTAAGTATTGAGGCTGAGAAAGGAAAACAAGACAGCAAATTTTATTCAAGTATTCAAAACAAGCCACTATATATCATCTCAGCCGAGTTAAAGAAATGCAAGGCAAGAAGTAAGAACATAAACAAAGTATAAAATAAAAATATAATAAGATAAGCATAGAAACATAAAGTACTATGCATTAAATGTTTGCATCTCTAAACACAACATAATTTCTATCAACCACCGAAATGAAATTATTAGCCACCAAGCAAAGAAAAAATCTTGTACCAGTTGTACAAAAAAATAATATTATCACCAATAAGCTTCATTTCCTATATATTAATCCATCCATTTCATTTCGTCCATCAAAGCTGAGAAAAATTTGAAGTAAACATCATCTTAAAAACTTAAATAAACTTCAATTATAACAACAATACAAATCAATATCAACTCAGAGATTAAAGAAGATTTTCAGCTAGTAAAATTCACAGCCTGTTCGAACAGAGCAACTTTGTTCTTTCTCCTGAAAACAATGTGAGTAACACATTTTTCTTAAATTTTAAAAGTATAAATCTGTTGTTTATATATACATATCTCTGTGAATAAGCTTGGTTATATCTACATGGATCCTTTGAACATATTTAAAAGCTGGAAGTGTTTTATACAGGCTATGGTTTGTACATGTTCTCTGTTCTAAGATTCTAAACACCAAATTTTGACTCAAAAAATCATTTCTTCACAATCCCCTTGATGTTTGGACTTAGTGTTGAAACAAATGTTACTTGGTTGATCTTGAACTAAGTTTTAAAAATATATTTAAGTTAAAACAACTTGTTGAAGTCTCCGGGAAGCAGGAAATTCGAATATAACTCTAAATAAGTCAAAATTTAAACCTCTTAATTCATGGAGTCAGGAATATAACCTGAATTCACATACTTTAACATAATTTTTAAAGTTAAAATCATAAATTTTAGATCAAAGAATTAAGAGCAGTTTGAAGATGAACAAAAAGTGGGTTTCGATCGATTTTAGGCGGCCAGAGGAGCTTTGGAAGTCGGGGTTTAGCATGGAGGTGGAGGAGTTGACGGTGGTGTTGGGAAAAATGGTTGAAGGCGAGCTCGACCACTGTGGCGACGGCGGCATAAGGATTAAATTTGTAAACCTAATTTTTTTTATGGTCGAACTTTTGATCATTGCGGCTTCCACCATGCATCGAGCTACACGTCGTCGGAGGAGAGAGAAGCTTGGTGGATGGCGGGGTCGTGACCGGAGGTGTTGGACGTCTGATGGCTGGAGGTGGAGTTGCAAATCGATTTCGTTGATGGTGATGGGTTCGAGTGACTCGAGCCATGCTCGATTTTGAATGCCGACTCGTTCGAGTTGCTAGTTGATCTGAGGTCGAGGTCGATCGCGACTTGCTGGAGGCCTCGCCGTTCATCAGAGTGCCGTCGCAGCCCTGTGCACATGCATGACATTATTCGTGTATCAGGTTTGCGTTTTCGTGTGAGACTCGGAGGAGTACTCGTGCAGGTAGGTTCGTGCATCGAGTTTGAGCTCGAGAGTGTGTAGGGCTATGCGAGTGTGCCAGTTGTTATACTTAAGTTTTTCTATAAAATAAAGAAGTGATGAAGGAAAGAAATAGGGGGGAAGACTAGGGGAAAAATGGGAGAGAGCTTGGGTCAAAACTCGAAGCAAGTAAGGGGATGGCTCGGGTAGATTGTTGTTCAAGTTTAAAACAGAGAACCTGTTCTGTTTTGATTTGAAATTTTAAAATTAAATTTCAAATTATATAACAAAGCTTAAAATGAGCTTAAAATCAAAGTTTAAGTCAAAATTAAAATATGGATTCAAGTCTCTTTGAATCCAAGTTTGGAAATTTAAAGTAGTTTTAAATTTGAATGTGTTTTAAACAAGCTTAAATTAAATAGCTTTTAAAAGTATATTTCTTTTCAAACAAATGTTTAACTTGATTTTGATAAAAGTTCTTTTATAAAGGTTCTCTTAATTTTGAATGAAAGTTAAATAAATTGTTTTACCTTGAATTTTCAAGTTAAATAATTAATATATTTTAAAAGCTTAATTTTTAAATAAAAAATAATTAATCTAGTTTAAACTTTTCTTATATAAGTCTCATATATATAAGTAATGAATGTTCTTTACATTGTTTAAAAGTTTTATAAATGGAATTTAAATTTAGAAATGTTTAATTGGTTAATCATTTTGAATTTTAAATTTAAAATGGAATTTGAATTTAAATTTAAAAGAGCAATGTTTTAAATCCACTTTAATGTTATTGAAGTCATTAATAAAGAAATGAATTATCTTAGAGATAATTAAGGTAATTAAGTGATTTAATTAATAAGATAGTTAAGGAATAATTTATTTAATTATATAATTTATAATTTAGATTAATTTATAATTAGAAAAAAAATTAATAATGAAATTTTATTTGTTAATGAAAATAATTAGCTAGGGATTATTAAGTGTAAATTAATGTGATTAATTTTAATAATTAATTAGATGAATTAATTAAGATAATCAATTTTAAATTGTTAACTGCTTAATGAAAGTACTTAAGGGGTTAATTACTAATTGTAATTAATTTGGATATTTTGATTAATTTAACGATTAAGATTAATTAGTAATTAATGATTAATTGTTATGAGATGATTGCTTAATGGTAAGCAATTAAAGGTTTAATTTCTTAAAATAATTAATTAAGAGATTAATTAATTATGTAATTGGTTTAAAGATAAATTAATTAATATGATTAACTAAGAATAATTTAATTAATTAAAGTGTTTGATAAATTAATTTATATCAAATGATTTGTAATTAATTAATTAGGATCGGATAATTAATTCATAAGTAATTAATTTAATTGGAAATAAATTGAATTAATTAGGATTAAACAATTAATTAATCCTACTTATAAATAATTATTGAATGCTTGACCTTACTTATGAATGATTGTATTGTATGAGATGTCTTGAATCGATTGTCCTATCTGATATATGATATTTTGTTCTCTGTATTGAGCTGTGTATTTTATTCATTTAATTATGATACATTTGTATATTATCTGTGAATCTGCGAATGAACGATAAGTGTTATAATTTATACCGCTTATCAACTATATTTCTGTGTTTTGATATGTGATGATGATGTTGTGACACTATTGTGTTAAACCCCTGGACCACACCATAAACACACAAATATGGATTTCACGAGGAAATCGATTAAGTCACAGATTTTTGAAATGATTTCAAAATAGACAATTTGAATTCAATCGTTTGGAAATGGAATCGGGTATTTGTGAGAACGATAGGATAACCAATCGATTGTCTCTACACCGAGTTGCTCCGGTATAGAGATTCCCAAAGTGATGGGAAGTCCGATCGGGATTGTGAATACCCGGATTTGCAAGGGATTCTTCGAAAGTGCCTTCGGTTCTGTTCGAACCCGGAACAGACTTGTATGGTTGTATGTCTGACAGTACACTTTGAGATATAAAGTAGATTTCTTTCAAATACATATCTGTTGGTGGCAAAGAATTTATTCTCTTAGCTTAACACCCTTCTCTGAGACGTACGAGCTCAAAGGTTATGTAGTTGAAGGTTATCGGCGATATACTCCCAATTTGGTAGTGTGGCGTGCTGAGTGCTGCTGGGTGTTGACGATCATTCGTTGATCATTCGTGAGCAAAGCATGGCTTTGGTATAAAGCGTAGCTTTATGGACGAGACTGCATCAGGACCTCACAACCCGGAAATGGTCGAAACAGGAAGATGCGGCAAGGTTATGAGGGTCGCGCTCTTTAGGGTGTGTCATTCCCTTCTGGTAGAGGGTGGTATCATGATATGGAGCCCAGATATTTACCTATGTGGTGGTCTTCAATCTCATTTTCTGTGTGGTTGTTGATTTGTGGTTTAGAGGCGCCTCGGACAAAGGTCCCAAAGGACAGGGGGATGGCATGCTCGAGTAGTAGTTACCTAGTTATAGAGGTAACCCGGCCTTTTATTGGCAGAGATCCGGTTAAGTTCTCGGGACGTCCCGCCAGAGGCGTACCCATGGACAGTGGGAAGTTCCTTATCCCGACCATTTGTTGGAAATCCAATCAAAAAAATACGAGCCTTGTATGGTTTTAGTTGTAGAACCTGCCATTTACTTATGGTGGTCACCACTGTTTGGATGGTAGCTGTAGTAGGCATAGTTCAGAATGTCTATGCTGGCTAAGATTTATATTATACTTTCGAAATGGTTTTTCTGCACCGTGCACTTATAATAATAATATCAAAGAAATTTTCTCGTATCAAGCATGTTTTACTATCATAAGGAGAAATCTCCTCCACTTCTGCGTTTACATGGTGTGTGTGGTGGGAGGCCTTATGGTAGTTTCATTTTTTTAAAAAAGCATTGCGAATTTATTTTAAATTCTCTTGTTGTCTGTTTTAAAGATAAAAACTATTTTTGTTACTCACACCAGTCCCATGACTGAATCAGAGTTTATTGTTCCTTTCCTAAACTCTGGGTGCCTACAATTTTCCACACGGGCAGTCTAGAGTTGGGTTTTTCAGATAGTCGGGTTTAGTAGATTATCTGGAGCTAGTCCAGTCTTTGGATGGACGAGACTTGCTTATCGTTGTGACACGTGATCTTGGTTCGAGTTAGCTTTGGACTGGAGCATTGGATTTGGAGATGCATTCTATTGAATATATTGTTCCGCTATTGGTGTTATCTTTCTCTTTCCGCCGTGTCTTGTACCTTATCTCTGATAGTAGTGATATCTATTGTATCATTCTGTTGTGTCATATTATATCAGATGTTGTATCTGTCATTGTATCAATGTTATATATGTTGATATTCTTTTTCTTCCGCTGTGTTGTACTTAATGGTGTTATAAGCTCCGGTGCACCAGATTCGACGTTTGGATCTGCAGCATTTGAATATGAGTGTCGTATTCGGTACCGATTTTTCGAAGGTTGAGTCAGGATCGCTACAGTTTCAAGCCTATCCTTACTACAAATTTGGCATTAAATGAAAAACATTTTGGTTCCGACTTCTGCTAAAGCTACAGACTGGAATGACTGCAGACTCAATATATCCAAGTGTAGTACAATTCAAATTTTGACCCTCCAAGGTAAGCATTTATATACCATTATTTTTTCAAATATGGAAGTTGAATAATGAATAATTCATCTAAAGTACTACGTACCATATAAATGCAGATTATAGATCACAATTTCTTAGTGCATTACTAAACACATTTTCTTTCCAGTAATATATTTCTGTAGTTAATTTCTAAAGTAGTAATATCGAAATTGCGCATATATTTGCACAATCACAAAGGAAAACCCAACATCAGAATTGAACACTTAACCTCAAAATCCATGCATAACTACTTTAAATCCAAATTTAGCACAAAACCAATTTCAAAAAATAAATTAAAGTTAACGTGATTACCTGATTTGAATTTGAAAATTTATTTGCAGTCGATTACCATAATAGAATGCAACCCTTATCCTCCTTCATCTTCGTCAAATTGGTAGAACAAATGGCAACGATGGCTGCAAACAACGGAGGTGGTGGAAGACGGCGGAGAAGGTGTAGACGATGAAGAAGGTGGTAGAGGACAGAGATGGTGGTAGAACAAATTGGTAATAAACCTAAAATGAACGAAAGAGGAAAAACGTTGTTATTCGTTAGAAATAGATTAGGTAATAATGGACGATAAAATTACAATCCTATCCATATTGCATTCAATTATTTACGAAATTACTAGATTTTGTAACGGTAATAACCGTGATAAATGTTAGTAACAGAAATAACCATTAGAAAGTAGAGACAGCTATAAACGTTATTACAAGTTGAAAGTGGAAAAGCGTTACAAAATGGACTGTTTGGTGTAGTATACTGCTTGATTTTTCTTTTGTTGTGAGGCGATTTCAATTGTGAAATTCCTAAAGGGGAAGAGCATATCGACTCATATTTTACATATCAAAGGATCATAAAATATTATTTTTAAATTCATATTGGGTCTTATAACACTATGACTTTAGGTAATATTGATTATTCATTATTTTTTTACAATTATAAATTTTATTGGACGATTCTATCTCTTATATCTTGTAACGGCCTTAACATTCAATAGGTATTGAATTAGGATCCAGGACCACTTCATTGGAAAGATGAGATGGATTCTCTTCCAAGAGTTGTCATAATAGAATTTTGGACTTACGGTTTGATATATAGCTACTTGAAGTTATACGGTTTTTAGGATTGCTTAATGGATAATTACTGAGGTTTGGGGTGAGCCCAATAGCCCCATTTTGAGTTTGAGAGTTTTACTGGCTGTCATAGCCTTCCCTAAATCATTTCCCATCATCCCAAAAATATAGCTAAACCTCCATTAAACTTCTCTTTAGCCAACACCATCTCTAATCTCTTCTAAACCAAGCTAAATCCATGGATTAAGGATAGGTTAGCAAGAAGGTTAGTGTAATGACCCCACCGTGATGCCCAATTAGCAAAGAACATTGTAAGTAATGTCATATGCTAATCTAGAGAATATGACTTGTGAAGGGAGATTGAATGTGAATATATCATTATAGTTAACATGGACATGTCATTTATACCTTTTTTTACATAATATCTAAACTGAATTTGACGTGTATAATATTAGTACAGAGTAATAGACACAACGATTTATCAAAATCATAACAATATATCATATAAATAATAGTCATCGATCACAGCGGAATAAATCTCAACTCACACATATACAAATTTTGAGTTTACAAAATGAAATACTAAACTCGTTTGTTATATAAGTTTAACAATTCTCTAATCTCAATTGTACATCTTATAAACATATTCACAAATTTACTAAATGAAATAAACTAAAAAGTCAAAAGTGTTTATCTCCTTGTCACCCCAAACATCCAATAGTCAACTTGTCCTGTGACCTGAAAAGTGTCGGCCTGACCTAAGCAAAAATAACACCCGGGTCAAAGTATCTCTAAATATCCAATAGGATGAGAACAGAATGTAACACAATAACAAACAACAAATAAGTAAATACATATGCCCAGGATATAAAGAGTCATGGGAATTAATTTAACTTAGAGTTCATCATAAGGCACATAATTATACATTTATGTCACGAACATATTTTAGTCACTAAACACTGAATCCACAGAACAAAACATAATATCTCTAGGCATGCAAATATCAACGATTGACTCAAAACAGGGTTATAAGTTTAAGCCACAAACACGAACTAGTCACTAAACATAAAATAACATAATTAACTTAACATCCATCATAAGACCAAGAACATATATTTATTTCACGAATACATGACATAAGAATATATATTTATTTCATGAACACAAGACACAAAAATATTTATTTATTTCACGAACACAAAATAGTCATAGAATCCAAATATCTAGAATCCAAGAGATCTTAATCCAAAACGATCATAATGATCGTCCAAAAAAATCGCAATGATTGTACTCGAAACCTGTGGCAAACAAACAAACAAATTGGCATCACCCGAATCAATCCGATACCAAGGATCGTACTTAGACCGAGAACACGGAACCATAGAATGATCTCAAGGATACTAATCAAGGTGATCATAGAACCATGACTTGATAACTCTACATTTATTTAATATTATTATATTATTATCTTAAAAAAGAAATCCAAGAATATACTTCTTAAGGATGTAGCAGCCACTTGTCACACATCAAAAGAGAGTAAACTCTAAAGTGTCAAATACCATTACCTTTAGTAATCACAAGAACTTAACCAATGCATCCCATACCATATGGTGAAATCCAAGTATTTACTAAAAATTATAAATATCACTTCTTACGGATACTACCAAAAAACCTGAACTACATTCTGCTAAGGATCTTGCAACCACTTGTCACACACCAGAAGAGAATAAAACTCTAAAGTGTAAAATATTTCCTAATAGCAATCACATGAATTAACCAAGGCATCCCATATTACCTGGTGAAATTCGAGTCTTCGCTATTTGGCTAGTAAGTTTCACTCAAACATTTTATTCAATGAGTTATACCATGTTCGACGAAGCATTATTCGAAATCATTTAAACCAATCGATGACACTAAGTCGATTATTAGTACTCCTTAAAATATAGAATTAAGGTTCTCAAAACATTTCTCTTCTTCTTTTGAGTTTATTATTTAAACACTTATTATAATTTTCAAAAAATCCGTTCATTATTTAAATTTACAAAAATATTTAAAGATTTGCTAAAATATTCCTTAATTCTGAATTGTTCCAAGATTTTACTTATATACAAACAAATTTGTCTCAAATTTTCATTTGTTATATTATTCACAAAACCATATTTAATTACTCTCTTGAATCCATATTAAAATATAACAATTTTATTTAGAAATAAACTAAGTTTAAACTTTTCAAAATTACATTTCCTAATTCCATGAATCCTATATACTTATTTAGTAAAACCACAATATTTATATTCTGAATTCACAATCACTTTCATTCATGTAAAAATAGATTAGATTTGTATTTCCAAAGTCATATTTCCAAATCCATAAATATTTTACTAAACATGCTTAATATATAAAATAGCTTGCTAAAAAATATTTTTAATATTTATTAATTTAATTTAGAAATAATTATAATTTATAAATTAAAAATAATTCTTTTTCATAAAATTACTTGTATATGAATCTTATCTATTTACTTCATTTAACTCAAATTTATAATTTAAAGATCTGCAGCTTCGACCACACAATTCTCATAATTTTACAAAACTTAAAACATTAAAGTTGTAGATAAAAGTATCAGATTTTAAACAAGAGATAGTTCATCTAATTTTGATTTACGATTTAAAAGTTATGACCGAAATAATTTTCAGATTTAAATTTATTAACTATGTCTTACATTGACAGGGCAGCGACAAAAAATTTAATTTTTGACCATACAAACTTCAAAATTATACAAAAATCAAAACATGAAAGTTTTAGCATAAAATCTATGGTTTCGAGAACTTCAAAAATTATCAAATTTCGGTAATAAATGAAAAATTATGCCTAAAACAATTTCTGTTTTTTTTCAATGTTAAGGTTAACCACAGGACAGAGATGTTACCTTTTCTTCAAACACACTTAACTCTCAGTAAACTATATATTTATGATAAAAATACCTTTAACTCAAAAAAACCACACTCAATTTTTGATCTACCAATCAAAAATTATGATCATTTTAACATCTGTTTGCAACTAAAAAAATTGCACAGAGCAGAACTACACCACTAATTTAAAAATCAATTTTGATCTATTAAATAGAAAAATTTTGAAATGTGATTAAAGTAAAATTTATAGCTATTTGAAAGAATTTTCTACCACAAAAAGTTTGATTCAATCTGAATTTTTTACTGCATGTTATCGTTGTTTTACTGCAGCGGTTTTTACACCAAATTTTCAGCAAACAATCACACAAGTATTCGACCAAATTGCAAACAATTCAATCAAAAATCATTCAAAAAATTATATGCAGCAAGAAAAGATTTAAAAATAGGTATATGAGTGATTAACTCACCTTTAATGCTTCCTATATCTTGCTAATCTTTGTCAAGGCTTTGCTACACCTTCAACTTCACCAAAATTGTCTAAAAACCCAAAAACAAAAACCAATCAGCAAACAATTCTAATTAAAATGAGATCAAAATTACTCTTTTATGTTTTTAACAGATAGAGAGAGGGTTTAAAATACTTACTTTTCATTATAGAACAAAAGTCTTTTGTTTTGATCTTGATTTGGGGATGATTTTGATTCTAGGGTTTAGAGAACAAAAGAGATTTAGTTTTCAGATTTTTGTGCAGAAGAATGAAGGAGAAAGAAGCACATGTACATCTTATTTCTCTCCCACATGGACCTAATAGGGTTTGGGTAAGTATCCAATACCAAGTGTTGCTTATTTCTTTACAAAGAAAGTGTTGCTAATTTGTTTCTTTTATCACTAATACAATGCCACTCCTCTAACAATGTTACACAAAACCATAAATTAATTTCTCTATTTATCATACCAATTAACAATTTAAAAAAAATTATATTTCAACAAAAATTCTTAATATTAACACTTTACCCTAAACACCAAATTTAAATAATTGATTTAATAATATTTCATAATGGGGCATTTCACTAGAAGGACAAACTTTGCAGTCCAATTAGTTTATAGGACACACATCTGCAGAAATTAATTTCAAGGCCAAAGTCAGCAGAATAATTACTTTTAAGGACAAAGTCAGCAGTCCGATTACTTTCAAGGACATAATTTCATAGGTTTTTGGGCCTTAGAAACTAGTTATTTTGCATTTTATCCTTAAAAGTAATTATTTCAGTTGTGTGCCCAACAAACTAATTGCACTTGCTAAAAAGGTCCTTGTGGCTAATTTCCACTTTTATAATTTTAAATTTAAATCCTATTTAATAAATGAAATTCATTTCTTAATTAAATCTAATCAATTATTCTCAACAATAAATTTAATTTCACAAATCACAATTATAAATTAATTGTCCATAATTAAAATCAATTAATTAGTTAATTAACAATAGGGTTGTTACAGACTTTCCCTCCTCAAAGGAATTGCGTCCCCGTAATTTCTTTGACAAAAGAAATCCATAATATAAATTTTCTCTTGAAACAAGTATTTTATTAACTGGTTTCTAAGTTCATTTACAAAACATTCAATTAATATTGCTTCAAATTATAAAGTTAAACTAAAATTTTTAGTTGGCAAAATTTCTCCAAACTCTCAAAAAAATTCTAACGCCTTAAATTTACAGAACATTTCGCCGACGTCTCCTTTGTGCGGTTAACGTTTCAAAAATTTACAATATGAATATAATTACATAATATACATCCCATCTCAAGGATGAGGCATCCCGTAGTGAAAAACATAAAAATGCGATATGTAATCGAGATACGCAACTTATATTTGTAATATTAGCGAGTCCGCTAATATTCCTTAAGCAAACAATTTATAATTTTATAAACGATATTTATTTAACTTCAGATACCTGCACCTATCTTAAAAAATTCATATCAGTATTTAATATCAATTCATATCATATAGGAGATACTAACAATTCAAGATTATACTTTAGTTAGATTGACATCGTAACATTATAACGAAAGAAATCTGTACTTAAATTTCTAAGTTTTAATTATTATTTATATCAAAATGTCATGTTCTATGTTTAGGAACCCCTGCCGACAACATGGCATCCCACATACCGATCGGAATTCTTAAACAACGTTCGGGCAAGTTAACACAATAGATAATCACAAGTCTAGATGCATTTATTTTATTGTCATTAACATCCATTACATTCAATTTTAAATAAACGCAACCAAGCAATCAATTCCTAGCAACTAATCAACCAAAACATATATAATCACCGACAGCGGAACAATTCAATGTCTGAAATTCCACTACGCAACTATGATTATTGATAAATCATTAAATATTAAATTTATTTACTCATATTTCTGAAATTTTCTGGCAAAAGAAAATAGTTCACTTTAATTTAATTCCTTCCAATTTAATTCCAAAATTTTCTCACTCTAAAAGATTTTACTCATTATTTTCCAAAGGCTTTAATGTCATAAATTTCAATTTATCAATTGGAAAATTTTAAATTAATTTACATGGTAATCATTTTCTATTCTCTCCTTTTATAGATAATTACTATAATTATCTACCACATACCTCAGGGAACAGGACTCTAAGTTTCAATAGATCTAGATCTGTGATATTATGCGCTATAATGTTCTGATAATGCTCTGATACCAATTGTAACGACCCCATTGCGATGCCAAATTACCAAAGAACATTATAAGCAATGTCGTCTGCCAATCCGGAGAATACAGCTCGTTAAGCATAATCGAATGTGAATATATCTTTATACTAACACTGACATGTCATTTATACATTTTCACTTAATATCTAAACAGAATTTAACGTATACAGTATTAATATATAGTAATAGACACACCATTTTCTCGGAATCAGAACAATATACCATATAAATAATATTCACGGATCACAGTGGAATAAAGCTCAACTTACACATATATAAATTTGGAGTTTACAAAATGAAATATTAAACTCGATTGTTATACAAGTTTAACAATTCTCTAATCTCAATTGTACATATTATAAACATATTCACAAATTTTCTAAATGAGATAAACTAAAAAGTCAAAAGTGTTTATATCCTTGTCACCCCAAACATCCAAAGGTCAACTTGTCATGTAACCTGAAAAGTCTCGGCCTGACCCGAGCAAAATAACACCCGGGTCAGACTATCTCTAAATATCCAATAGGTTAAGACTAGAATGTAACACAAGAATAAACAATATATAGGTAAATACAGATGTCCATGATATAACGAGTCACGAGAATTAATTTAACTTAGAGTTCATCACAAGGTACGTGGTTTACATTTAAGTCACAAACACATATTAGTCACTAAACATTGAATTCACATAACAAAACACAATATCTCTAAGCATGCAAATATCAATGATTAACTCAGAATAGGTTATAAGTTTAATCCACAAACATGAACTAGTTAGTAAAAACAAAATATCAAAATTAACTTAACATCCATCATAAGACACAAGAACATATATTTATTTCACGAACACACGACACAAGAATATATATTTATTTCACGAATACAAGACACAAGAATATATATTTATTTCACGAGCATAGAATAGTCACAGAATTCAAATATCCAAAATCCAATAGATCTTAATCCAAACAGATCGTAATGATTGTTCAAAATAATCGCAATGATTGTACTCAAAACCTGTGGTAAACAAATAAACAAATTGGTATCACTCAAACCGATGCGATACAAAGTGTAATGACCCATTTTTCAGTAACCTTTGAATCGGCAATGAACCACACATATCCAAGTCAAATTGCACGTATAAGCGGATCATTAAGGGTAGAAAGAAAATAAAGACGGAAAAAAATCTCACACGAATGGAATAGCATATATTATTTCAATAATAATCTTTACAGTGGAAAATTTTAAATACAATATCAGAGTCTAACCTAGATTCAGCCAGGATAGTTATAAAACTTGCCCTAACAAATGCTGACAAACATCAAAACAAATGCAATTGATGCAGTGGATAATAGAATACGCCCATACGATGATGAAGATCTCTAGCTCTCTTCTAGAAACTAAAAGCGTCATCAACTATACATAAAACTAATCGGATCTGACCCGAATACTAAAAATACCCGAATTAGGCTTGATAAACCAGCGTGAGATACTCGTAATTTTAAATATATAGATCATGCTGATGTAAATCAAAACTTTTGAAAAGAAGGGTATCTCATAAGACCACGCCCATGTGAACGGGTTTTTAACTTATAACCAAAATATTTATATACCAAAATAATTCGATATTATCTTTAAGGGCATTCTTTTAAAAACACCTTTCAAATAAACTTATTCAAATAAGATATCAATACCAAGACTAAGTCTAAAGGAATATATCTGGACCGGGTTAATGAAAATACTTGATGGAATATATGATACCAAAGGGGGTAGCTGAAATGTTTGCAAAGCATTACCTCTGTTTTGGGACTACAATCAAAATCGTAAATCTCGTATTTGAATTGGATATCCAACATGATAGGGAAGTAGTGGCCTTTTTTCTCCGATCCATGCATAACAACCATAGTCCTTGTTAACCATTACACTTTTCTCAGCTTTCTACTTGGAACTATATTTGCTACACTACTACTGATAACCGGTAGTTCTCAAGCTAACCACTTTATCACAATAAATGGGGCAAGCATTTCCATAATGGTGCCTTTCCTCAGTCGTTCTAGATACTGAACGCTACCATACATACATTAACCAACAACCTGAATTTATGTCTGTCTGACCATTATAGTACCCTGTATCATCTTCCGGGATGTGAGGCTTGAGTGGCTACATTCATACATTGCACAAAGCTAGGCTTTTCACAAACCACTCATTTCGTTTCGCAAAGCTTATTCCACTTAGAATGCCACATTGTCATTCCTTCCATCTTCATTTAACTTTTACGAACATACAACCTCTGAGCACGTACATCTTAGAGAAGGGTGTTATACTACACGACCCATTTTCCCATACCCTTTGAATCGACAATAAACCATGCATGTCCAACTCAAGTTGTACGAAAATACGGAACATGAAGGGTAATAAAGAAAAGTAGACAGAACAGAATCTCTCACGAATGGAATAACATATAATATTAAACAAATACTTTACGGCGGAATTTTTTTAAATACATATATCATAGTCTAACCTAAATTCAGCTTGGACAGTTACAAACATCTGTCCTTACAATTGTTGACAACCATTGTAACGACCCATATTTTTACGGATCGAAAGATCATAGAATTGTTGTTATTAGATTTTTAGTGTTGACTTAGTCATTCAGAATTTAAGTCGATTGGAGCTTAAGTCTTGAAGAGATGAGTCGTGTAGGAGATGAGTCGGTTGTACGACTTAAGGTATGACCGATTTAAGGAGAGGCCGACTCATAGAGGATGCCGACTTAAGGAAATTAGCCAACCTAAGTTAGTTGCCGACCTAGGGATGAGTCGGTTGAACGAGTTAACGACCCAGTAGTCAGGTCGTATTGTTGTCCAGAGTTGAGTCGTATGGAGGCATGAGTCGTGACCGATTTATAGGAGTTATCGGCTTAAGGGTGGCTACCGAGTTAAGGATTTACCGACCTATAGATTTGAGCGACTCATAGGTAGTGACCGACTTAGGGTAGTAACCGACTCAAGTGAATCGGCGACTTAAGGTAGTTAGCGGGTTAGAAGACCACGGGTTAACGACTTAAGGTTTAGGCGACCTAAGGGTTGGTGATATAGGAGATAGGTCGGATTGGACGAGTTACCGACCTAAGGAGAGTAGATCGTTTGGGACGACTTGGTGAATAGCTTAGGTCGGCTGTGCCGAGTTATAGGTTAGGTCGTTCGACGACTTATATGTGTTGAGTCGTTGGGTCGGCACTTGAGTTAGGTCGGTAGGTCGTGTGATTGCTTAGGTCGTAGGTCGGGGCAGTTGGATCGGCGACGACTTAAGGGGGGACGACTCATGGGGATTTCAGCCTATAAATAGAGGGGTTTGGTTCACTTTTTGGCACCGGATTTCGAAGCAACGAGGTGCTGCCATTTTGAGAGCTCGACTACAACACTTCTCCACTTCTTTTCTCCACTTTAATCTTGTGCTTCCATCCATCTAGATTGAAGATCAAATCGAAGATCCAAGAGCCAAAGTTAGATATCTCCATCCATCAAAGAGAGATTTCATCATTTGAAGAGGAGCTTTGGGGAATCAAGCTAGATCCTTTGTTGTCCAGATCTGGAGTTAGTTGATTTTGAGGTGTCTAGGTGATTCGGTGAGTGGTGGTTATCTCTCACACAGACCCAAAGGAGTATATTGGACCGGTGGCATGTTTGTGTGTTAAAGATAGCGATTTCATGCATTTTCCTTAAGTCTGCATGTAGATCTATGGTTCATGATGATTCAACACCTATTTTACTATATGTTCACCTATGCAAGTTCATTCATCAAGTTGTAGGGATGTTGCTTAGAATTCATACTTATTAGATTTGGACTCTTTATTTACGAAATTGCCATTATTGCTGTAATTGTTTATTTAGATCTTGTTTGATTGATTACTTGGATTAATGTTTGATTTAATTGATTAGTTGATTGATAACTTGTTTGGACAAGTTGGTCGAAGATGATTCAAAAGCTAAGTGGAAAGGCTCTTGAATAAGGAAAGCTGCTTGTGGCATATGAAGCGAATGTTGAAGCTCATATGGATAGATTTGATCATGATGTTGAGATGGGACTTTACTATAATGCGATAAGGCAAAGCATGATGCTGAGATGGGACTTTGCTATGATGCGATGAAGCAAAGCATGATGAGAGAAAGCCTTGGTTTAATCCAGATGGGATCATCCCAAGCACGTTGATAACTCGATGATGTGGTTCGAGTTTGTGGATAATGGTTGGCTTGAGAGGCGCTTGAGCTAGTATGGAAATAGTCGTCGAGGAGGATGACTAGAAGGCCGAGATTTCATCGTTGTTGAAGGTTCTAGCATGCTCAAAGCAAGAGTACGTTGGAACGGGTCACGATGACGTCCCAGGCATGGGTCACGATGACGTGCTAGTACTCTGGGCAGATGCGAAAGTCCTAGGCACGGGTCACGACGACGTGCGGGGTTATGTCTAGAACCGGGGTTACCATTAGCCCTTGGCGGATGGATGAGATAATGTGACGGTCATTCAATTAACGGTGAAATCAAGGTAATGATAACAGTGATAGCCAGAGTCATGGATGTTTGGATGTTTGGTTGTATCGTCGCTTGGGCTAAGAGCGATGTTTTCAGGGTGCTTATCTGATCTTGGTTTAGGCCCTGGGGGTTCGTACTTGGAAAACACCGACCTTGACTCGAGTGACAATTACTCTGTTTTGAATGTCTGAATTACTATGTTTGCTTCTATTTAGTGGGTCTGGGGGCTATCACTGTTGAAAGAGGTGGAGTGGGATGGTTGGGTTCCTATTCCTTTTTATCCTTTATGCTCTTTTGGTATGTTTGATAGTTGATTTACTGCTCACTAAGACTTTTGTCTGACTCAAGGTTTTATGTTTAACTCTTATTACCTTGGGTTGTTCATCCATGTTGGGATGGGCAGACTAGGTGACAGGTGTTGTTCTTAGTGGTCAACGCTGTTGATGACGAAGACGAGCTGGAGGCTTTTGCATATTGTTTTCTTACTACATGTACTGGATGTTCCGCTGTTTGTTTGTATTCTCTGAGTGATATATGGTGAGGCTTGATGTATTGACTGTTCAGATGCTTGTATCAAACTATTTTAAAGTGTATTGATGAAATTCTGGTTGAGGAGCTTCACTATACATATTTCTCTATTGTATTTTATCCATGCGTTGTGAGTTATACGATAGAGCTAATTGTTTTACCTTACCCTGATGATCGTCCATGGCGGCCTGGCATACTTCTCAGCGCACTATTATTTTGTTTGGTGCAGGAGTCATGGGCGGTCGTCACATTTGGTATCAAAGCTTTGGTTAATCGATTTTAGCCAACGCTCGTTGACGTAACTACGTATGAGAGACGTAATTGTATTTTGATGGATGATTACTATATATAATATAGTAGCTTAGAAGGATTTGAACTCCTTATGTAGTTGTTTCTCAAGGTGTTCTAATCTTTCTTTTTATAGATATTAAGGATGAGTCGAAGAGAGAGACAAGCTGCTAGGGAAAGCCGTGCTGCTGAAGAGGCTGCTGATGCTGATTATGCTGCTATGTTCGAGCCTATGATGACTTCGATCATGAGAAGGATGCCAGCCTCGGGGCCTACGGTAGATGTTGGAGTTCAGGTTCAAGCCCCAAAACCAGTGGATTTTGCTAAGTTGTGTAAAGACTATACTGCTCTTGGAGGGTAGGTTTTCTTGGGAACAGAATCAACCATAGAAGTTCAGAGATGGATTGATGCTTGTAGAAGGATCTTTGGTGATTTGGGAATTGAGGATGCAACTAAGAGGAAGCTTGCATCAAGACAGCTTCAAGGGAGAGCTTCTGATTGGTGGAACTCTATCACCATTGATACTCCGGAAGAAGAAATTACTTGGGAGCAATTCCAAGTTAGATTTGAAGCTAAGTTCATTTCTACAGCTCAGAAATCCGTTCTGTTTAAGAAGTTTGTGGAACTCAAGCAAGGTGGAAGACCAGTTCTTGAGTATGTTTCCGAGTTTGAAGCTTTGACCAAGTATGCTCGGTCGTATATTGAATCCCCTTATCAGAAGAATGAGAAGTTTGTGACAGGCTTGGACACTTATCTTGGGAGACAGTTGGTGGATCATCTGGACGATCCGTTTGAGAAGCTTGTGGAGAAAGCTCTCAGGCACGATAATCTGTATCCTAAGGAAGGATCTGTTGTTGCTGTGCCAAGGAGAAAGGTGGAAACAAGAAGAGAAAGCAGCAGAAGGGTAGGATGGCCAGAAGAAGCCGAAGGGTGAAGTGATCTGCTACAACTGTCGGCAGAAGGGTCATCTTTCCAGATATTGCAAGAATCCGAGAGTGCCGGTGAAGTGCCACAACTGTGACAAGCTGGGCATATTAAAAGGAATTGTCTGAAACCGCGGAAGGACAAGTAGGTTGTGCAAGCTTATGCTTTGGGGGCTGTGCCATCGTCTTTGGAAGCTCCTACTGCTGAAGAGAAAGGAAAGAGTGTGGTGGTTCAAGGTACTCTATCTATTTGCGGTGTTCCAGTTAGAGTGTTGTTTGATACCGGAGCGTCGCATTCCTTTGTTTGTAGTGAACTTGTAGGCCGGTTGGGTTTGGAACCGGATATTGTTGATAGACCATTGGTTGTGACTAATCCAGTTGGGGGTTCGTCTTGTTTGTGTATGATATGCCGTGGTCTAGTTGTGTCGAGTCATGATTGCTCTTTTGTTTATGATTGTTTTGTTCTGAACTTTGCGGGGTTCGGAATTATTTTGGGTATGGACTGGCTTAGGAAGTATGCGGCAAAGGTTGATTGTGAGAGGCTTGAGGTGACAGTCGAGAATGTGGAGGGGCGAAAGGTTGTGATACGATGTAAGCATGAGGAAGGCGTCTTCATGAGCTTCATGTGTTTGCTGGTTGTTCCACGGGATGGACTGTCATCGGTGCCTATTGTGAATGGATTTGAGGATGTCTTTGACGAGGTCAAAGGGTTACCGTCGCATAGGGAGATCGAGTTTCGTATCGATCTAGTTGAGGGAGCCAAACCTGTTGTGATGCCTCTTAGGCGGATGGCGCCTGGGGAGCAGCAAGAGTTGAAGGTGCAAGTTGATGACCTTTTTCAGAAAGGATTCATTCGGCGTAGTGTGTCCGAATGGGGTGCACCAGTTGTGTTTGCAACCAAAGCGGATGGATCGTTGAGGTTGTGTGTGGATTATCGTGAGCTGAATAAAGTGACTAAGAAGAACAAGTATCTATTACCGAGAATAGATGACTTGTTTGATCAGCTTCACGAAGCTAAGGTGTTTTCTCAGATGGATTTGGCAACGGGATTTCACCAGTTGAGAGTGTCAAAGGATAGTGTGCCGAAGACTGCTTTTAGGACACCATCCGGTTTTTATGAGTGGCTGGTAATGCCATTTGGATTAACCAATGCACCAGCATATTTTGTGGATCTTATGAATAGGGTGTTCAGAGAGCAGTTGAACAAGTTTGTACTTGTGTTCGTGGATGATATTTTGATTTATTCCAGAACTGAAGAGGAACACGAGACACACTTGCGGATTGTTTTGGAAATCTTGCGGGAACATCAGCTGAAGGCTAAGTTTTCGAAGTGTCACTTCTGGAAGAGTGAAGTGAGGTTCTTAGGTCATGTTATCTCTGGAAATGGAATAGCGGTTGATCCTGTCAAGGTGGCAGCAGTCCAGGATTGGGTTAGACCTAAGAATGCATCTGATGTGAGAAGTTTTCTTGGATTAGCAGGATACTATCGTCGGTTTATCAAAGGCTTTTCCAAGATAGCTGCACCATTAACAGGATTGACGAAAAAGAACCAAGTGTTCAGATGGGATGATAAGTGTGCGCAAGCTTTCAGAATCCTTAAAGAGCGACTGACCAGTGCTCCTATTTTGACTATTCCAAGTGGAAATGGTGAGATGGTGGTTTACACCGATGCATGTGGTACGGGACTTGGGGCAGTGCTAATGCAGAAGGATAAAGTTGTCGCGTATGCAAGTCGACAACTGAAGCCGCATGAAAGGAATTATCCGACTCATGATTTGGAGTTAGCGGCAATTGTATTTGCTTTGAGGATGTGGAGACATTACCTATTGGGAATTCGATTCGAGTTGTTTACGGATCATAAGTCATTGAAGTATCTTTTCTCCCAAAAGGATTTGAATCTCCGACAGCAACGGTGGCTAGAGTTCTTAGCATCATATGATTTTGGTATAGCCTATACTCCGGGAAAAGGTAACGCAGTGGCGGATGCGTTAAGTCGAAGACATGCAGGTTTGGGAGCCATGTTTTTGGAATGGAAGAGTCTTGAGTATTTGGCTGGATTTGACTTCAGGCCTAGATGTGAATTGGAACCTGAAGTGTTGGCAAACTTATCGATAAGACCTACTCTAGTGGGAAGAATTGGCGAGAGCCAGAAGCGAGACAATAAGCTTGTCAAGATTATCCGTGATTTGGAATCTGGATTGGACCCAGAAAAGGATAAAGGATTCGAGGTCGATCAAGAGGGTTGGCTTCGGAACCAAGGACGACTAGTTGTTCCCGATATAGATGAATTGAGAGATGAAGTTCTGAAGGAAAGTCACCACTCGAAGTTGACAATTCATCCAGGTGGAAATAAGATGTATCCGGATATGAAGAGAACCTATTACTGGGAAGGTATGAAGAAAGATGTTGGAAATTTTATTTCCAAATGTATGAACTGCCAGTTGGTAAAAGCCAAACAGAAGAAGCCAGGTGGATTGCTTCAGCCATTAGAAGTTCCTGCATGGAAGTGGGAGCAAATATCGATGGATTTTATCGATGGGCTATCTAGGACCAGAGCAGAAAATGAAGGGATTTGGGTTATAGTAGATCGATTGACTAAGAGTGCAATATTCATTCCTGTTCGGTCAACTAGGACTGCATCGAAATTGGCTGAGTTGTATGTTAAGTGGATAGTTCGATTCCATGGTATTCCGAAAAGTATAGTGAGCGAACGAGACCCATTGTTCATTAGTGGATTTTGGAAGAGCTTCCAGAAAGTTTTGGGAACCGAGCTGTGTTTGAGTACAGCTTATCACCCCCAAACAGATGGTCAGACAGAGAGAGTCAACCGAGTTTTGGAAGATCTCCTCAGAGCATGTGTTTTGGACTTCGGAGGATCATGGGAAGATTACCTTCATTTGGTGGAGTTTTCATATAATAACAGTTATCAGACAAGTATTGGTATGGCACCATATAAGGCATTGTATAGAAGACCGTGTAACTCTCCGACATGTTGGTTGGAAAGAGGAGAAAAGTTGATACTTGGACCAGAAATGATTCGACAGACTTCTGATTGTATAGAGATCATTCGGCGACGAATGAAGGCAGCCCAAGACCGTCAGAAAAGTTATGCTGATAGGCGTCATAAGGATCTGGAATTCGACGTAGGAGATATGGTTTTTGTGAAGATTTCTTCGCTGAAGAATTTATTCGATTCGGGAAGAAAGGAAAGTTGACTCCGAGATTTATTGGACCATTCCCGATCGTCGAGCGAATTGGAAAGCTCGCTTATAAGTTGGAGTTTCCAGAAAAGATGTCGGGTGTGTACAATGTTTTTCACGTATCGTATCTACGGAGGTATATGCACGACCCAAATACAGTGGTTTCTGCTGATAGCTACGAAGATTTAGAAGTCGATCTAGTTATTAGAAGACCTCGTAAGCCACTTCGTGTTGTGGGAACCGACACGAAACAGCTTAGGAGGAAGGTTGTCAAGTTGCTCAAGATACAATGGAGTGATGATGTTAACGACTGTACATGGGAGGAGGAAGAGAGGATGAAGGCAGCTCATCCTGGACTCTTCGAGGTATGGCCCTAAGGCGTCGTGACATCTCATGAATTTGTAACTTGTTCTAGTCTTAGAATTCTGCATGCTAGGTTAGTAATTGGATGCATGGTTTGTTGATTGCTATGGATGGTAGGCATGCAGAATAGTTTTGATTGCTCTTGTTGTTTGGAATTTCGGGGGCGAAATTCCTAAGGGGGAGAGAATGTAACGACCCGTATTTTTACGGATCGAAAGATCATAGAATTGTTGTTATTAGATTTTTAGTGTTAACTTAGTCATTCAGAATTTAAGTCGATTGGAGCTTAAGTCGTGAAGAGATGAGTCGTGTAGGAGATGAGTCGGTTGTACGACTTAAGGTATGACCGATTTAAGGAGAGGCCGACTCATAGAGGATGCTGACTTAAGGAAATTAGCAAACCTAAGTTAGTTTCCGACCTAGGGATGAGTCGGTTGAACGAGTTAACGACCCAGTAGTCAGGTCGTATTGTTGTCCAGAATTGAGTCGTATGGAGGCATGAGTCGTGACCGACTTATAGGAGTTATAGGCTTAAGGGTGGCTGCCGAGTTAAGGATTTACCGACCTATAGATTTGAGCGACTCATAGGTAGTGACCGACTTAGGGTAGTAACCGACCCAAGTGAATCGGCGACTTAAGGTAGTTAGCGGGTTAGAAGGCCACGGGTTAACGACTTAAGGTTTAGGCGACCTAAGGGTTGGTGATATAGGAGATAGGTCGGATTGGACGAGTTACCGACCTAAGGAGAGTAGGTCGTTTGGGACGACTTGGTGAATAGCTTAGGTCGGCTATGCCGAGTTATAGGTTAGGTCGTTAGACGACTTATATGTGTTGAGTCGTTGGGTCGGCACTTGAGTTAGGTCGGTAGGTCGTGTGATTGCTTAGGTCGTAGGCCGGGGCAGTTGGGTCGGCGACGACTTAAGGGGGGACGACTCATGGGGATTTCAGCCTATAAATAGAGGGGTTTGGTTCACTTTTTGGCACCGGATTTCGAAGCAACGAGGTGCTGCCATTTTGAGAGCTCGACTACAACACTTCTTCACTTCTTTTCTCCACTTTAATCTTGTGCTTCCATCCATCTAGATTGAAGATCAAATCGAAGATCCAAGAGCCAAAGTTAGAGATCTCCATCCATCAAAGAGAGATTTCATCATTTGAAGAGGAGCTTTGGGGAATCAAGCTAGATCCTTTGCTATCCAGATCTGGAGTTAGTTGATTTTGAGGTGTCTAGGTGATCCGATGAGTGGTGGTTATCTCTCACACGGACCCAAAGGAGTATATTGGACCGGTGGCATGTTTGTGTGTTAAAGATAGCAATTTCATGCATTTTCCTTAAGTCTGCATGTAGATCTATGGTTCATGATGATTCAACACCTATTTTACTATATGTTCACCTATGCAAGTTCATTCATCAAGTTGTAGGGATGTTGCTTAGAATTCATACTTATTAGATTTGCACTCTTTATTTATGAAATTGCCATTATTGCTGTAATTGTTTATTTAGATCTTGTTTGATTGATTACTTGGATTAATGTTTGATTCAATTGATTAGTTGATTGATAACTTGATTTGGACAAGTTGGTCGAAGATGATTCAAAAGCTAAGTGGAAAGGCTCTTGAATAAGGAAAGCTGCTTGTGGCATATGAAGCGAATGTTGAAGCTCATATGGATAGATTTGATCATGATGTTGAGATGGGACTTTACTATAATGCGATAAGGCAAAGCATGATGTTGAGATGGGACTTTGCTATGATGCGATGAAGCAAAGCATGATGAGAGAAAGCCTTGGTTTAATCCAGACGGGATCATCCCAAGCACGTTGATAACTCGATGATGTGGTTTGAGTTTGTGGATAATGGTTGGCTTGAGAGGCGCTTGAGCTAGTATGGAAATAGTCGTCGAGGAGGATGACTAGAAGGCCGAGATTACATCGTTGTTGAAGGTTCTAGCATGATCAAAGCTAGAGTACGTTGGAACGGGTCACGATGATGTCCCAGGCACGGGTCACGATGACATGCTAGTACTCTGGGCAGATGCGAAAGTCCTAGGCACGGGTCACGACGACGTGCGGGGTTATGTCTAGAACCGGGGTTACCATTAGCCCTTGGCGGATGGATGAGATAATGTGACGGTCATTCAATTAACGGTGAAATCAAGGCAATGATAACAGTGATAGCCAAAGTCATGGATGTTTGGATGTTTGGTTGTATCGTCGCTTGAGCCCAGAGTGATGTTTTCAGCGTGCTTATCTGATCTTGGTTTAGGCCTTGGGGGTTCGTACTTGAAAAACACCGACCTTGACTCGAATGACAATTACTCTGTTTTGAATGTCTGAATTACTATGTTTGCTTCTATTTAGTGGGTCTGGGGGCTATCACTGTCGAAAGAGGTGGAGTGGGATGGTTGGGTTCCTATTCCTTTTTATCCTTTATGCTCTTTTGGTATGTTTGATAGTTGATTTACTGCTCACTAAGACTTTTGTCTGACTCAAGGTTTTATGTTTAACTCTTATTACCTTGGGCTGTTCATCCATGTTGGGATGGGCAGACTAGGTAGCAGGTGGCAGGTGCTGTTCTTAGTGGTCAACGCTGTTGATGACGAAGACGAGCTGGAGGCTTTTGCATATTGTTTTCTTACTATATGTACTGGATGTTCCACTGTTTGTTTCTATTCTCTGAGTGATATGTAGTGAGGCTTGATGTATTGACTGTTCAGATGCTTGTATCAAACTATTTTAAAGTGTATTGATGAAATTCTGGTTGAGGAGCTTCACTATACATATTTCTCTATTGTATTTTATCCATGCGCTGTGAGTTATACGATAGAGCTTATTGTTTTACCTTACCCTGATGATCGTCCATGGCGGCCTGGCATGCTTCTCAGCGCACTATTATTTTGTTTGGTGCAGAAGTCATGGGCGGTCGTCACAACCATCAAAAAAATACACTAAGAAAAGCGGATGATAGAATATGTCCATGCGTAGCTCTCCTTTGGAAACTCCAACCGTCTTCGACTAACCTGAAACTACTCGGATCTGACCCGAGTATTGAAAATACCCGGATGATGCTTGATAAACCAGCGTGAGAAAAATAATAATAATAATAAATGACAGTGTCATATATCAGACTTTGGATAAAATTCTTTGAAAATAAAGAGTATCTCATAAGACCATGCCCATACATAAACGCGGACAATTTTTTACCTTATGATAACTAAAATATTTTATATCAAAACCTTTAATATTATTTCTAGTGACATCTCTTTGAATTTTTTTGCAAATAAACGTATTAATCTTATCCGAAATAGTCACCCATATAGCATTTCGAGGCTATTCATTACGCCAATACAAATAAAACCGTAGGTTCTTATAGAGAATGGATTTCCCTACAAATGACCAAGCGTAGGATCTACCTTCCGAAATGGGTACACCTCTAGATGGACGTTCCGAGGATCATCACAAAGGATCCTCTACCAATACAGGACCGGCTTACCTCTGTAACTAGATTGTACCGAATATATCATCCCTCGGTCGTTACCGACCTTTATCCAAGAGCTCTCTTTCCATACACCACATTAATTAACATCCCGAACGTCATAGCGGGAAGAAATATATCTAGAAGGGGATGATCATACCCTAATTGGGAATGACCCACTTAGCCTGGCTGCATCTAATCCTGTTTCGGTCATTTCCGGTTTGATGAGGCTTAAGGAAAACGATTACCATTTCACATAGCATATATCACATCTTTGAATGCCACATTGCCATTTCCGTTTAACTACTAAATGCCTTCCATAAAAATACAACCCTTAAGCTCGTATGTCTCAAGAAGGGTGTTAAGCTAGTAGAAGTTACCTTTTCCGCCGCCACAGTTGTACGTTTGTAAAAATCAAAGTATGTAACCTTTAGAAATGCATGTCAGACAAACGTCCATACAAGTTGTCCAGGAACAGGACAAACCGAAGGCACTCTCCTACTACCACTAGTAGCGCGTAGTCCTTGCAATCCAAAAAATCTCCACAACGAGGAGACCACTGCTATATATAACTCGAGAGCTACCCAGAGCAAGTCAACAAGCAGTCCTCATGCTATAAAGATCCATGGTCTTCAATCATCTTCAACATGTCTTCGCGTTCGAACGATACATTGGTTCGAAGTGGTTTTCGGATAGGAATCAACCAAATCCAACCCCGGTTCCTTCGAAATCCAAGTATGTAGGATTTATTAAGTCTCTTTTCACTTTAATTCTTTTCGGATGATTTCGAAATCTCTTTCATTTAGCTTAGGATAATTTCTAAGAAATTCATTCTTTTGCTTGGAAAATATCTCAAAACTCCTTACTTAACTTTCAATCAAATTCTTACTTTTATGCGGGTCAAAAACGATGTTAATAAGGCATCATTTACGATAAACCCTAAAATAAATCTTAGCAAACATTTTTGAGTAAATAGGATCATAGAAATCATTCATTTTGGAGATTGTTTAACTTTTGGATAATACCAATTTTCATTTATTTTGGAAAACTTAACAAAATTTATTTTATTTAAGAGCACCCAAGCTTTCCCTTCGATTTGTTCCACCCCTCGCCTAAGAAAAGAAAACATAGGCCAGGTATGTTCAGGGCACTGGTTGCTCCATCCCTAACCTTAGTTAAACACCTTATTTTATCTTCCTAGATCTCAGAGGCGAGACAATTGTACTAGTCGTTTCCGCATACTCAGATTTTCAACTTTATTTTTGTATTACTTATAAATATTCCAAACCATCTTTTAAAAATGCTTAATTATCCTTTTTAAAACATTCACAATTGATTCTGAAACAATCGTTACTACATTTAAACTCACATCCAAAAGGTTATAAAATTCGTAGTAGAAAAGTGTTGTGGAAAGTGCCATATAAGCTTAATTGATTAAATCAACTTTTAAACATTCGATAATTCATAGTTTTCAATCAAAATCTATTTTAAATCATTTAAATAGATTTATCAAATTTATTTCATATTTTTCCATAATTAAAAACATCCATTTAAACAAATTTCCTATTATGGTCACTTAACTGCACTAGCGCGATTTTTCTGGAAAATTGATTTGGACTTATTTCAAAATCTACTTATCGAAACCTTGATTTTCTTTTTTTTGAAAGATATGGATATAATAGTCCAGAATATTCTTATCTCAAAGAATTTCGAGATTTCACTCTACACATTCATTTGAACTTTTCGGCGCGAAATCGCGAACTACCATTGCGCGACGCACCTAGTTTTAGCTTATTTTTCTATATTTGAAATAATCTATTCAAATTGTATTTTAACACTTACAAAATCGTTACAAATTATTTTAAATCAGTATTTTCACTTTTAAAAGTATTTAAAATGAATTTTCACTATTACCATATTATAATATTATTATATTCCCATTATTTTAATATTAAATTTTACATTCCAATTTCAATTCATTTTCAATTCTAATATCAAATTAAACTCAATTAAAACTTAGATTTCAAATCTAAACTTCAATTCGATCTCAAACTAAACTTTACTTTTCAAAATCAATTTCAATTTCACTATTCATCTCAATTTCAATTTCAAATTAACTATCCTTTTCAAATCCGTTTTACTTCAAATTTCAAATTCTCTTTTATTTTAATTTTAATTTCACTTCTAAATGAAAAGAGACTTATTTTTTCAAAATATGTCATATTACTAAAATATGGTCTTATTAACAAAGTGATTATTTAAATCAAATTGAACATATCCAATACTCATATTTATCACTAACATAACATCCATTCAACCAATCATATGCATATGATTTCAAATCTAACATTCACTATTAATATCATAAGGGGATATATTATCACAATTCACTTAATTAACTAACTATCAAATCATCTATATTAACAATCAATTTGGTATAAACATTCATATGTCATAAGGGTGTAAATATGATTGTTTTAACATAACTAAAATATACATTCAAAAGCAATGAGGATTTCTCACCTTTAACCAAAACGTTTAACTTCCTACTAACATTCATTTAATTCAACGCTTCACTAATTCTTTCTAAACCTTATCATAACCATGCTTCCAAGTGCTCGACCATCTCCATCTCTACTTGCTTTGCACATGTCCTCCCCTTATCAACTCCCAAACTCACGGCCTAAGGCCCTTTTTAAGAAAAGAGAAAAAGAAGAAGTGAATTAAGAAGAGGTTAGAGAGTAATAAGTGGATTAGTGCTTAAGCATTCCACTATTTTTAACCTTCTACCTCTCTTAAAGAGGAGAAGCCATTAATGAGCAAAAGAAAGCTCAAAAATGAAGAAGAAGAAGAAGAATGAGAGGTGTGAAGAAAATAAGTGAAAGTGTAGTGGTGTTTATAGAAAAAATTTCCTATGCAAATTACATTTTTAACCTCAACCAAAATGACTAAAATACCCTTCTACTTTTTGAATTTTCAACTTACTTTATTTCCTTTCCAAGATGAGAAAGGATGTGCATTAATGAGAAGAGAATGTTGGATGTGATGTTAAGTCCTTAAGTAATGATTTTATCTTTTTTCTTTACTTTTTAAATTACATAATTACCATTTTGCTTCTTTTCCATGCATACACATAACATGCCATAAATGAGATATGACATA
The DNA here is from genome assembly GCA_030765085.1 of Allium cepa. Lineage (NCBI taxonomy): Eukaryota > Viridiplantae > Streptophyta > Magnoliopsida > Asparagales > Amaryllidaceae > Allium > Allium cepa. The sequence goes on along the minus strand of CM060937.1, from coordinate 1,035,297,013 downwards.
TATGTAATGATGTTGTTTGTAAAGATTTAAAATAAAACTTAATTAGTCAAATCATGTCTTTTCACTTTTAACACTCTTTTATGTAAACTTTTTAAAAGTAAATCATTTTTGTCTTTAGTGCTAAAGATAAAGTGTTTAAATAGTTTGTAAAGTTGTATTTAAGCATATGTGTACGTTAAAAAGTGTATCAAGTTGCAACAACTTGTCGACAACTTGTTTTGGTTGAAAACAGTGTTTTTGTCGACAAATTTTACGTTTTTGTTAAACTGTAATTGAAGTAAACCAAACTTTAAAATGAACTTTTTCTTTATTTAAATAAATTAAAACATGTCTCTTTATATTTTAAAATCATATTTAATTAATACCAAAATCTCTAATTTTACAGCGTATGTACAACTGACAAAATGCGACAAATTTTCATTATTTTGTAAAATGATTATTAGCATATTTTTAAATATATAAATTTACTTATATTATCTTTACTAGATGTTTTAAATAAGATTTATCTTTTCAAATAAATATTCATACCTATTTTTATGCCTTTATTTATTATTAACATAACTTAACTTTTGTCGATTTATTCTAAAATCCAAATTTATACTTTTTAATTTATTAACTATAAGAATAGATAATTATCTATTATATATAACATATTTATTTTAAGATTTAAACTCCTTTTTAAATTTAAAAAGAATGAAATCTCTCATTTTCGAAGTAGCCAAATTACGGGTCGTTACATTCTCCCCTACTTAAAAGCATTTCATCCTCGAAATGAAATCAAAGATAAAGGAATCTATCCCATACTCATCTCCTCAAATAATTTGGCTTATTTCTATTGATGATAAAAAAGAAGAAGGTCGATATCATCACAACACTAAAACAAATGATGCAAAACATACATATAAAGATTACCTACATTGACCTGAGTATCTATCATGTACTTACGGTTATGTATGCATACATCAAGTCAAACTTCTATCCTATCCATGCTAGTGCCTACTACACACTTAAGATAATATATACAACGACCAAACAAGACTATGCATCCAAAACAACCACACTGATACTATATCAAGATAAACGAATTCCACCACATAACTCATTATCTGACCTGAGCATGTACTATACCTGACGTCTATATATACATACACAGCATCAGTCCAACCACTATATCTTAGTGCTTACTATTTGAGATAAGTATCCAACTACTAAGTAGACAGACCTAAAACATCATACTTTACGTGATATTTGATTCGATCTATTATTCGAATCCACAACTTTACTTCCGAACTAGTATCGATCCCTCGATTTTCTAGTGCAGACTTTGATCAGACTTCTTGATCACAAACCCTTGCTTTCCTTGCATAGCTCTCAAATATGATAGAAAACTCATATACATAATCATAAACCCTCATCAATGTTCGCCGTCAAGAATCGACTAATAAATCCTTTTTCGGATTGGTGTAAACATCTTAAAGTTCCGTACTCAAATCTTAGATTAAAGTTTATGTGTTGAAATGATGTACTTCTAACTTATATACTTATCAACATTCATCTTTACCTAATACATTTCTTTAAAATTTCTATTAATCCAAGTTTATTTCACACTCATTCACTTTTTACTAAATCCAATATTACTTAAGCATACAATTATGACTTAAATTTGTATAATATGCCTTTACTTCCTAAGAGTATATATACCTATCCATTTTCTTAAAAATCAAATTTCTTAACCTTAAATTCATAAAATACTTTATAGTCAAATTGTGAAACTTAATTCACATGGTATTTGTTACTAACCTTTTTCATCCAACAATCACCCTACTAGCCATATTATTTAAAATTATCTCCTTCTAATCTTACTTCATCAAGAATTACAAATGTTATCCTAAATGTATCACTAATTCCAATTTTTATATTAGGATGATATTTCTCGTACCTTTTATTTCTGAATTTCAAATTAACTTATCTCTTTATAAGTTATAGAACTTATCCTTTTATAGTATATTTATAAAAAGTCTCAATTTTGGTTTATATTTTTCCTATCTTGTTGATAAGAACTTTTCTAAGTGTGCATTCTCTTTTTACTTTCTCTAGTTACAACTTGTAGCTTCAACATTATCATCAAATATCTTAGATTCAAATTGTGAATTTTACTTCACAAGATCTTTGTACTTAGCTTTTAAATCCATCTATTGTGATAACCACTTAATCATTATTATTTCTTAATACTAAATATCTAAGGGTATATGATTGAAGTTCTAAATTCTAGCTTTCAACTAATATATTCTATACGGAATACTTATAGTCAAATCGTGCAACTCTAATCACAAGGCATTCATAATTTAGTTTCATTAAGCAAAATTACAATTAATCCTTAATTTCTAACCCAAATATAATAATATCCCCTTTAATATTTATAATATAAACCCAAGGTAAAATTATTTCATTTACCATCTTTAAAACAAAAATCATTTTAAAAAAATTAACAAATACGCGCTAAATATATATAATACTCTCATATCTCATTCTAGGGTGTTGCTAACCCTATCTCCAATAAGTTTCTCATCCTAGGATACTACTAATCCTATCTTTGATGAGACTTACCCATATCAGGCTTCGGTGTTCGCTCAACCAAAAGCTCTGATACCAAATGTCAGGGCCCGTTTTTTCGTACCATTTGAATCGACAATAAACCATACATGTCCAACTCAAGTTGTACGAAAATAGGGAACATGAAGGGTAATAAAGAAAAGTAGACATAATAGAATCTCTCAAGAATAGAATAACATATAATATTGAACATATACTTTTACAGCGGAAAGCTTTTAAATACATATATCAGAGTCTAACCTAAATTCGGCTTGGACAGTTATAAACATTTGTCCTTACAATTGCTGAAAATCGTCAAACAAAATACACTAAGCAAAGCAGATGATAGAATATGTCCATACGTCAATGAATATCTCCAGCTCTCCTCTGGAAACTCCAACCGTCTTCGACTAACCTGAAGCTACTCGGATCTGACCCGAGTATTGAATATACCTGGATCAGGCTTGATAAACTAGCGTGAGAAAAACCCAATAATAAATGACAATGTCATATATCAACATTTGGATATTTTCCTTTGAAAATAAAGAGTATCTCATAAGACCATGCCTACACATAAACACGTACGGGTTTTTACCTTATGATAACTAAAACACTTTTATATCAAAACCTTTGATATTATTACTAATGACGTCTCTTTGAAAACATTTGCAAATAAACTTATTAATTTTATCCGAAATGGTTACCCATATAGCATTTCGAGGCTATTCATTATACCAATACAAGCAAAACCGTAGGTTCATATTGGAGAATGGATTTCCATACAAATGACCAGGCGTAGGATCAACATTCCGAAATGGGTACACCTCTAGATAGATGTCCCAAGGACCATCACAAAGGATCCTCTACCAACACAAGACCGACCTATCTCTGTAACTAGATAGTACCGAATATATCATCCCCGGTCGTTACCGACCTTTATCCAAGAGCTCTCTTTCCATACACCACATTAATTAACATCCTGAACGTCATAGATGGAAGAAATATATCTAGAAGGGGATGATCATACCCTAATTGGGAATAATCCACTTAGTCTTGCTGCATCTAATCCTGTTTCGGTCATTTCCGGTTTGATGAGGCTTAAGGAAAACGATTATCTTTTCACATAGCACATATCACAGCTTTGAATGCCAAATTTCCATTTCCGTTTAACTACTAATTGCCTTCCATAAAAATACAACCATTGAGTTCGTATGTCTCAAGGAGGGTGTTAAGCTAAGAGAAGTTGCCTTCTCCGCCACCACAGATGCACATTTGTAAACACCAATGTACGTAATCTTTAGAAATGCAATGTCAGACAAACGTCCATTCAAGTGTCCAGGAACAGGACAAACCGAAGGCACTCTCCTACTACAACTTGTAGCGAGTAGTCCTTGCGATCCGAAAAATCTCCACAACGAGGAGACCACTGCTATATATAACTCGGGAGCTACCTAGAGCAAGTCAACAAGCAGTCCTCATGCTATAAAGATCCACGGTCTTCAATCATCTTCAACATGTCTTTGCGTTCGAACGTATACGTTGGTTCGAAGTGGTTTTCAGATAGGAATCAACCAAATCCGACCCCTGTTCCTTCGAAATCCAATTATCGATAAAAAGTGAATATGAATATACAAGATTTATCAAGTCTCTTTTCACTTTAATTGTTTTCAGATGATTTCGAAATCTCTTCCTTTTGACTTAGGATAATTTCTAAGAAATTCATTTTTTTGTTTTGGAAAATATCTCAAAATTCCTTACTTATCTTTCAATCAAATTCTTACTTTTATGCAGGTCAAAAACAATATTATTTAAGACATCATTTACGATGACCCTAAAATAAATCTTAGCAAACATTTTTGAGTAAATAGGATCACAGAAATCATTCATTTTGGAGATTGCTTAACTTTTGGATAATACCAATCTTCTTTTATTTTGGAAAACTTAACAGAATTTATTTTATTTAAGAGCATCTGGGCTTTCCCTTCAATCTGTTCCACCCCTCGCCTAAGAAAAGAAAACATAGGCCAGGTAAGTTCAGGGTACTGGTTTCTCCATTCCTAACCTTAGTTAAACACCTTGTTTTATCTTCGCATATCTCATAGGCGGGACAAATGTACTAGTCATTTCCGCATACTCAGGTTTTCAACTTTATTTTGGTATAGCTTATAAATATTCTAAACCATCAGTCAAAAACGCTTAATTATCCTTTTTAAAACATTCACAATTGATTCTGAAACAATCGTTATTACATTTAAACTCACTTCTAAAAGGTTATAAAATTCGCAGTAGAAAAGTGCTGTGGAAAGTGCCATATAAGTTTAATTAATTAAATCAACTTTTAGACATTCGATAATTCATATTTTTCAATCCAAATCTCTTTTAAATCATTTAAATAGATTTATCAAATTTATTTCATATTTTTCCATAATTAAAAACATCCGTTTAAACAAATTTCCTGTTATGGTCACTTAAGTGCACTAGCTGCGATTTTTCTGAAAAATTGATTTGGACTTATTTCAAAATCTACTTATCGAAACTTTAATTTTCTTTCTTTTTTTAGAAGATATGGATATAATATTCCAGAATTTTCTTATCTCGAAGCATTTCGAGCTATATTTCACTCTACACATTCATTTGAACTTTTTCGACGCGAAATCGCGAACTACCGTTGCGCAACGCACCTAGTTTTAAATTATTTTTCAATATTTGAAATAATCTATTCAAATTGGATTTTAAAACTTATAAAATCATTAAAAATTATTTTAAATCAATATTTTCACTTTTTAAAAGTATTTAAAATGAACCTTCACTATTACCATATTATAATATTATTATATTCTCATTATTTTAATATTAAATTTTAATTTCCAATTTCAATTTAATTTCAATTCTAATATCAAATTAAAATCAATTAAAACTTAGATTTCAAATCTAATTTCAATTTAAACTTCAATGCAATTTCAAACTAAACTTCACTTTTTCAAAATCGATTTCAATTTCACTATTCATCTCAATTTCAAATTAACTATCCTTTTCAAATCCGTTTCACTTCAAATTTCAAATTCTCTTTTATTTTAACTTTAATTTCACTTCAAAATGAAAAAAGACTTATTTTTCCAAAATATCTCATATTACTAAAACTTAGTCTTATTAACAAAGTGATTATTTAAATCAAAATGAACATATCCAATATTCATATTTATCACTAACATAATATCCATTCAACCAATCATGTGCATATGATTTCAAATCTAACATTTATTATTAATATCATAACGGGAATATTATCACAATTCACTTAATTTACTAACTATCAAATCCATATTAACAATCAATTTGGTATAAACATTCATATATCATAAGGGTGTAAATGTGATTGTTTTAACATAACTAAAATATACATTCAAAAGCAATGAGAATTCTCACCTTTAACCAAAACATTTAACTTCCTACCAACATTCATTTAGTTCAACGTTTCACTAATCCTTTCTAAACCTTATCATAACCATGCTTCCAAGTTCTCGACCATCTCCATCTCTACTAGCTTTGCTCACATCCTCCCCTTATCAACTCCCAAAACTCACGGCCTAAGGCCCTTTTTAAGAAGAGAAGAAGTGAATTAAGAAGAGGTTAGAGAGTAACGAATGGATTAGTGCTTAAGCACTCCACTATTTTTAATCCTCCTACCTGTCTTAAAGAGGAGAAACCATTAATGAGCAAAACAAAGCTCAAAAATAAAGAAGAAGAATAAGATGTGTGAAGAAAATGAGTCAAAGTATAGTTGTATTTATAGAAAAAATTCCTATGTAAATTACATTTTTAACCTCAGCCAAAATGACTAAAATACCCTTCTATTTTTGAATTTTCAACTTACTTTCTTTTCTTTCCAAGATAAGAAAGGATGTGCATTAATGAGAAAAGAAGGTTGGATGTGATGTTAAGTCCTTAAGTAATGATTTTGTCTTTTTTCTTTACTTTTAAAATTACATAATTACCCTTTTGCTCCTTTTCCATGCATACACATGACATCCCATAAATGAGACATGACATATATGTAATGATGTTGTTTGTAAAGGTTTAAGATAAAACTTAATTAGTCAAATCATGTCTTTTCACTTTTTACACTCTTTTATGTAAACTTTTCAAAGGTAAACCCTTTTTGTCTTTACTGCTAAATGTAAAGTGTTTAAATAGTTTGTAAAGTTTTATTTATACATATGTGTATGTTAGAAAGTGTATCAAGTTGCAATAACTTGTCGACAACTTGTTTTGGTTGAAAACAGTGTTTTTGTTGACAAATTTTACCGTCAAAATTTTGACGTTTTTGTTAAGATATACATTGAAGTAAACCAAAATTTAAAATAAACTTTTTCCTTCTTTAAATAAATTAATACATGTCTCTTTATATTTTAAAATCGTATTTAATTAATACCAAAATCTCTAATTTTACAGCGTATGTACAACTGACAAAATGCGACAAATTTTGGTTATTTTTGTAAAGTGATTATTAACATACTTTTAAATATATAAATTTACTTATATTATCTTTATTAGATTTTTTAAATAAGATTTATATTTTCAAATAAATATTTATACCTATTTATTTAAGCCTTTATTTATTATTAACAAAACTTAACTTTTGTCGATTTATTCTAAAATCCAAATTTATACTTTTTAATTTATTAACTTTAAGAATAGATAATTATTTATTATATATAACATAATTATTTTAAGATTTAAACTCCTTTTTAAGTTTAAAACGAATGAAATCTCTCATTTTCGAAGTAGCGAAATTACGGGTCGTTACATTCTCCCCTACTTAAAAGCATTTCGTCCTCGAAATGAAACCAAAGATAAAGAAATCTACCCCATACTCATCTCCTCAAATAATTTGGCTTATTTCTACTGATGATAGAAAAGAAGAAGGTCGATATCATAACAACACTAAAACAAATGATGCCAAACATACATATAAAGATTACTTACATTAACCTGAGTATCTATCACGTACTTACGGTTATGTATACATACATCAAGTCAAACTTCTATCCTACCTATCCTAGTGCATACTGCACACTAAAGATAATATATACAACAACTAAACAAAACTATACATCCAAAACAACCACACTGATACTATATCAAGATAAACGAATGCCACCACATAACTCATTATCTAACCTGAGCATGTACTATACCTGACGTCTATATATACATACCAGAACATCAGTCCAACCACTATATCTTAGTGCCTAATATTTGAGATGAATATCCAACTACTAAGTAGACAGACCCAAAACATCATACTATATGTGATATTTGATTCGATCTATTATTCGACTCCACAACTTTACTTCCGAACTAGCATCGATCCCCCGATTTTCTAGTGCCAACTTTGATCAGACTTCTTGATCACAAACCCTTGCTTTCCTTGCATAGCTCTCAACCATGATAGAAAACTCGTGTACATAATCATAAACCCTCATCAATGTTCGCCGTCAAGAATCGACTGATAAATCCTTTTTCGGATTGGTGTAAACACCTTAAAGTTCTGTATTCCAATCTTAGATCAAATTTTATATGCTGAAATGATGTACGTCTAACTTATGTACTTGTCCACATTAATCTTTACCTAATATATTTCTTTAAAATTTCTATTAATCCAAGTTTATTTCACACCCATTCACTTTTTACTAATCCATTATTACTTAAGCATACAAATATGACTTAAATTTGTATAATATACCTTTACTTCCTAAGAGTATATATACCTATCCATTTTCTTTAAAATCAAATTTCTTAACCTTAAATTCATAAAATACCTTATAGTCAAATTGTGAAACTTAATTCACATGGCATTTGTTATTAACCTTTTTCATCCAATAATCTGAAAGTGTGTAGGATCGTGCAATATGGATATAATAATGCATAGTATAGTAATATAGTAAATAATGCTAAATATAAAAGCAGTAATGTAATAAAAATAACACCAGAGATTTTATACTGGTTCGGAGCACCGTCCTACATCCAGTCCCAGACTCCTTCTGAAATTTCATTAAAACAACAATTCTCACTTAACCCGAAGGAATAGGTATACACAGTCTGAGAAGCAGAACAGACACCTGAGCAGTAGAACAGGATTTTCGCCTCAGCAGCAGAAGAGGACTTCACTAATACAAAATTATATCTGACACTGTGTGTTCTTGATAACACTAATTTGTCTCTGATATTACAAACCTCTTATAATCAAAATCCTCAAGTATATGAAGTGTATGTGAAGATATGAAGAGAAGGTAATGCTAAGAATCGAAGATCATGAAAGTTTATTTGATGATCCAAAGCAGTAAAAATGTTTGTTCGCTGTTTGAATGCAAATATTAAAGCACAAGAAGAATATTAGAGAGTTTGATGAAAATCGGTGAATATGAAGTGTTGGGAGTATCTATATATAATAGTTGAAGAGTTACTGCCATTGGTGAAGGGTTCTGACGAATAGAAGCACCTATTACCGTTCAGAGAAGGGTTGCATCCTTTCGGAGAAGAAGACTTCTTTTCAAAAATATGGTAGTTGGTCTCGGCTCAGTCGCCTGGTCGTTCATGGTCAGTCGACTGACTATGCAAAATTTTAAAAAAATTAAACTGTGCATATGTATATGTACGTAGTCAGTCGACTGAATGGTTATCGCCAGTCGATTGGCTATGACATTTTTACATAGTATGCTTCTGTTTTGATTTTCATATGAAATATGAAGTGCAGACTACTTGAGGATAGATTTTAACAAATTTCTAAGACTAAATCATACATACTAGATAGTGAAAGCATAGATTAAAAGTCTTGATGTAGCCATAGTCCATTGATTATTTCTTTTTGTCATAAATTCTCTTTTTTTCTAACTTGCTTTGTCATGAATCAAAACTAGTGATTCAACATTCTCCCTTTTTTGATTGATGACAAACCTGTATAGATAAGTCCTAGAGAACAAATATAAAAACTCCCCTTGAATATATGATACTTCTTGTACCTGCATAAAAATGATTAGAACAGTTCTTCGCCCCCTTTGTCATCGACAAAAAGGAGATGTAGAAAAATAATTTCAATATAAAGTGCAGAAATAAATATCAAAGTGAGACTATTTAGTACGTCTCAAAAGATAAATAATTAGCAAGTTTCAATATGTTTAAATTGACAGAAAGTTATTGATAATCAAATAATTCATACCCAATTCACTCACCAAAAGACCTACTCATCAAGATCCCAATTGTATTCTCCCTCTGGTGCGGGCTCCTTTCCTGTTCTAGAAGCGCCTTGAGCACCACTGCCTGCTCCACTAGTGTTGCTACTAGTATGCTCCTCGGATGTAGACCATGTAAATCGAGGTGCGGGGCGTTTTCCTCAGGCGACAGACGTGGCAGCAGTTGAAGAAGAACATGATAATGCATCCCATAATGTAGAAAAGAAACCTTTGATTTTATCGGGCTTTTTATTCATTTTCTTGAGTCTAGAATCCAAAATAAGTTGATTGCAGGAGAGAATTTCTATGGATTATTGGGTGCTAGAGGAAGTAGCTAAGCGAATATCGCCTTCTTGTAGCGCTACCGGTTCTCTAATTGTAGGACCTCCAGATTGTTGTTGTTGAGCCCGTTGATGCTTCCAATCTTCAAATGAAGTAATAAGTGGCGGACGTGTTGGTAGCTTCATAAGACTTATGGTCCTCAAATTTATTATTCCGACAGTAGAGAATTCGAAGTCCGGTTGACGAACACCCGCATCTAGAAGAAGTCGCAAAATATATTCTCCAAAATAGATAACATGCATATTCCCATGTATGAAGGTGAGAAATTCATCCATAATACGATGCAACCAATTAACGCATGTATTTTCCCATATGGCATAAAGAGCTTTGAAATTTTCTGAATATATTAATTCATATGATCCGGTTCGGGGGAGAATAGATCGCATAAGCGTCTTGTGTAAAATTCTTGCTTTAGGACGAAGAAGCTTAGAACGCAATTCAATCATGTCGTCATCCATGAACATATGACTTATTCTATCTCTTTTTCTTGGATTGCATTCGACATCATTTAAATCTATTCCTTCATTCGGAGATTGAAGTATATGTGCCATTCTATCAAGAGAAAAGAAGACTTGTTGTCCACATACCAAACTCCACACACAATTATTTGGATTCGATGGTTGTTGGTGACCAAGATTTAAATTTGCGAAGAAAAGTTTTACCATAAGATGATTAATATTGTGGCGATTTGCATCGTTGTTAAGGAGTGACTCTAAACCACATCTTCGCATTAATTCTTGAAGTGTAAGCACCAAAATCAGAATAAACCATGTAGGAGCCTTCAAAATCCCTAGAGCTTTTCATCTTCTCTCATCGTTCAACTGCAGTTGCATCATATAGCCAATGAGCATCGTGAGTATCAACAAAGGATGAAGAGCCTTGTTTTGAGCATTTAGATCTAGGAGGGGCCATTAATTTGGTGTTTTTTGAGGATTTTGTAAAAGAAAAATGGGGGCTAGGGTTTTGGAGGTAGTAAAAATGAAGAAGGTAAAGTGAATAGATGGTGAATAAAAGGTTTAAAAAGACACAAGAGAAGCCTTTTTGTACAGCCAGTCGACTGGTCAGGGCAGGTCAGTCGACTGGTTGATAACCCGAGAGTTTTTTTACTCTGTAATCAGTCGACTGGCCCATATGACTCAGTCGACTGGTTGACATCCCTAGAGATTTTTCACCCTATAAATAGTCGACTGGTTATAAATATCAGTCGACTGACTATAGATATGAAATGCAGTGAAGCTTAAAACAAAATTTTATAAAAAAAGGCATATACATAATCGAAATCCAAGTAAGCAAGAACAATAATATACATGAAAAAATGATTATTTAGGAGTTTTTGGAGAGCATTCATGTGGTTCAACCTTGGTGTTCTCAACATAAGGTTGCAAAGAAGACCAATAATTTTGGCGAAGGCGACTGGAATTGATAAATCTAGAATTTGGAGATGCCGAAGGTTGATGTGGAGTTTGCTCCCATTGATTCCAACCTGATGAGTTTGGTTGACGAGATGTTGAAGGTTTAACAACGTCATGCTTAGATGATTTTCCATAGAATTTAAGGGCAATTGATTCTATAAGGCTAATGTGGCTGGAATTCATCCGTTGTTCATAATACATTTCTCTTTGTAGATTGATTTGCTCCTTTTGATAATGATGGATTTCATCAATTTTTTCTTTTGTTTTTGGAGAAACAAACAATGATCTTCGAGACTACTTAGGTTTTGGAGAAAAACCAGTGTGAAATAGACCTGGTTCATGTACAAGTGTAGGAGTTGGCAAGGATGGAGTAGAGCTACTGGAAGAATTATAACTACTAGAGGATGTTGGTGTAGCAAAAGACAATTTGGAGTTCGATGAGTCGTGAGAGGCCATTGATAAGAAAAGTGGAACTTAAAGAGTTTTGGAAAAAATATAGTAAGGATGATTAAAAAAAAATGAAAGGACTGCAGATTTATAGAGGAATTTGAGCTGTGATTGTGTGGTTTGAAATAGGAAATAACTAATAGCCAGAGAGAAAAAATAATGGATGAGAAAATTTTGAAAGATGAATGGTTAAGAACGAATAAAGAATAGGACTCAGCAGGAAATAACATATAGCATAACTGGTAAGATATTGAACAACCAGCTAGGAGACCCGAGTTCGAGCTCCAGCAGCTACACACTAAATTTTTTGAATGAAAAAATTTCCAGAATAATTAAAATCAATCTTCTAGTTGAAACAAGAAACATGCATAGCTCAAATGGTAAGGAGCAATTGAAATACAATAAAGGAGAGATCACGGGTTCAAGTCTCTCTAGAGTCATAAAAAAATTAATTTATTTTGATAATAAAAAAAATTGAATGAAAGTTTTATATATTTTATCAATTTGTGTTATTACAAATGTAAATAGTGTGTGTATATATATATTTAAAAATTTATAAATCTTTAAAAGAGACTATTCCAAGTTCTCGTCTTAAATTGGTGAAAGTGTTTTCATTTAAAGATTTTGTAAAAATATCTGCCAATTGTTTATCAGAGGAAACAAATTCTAAATTTATCAAATTCTTTTCAATATTATCATGAAGAAAATGATGACGAATGTCAATGTGTTTTGTTCGTGAGTGATTAACAGGAAGTTTTAGATAAATTAATAGCACTAGAATTATCACAGTAAATAGTTGACTTAGATAAATTAAAACCAAAATCTTGTAGTGTTTGTTGCATATAGGTAACTTGAGCACATGCCAGAGCTGCAGAAATATATTCTGCTTCACATGTTGATAATGAAACACAGCTTTGTTTCTTACTAAACCAAGATACAAGAGACCGTCCAATGAAGTGGCAAGTCACACTTGTACTTTTTCTATCTGTCCGGCTTTTTCCAAAATCAGCGTCACTATAGGACACTAATTCAAAAGGACATTCCTTTGGATAGAATAGTCCAAAGTCCTCGGTTTTATTAAGATACCGTAGTATGCGTTTCACTGCTCGTAAATGTGATTCTTTGGGATCTGCTTGAAATCGTACACACAAACAAACACTCATCATTATGTCAGGTCTACTAGCTGTTAAATATAGTAACGATCCAATCATACTTCGATATAATTTTTGGTCAATACTTTTGCCACTTTCATCTTTATCAAGATGTATCGCTGTACTCATAGGAGTTGGTTTGGTAGAAGTATTTTTCATACCAAAGCGTTTAATTATATTGTTACAATACTTTTCTTGATTAATAAAAATACCATTTTCTAGTTGTTTTATTTGTAAGCCAAGAAAATAATTTAACTCACCCATATGTGACATTTCAAATTCTTTAGTCGTTATTTTAGAAAAATCTTAACAAAGTCTTTCATTTGTAGATCCAAAAATAGTATCATCAACATATATTTGAACGATTACAATATGATGTTTATTTCTTTTAATAAAAAGAGTTTGATCAACCTTTCCAATTTCAAAACCAGAATCTATTAAATATCTTTTAAGACGATCATACCAAGCACGGGGTGCTTGTTTCAAACCGTATAAAGTCTTTTTAAGCTTATAGACATGGTTAGGAAATTGTTCAAATATGAATAACGGAGGTTGTTCAACATAAACATTTTCTTTTATAAAACCACTTAAAAAAGCACTTTTGACATCCATTTGATATAATTTAAAGTTATGAAAACATGCAAATACTAGTAAGATTCGCATTGCTTCTAGTCTAGCGACTGGAGCAACGTTTCTTCATAGTCAATTTCTTCTTCTTGATTATATCTTTGAGCAACTAATCTAGCTTTATTTCTAGTAATATTTCCTTGCTCATCTGCTTTATTTTTGAAAACCCATTTTGTACCAATAACTGATTGATCACTGGACCGTGGAACTAAATCCCAAACATTATTTCTTTCGAATTGGTTTAGCTCTTCTTGCATAGCGTTAACCAATTTTCATCGGTAGAAGCTTCTTTGATATTTTTAGGTTCAATATTAAAAAGAAAAGCTACGTGACCCATTTTATTTAATTGACTTCTTGTTCTAACAGATGAATTAAGCTCTCCAATAACATTAACAGAAGGATGATCTCTTAATTTTCTAGGTGGAGATCTTAATTCATTGTTATTGTGAACAATGTTTTCATTATTTTCAAGGATTGAAGTTTCTGTGTTTGTGATATTATCAGGGAATTCTTCATCATCTTTTATACTTGGGATTTTTTTTTTAAATTTTCATCGAAAGATACATGAAGTGTTTCTTCGATGATTTTTGTTCTTTTATTATAAATTCGATAAGCTTTGCTTCGATCTGAATATCCTAAAAAGATTCCTTCATCCGATTTTGGATCGAATTTACCCAGGTGATCTTTTGTGTTTAAAACAAAACATTTTGAACCAAAAACTTTAAAATAAGAAATATTTGGTTTTCGTCCATTAAGAAGTTCATAAGGAGTATTCTTAGTTAGTGGTCTAATAGAAACACGATTCAAAACATAACAAGCTGTTGCAACTGCTTCAGCCCAGAAATGTTTTGGTAACATACTTCCATTTAACAAAGTCCTTACACATTCTTGTAAGGTTCTATTTTTACATTCTATAACTCCATTTTGTTGTGGAGTTCTAGGAAATGAAAAATTATGGAATATTCCATTTTTCTTACAAAAATGTTCAAAGGCTTCGTTTTCAAACTCACCTCCATGATCACTTCTTATGTTTTTGATTTTCAAACCATTAAAATTTTGAATTCTTTTGACAAACGTTTTGAAATTATCAAAGATATCACTTTTCTTTTTCATAAAAATAGTCCTACTATATCTAGCAAAATCATCAACAATTACAAACACATATCTACTATGATTAATGGATTGTACTTGCGTTGGTCCAAATAAATCCGTATGTAGTAATTCAAGTGGTTGTAAAGTTGAAATGACCTTTTTAGATTTAAAAGATGACTTAGTTAACTTTCCTAACTGACATACATCACAAATATGATCAATTTTAAAATTCGTTTTAGGTAGACCTTTCACTAAATCATTTTTAGAGAGCTTGTTTATAGTTTTGAAGTTAATATGATAGAATTGTTTGTGCTGTAACCAAGGATCATTTTCTTTGGCTATTAAACACATATCTGAATTATGATTTATTTTCATATTCAAAACATAGATATTTCTGTCTCTATTTCCTAAAAAGATAAGATTTTGATTTTGATCAAAAATACTACATTTGTTTTCAGAAAAGGTGATTTTGAATCCTTGGTCACACAATTGGTTGATACTAAATCAATTATGTTTTAAATTTTTGCCAAGTAAAACATTTGAAATAAGAGGTAAAATTGAAATACCGTTGTTGCTCACATCGCCTTTGCCGATGATATAGCCTTTGGAGTTGTCTCCAAATGTGACGGAGCCTCCATTTGAGTAAGTAATATTTGATAGCGTATCTTTGTCTCCTGTCATATGTTTTGGGCAACCACTGTCGAGTATCCATTTTCCTCTTTTCTTGAGTGGGACCTAAAAAAAATATGAGATGAAATTGGTACCCACTTTTTGAATAGGGTCCTAAGAGTTAAATCTTAGGAAACGAAACCCAAGAGGGCTTAGTATCCCATTTAAAATGCAATCTTTATTTTTATGAACAGTTTCAAAAAAGGTGTTTATATATTTCTTCCTAATCAAACTGTTTTAGGAACCCAGATTTTTATACTTTTTGGGTTACAGTTCCTTTTTGTCTGTTCAATAGCAGGATCAATATTTCTCCTAATTTTCTTTCTAGGTGAATTTGTTGTTTTCTTAACATATCCTAATCCTTTTCTACTTGAAACAGATGAGAGCTGTCAATAATTTTAGATAAAGTTTCTCTTCCTTTATTAAAATTTGAAACAATTTGGTGATGCTTTCTAGATTAGCTTTGAGACTACTATTATCCAACTCTATCAATTTTACCTTAGTTTTGAGTTCATGATTTTCAGAAACAAGTGCATCATTCTTCTCTTTTTGAGTTTCAATTTCATGACTCAAGAGAGTGAGTTGAGAATTGATATTAGAGAATGATTCTTGTAATTTTTCAAGCTCTTCCTCTAGTATTTTCTTCTCATCTTTAAGCATATCTCTTTCGAATTCTGCTTTGTTCTGATATTCACGAGTCTCCTTATATTTTCTTTTGAGATTTTTCAGAGTATCAACAAGCTCTGAATTTATCTCTATCATATCATCAAAAGTAAAATCACTAACTTCGTTTTCAGTAGCCGTGAAACAGACATTAGCTTGCTGATTTTCACTTTCACCACTGTTATCCGATGAAGAAGTATCCGAATCATCCCATGTTACGGAGAATGCTTTCTTTTTCTTATTTTTCTGCCATTGTTGAGGTATTTTTTCTTTAATTCTGGACATTCTTTCTGGATATGACCTTTCTTATGGTAATTAAAGCAGAATTGAAGATGATGGTTTATTTGGAAAATTTCTTTTTCCATTATTTCTATTATTTTTTCTGAACTTCAAGAACTTTTTGAAATTTTTGGAAATAAATGCTAGATCTTCTTCATCCGAATCTTCATCTTTTTCTTCTTCAGCATGGAAAGCTATGTTCTTTTTGTCTTGTGCTTGTACTCGTTTTGCCTGCAAATTCATTTCATAGGACATTATATTTCCTATTAACTCTTCAGGTTTTTTGGTAGAGAGGTCATTAGCTTCTTCAATAGCCAAGACTTTTCTTTCCCATTCATCCGTCAAAGAGTTTAGGATTTTTGATACAATATCAAAATCAGTGTACTTTTCTCCTAATCCTAATAGGGAATGATAGATATCTTGAAATCTAGAGTACATATCATTTATGAATTCATCTTGTTTCATTCTAAAGTTTTGAAATTGATTTTTAAGCATGGATATTTTGCTTTGTTTGACCTTGTTAGTTCCTTCATGAGTGATTTTCAGTGTTCTCCATATTTTGTAAGCAGTTTGACACATGCTAACATGATTAAATTCATTTCTATCTAGTGCACAGAATAGGATGTTCATAGCTTTAGCATTGGCAGTAGCATCTAATCTTTGTGTGTTTGACCAAGTGGAGTATTCTTTAGTAGGAAGAGTGTATTCATTTTGTGTAATATTCCATGATTCAAAGCTATTTGATTGCATATAGATTCTCATATGAGTTGCCCAATAATTATAGTTCAGACCATTGAAAAATGGAGGTCGTGTAGTGGATTGACCTTCAATAAAACCAGTGTTAGTGGTAGAGTGGTGTTATTTTCCACATTAGCAAGATATAAGATAACAGTGTAACAATTATAAGATGCCTTGATCTGACACCAATTGAAAGTGTGTTGGATTGTGCAATATGGATATAATATTGCAGAGTATAGTAATGTAGTAAATAGTGCTAAATATAAAACCGGTAATATAATAAAAATAACACCAGAGATTTTATACTGGTTTGGAGCACCGTCCTACATCCAGTCCCAGACTCCTTCTAGAATTTCACTAAAACAATAATCCTCACTTAACCCGGAGGAACAGGTATACATAGTTTGAGCAGCAGAACAGACACCTGAGCAGCAGAACAAGATTTTCGCCTCAGCAGCAGAAGAGGAATTCACTAATACAAAAGTATATCTGACACTGTGTGTTCTTGAAGACACTAATTTGTCTTTGATAGTACAAACCTCCTATAATAAAATCCTCAAGTATATGAAGTGTATGTGAAGATATGAAGAGAAGGTAATGCTAAGAATCGAAGATTATGAAAGTTTATTTGATGATTCAAAGCAGTAAAAATGTTTGTTCGATGTTTGAATGCAAATATTAAAGCACAAGAAGAATATTAGAGAGTTAGAATGAAAATCGGTGAATATGAAGTGTTTGGGAGTATCTATATATAATTGTTGAAGAGTTACTGCCACTGGTGAAAGGTTCGGACGAAGAGAAGCACCTATTTCCGTTCAAAGAAGGGTTGCATCCTTTCAGAGAAGAAGATGTCTTTTTGAAAATATGGAAGTTGGTCTTGGGTCAGTCGACTGGTTGTTCATGGTTAGTCGACTGACTATGCAAAAGTTTTAAAAAAATAAACAGTGCATATGTATATGTACGCAGTCAGTCAGCTGAATGGTTATGGCCAGTCGTCTGGCTGTGACATTTTTACATAGTATGCTTCAGTTTTGATTTTTATGTGAAATATGAAGTGCAGACTACTTGAGAATAGATTTTAACAAATTTCTAAGACTCAATCATACATACTAGACAGTTAAAGCATAGATTAAAAGTCTTGATGTAGCCATAGTCCGTTGATTATTTCTTTTTGTCGTGAATACTCTTTTTCTTCTAACTTGCTTTGTCATGAATCAAAACTAGTGATTCAATACAATCACCCTATTCACCATATTATTCAAAATTATCTCCTTCTAATCTTATTTCATCATGAATTACAAATGTTACCCTAAATGTATCACTAATTCAAATTTTTATATTAGGATGATATTTCTCATACCTCTTATTTCTAAATTTCGAATTAACTTATCTCTTTATAAGTTATAGAACTTATCCTTTTATAGTATATTTATAAAAAGTCTCAATTTTAGTTTATCTTTTTCCTATCTTGTTGATAAGAACTTTTCTTAGTGCGCGTTCTCTTTTTATTTCTCTAGTTACAACTTGTAGCTTCAATATTATCATCAAATATCTTACAGTCAAATTGTGAATTTTACTTCACAAGATCTTTGTACTTAGCTTTTAAATCCATCCTTTATGATAACCACTTAATCATTATTATTTCTTAATACTAAATATCTAAGGGTATATGATTAAAGTTCTAAATTCTAGCTTTCAACTAATTTATTCTATACGGGTCGTTACAAAGAAGTTGCCTTCTCTACCACTAATAGATGTATGTTTGTAAAATTCAATGTTTGTGATCATGGCAATGCAATGTCAGACTCTCATCCATACAAGTTCGTTTTGGGACTGAACGAAACCGAAGGCACTCCTCCTACCACAACCTATCAGGAATCACCCTAGGATCAGTAGCGATTAGTCTTTGTAATCCAAAGATTTCAAAATACGATAGGACCATTGCTAAAATAAATATCTCTATATTGGGAGCAACCCAGAGAATGTCAACAAGCAGTCCTTCCGCTATGAAGATCTTTGGTCTTCAGTACAACGAAGATTTCAGAATGCTGATACCGCTGCCAAATGTTATGTGGGGTAAACCCATGTGACTCGTGTCCGTAATCCCTACATTCTAAAGGTCTCCGGTCTTCAATAATCATTATTTTCAACATTTCTTCACTTTCAAATGTATATATTAGTTTGATGTGGTTTTCGATAGGAATCACCCAAATCCGACCCTGGTTACTTCGAAGCCAATTATAGATAAAAAATGTTAAGTTCATAACAGGATAGCAATCATTAATCAATAACTTTTTCTTTTATAAAATATCTTTCTTAGATATATTCTTTTCAATTTTCCATTTTCTTTCAAGTGTATATGGAATCATTAAGCCTCATTTATTAAATCATTTGATTTATTAAACCTCTTTAGATCTGGGAATAATTCCAATCATTTTCACTTTTACGCGAAAAAACTTTTCCACATTATTTCTTTAAATCTGAATCAAAGATTTCTTAATTTCAAGTTATAACTTTTAACTTGGGGATAATATTCCTAAATCATTCATTAAACCTAAATCAAAGAGTTCTTTCTTTACTTCAAATCATATTCTTGCAAATCAAAGATTTTCATAACAGAGCACTACTGCTACCTTAGATATGGTAAATTTCACCTTGATGGACTCGTGACAAGCAGCCCTACATCAAGAAGATCTTTGTTTTCAATATGTTTTATTTCGAAAATAAGTTTAAAGGGGTTTTTGATAGGAATCACCCAAATCCAATTCTGATTCCTTCGTATTAATCATCAATAAAAAGATGTTAAGTTCATATGGGGTTTCAAAAATCAGTTTGAAGTGATTTTCAGATAGGAATCACCCAAAACTGATCCTGGTTTTTCGGATAGAATAACCCAAATCCAATCCCGTTCCTTCGTACTAATCATCGATAAAAAGATGTTAATTAGATGATTATTGTTTGATTCATTCATTTTTCTTTACCAAAAATATCTTCGATATATATATATATATATATATATTTATATTTATTTATTTATTTATAAATTATTCTTTTAAGATTTATCAAATCATTTGGTTTATTTATACCTTTTCAAATCTTGAAATAATTCTACATTATTTAGAAAAACATTAATATGAAATTTTAGAGTATCCGGGCTTTCCTTTCAATCTGTTCCAACCCTCATCTAAAAGATAAAGTGAAGGCCAGTTAAGTTCAGGACATTGGTTCTCCATTCCTAACCTTAGTTACACACTTTGTTTTATCGTTTAGCTCTCAAAAGCAACAAAAATGTACAATAAAACCATTTTAATAGATTTATCATATTTATTTCATATTTTTAATAATTTTAAAAATATTATCTTTTTGGAATCTGAACGGCAAAACCGCGATGTTTTTAGAAAATTGTTTTGGATATATTTCAAAACATACTTGATGAAATCTTGATTTTCTTTCTTCGTTAGAAAACTATAGATATAATAGTTTGGAATATTCTTATCTCAAAGGATTCTGAGCTATATTCCCCTTTGTATAATTATTTAACTTTTACGGCGCGAAAGCATGAACTACCATTATGCAACGCGCCTAGTTTTGACTTATTTTTTTCAATTTCTTTTCAAACATTATTGAAACACCTTTAAATGTTTATAAAACGTTTATAAACCATTTTGAACTCATTTTACACAATATTTTCATATTTCAAACTCATATCTTATTTCATTTCATATTATAATATTATATTATTTAAATTTCATTTTCCATATTAAGAGGCTATATAATTTCCACACATATATTTATATGGATTTAAATTATTATTAAATTAAATATGGTTAATTTCTAATCATTTATCTTATTATTTATCAAACAAGTTATCAACCACATAAATAATCATATAATCAACCAATTTTGCATCCAAGTTATCATACATTCAAACAGTTTACTCAAGGGTTTAAATGGACATATTAAAATAGTTATAAGGATGATTTAACTTCAAATAAACATTGAGTAATAATAATTAGTTCCACTCCACCAATCTTTTTCGTAGACTTTTCTTTTGATTCCGACAGCACTTCCTTCCCTTTTCCTTGCTCCGGAGCTTACCGTACTTGCTCCTTTCTTCTTGATGTGCTCGACCTTGTCCTTGGAGGAGGCTATATTGCTCATATTCTAGGCTAGTGGGAGGTGGTTGGCTCAGGTTTTGAGGTGAAAGAGGGTGGTCGTGGGTAGGAAGGAGGAAGAGATGGGTTTTGAAGTGATTTTGGTGAACTTTTTGTGAATTCTTCTCTTTATATATTTTTTTGGAAATATTTTTCCGTTATTTAATTAAGAAAAGAAGTCATTAAAGAGTATAATAAAGCTTGAAAAAGGAAGAAGAAGTTGTGAAAAAAATTGAGAAAGAGGATGCTTATTTATAGAAAAAGTTTTGGAATAAAATAATATTATGTAAAATACCAAAATACCCTTACTTGTAAATAAAGTAATCTTATTTTTTTTAACACTTAAAATTACCATTTCAAACCATGCTTTATGTGACTTTCACTTAAAGAGTAAGAAAAATAAAGTAAAATTATGTTTGGTTTGATTTGACATGTTTTGAAATTTTATGCTTATTTTTTCTTAATGAAATTCTATAATTTTCTTAGTATGTTTAGTAAAAGTAAACTTGATTAGAAAATTAATTAATACTTATACTATTTGAATATATATGTTCATATATAAGAAAATAAAGGTGCGACAATAATGCAACAACTTTTAATCGACGAAACGTTGATTTTCGACAAAATGTTTCACGGTCACATTTTGATGTTTTAGTTAAACTATTTAATTATGTAAACCAAATTAAAAAATAAATTTGTATAGTGTTATTTAAAAATATAGACACTTATAAAATTAAAATATTTTATTTGACCATTGAAACTTACTTTTCTGAAATCAGCAATTTGTCACTTTTGTCGATATAAGCAAATATTACTATCTTTATGTATATTTCCTTTTCCAAATCCTATCTAATATTATTTGAATCATAAAATCTTATATATTTTATATTTAAAGTCACTTTAAATGTTATATTTGGAGGTGGTCAAATTTTGGGTCATTACATTCTTCCCTACTTAAAAGAATTTCGTCCTCTAAATTGCCCAAAACAAAAGTTCGCCCAAAGCATTTGTCTTTAAACTTATTTCCCTATAATATACACAAATCATCTGTATGAAATATCTTATTCGATCTCGTTTTTGAATACACAACTTTTCTTTCGAACTAGTATCAACCCCCCGACACTCTAGTGAGGACTCTGATCAGGCTTCTTGATCGTAAACCTTAACTTTCCTTGCATAGCTCTCAACTATGACAGAAAACTCAATTACTTAACCACAAACCCTCATCAATGTTCGCCGTCAAGAAACGAGTGATAAATCCTTTTTCAAACGAATGTAAACACCTTAAATTTTCGTACTTGAATCTTAGGTCAAAATTGTACGATGAGATGATCTACATATAACATATGTATTTATTAGCCTTCCAAAACATTTTGTAAATACTTTTATCTTATGTTCAAACATTTTATAAAGGTGCTTCTTATATAATACCATTATTTATTTATTTTAAAATATTTTAATAAAGGAAAATATTCTAAAGAAACCATTTTTCACTCAAAAGATAATTTATCCTTTTTATAAAAAATTTCCCACAAAACTTAGTATATATCCTTTAACACTGATATTATTTATGAATTTTCGTAAAACTATTACTTGAGTTTATTTCACCTTATAACTTATGCAAATTAATCACTTTTAAAAACTTAAGTCCAAATTCTTAATTCATGCTAGAATTCATTAATAAAACATTTTCTAGGTTATAATTTCCATTTTAAAGAGTCATTATTATTATTTTACTAGCTTTGAAAAAAAAAAATTAAAACCACCAGTACTTAAATCATCAAATCCCTTTTATCTATAAATCACATTTATCAATCATACTTGTCTAATTTACTCAAAATATTTCCCAATCTTTTATCATAAGTTTTCATCAATTTATTAGCTCTGAGTGAGGTATGATTCGGAAATTTTCGACTGTCCAAAATCGTCGAAAGTTCCACTTTATATTATCACTTAACGATCCTAATTTATCTTTGGTTTAAACACTTTTGTAAAGATTACTAAACAATTTATCAGTTAATGATTCATATTATCTCTTTAACTTAAGAAAATTATATAGATCGAGTAACTCCAAAACAATCCAAGGAACTGGGTACTACCAATAGTATCATATATCCTCTTAACAAAGAAGAGTAATAATTAATAGAAGTGCTTACCATCCGAACATATCTCTTGCCCATTTTTAGTTTGTTTTCAAGCCAATCAAACAAGTTATCATAAAATACCTTTTTTTATTTAAAACAATACCATTTTCAAAATCCCTTAGAGATTAGTTTATAAAACCTAATTTATAAAAAAAAATTATAAATTTATCTTATGTTAATTAACTTCATTTAAATTTCAACAATTCTTTCACTCGAATTTAAATTCTCGTTCCTTTTATATTATCTTTTTACATGATCATTTTCTATTATTTAAAATACATTTTCATCTTATATGTTCATTCTTTAACAAATCTTATTATCAAACACCTTATAGTCAAATCGTAAAACTTAATTCGCAAGGTATTTGCACTTATACTTTTAAATCAAACAATTAATCAATTTATGATAGTAACATAACATTATCATTTCTTAATTTATTATTTTGGAATAAGTATTAAAGATCTTAATTACCTTATCAGATTTCTTACTTATCGATTATCTTTATGAAACATCTTATAGTAAAACTGTGAATTTCTAATCACAAGATGTTCATATTTAAATTTCACTAATCTTGATTTCTAACTATGTAACTTTTTAAAATATACACTTTATATTCAAAATATAATCCTAGGTAAAATTATTTCGTTTACCAATTTTTTAAAATCATCGTGTCGGTTTGCCTTGTTTAAATGTTTAGGAACACTCATCAGTAACGGTATCAGGCGCATTGATCAAAATCCATAAATCACTCAACAGATAAATCAACAACAAAAATTATTAGTCATTAACAAATATGCACTCATATATAATAGACTCAAACTCATTCTAGGGTGTTACTAACCCTATCTCTAATGAGTTACTCATCCTAGGGTATTACTAACCCTATCTCTAATGAGTCTTTACCCCACCAAAGCCAAAGTTCTCGCTTAACCTTCAGCTCTGAAACCAAATGTAATGACTCGTTTTTCTATACCCTTTGAATTGACAATAATCCATACATGTCCAACTAAAATTGCACGAATAAGAGGATCATTAAGGGTAGAAAGAAAATAAAGACAGAATGGAATCTCGCATGAATGGATTAACATATATTATTTCAATAATAATCTTTACAGCGAAAAAATTAAAATATAATATCAGAGTCTAACCTAAATTCATCCTAGACAATTATAACACCTGCCCTTATAAATGCTGAAAAACAATAAAACAAATGCAATAGATGCAGTGGATAATTGAATACGCCCATACAATTATGAAGATCTCCAGCTCTCCTTTGGAAACTCCAAGCGTCATCGGCTAAACTTGAAACTACTCGGATCTTACCCGAGTATTAAAATACCCGATCAAGCTTGCTAAACTAGCGTGGGATAATCAAAATTTTAAATATATAGATCATGCTGATGTAAATAAAAACCTTTGAAAAGAATGGTATCTCATAAGACTACATTCATACATAAATACGGACGCGTTTTTACCTAATGATAACCAAAACACTTTTATACCAAAATAATTTGATATTATCTTTAATGACGTTCTTTTGAAAACACCTTTCAAATAAATTTATTCAAATAAGGTATCAAATACCCGGACTAAGTCTAAAGGAATATATCCAGACTGGGTCAACGGTATATACCGAACGGAATATATGATATCAAGGGGATAGCTGAAATGTCTGCAAAGCATTACCTCTATTTGGGACTACAATCAAAACCATAAATTTCGTATTTGAATTGGATTTCCAACATGATAGGGAACTAGTGACCTTTTTCTTTCTCCGATCCATGCATAGCAACCACAGTCTCCGATAACCATTAGGCTTTTCTCAAGCTTGCTACTTGGAACTATACTTGCTACACTGCTGCTGATAACTAGTAGTTCCCTGCTTTACTCAAGCTAACCACTTTATCACAATAAATGGGGAAAACATTTCCTTGAGGGACGTCTTTCCTCAACGGTTCTAGATATTGAACGCCACCATACATACATCAAGCAACAACTTGAATTTGTGTCTGTCGGGCCATATAGTATCCTGTATCATCTTCCAGGATGTGAGGCTTAAGAGGCTACATTCATACATTCCACAAAGTTACTTTTCACAAATCCATGCTTTTCACAAAGCCACGCTTTTCTTTTGACAAAGCTTATCCCGCTTAAAATTCCACATTTCCATTCTTTCGATCACCATTTAACTTTTACGAACATACAACCTATGCGCACGTACGTCTCAAAGAAGGGAGTTATGCTAAGAGAAGTTGCCTTCTTTGCTACCAACAGATGTATGTTTGTAAAAGTCAATGTTTGTGATCTTAGTAATTCAATGTCAGGCATTCATCCATAAAAGTTCATTCTGGGACTGAACGAAATTGAAGGCACTCCTTCTACCACATCCTGTCGGGAGTCACCCCTAGGATTAGTAGCAATTAGTCCTTGTAATCGAAGATATCGAAATATGACAAGACCACTGCTAAAATAAATATCTCTATATTGGGAGCGACCCAGAGAATGTCAACAAGTAGTCCTTCCGCTATGAAGATCTTCGGTCCTCAGTACAACGAAGATTTCAGAATGTAGATACCACTGCCAAATATACTATGGGGTAAATCCCTGGAACTCATGACAGCAATCCCTATATTCTGAAGATCCTCGTTCTTCAATAACCACTATCTTTAACATGTCTTCACTTTCAAACTTATACATTAGTTCGAACTGGTTTTCGAATAGGCATCACCCAAATTCGATCCTGGTTCCTCTGATGCCAATTACCGATAAAAAGATGTTAAGTTCATAGGCGGATATCAATCATCCATCGATTACTTCATCATTTATAATATATCTTTCTTAGATATATTCTTTTCAATTTATTCCTTTTTCTTTTCAAATGTATATGGAATCAATTTAGCCTCATTTATTAAATCATTTGATCTGTTAAACCTCTTTAGATCTTGGAATAATTCCAATCAGTTTCTCTTTTACTCGAAAAAATGTTTCCATGTTATTTCTTTAAATCTAAATTAAAGATTTCTCAATTTCAAGTTATAACTTTTAACTTAGGGAAAATATTCCCAAATCATTCATTAAACCTAAATCAAAGAATTCTTTCTTAACTTCATATCATATTCTTGCAAATCGAAGATTTTCAAATAAAGCACTGCTACCACCTTAGATATGGTAAATTTCACCTTGATGGACTAGTGGAAAGTAGTTCTACATCATGAATATCTTTTTCTTCAATATGTTTTATTTGGAAACTAGTTTGAATGGGTTTTCGGATAGGAATCACCTAAATTCGACCCTGGTTCCGTCGTACTAATCATCGATAAAAAGATGTTAAGTTCATATGGATTTTCATAAATTAATTTGAAGTGATTTTAGGATAGGAACCACATAAATCAAATCCCCACTTTTCGGACATGAATCACCCAAAACCAATCGTGGTTATTCGGATAGGAATCGTTCCTATCGTCCAAATCCGATCCCGGTTCCTTCGTACTAATCATCGATAAAAAGATATTATTTAGAAGATTGTTGTTTGATTCATTCATTTCTCTTTACTAAAATTATTTTCGATATATATAAATATATTATTATTTTAAGATCTATCAAATTATTTGGTTTATTTATACCTTTTCAAATCTTGAAATTATTTTACATTATTTAGAAAAACATTAATATGAATTTTTAGAGTATTTGGGCTTTCCTTTCAATCTGTTCTATCCCTCATCTAAAAGATAAAGCAAAGACCAGGCAAATTCAAGGCACTGGTTATTCTATTCCTAACCTTAGTTACACACCTTGTTTTACCGTTTAGCTCTCATAAGCAGGATAAATGTACTAGTCGTTTCCACATACTCAATTTGTTAAGGGTTATTTAAACTTCCCAATCATTATTTAAAATACTTAATTATTCTTTTAAAATATTTATGAATGATTCTAGAAAGAATCATTAAGTTTAAATCTTCACTTCAAAAGTTGGAGAAACCGTAGCAGAAAAGTGCTGCGGAAAGTGCTTAAACCAGCTTATTTGATTAAAATAACTTTTTAATGTTTGAAAATTCTTGTTTTCCAATTCCATTCTCTTTTAAACCATTTTAACTAATGACGTATACAATACTTGAATTATCGATGTAGATGCTACATAGTTGGTTCTCATAGATTTATCAAATTTATTTCACATTTTTAATCATTTTAAAAACATCATTTTAAAAGAAACCCTTCTTTGGATTTCGAACTGCAAAACCGCGATGATTTTAGGAAATTGTTTTAGACATATTTAAAAATGTACTTAATGAAATCTTGTTTTTGTTTCTTCGTTGGAAAACTATGGATATAATAGTCCAAAAAATTCTTATCTCGAAGAATTCCGAGCTAATTCTGTTGTGTATACTTATTTAACTTTTATGGCGCGAAATCGCGAACTATCGTTACACGACGCACCTAGTTTTGACTTTTTTTTTCAATTTCTTTTCAAACTTCACTGAAACACTTTTAAATGTTTATAAAATATTTATACATCATTTTAACCTCATTTTACATAATATTTTCATATTTTAAACTCCTACCTCATTTCATTTCATATTATAATATTATATTATTATAATTCCATTTTCAACATTAAGAGGCTGTATAACTTCAATACATATATTTATATGGATTTAAATTATTATTAAATTAACTATGCTTAATTTATAATCATTTCTCTTATCATTTATCAGAAAAGTTATCAACCAGATAAACAATCATATAATCAACCAATTTTGCATCCAAGTTATCAAACAATCAAAAAAATTTATCAAGGGTTTTAATGGATATATTAAAATAGTTATAAGGAAGATTTAACTTTAAATAAACACTGAGTACTCATAATTAGTTCCACTCCACCAATATTTTTGGTAGACTATCCTTTTAATTCCGGCAACACTTCCTTTTCTTTTCCTTACTCTGGAGCTTCCCGAACTAGCTCCTTTCTTCTTGATGTGCTCGATCTTGTCTTGTAGGAGGCTATGTTACTCATGGCCTAGGCTCAGGAAAGGCGGTTGGCTTGGATTTTGAGGTGGAAAGGAGTGGCCGTGGGTAGGAAGGAGGAAGAGAGGGGTTTTGAAGTGATTTTGGTGAAGTTTTTATGAATTCTTCTCTTTATATATTTTTTTGGAAATATTTTTCCATTATTTAATTAAGGAAAGAAGCCATTAGAGAGTGGAAGAAAGCTTGAAAAAGGAAGAAAAAGTTGTGAAAAAAAGTGAGAAAGTGGATGCTTATTTATAAAAAAAATTGGATTAAAATAATACTATGTAAAAGACCAAAATATCCTTACTTGTAAATAAAGTAATCTCATTTTTTTCAACGCTTACCATCAATATTTCAAATCATACTTTATGCCACTTTCACTTAAGGAGTAAGAATATGTAACAGCCTGCAAATCCGTACCCCTTGAGTTAACACTATTCTACCTAAATCAACTCAAGTTGTACAGAAATACGAACCATTTGGGTTAAAAAAGAAGAGGTAGAAGAAGAAAATAGAAAACAACATCAGAATCTAACCATCGCAGCGGAATAAAATATAATAGATAATAAATGATCTTTACTCAAAATCAAATATATTTGCTTAAATATTTTACATCATTAGAGTACATCAATCACAGCTCAACATCAATAACATAGAAATGGATACACAGCAACTCAACACAGCGGAATATATATACATAAACAAGTACGGAAATACGTATCGTCATCCAGCTCGTCTCCTGAGCTCCACAGCATCAAATCCTGTATCTTATAATACTCGGTCTAACCCGAGCATTACAGTTAAATAACACCCGAGTCAGTCTGAAATACCAACGTGAGAAAATCACACTCAATTGATTATTAAGTTTTCAAAAATCCTTTGAAAACAAAAGCATCTCGTAAGACCACGCCACAAATAAACATGTCGGGTTTTTACCTTACGATAGCTAAAACAATTTTTATAGAAATCCTCTGATATTATAATAGGGTCTATATACAAATACATATAAAATAGCCGAAATTGTTACATTATTAAATTCCAGCTACTAGCCACAAAGTGGGTAATACAAACAAAACTCGTACAAGGCTCGTAGGGAGAATGGATTTCCAACTAATGACTAGGCACTAGGGTACCACCTGTCACAGTACGGGGCCTAGATCACCGTACCGAGGAGTACGCCCGCTCCCCTGCAACACAAGACCGGGACTACCCCTTACTGGATAATCCCGAGTGAGATCACCCCGCGGTTGGGATCAGCAACCGCCTACTAAGCCGAAATAAAAAGGGACAACTAGATAGGAATGACCTCACCCTGCTTGGGTGCTACCCACCTAGCCTTGCTGCATAACCCCTGATTTTCAGTAATTCCCATTTGATGAGGCTTGAGGCTAAGCGTTACCTTTTTAGAACATATCCCTTAGAATGCCCATCATCCACCTGTTGATGTTTCGCAAGCATTCATCCATACAAGTCCGTCCCGGGTTCGAACGGAACCGAAGACACTATTCCTACTACATCCATTTGAAAATATCCTCAGGATTAGTAGCGACTAACCCTTGCACTTCACTGCTCCATCTTCGAATCCACACTCGTTTTCACGAAACGTACAAACCAGATCGAAGGGGTTTTCGAGAAATAAATCTCGATCCCGGTCTCTTCGAAACGATCGACGCATTTGGCCAATATTGATAGTCGGTGATTTAACTATCAATTAATGTTCACAACATCCACCACACAATAATTAATTTTCCAAATTATTTATTTATCTCAAAAATATCTTCACAAGATATAATTTCACTTTTCAAACTCCTTGAAAACAGTTTTCAAAACTATCTGCCTTTCTCAGAATAAATTCCAAGTATTTCTACTTCCACTGGAACCACCAAGCACAAAACTTTACATTTTTAAAATAATTTAAAAACATTTTATTGAAATATACTTTAAAACCTTTAAGTTAAAAACTATTTCAATAATTTGTTAAAAATACATACTATATGAGTATTTGAAAATAATGTTACTTTATAAATATAAAACTAGTTTTCACTTTTTAAAACAAAATACTAAGTCACCTTTAAATTATTATTACAATAATAGATTTGAAAAAAAAATATTTACTTAAGAATTTTAAACATTCAGAAATAATAAATTTTCTAAAACATGCTTTTTAAAACAACCTTAAACTTTTATCTTATATTTAAAAATTTACTTAAAACGTAATTGGCTATCCATAGAAATATACTTCTCTTCACAACCTTTGAAAATAAATCACTATTTATTTTTAAAAAATTTATTTCATTCCTTTAATAAATTCCCACCTGAATTTATTCTTCCAAATATCCCATTTCAACACTTAAATCAATTCCAAATTGATTTCCAATTTACTTCATTTATTCAAAAATCCTTTAATTTCATATTTTATTCCTTAATTATGATTTAAAATACTTTTAATTGAAATACCAATTTAGATTTCTCAATTTACTTCTTATTCCTTTAAATAAATTTAAAACTTTAAGTTTTAAAATAATTCTTTATTCCTTTAAATTAATATCACATAATTTTACAATTCATTAATTACTGCTTATTCAAATCCTTTTCTTTTCATATTCGAAGTTATTTATTAGTATTTAACATACTTCCATTTCTTTCTCAATTTCATTCTTAATTTATTAAATTCTCTAAGATTATTTCGTTTACAAATTTACTTCCTTTATTTTCTTCCCAAAATCCAATTTATATATTTTTGGTAATTCATTATACCTAATATATATCCAATCAAATCATATCATTCAATATTCCAATATATTCAACATTGAGTATCAAGTAATCACAATAGAGAATATTAAATAATAAATGTTGAGGGGTCTAGTTAGATCCCTCCAACCTGTTTTCCCTGCATCCACAGATGTTAGCACGATATAATATGCCAATTCCAAAATTACCATACTATAGCACATCAATCAATCTCAACCATTCAAACAATTATTTAAATTTAATCATTTAAATTTAAATTTAAATTAACTGAGTGAGATTAACTCACCTTTGATTTTTTTTTCTTTAATTTTATATGCAATCTGATCCCATCTCGACTTGTCCCCTATCAGATTTTGACCTTGAATAAATATTAGAAGATTTTATTAATGTTTGAATTTTTTTAATAATTAATCTCCATTTGATAAATTAAATTTAGTTAATATTCTAACAAAACGAACAATTCAATTTCCATTTTAAAATTTAAATCCAACTACTACTTTAATTCTAAACTAGTAATTTAATCCTTTTTAAAATACCTACAGTAAAAAAATAGGTTTCAAAAATTCTACTTATATAAATTCTTTCAAAGTTTAAATTTTCTTTAGATAAATTTATTTAATTTAAACTAATAATTTGATTTTGAATAAATAATTTGATTTTATATAAATTTTCCTATACTAATAATTTTAAGGAACTAAAATAATTAAATCAGTTTATTAAGCAAGTTAATTACTAAAATACATTATTATTACTATTATTATTAAATAAATAGGTAGGTTTAAAATACGTTTATATATTTAAATTAGAATAGGTATGTGTTTATATTTTTGAACATGGCAGTAAGTCCCAGCATATTTATATTTTATTTTAGTTTTAAAAACTATCAGTACTTAAAAATAACATTCGAACTTATTATAAATGTTTATTATCAAACTTAGATTTGAAAATAAATCCAAATATACCTCGCGACAAGTTCGAACCCGAGACTGGCCAAACCCTTATACCTCTTCTCTTCCCAACATCCTGCTTCTTCCCCAAAACCACAGCCTCAACTTCGGCCATCCCATCGTGAACGCCATCGCACAGTGCCACACCAAACTCGATCCACCCACCACCTCGATTCGCGACAGCACACACCGAGTTGTCATACCCTATCGCGATACCCTTCTCCCTTAGCACGCCCTCGAACGAACGAAGTCGCCGACCCTTAAACTATCTGTCACGACCCAACCCAAACTGTCGAAACCCTAATTCGATGCACAGATTCAAACGAATCTCGTTCCTACATTGATTTCTGGGAAGATTTGAATTTGAGGAATGAAAAGCGTGTTGAAATTAAATGAAATGAAAAAAGGATCGATTTCCATTTTCGATCTTGAGATTTCAATTGAACGGTAGTGGGAAAAATGAATTCGATTTGATTTTTAAAGAGGATTGCTCAGTCATTTTATTTTCTTTTGACTTTGAAACATTTCTTAACTCTATTGCGTGAGATTATAATAAGAAAGGGAGCGTATAGAAGTCGGCTAGCTACAGTGATCTGAGTGTTTGAGAATAACGGCTGATGTGAAGTGTGTTTGACTAGTCGAAATATTATTTTTAAATTCTGAATCGGTTATTATCAATTAAATTTTCAACGCGTTTATGTATCCTACGCTCAACGTTAATTCCGTAAGCTACGAAATTTGAAATCCGATAATAATTCAACATTACAGACCCAATGGAACTGGTTTCGTCGAATTCCGAGACTATGCCTTGGAAGGCTATTTTTAAATCCAATTTGAACGATCAAAATTTTAAAACTGAACAAACCATTGTTAATCTCAATTTTACAACTTCTATTACTTCAGTGTTATCAATATAAAATTTACAAACCTTCAAATTATTTTTAACATGCTTAAAATTCCAGATTTCACATTTTACCCAATTTCCAATAATTAAATTCAACAATTAATTATCCAATAAATATTGATATTTGAAATTCAAGTTAAAAATTTACTTTTAAACATTTCAAGTCAATTAAATATTCCAATTTAAATTGCTTAAAATTTCCGGGTCGTCACAGAATAAATATGTTTTGTTTGATTTGACATGTTTTGGAATTTTGTGCTTACTTTTTCTTAATGAAATCCCATAATTTTGTACGTATGTTTAGTAAAAGTAAACTTGATCAGTGAATAATTAATACATATATTATTTTAATATATGTTTCTATATAAGAAAATAAAGGTGTGACAACGTTGCGACAATTTTTAATCGATAAAACGTTGATTTTCGAAAAAATGTTTTGCGGTCACATTTTGACGTTTTAGTCAAACTAGTTACTTATGTAAACCAAATCTAAATAAATTTGTATAATGTTATTTAAAAATATAAACATTTATAAATAAATTAAAACAATTTATTTAACCATTGAATCTTACTTTTATCAAATCGGCATTTTGTCACTTTATGTATATTTCTATTTTCGAATCCTATCTCATACTATTTGAATCATAAAATCTTATATATTTTATATTTAAAGGCATTTTAAATTTTATATTTGAAGGTGGTCAAATTCTGGGTTGTTACACGAAGGATCGTACTCAGACCGAAACACAAAATAACAGAATGATCTCAAGGATAGTCCATACCGATCAAGGTGATCGTAGAACCATGATTCGATAATTCCACATTTATGTAATATTATTATATTATTGTCTTTGAAAAGAAACTCAAGAATAAACTTCTTAAGAATCTAATAGCCACTTATCGTAACCAAAAGAGAGTAAACTCTAAAGTGTCAAATATTATCACCTTTAGTAATCACAAGAACTTAACCAATGCGTCTCATACGGTATGGTGAAATCCCAGTATTTACTAAAAGCTAGTAAACATCACTTATTACGAATAACACTGAAAAACCTAAACTACATTCTCTTAAGGATCTAGCAACCACTTGTCGCACACTAGAAGAGAATACAACTCTAAAGTGCAAAATACTTCCTAATAGCAATCGCACGAATTTAACCAAGGCATCCCATGCTACCTTGTGAAATTCGAGTATTCACTAATGGGATAGTAAGTTTCACTTAAACATTTTATTCAATGAGTTATTCCATATTCGACGAAGCATTAATCGAAAGCATTTAGACCAATTGATGACACTAATTCGATTATTAGTGCTCCTTAAATTATAGAATTAAGGTTCATAAAACATTTTTTTTCTTCTTTTGAGCTTATTATTTAAAACACTTATTATAATTTTCCATAAATCTGTTTGGTATTTAAATTTATAAAACTACTTATAAATTTTCTAAAATATTCCATAACTTTGAATTTTTCCAAGATTTTACTTATATATACAAAGTTTTCTCAAATTTCCATTTGTTATATTATTCACAACACTATAATTAATTACTCTTCTGAATCCATATTAAAATATAACAATTTTATTTGAAATAAACTAAGTTTAAATTTTTCAAATTACATTTCCTAATTCCATATATCATGTATTATTTATCTAATAAAACCATAATGTTTATATTCCAAATTCATAATCACTTTAATGTAAAAATAGATTATATTTGTATTTTCAAAGTCATATTCCCAAATCCATAAATATTTTACTAAACATGCTTCAAATATAAAATAACTTGCTAAAAAAACATTTTAATATATATTAACTTAATTTAGAAATAATTCTAAGATTTATAAATTAAAAATAATTTTTTCATAAAATTACTTATATACAAAGCTTATCTATTTACTTCATTTAACTCAAATTTATGATTTAAAGATCTGTAGTTTCAACCACCTAGCTCTTGTAATTTTACAAAACCTAAAATATGAAAGTTGTGGACAAAATTCTCGTCTTTCAAACAAGAAAAAGTTCCTCCAATTTGGATTTACGTTTAAAAGTCATAACCGAAATAATTTTTAGATTTAAATTTATTAACTTTGTCTTTCATTGACAGGGCAGCGACAAAGAAATTAATTCTTTACCATTTAAACTTCAAAATTATACAAAAGTCAAAACATGAAAGTTGTAGAAGTCTATACTTTCCAGAACTTCAAGAATTACCAAATTCAGATAAGTAACGAAAAAGTAGTGCCTAAACTAATTTCTCTTTTTTTTCAATGCTAGGATTAAACATAGGATAGAGATATTACCTCTTCTTCAAACACACATCACTCTCTATAAACAATAAGAGTTGTTCCTTATAAAAATACCTTTCAACTGAAAGAAAAAAAACCTCACTTAATTGCGATCTGCCAATCAAAAGATATGATAATTTTAACATCTAGTTGCAATTATAAAAATTGCACAGTGCTAAGCTACACCGTTAATTTCAAACTCAATTTCAACCCATTAATAGAAAAATCTCAAAATGTGATTAAAAGACAACTTATAGCTAATTGAAAGAAATTTCTACCACAAAAAGATTGATTTAATTTGGATTATTTTACTATACACTATCGCATTTTTACTGCAGTGATTTTTACACCATATTTCCACCAAACAATAAAACAACAACCACACAAGTATTCAACCAAATTACGAACAATTCAATCAACAATCATTCAAACAATTATGTGTAGCAAAAAAAGATTTAAAATAGTTATATGAGTGATTAACTCACCTTTAATGCTTCCTATATCTTGTTAATCTTTGCCTATGCTTTGCTACGCCTTCAACTTCACCAAAATTGTCTAAAAATCATAAGTAAAAACCAACCAGCAAATAATTCTAATTAAAGCGAGATCAAAATTAATCTTTTATATTTTTAAAAGATAGAGATAGGGTTTAGAATACTTACTTTTCATTATAGTACAAAAGCCCTTTGTTTTGATCTTGATTTGTGGATGATTTTGATTCTAGGGTTTAGAGAACAAAAAAGGTTTGGTTTTTAGATTTTTTGGCAGAAGAATGAAGGAGAAAGAAGTATACGTACATCTTATTTCTCTCCTACATGGGCCTAATAGGGTTTGGGTAAGTATCCAATAGCAAGTGTTGCTAATTTCTTTGCAAAGAAAGTGTTGCTAATTTGTTTTGTTTTATCACTAATACAACACCACTGCTCTAACAATGTTACACAAAATCATTAATTAATTTCTCTATTTATCCAACCAATTAACAATTTTAAAAGTTACATTTCAACAAAAATTCTTAATATTAACACTTTACTCTAAACACCAAATTTAAATAATTGACTTAGTAATATTTCAAATTTTTTAGTTGAAATCCTATTTAATAATGAAACTCATTTCTTAATTAAATCTAATTAGTTATTATCAACACTAAATTTAATTTCACAAATCACAATTATAAAATTAATTGCCCATAATTAGAATTAATTAATTATCTAATTAACAATAGGTTGTTACAGTTAGCTAGAGACTTCCAAATCTATATTTTGAAGAGGAAATATTAGGACCTTACTATCTATAATCGTATATGCCTCGTTTTGCGCAAATCATTAATTTTTGGGTTCCTGGTTATTGATCTTCTTCAAACTTATCATATGTATTTATATGTTTTTATACGTTTTGGATCCATATTTAAAGTCAAAATTATATTTTTACTCTTTTTCGAAACCCAACCTGAAGTAAAAATGAATTTGAAATGATCTAAAGTGAGTTAATCATGTTTGATGTTTGATTGCTTATATATATGTTAGGCTATGTTATAGATGTTCCCTAAGATGATTTTCCATGTTTTGATGTCTGGTTGAATGTTTGGGTGATGACTGATGCTTGTTCGAATGTTACTTGTTTGTTTGAATGGTTATAAACACTCGTCAAAGCAAAATAGAGGTGATGGTCAATTCTATGGTTGAGGCTCTTCATGTACAAGGAACAGTGATGTGCTCTTCGATTCGATATACAAAGGATGGAGAATTCATAAACTAGAATTGAATTTCGATGGAGAATGTTTGGGGTCATATCGATGCATAGGGCTGTGCATATTCAAAAGGTTAAGTGTAGTAACGGAATCAACACAAAATCGAAATGCTCATAGTGCTAATAGGATTTTGGCTTGGGAATAATAGTTGACCTTGTGGAACCCAGTGGTAGACTTCGAGCTGGAGGAGGGGTGGCATTGGGTTAGCTAGTCAGTGGTAGGGGACCAAACAGAAACTCTTAATAGTGAACTCCAAGCAAAGAAAGGTGGAGCTTGGGTCTTAGTGGAAAAACCAAAGGAAATAAAATTACGGAGTATGAAAACGTGGTCGGTGCTCGAGTATCGGGCATGAATTTCTGTTCGAGTATGCACTTTGATTCAGGGATGCATGGTTTCTGGTCGGTTGTGTGTGGAACCGGGCAAGGTACTTGAGCTTTGCGAACTTAGGCATGTAGCAGTTTGCATCAAGGCAGGCATGAGGGCTCTTGACTGTTTTTGAGCAATAGCTTGAGGCAAGAGTGGGTGACTTAGGGACGACTCTTGATGATTTGAAGTTTTGTATGGCTACCAATGAAATATAGTGACTTCGACGACTCAATGTAGTAAGTGAGTATGGCATCAGGTTATAGACCTGCAAACAAGTTCCATGTGATAGCTTATGGAGTAGAACAAGAGATGATTCTACTATCAGTATGTGTGCTAAGGGATTGGTGGATAACTCTAAGGTTATGATGCTCATTGATGGACAGAGTAGTCTATGTGTATCCAAGGTTGTGTACCCAGAATAGTCTATGTGTACCCAAGGGTAGTCTATGTGTACACATATTATTGAACAACTATGTTCCAATCCCCAATCATCTGTATAGGCATTAGTTGAGCATCCACGACATTGAGTTATCATTAACCATTTGTGTGGGTCATAAGAGTTAACGTATATCTAACGCCACTTGAGCGATAGATGTAAGGATTTGTGATGGTTGCTATGTTTGTTGTATGCTTGATATAGATGTCATGTTGTGTTATACCTATATATCCCTGATTGTACTTAGTGTAGCGAACCCAGATGTGTTAGTAGTTTAGCATATATAATAATTTTGTGCTAACTTATTTGATGCAAGGACAGTTTATGTATGATTCTACATACCACATGTCCTTATTACTATGTATGGTTTTTATGATATTTTGAGATGTTATATTGCTCATACCAAACTATTGTCTGACTCGATGTTTTATGTTTTACTTCTTATTATCTTGGGTACTCTTAAATAAGTAGATTGGTGATAACATGTCTACATAGCACATGTACTATATTGAGTATGAGCAGGTGGCTATGCCCTCATATTTTTTATATTTGAATCTTACTATCATTTTATATTCCATTGTGCGGTACTGGGGAGCTCTGTAAGTACTTGCATTATTTTATAGACGGTTATTATAGTTTATTTGGAGATTTTTTAACCTTGTGAACCTAATGCACTCTGGTATTCTTACTTCTCATTCATTTTGATTATATTACTTTATCATCTATTTAATATCTATGATATTATTATGAATTGTCTATGCACTATGAAACATATAATTGGTTTTATTTTTTGTTTTTGTAACTTTACCACCTTGATAATTATCGTTCATCATCCAAACACTCTACAGGTTATACTGGTTACCAGAGGTATAAGGATATAGGACAACATAAATGTTTGAATCATGTTTGTATTGCTCGTATATGATTTTTGAATGTATGAACTTGTCTGCTTATACATTAATTCGTTCGGGTGTAACATAAGAGTGGTCATCATTTGAGTGGTTCGACAAGTAAAATTTCTTATAATCGAAATATGTTGTGCTCAGAGACCTAAGGAGCCTATGGTTTTAGTTGTAAAGATACCGTGTTTGAAGTGATGGTATTTTGGGGAGTTAAGAACCATCTATGATTGTGCTAAGAATAGCTTAGGTGTACGAATACTTCGAGGATCTCGATGGCTTACTTCGGGCTAAGGCATGCAAGACTCGAGAAAGCAAAAGAGGGACTTGGGATTTATCGTTTTCGACATGGGGCCTTGGGGTTCCACCACTTAGCAATAATTTTACTAGTAAAAACCTTAGCATCGACCATTTATGGTCAGTGACAAGAAATTGGAGACAAACTTTATAGGGTTTTGATGATGCTACTTAGGTCGAGGAGTATTGAACTTTGGGGAAAATCTTGAACTAATTGAAGACAGGAGGTTTGGGGATGCTACTGAGAAATTTTAGGTGGAGTAATATTTGACTTCAAGCACGACCATGCATTGCTTTAACCTTGTAAAAGGTTAGCTCTAGGCTATTTTGACATGACGAGAGTTTATCACCCCTAATTTTTAATAACATTATTCAATAGATTTAATTAGATAAATTAAATAAAATAATGTAAAGACTAGAGTAATAAGGTAATTAAGATTTGAAAACTAATTAGGTTCGTGAATTAAATGGATTTATAAAATGGCTCATAAGTAAATTCATAAGAGTGGTTTATAAGTTGAAAACTAAATTAAGGCAAGGGTAATATGGGAAATAGTTGCATACCATAAACCCATAACTCCTAAACCATTACCTAATTTTCATTCATACCTTCACAAAACAAAAAATAAACAAAAGGAGATCAAGACCGGCCATAACCCTAGGGGAAAAGGGTGTCAAAATCAATTAGAAGCTAAGTATTCAAGCAAGGAAGAATCAAGCAAGAATCAAGTTGCTTATCCAAACAAGTTACATAATAATCTAAACAATCTCATATATGATTATTCGAACATTTGAGTTTCTGTAACCGTTAGGATGGATTGAATGATGATATGCTTTGATTATATCTCATGTTTGATTTAAACAAGAATTTTTATGTAAAGGTATGATTCGATTTTAAGGTTAAAATCGTATAAATGGGTTTCGAATGCCATAAAGATTAAATGTGTTATGTAAAACATTATTTTGGAGATGAGTTTAAATTTTCATTATATTCCAAGCTATGGTTAATTTATTATGAATTTTGAATGGAAGAAATGGATAACTTGGATTTAAAATTAATTACGGTAATTATATAAAGGACTAAGGGTCTGAAATATTTATATGTTAGAAAACATATTAAAAATGAATTATGATGATTTTTGGGGATTTTTTCTAAGTGTTTTAATATGGTTATTAAATTATTTAAGTTGCAGGACTTAAATATTTAAATGTTTTATGGATAGCAATGGCTTATTTGTTAAAATAATTTCAATTTTAAATTATTGAATTCGACATCCTTTTCAAAAAAAAGATTTTTGACAAAGAAATGGCAACCAATTACATTTTGGCAAATTGGCAAGTTAGATGAAAAGAACTTACTTTGTAAGGCATAAAATCAATTTTGGCATAATCAACCGCTACCTTTTGTCAACAAACTTCTACCAATAAACCCATTCAAAACCAATACACATGGTATCAAGCCATTGGTATGTACTGGATTAGAGAAAGGTGGAAGGGACTATGTCGAAGGCAAACTTTCAAAGGGGTAGAGGTCATTTTTATAAGCTTTCGAATATATTACTTGCCTTTGCTTTTAAAAGATGCTTTTCGAAAGGGTTGAAGTTACTTTTAAATAGCTTTTGAATGGATTGTCGCTTGATTTTGTTTTTAAAGGAGCTTTCGAATGAATTGCCAAATGTTTAGTTTTAAAAGGGAGCTTCCGAATGGATAACCGTTGGTGAACCCATTCGAAACCTAGCTGACGCATTCATGCCTTTCAAATTAGTTAAAGGCAACTTTCTTTATAATTTTAAATCACTGCTTTCGAAAAGGGAGCTTTCACCGTTGTAAAATTTGAAGTCGCCTTACCAAATTCTTTCGAAAGGGTTCTTACAATCTCGTTTATGAATACTTTCGAAAGAGTGGTTTCAAAGCTATCCTTTTCCGCAGTTCTTTTAATTGAAGATCAACGCATTCAAAAGGGTTACTTTCGCTTTCGTTTTCTTTGACCCAGAAGTTATATTTAACGTTAAACCTATGGTTTCGAAAGGAACACTTTTAAATGGTTTTTGTGAAGCT
Source organism: Allium cepa (assembly GCA_030765085.1). Lineage (NCBI taxonomy): Eukaryota > Viridiplantae > Streptophyta > Magnoliopsida > Asparagales > Amaryllidaceae > Allium > Allium cepa. The sequence continues at coordinate 1,035,255,776 of CM060937.1, read as the reverse complement.
TTCGAATGGAATACCTTAAGTATTTCAAAAGGAATGTTTTAGGCAGTTTAAAAAGGTACGTTCCAAACATTTCGAAAGATGTGCTTTAAGCATTTCGAAAGATGTGCTTTAAGCATTTCGAAAGATGTACTTTAAGCATTTCGAAAGGTAAATCTATAATTGTTTTTGAAAGAAAGTTACAATGCTTTCAAAAGGAATGATTTGAGTGTTCCAAAAGGTATACCTTTAAATGTTTAGAAAGGCAGGCTTGAATACTTTCGAAACGTATGTTTTATGGTTTCGAAAGAAAAGGCCTAAGGTTTCAAAAGCTTTAGTATTCAAACAAGAACCCAATTTCAATTTTAAAAGTAAACCCATGGCAATGTGAAGGAATTTTGAAATGGCATTGAACTTTTGTGTTTTTTGAAGAAGGTTTCCTTGTTAAAGATAATATGTTAAGGGCATTAACCATGTTTCATTTGAAAAGTGTTACAAAGAAATTAAACCTTACATGTTTATATTATTATGTTATGATCAGTTATCATGCGTGCTCCTTCTGTAAACATATTCACTTTATAATCAACCTATAACTGTATTTTGGGTGTTAAAGGCAGAATAACTAATTAGGTTGACCTAGTAGTAAATATATAGTAAGTAAACTCCTATATGAGTAGAATTGCATCTTGGAGGTCAGGCAGACCTGAATGTAGGATGCCCATCAAAGTATTATTGGTTTAGATAGGTTCAAGTAAGCCCATGAAAACTATGTTAGAGATTGTCATTTGCAGGGGCCAGTATGTTCTTAGTGGTCCCATGAAAACTATGCCCGTTAAGTTATTGAAGAGATCAATAAGTTCATAGTGATCCCAGAAAACTATGACATGAGAGAAGTTATTGGAGAACCCAATAGGTTCATAGTAAGCCCATGAAAACTATAACTGGAGAAAGTTATTGGGTTCACAGTGATCCATGAAAACTATGATTGGACGATAGTATTGGTAGAACCAATAGGTTCATAGTGACCCCATGAAAGCTATGAAGGTGGATTGGAATTTCATAAAGAATTAATAAATTATTAGTTAGCCCATGAAAACTAATAGGTTAATAATGACTCAGAAACTATAATTTGAGACAGATAGTCAGATGAAGAGGGATGAGAAATCAAGGACATATTGAATGTTTGCATATCATCATAATACCTTTTAATATGTTATGTTTTAACCATTGTGGATGTAAGTGCACGGTATATAATTATTATAAATTGAGTTAATATTTTAGTGAGGGGAAATCTCATTCCGCTAAGCGACGTGGTCTCACTAGATATCTATATGGTTCGAGATGGTAGGTTATTATTCATACCAGACTTTTTGTCTAGCTTGAAGTTTATGTTTTCCCCTTAAACTATCGGGTGCTCAATTAATTTTGAGTAATTTAGAGTTAAGGTTTTCAAGTTCTCCTTGAGACGAATAAGCTTCCAAAGACGTGTAGGAAGCAAACTAGCTATTAGGAGTTCTTTCTGTTGGATTCCGCTATACTTTGGTTGTAACGGCAAAGTTGCTTATCTGCTTATGTTTAGACTCTGATAATCCAATGAGGCATCATAATTTATCGCTCTTGGCGTATTTTGTAATAACTATATTTCTTTGAACTTATTTTACAAAATATGGATTTTTCAATGAATTTGAAATATGATTTGAAGTGGAATGAGAAATTTTTTTGTGAGTTTAATCTTTTTTCCTATTTGTATGTTTCTATTATATCAATGTATCTAACATTACCACATTTGGTCATCGAGAATAATAACTACAGATGGCCGCAGCATCCGTAGTCATTAGTTTTGGGCTTCCAAGTGGGGGATGCTACAATTTGGTATTAAAGCGTAGGTTTATGCAAATCAAAAAGAAATTTGAACCTAAAAGATTTTCAGAACATAATCCAATGATCATGGTTTGGGTTAATGCTATAGTAACGTACTTGCATTTGTTATGTATATATCCATAAGTACATACTCCCCTCTCTCCTAGACCGTTCTTTTATATCTTACTAAGACTCGTATGTAGATTTACAAGAAAGAAAGATATGGTGGCAGAAACGGAAGATGAAATCTAGGTGGAGGAAGCACAACAACTAACAAAAGTGCTCTACCTAACACCAGGAGGAATCCGGGTCGATAGGAAAATGCTAATCCAAATTCCAATGTAGGTGCTGGAACTCCGCAAGTAGATACGGTGATGATGTATCGGTTCTTTGTCTATTTGATGCAAGCTGGAGAAGCTGCAGGAGTAGTTGGAGGTAATGTTGTGAATGCTGGAGGAGCTAATCCCGTGGCCCTAGTTGGCAATACTATGCCAAGCTAAGAAGGGATTATACCAGTCTTGGTGGAAAGCCGTTTTTTAGGAACAAAGCATACTGTCGTAGTAGAAAACTGGTTATTACACTCTAAGAATATTTTTGTTGACTTGGTATTAAACGATGAGTAGAAGAAGATATTTGCCTCTAGACAGTTGCAAGGAGTAGCACTTCATTGGTGGAATAGTGTTGCCATGGGAGTTCCCGAGTAAGAGTTGACTTGGGCAGAATTTCGAAGGAGATTCGAAGAGAGGTTTTTGTCTATAATTGCCAAGTCGGTATTGCTAAGAAAGTTCATGGACTTAGTGCAGGGTGAGATGTCGATGATTGAGTATGCTAAGAAGTTTAATGAGCTGTTAAGAGATGGATATGCTACCATTGCCACCATCATTAAAAGAAATGAGAAGTTTATTCGAGGGTTAAGACCCAAGATTGTTATAACAACTATGCCACATCTCCATAATCCAAATACAGTTGTTGTGGAGATGGCAATCCAAAATGAAGAGATGCTTTCTATTTATAGGAAGGAGAAGCAGATTGAAACCCAGGGTTTTCAGGGCAAGTAGAGGAAATTCTTTAAGAAGAATGGAACCCAAAAGGGAGGAGCTGCCAAGAAGGCAAAGGCTAGTCTAGTTTACTTTAAGTGTGATAAGAAGGGACATTATGCTCACGAAGGTAGAACTGGAAAAGGGAAGAAGGTTGCAGATAAGAAGGGAGTAAAGAGTTTTAACTGTGACTTGATTGGGGATTACAAAAATCAGTGTCTAGAACTGGTCAAAGCAGACAAAGAAAATGTCTTTGTTGTAGGACCATCATCTGCTAAGCCAACGGTTGCTGAGAAGGGAAAGACTATGATGAATGTTACACTTCTAATTCATAGTATACCGGTTAGGGTACTATTTAATATCGGTGTATCGCATTCATTTATATCTCACTGTTTGATAGATAGGTTATGTTTAGAACCCTCATAACTTGTTACTTCTTTAAGGATTGTAGATCCGATAGGAAGGTATGCAACTTTGGGGACGACATGTGACCAGTTAGAACTTGATTTGTTAGGTCATATATTTGCATGCAGTTTGTATGTTTTTGATTTCGTAGGCTTGGGGATCATTTTAGGTATGGACTGGTTAGAAAGATATGATGCTAGGATATTTTGCTAAGATAGGGACACATCGCTAAGGCACCCTAATAGTCATAATAGAATTGTGTACTCAGTAGAGAATTCAGATCAGAGTGCTTATGCTTTGTTGAGTGCTATGAAAGTAGAAAAAGAATTGAATTAGGTTTTGGTTGCAAGAGAGTTTGCGGATGTTTTTGAGTCAGTCATAGGACAACCACCGAAATAAGCTATTGAGTTTTTGATAGATCTTGTGCCAGGAGCAGAACCTATAAGAAGACCACCTAGCAGGATGACATGGCCAAGATGAAGGATTTAATGGTGCAGCTAGTGGATTTAGAAGGGAAGAATTTCGTTAGACTAAGAAGTTCTCCTTAGGGAGCGGCCTTGGTGTTCGTAAAGAAATCGGATAGGTTGTTAAGGATGTGTATCAACTATCGTAAGTTGTGAGAAGACGATCAAGAATAGGCATCCTTTATCGAGAATCGACGATTTATTTGATCAGTTGAGTGAAGCTAGAGTATTTTCCTAATTGGAATTGGCGACATGTTTCCATCAGATAAGAGTGGTAGAGGACAGTATTCCATTAACACCGTTTCAAACTAGGTATTGTTCATACGAATGGTTAGTAATGCTATTCGGGTTAATGAATGTGCCCGCTTTCTTCAAGGATTGATGAACCGAATTTTTCGAGAGCACTTGGACGGGTTCGTATTGGTATTCATAGATGACATTTTAATATACTTGAAGGATGAAAGAGGGCATCAATTTCATCTTAGAGTAGTGCTTGAGACGCTGAGGTAGCACCAATTGAAAGCAAAGTTTTCGAAGTGTCATTTCTGGAAGAAAGAGGTTAAGTTTCTTGGTCACGTAGTCTTAGAGAAGTGTTTGCCAGTTAATCCAGATAAATTTGAAGCTGTTAACAGCTGGAAAAGATCAAAGATGGTGACTGAGACTAGAATTTTTCTTAGACTTACTGGCTATCACTGGAGGTTTATTAAGGATTTCTTATGGATAGTGGCACTTTTGACTAAGCTAACTAGGAAGGACGTGAAGTTTATTTGGTTTGACAAATGTGAGGATGCATTCCTTAAGTTAAAGCATTTGTTGACCAACATGCCTGTGCTAGTAGTTCCAGATGGGAATCAAGGGTTAGTGGCATATGCAGATGCATGTGGAACCGGGTTAGGAGCTGTGTTGATGCAGAAAGGTAAAGTATTGCCTACGCTTCACGATAGCTTAGACCATATGAATAAAGATATCCTACTCATGATCTAGAGTTAGCTGCATTGATCTTCGCATTGAAAGTATAGAGACATTACCTCCTAAGGAAAAGATTTGAGTTATACATAGAGCATAAGTCCTTAAGGTATTTATTCCCTCAAAAGGTATTGAACAAGAGACAGCAGAGGTGGTTGGAGTTTTTAGTAGCTCATGATTTTGGTATAGAATATAAACCTAGAAAAGGAAATAAAGTAGCGGATTCTCTTAGCAGGAAACATCAAAATATGGTGCTAGCTATGTTAACAAAGTGGAAGGATCTAGAGGCTTTTATAATTTGTAGTGTGCCGTTAGGATCGACTGCTAGTTCTAGTCAGAGCGCTGCCATGTTATCCTGCTCGGAAGTTCGACTAGTTTCACTCAAAAAGTGTGCTTCTAAGCAGAAAGAAGACCTATTGTTAGCCAAGTAGATTAGAAGGCTTGAGTTTGGATCGGAGGTTGATGATCTAAAAGATTTTAATCTTGACCAGAGGGGATAGTTGGACGGTTGTATGTTCCCAATGTAGAGGACTTAAGGAGAGAAGTTCTTAAGGAATGTCATTAATCCAAATTTACAATTTATCCAAGGAACAATGATGTATCAGTACATGAAGAGGAGTTTCTACTAGGAAGGTATGAAGAGATTTTCAGCTTATGGGTAAAGCAGTGTGTGAATTGTCAACAACTGAAGGCCAAACATCAGAACCCGAATGGGTTGCTTCAACCTTTGGAGATACCAGCTTGGATATGGGATTTTATAACCATGGATTTTTGCAAATGGGTTGCCAAGGTCCGATCGAGGAAATGAAAGTATATGAGTCATAGTGGACAGGTTAACCAAGAGTGCCTATTTCATTCCAATTAAGTCAACTAGAACGGCACTTATTTAGCCAAATTGTTTATGAAGAACATAGTTGGACCGCATGGAATTCCTAGTAGTATAGTAAGTGATAGAGATACTTTATTTATTAATGAATTCCGAAAGAGTCTTCCGAATGTGTTACAAAGATGAGTATTATGTGTCACCCTAAGATAGAAGGGCAAACAGAGAGAGTCAACAAGGCATCGAGGATTTGTTGAGAGCTTGTGTGCTAGATTTTGATGGATCTTGGGAAGATCACCTACATTTATTCGAATTTTCCTATAATAATACTTATCAGACTAGAATAGGAATGGTGCCTTTCAAAGCTTTATATGGGAGGTCATTCAAGTCACCAGCATGTTGGTTGAAAACTGGTGAAAGATTAGTTTTAGGTTCAGATCTGGTAAGAGAGGCAACAAAAAAGATTGAGTTGATCCGAGGTAGGATAAAGGAAGCTGGTCTAGACAAAAGAGTTACGTAGATAAGAGTCATAAGAATCTCAAGTTCTTGGTTGGAGATAGGGTTTTCATTAAAGTATCACCGATGAAGGGTATGGTTAAATTTGAAAAGTCGGTGAAACTGGCACCACAATATGTTCCACCGAACCGAATTATAGAGAGGATCAAAAATCTCGCATATAGAATAGAGTTACCGAGCAGTTTGGTAGGTGTCCACAATGTGTTTCATGTGTCTCGTCTCCATAAGTATGTGCATGATTCAGAGACTAATATTTCTCTAACTACATCGGAAGACTTAATAGTAGAACCAAATCTGACTATTGTTAGGTAACTACTTCGGGTTGTAGCGAGACATGAGAAGAAGTTAAAAAACAAGAGAGTCAAGTTGGTGAAAGTTCAATGGAGTGAGAACAAGAAGGACTGTACTTGGGAGACAGAAGACAGGATTAGAAATACTTATCCTAATCTGCTGTAAGGGTATTTTCAATATTTTCTTTATATAGACTGTTTTCTAGTCAATTAGGCTAGTATGGTATTTATGAGATGTTACAGATGATTGCTATGGTTAGTATTAAGTCCTTGCTCAATTTCAAGGACGAAATTTTTTGAGGAGGGAAGCCTATAACATCCCTGATTTTTAATAACATTATTCAGGAGATTTAATTAGATAAATTAAATAGAATAATGTAGAGAGTAGAGTTATAAGGTAATTGAGATTTGAAAACTAATTAGGGTCGTGCCTTGATTAAATGGATTTATAAAATGGTCATAAGAAATTCAAAAGAATGGTTTAGAAGATGAAAACTAAATTAAGCAAGGCAAGGGTAACATGGGAAATAGCCGTGTACCATAACCCCATAACCCATAAACCCTTACTTCACTCTCATTTATGCATTTACAAAACAAAAACATAAACAAAAGAAGATCAAGGTCGGCCATAACCCTAGGGGAAAGGGGTTCAAAATCAATTAGAAGCTAAGGATTCAATCAAGGAAGAATTAAGCACAAACAAATCTCAAGTTTCTTATCCAAACAAAGTGAATAGTAATCTAAACCATCTCATATGTTTATTTAAACAATTTAATTTTGATTTAAGTTTTTAAAACCATTTGGATGGATTGAATGATGGTATGCTTTGATTATATGCCATGTTTGATTCAAACGAGGATTTTTATGTAATGGTATTATTCAATTTTATGGTTAAAATCGCATAAATGAGTTTCCAATGCCATGAAGATTGAATGTGTTATGTAAAAAATTATTTTGGAGATGGGTCTAAAATTTCATAACATTCCAAGCTATGGATAATTTATTATGAATTTTGAATGAAAGAAATTGATTATTTGGGTTTGAAATTAGTCATGGCAATTATATAAAGGACTTCAGGTCTGAAATTTATATATATTAGAAAGCATATTAAAAGTGAATTATGATGATTTTTAGGGATTTTTCCTAAGTGTTTTAATATGGTTATTAAATTATTAAGTTGAAGGACTTAAATGTTTAAAGTTTTATGGAAGGGAATGACTTATTTGTTATAATAATTTCAATTTTAGATTCTTGTATTTAGCAGCCTTTTCAGAAAAAGATTTTTGATATGGCAACCAATTATATTTTGACAAATTGGCAAGTTAGATGAAAAGAAGTTACTTTTTAAGGCATTAAATTAGTTTTGACATAATTTACCACTTCACCACTTCCAACTGCTATTTCGTCAACATACTTCTGCTAATAAACCCATTTGAAACCGATACACATAGCATCAAGCTATTGACACATATTGGATTGGAGGAAGGCGTAAGAGATTGTGTCGAAGGCAAGCTTTCGAAGGGGTAGAGGTCATTTTTAGAAGCTTTCGAATATATTACTAGCCTTTACTTTTAAAATATGCTTTCGAAGAGGTTGAAGTTACTTATAAATAGCTTTCTAATGGATTGTTGCTTGCCTTTGTTTTAAAAGTAGCTTTCAAATGAGTTGCCACATATTTTGTTTTAAAAAGGAGCTTTCGAATGGGTAGCCATTGGTGAACCTATTCAAAACCTAGCTGTCGCATTCATGACTTTTGAATAAGTTGAAGGCCGCTTTCTTTATAATTTTAAATCAATGATTTCGAAAGGGGAGCTTTCGCACTCGCAAAATTTTAATCCGCCTTCCCAAATTCTTTCGAAAGGGTTCCTATAGTCGCTTTTATCAATGCTTTCGAAAGGGTGGTTTCGTAGCTATCCTTTTCCTTAATTCTTTTAATTGAAGATCAACATTCTCGAAAAGGTTACTTTTGCTTTCGTTTTCTTTGACCCAGAAGTAATATTTAATGTCATACCTAATGGTTACGAATGGACAATTTTAAAATGTTTTTGTGAAGCTTTCGAAAGGAGTACCTTAAGTCTTTCAAAGGGTGTGTTTTAGGCAATTTAAGAAGGTATTTTTCAAGTATTTCAAAAGATAAGTTTTTAGCACTTCCAAAGGTAAATCTTTAATTGTTTTGAATGAAAGTTACAATGCTTTCGAAAGGAATGATTTGAGTATTTCGAAATGTATACCTTTAAATGTTTTGAAAGGAAGGTTTGAATATGTTCGAAAGGTATGTTTTTATGGTTTCAAAAGAAAAGACCTAAGGTTTCGAAAGCCGTAGTTTTCGAACAAGAAATCCAATCTCAATTTTAAAAGTAAACGCATAGCAATATGAAAAAGTTTTGAAATGGTATTTAACTTTGGTGTTTTTAAAGAAGCTTTCCTTGTTAAAGATAATAGGTTAAAGGCGTTAACCATGTTTCGATTGAGAAATGATTACAAGGAAATTAAACCTTAGATTTTTATATTGTTATGTTATGATCAATTATCATGTGTGCTCCTTCTGTAAACATATTCACTTTATAATCAACCCATAACTGCATTTTATGATGTTAAGGGCAGAATAACCAGCTAGGTTAACCCAGTAGTGAATATATAGTGAGTTAACTCCTAGTTAGTAGAATTTTATCTAGGAGGTTAGGCAGACCAAAATGTAGGATGCCCAAACAATGATCAAAGAATTAACGGTTTAGACAGGTTCATAGTAAGTCCATGAAAACTATGTATAGAGATTGTTATTGGCAGGGGCCAATAGGTTCTTAGTGATCCCATAAAAACTATGTCCGGACAAGTTATTGAAGAGATTAATAGGTTCATGATGATCCTATGAAAACCATGACATGAGAGAAGTTATTGGAGAGCCTAATAGGTTCATAATAAGCCCATGAAAACTATGACAGGAGAAAGTTATTGGTAAATACCAATAGCCCAAGAAACTCGAAGTTTATGTTTTTCCCTTAAACTCTCAGGTGCTCAATTAAATTTGAGTAAGTGAGAGTCAAAGTTTTCAGCTTCTCCTTTAGACGAATAAGCTTTCGGAGACATGAAAGGAGGCAAGATAGTTATTAAGAGTTCTATTTATTTGATTCCGCTGTACTTTGGTTGTAATGGCAAAGTTGCTTAATTGCCTATGTTTAGACTCTAACCATCCAATGGGGCATTGTTATATGTCGTTGTTGCCATATTTTGTAATAATTATATTTCTTTATACGTGGTTTATGGAATTATGAATTTGTAATGAATTTGAAATATGATTTGAAGTGGAATGAGAAATTTGTTTTATGAGTTTAATTTTTTTTCTCATATTCATGTGTTTTTATTATATTAATGTACCTAACATTATCGCATTTGGTCATGGAGAATTAGTAACTATAGATGACTGCAGAATCCTTAGCGGTTAGTTTTGGACCTCCAAGTGGAGGATGTTATAGAGAGGTTTGAGGCATCTAAGTACTTAGTCAATTTTTTGATAAAGTAGTAGGTCGATGACAACCTGATATGGGTGGTACAGACCATGTGGGTCCAAAGAGATTTGAGGAATGAACATTGAGGAGCATGACGTGTTCGTTTGTTCATTTTTTGATGCTTCATCGTGATATCATAACTCTACGACTAGTAATTTTTGACGACGAAGCGATGGTGCAATGCTTCGGCGTGATGAATTCGATACTTTGATGATGGGGCTCTATGAAGTATGATAAGTGTTTAGAGGTGTTCCAATAATTACCACTTGATGGCTAGAGTTGTGCTGATGATTGTATGATCCAAAAAAGGCGCAAACAACCAAGGAAAGGTAGTAGAGAATAAAAAGTGAAGAAAATAATTGAAAGACGAGCAAGAAAATGTGCATAGAGATCTGTAGTGGTTTGGCGTACTCTGGCTTACGTCCACTTTAAGTTTTCTTTTATTATATTGTTGTTAAAAGGTAGTAGTTATTACAAGTACGACTCCATTAAGGGTCGGTCTAACTCCGACAAAGACTATAAAAAATTAAAGAAAAGAGAGCAAGAGCCCAAAAGATATTGGAAAATGAGCCATACCCCTCTGTTTATCATGTACGGAGCCTAAAAACTCGCACAAAACATCTCCACCTCCTTTTCCACACTATAGACTACTTCTCCATGAAAATAGGGTGTCACATCATCACTTTTGCATGGATCATACGACTCCAAAGTCATGCGTCGATACCGACCCCTAAGATGGCCAAACTGGCTGTCTTGAATTCTACGCTTTGGCTTGTCTTATGGTTAGCTTCATGATTCCATAATTGTTTGCACTAGCATTAGCTTATTTTTGAGTCCAAATGATTGAGTTGTGGGAGAACAAAGTTGCCAATTCAGGAGTTCATAGAGATAGATAGAGAAATTCATTCAGTCGACAAAATAACATTGAAAATAGGCTTCTAGAATCGAGTACGATATGTAGGCAGATGATGGGCACCCTGGGAAAAGCAAGCATGGACCGGTATCGAACCATGGTGTGGGGTCAGTAGCGACTCGTCATTCTTTTAGGATTTTGGTTCTCGGTCTTGGGTTGGTTTGGCATTTCCCTTATGATCTTAGTTGTACTTGGGTTTTGGACTACGTGGTCATCCATCCAAGTGTCTCGCCTTGATAACTTCGAATTTTGGTTTTTGGTCATCTGTATACTGCTTGGTCAAAAGGCAAGATAACACTTTCCCCCTAAAGTATGCTTTATGAATGAAAGGCATGCTTTGCCTAAGATTAAATGTGATGTCAATCTCCAATAGTTGAGTTCTCTAGCTAATTCAATCTTGGTGTATTATCCAATACCTTCGGATGCTCTTGTCAATTATGTATCATTCCAAAACAAGTTATAGCCTAAAAACTAGACTTTGTTTAAGTTTAATTTGTACATCATCACCATTCTGATTCATTTGGAGTTATTACATCACATATCAGAATCATCTCGTGTTCATCTGGGATTTGTCAATTATGTTCCAATTATAAGACAATCAGGTCTTTTTATTAAAATCAAATATATTTCCATTCTTAGGTTCGAACTCTCCTGATCATTTCATATTCTGTTGAACATACGATCTCTCCGGGTCACATGATGTATAGTTTAATGTGCGATCTCTCCAAATCGGTTAATTTTTAATTTCAGGGAACAATTTCTCCGCACCATTGTACAAATCTATAGCTATTCAGAGGTGATAGTTAAATCCGCTATCTCTTTGGATCATTAATTGAGGTTATGACTATTCAAGGCTGGTAAGTAAATCCATGGTCTCGTCCGACCGTTAATCAAATCCATGGCTATTCATGGCATAATAATATTCTTGGCCATTTGAGGACGATATTCAAATCCACGATCGTTCAGAGCTAATGATCAAATCCATGGTCATTCGCGGTTGATAATCAAATCCATGTCCGTTCGGGGCTGATGACCACTTGGGGATAGTAATCAACTCCATGCCAGTTCGGGGCCGATAATCAAATCCATGGTCTCTTTGGACCCTTGCTAAGCCCGATCCACTCATTCTCTGGCGACGGAACTCAACGACAAGCAAGCCCATCCACTCTCTCTTCGGTAAGGGAACTTACTTCTTGCAATTCGCTTTTGTCCTTTTAGATGGGACTTAAAGCTATCGATATTAGTCATCACTTTCAAGTAGGTTTTAATAATCAAATATAAACATCAAAAACAACATAAAGTCTAACATCTAGATAACTGCCTCGCTGGGTATTATAGTCTAGCATCAGCTCAGAGTGTGTCTAGGGACCGTTCAGGATCCTATACATGAGTAAGTAGCTAGACTGTATTATTGCATTTTTTATTGAAAAGACAAAAAGGTGTTTGAGAAAAAAGCTTGATTCCCTGCCATCCCAATCAAAAGATGACTATCCTTGACCTTGATCCAGGGCCATTTCCATTCGCTATGGTTTATGGCTTCTCTTTTTCTACCATCACAGCTCGATTTCTCACGTACTGCAATAATCGGTTGTCTCTGACCTATTCCTCGATCATATGCCATAGGTGCCTTGGTCATTTCTATTATTCCTATCCAGCTCATGGAACAGGCAGTACTTTCCCGACTTCCTCTCATTGTTAGTGGGCTCTCTCTCCTTGTTGTTTTCCGATAGGGGATATGTCCCTTAGTATTCAGATAAATCCACTCTGGGGTCTCTTTTAAGTCTATGTAAGAAGGGGATCTCAGTTCTCTCCTTTGTGGCTTTGAGCCTTCAAAGCCATCATCCTTCTTTTATTCTTCTTTGCATTTGCTAGATGCTTCTTTGGTGGTCCTCTATCATCTACAACATTGATTTATCCCTAATTAGCCCTAGCGTCCTCCTGACACAAATATCTCTCATCTTCATGATAAAATTCTATAAGATCCCTAAGAGGATCCTTTTTCAGAGCAACCTTGAAATCCATCTTAGCGGATACTCCTAAGACCGCCGCCATCAAAAACATCGAAGGGTCTGGCTTATCTACCGCAGCTGCCGCCGCATTGAACCTTGTTAGAAAAATCCTGAGGATCTCTCCGACACTTTGCTTCATACGCACTAACATCATACTTCTTTGGTCGTAAGATATGAACCTAGAATTGCTTCATGAATCTATATGCCAACATGCCTATGTGCTGATGGAACTTTTCTCCAATTGTCTAACCATAACACCGCCAAACTTGTCAAATATAAAGGGAAATACCTCCTCATAATCTCTTCAGATGCACCCAACAACTCCATGTGCCGGATGTACCTCATTAAATGAAATGTTGGGTCTGTCCTCCTACCATACATTTCCCGTGTAGGTAACTTGAAATAAAGCGAATTCCTAGCATACCGAATGTTTGAAGTGAATGGACTTCTGCTTACATCTTCCAAGCTACAGTTAGGAAATCCACTCTTAATAGCTCGTCTCACCAACTCAGCAAGTCTTTCATCATCATTCTAGGGAACTCTAAGGTTAGCATTCTCAACATGTCCCCTAGTTCTATGAGGGAATTCTAGTACATACTCCTTCGCATGTGCTTTTGCATTATGATATGCATTCAAACGCTCTACTTCTGCTCCAAAATGTACATCATTCCTTCCATGGCAAGGGAGACCCATGCCCACGACCCCTTGGGGGTTGGTACCGACCCGCATATTCGACTCAGGGTTTGTCCTAGATCATTCTTCTCTACTCCCAGTTTGCTATGCACTGACTTCAGGTCCTTGATTCTGGTTTACAGCGGCTCTAAGTATTCTCATTTGTCGCATTCTTCTAAAAAAAATTCCATCATCTATTCCCCGTGATCAATCATCCTTTCCTGCAATCGGTTCATCATGGTTTCCATCTCATTGCTGGTGACGTAGATTTATAGGGGGTTAGCTCTTAAGGAAGCCTCTTGGCTAGCTCTTGGTTGATTTCCTCCAGCAGCTGTCCTTCTAATCAATTGTCTAGCCATTTTGAATCTTCCCAGGTCTAAACTTAGCGATCTCAAGTGTTTCTCAGTAAAAGCACCAAAATGTTTAAACCAAAAATAACATAAACACCCAAGGAAAGTAAGTAGAGAACAAAAAGTGAAGAAAATTAATGAAAAATGAGTAAGAAAATGCATATGAAGATTTACAATTGTTCGACGTACTCTGGCCTACGTCCATTTCAAGTTTTCCTTTATTATATTGTTGTTTACAAGCAGGAGTTCTTATAGGTTGGTACGACTCCGTTAGGGGTCGATGTAACTCCAACAGAGATTATAAGAAATTAAAGAAAAGAGAGAAAGAGCCTGAAAGATTTTGAAAATAAACCCTACCCTCTATTTTTAGAGGTAGGGAGACTAAAAATCACATTAAACATCTCCACCTCGTTTTCCACACCATAGATTGCTTCTCCATGAAAATAAGATGCCACATCATCATTATTATATGGGTTGGTATGACTCCAAGATAATGGGTGGGCATCGATTCCTAAGATGGCTAAACTGATCATCATGAATCCTTTGCTTCGACTCATGCTGTGGTTAGCTATGTGATTCCATAATTGTTTACACCAGTATTAGCTTGTTTCTGAGTCCAAATGATAGTGTAGTGGAATAACAAAGTTGCTAATTAAGGAGTTCGTGGAGATTGGTAGAGAAGTGCACTGAGTTGACAAAACAACACTAGAAATAGGCTTCTAGCATCAAGTATGATATATAGGCAAAAGATGGGCCCCCGAAAGAAGCAAGTATGGACCAGTACCAACCCACGATGTGGGGTTGGTACCGACCTGCCACTTTGGTGGGATTTCGGTTCTTCAGCCTTGGGTTGGTTTGGGATTTCCCTTATGATCTTGGATGTATTTGGGTTTTGGACTTTGTAGTCATCTCTCCGGGTGTCTTGCTTATATAACTTCGAAGTTTGGTTTGTCAGATCCGTCTGTATACTACCTGGTCAAAAGGTGGGATAACAATGATCCATAAGGATGAGTTGAATGATGGGAACTCATGAATGGAACTATGGTTGTGTTCTATTATGGGGATGAATGGAATGAAAATTTAACTATGTTCTACTTTTCAGACGTGTGTGGAGGGATTATTGATACTCGGATGTTTCCAGAGTCCTCACATAAAGGGGGTACGTAGGGAGCCCATTTGGATAATGATTCTGTCTAGATCTCACAATAATGAATTAACATGGACTTAATGATTAGGAGTCTAGTTCCTAGCCTTATGAAATGACATGTATTCGAGCACCATGAAATTGAGACTTTGATTAAGTTTCTAGCTAATAATTTAGCTATATAAGCTATCATGTAACGACCTGTAAATTTTAACGGTTTTAATAACATAATTAACTGATTTTTAAGAATTTAAATGATTAAATTTTAAAATGAAAATTTGATATTTGGAATACATCTATTTAAACATAGCAAGTGGTAAATTTTCATCAGAAAATATGAAAGTAAATTTTGTGTCTAAATTTCAATTTCAATTTAAATCAGTTAAATAAGATGAGAATAAAATATTTTCGAAATCTAAATATTCTTATATAACAAAAATGTAAACTATTTTATGAGTGAGACTTCATATTTTATTTCGCTAAATTTGGACTGTTTTTGCTCCGTTTATCTCATTTTCGGCGTTTTAGCAGCATCTTCGGTACGGAATATCGACTTTTGATAGGATGGTAGTATCATTGATATCTATGTACCATTCTATTCGTTTTATCATGCTGATCTCCTAATATATCCATATGTGTATTTCGGAGTTTAGTACGCGGTGAAATCCGTGAAAACGGTTAACCGTATTGGCATCCATTTTTGAGCTTTGATATTTTGTGTCCATTCAAATTTCAAACGGCTAAAATAAAATAGCCATAAACAATTAATTATTTTCCAGTTTTGACTTTTTCTTTTTCCCATTGCATTGATATGCATTCTAGTTCGTCATTTCTTCCTTCTCTCTGTATTATTCATTATTTTGAAAAAAAAAATTCTTTCCAAAAATTATATAACAGAGGAGCTACTCATTTTCATGGCTGAAACCCACCTGCACCATCCCCCTCTCTCTCCTCCCTCCGCCCAAAGCTACCACACCAAACCGGAAACCACCTGTTCCCATCCCACATCACACCACCGAACACCATCCTTCTACTGCCGCTTCATCTGTTCATCTACCCCATGCGTATCAGCCTCTTCAAAAAAACAAAAAAAATTGAAAACCTGTAGCATGTTTGTATATTTGTCGAACAATACATCACACCTGCCTTCACATCCCTCCTTTCCCTCTCCCATTTCTGCCTCATCACCACACAGTAGCCGCCTATTATAATTTTGGTAAAAGATGCTATTGGTTTTATTGAAAATGAAAATGATAATGTCACAATACAATCTGCAATACAAGCTTTTGGTATTTATATACAATATTGGGCTGCAGGCCCATGATCCGAAAGTAAAAGAAAAGTAGATCCTGGCCGTTGATGAACATGAGTGGCTGAGATGATTTGTGAGAGTTGATTTGGATTGATATATGTGTTAGTTCACTCGGTTTTCATCTTATTCTAACTCCCCCTCTCAATTGCGGCTAGGGTTTTCTTCTCCCCTTCCTGTTTTTGCTCCTCTGAAATGTCTCTAATGCAAAGTTTTCTTTTTAATTCCTCAAAGTATTTGTGAGATAAGGCTTTCGTAAGTATGTCGGCTATCTGGCTTGAGGCTGGAAGATGGTTGACTTCGAGCTTCCCTTTAGCTATTTGATCTCTGACGAAGTAAAGATCGATTTCTATATGCTTCGTTCTAGCATGAAGAATAGGATTTGCAGAGAGAGCTACTGTGCTCGAGTTGTCGCACCAGATTGTAGTTATGTGTAAGAGATCAATCCCTAGCTCTTTAATTAGGGCTTCTGTCCACATCACTTCGACGGTGGCTGAAGCAACGCTTCTGTACTCTGATTCTGTACTGGAGCGCGAGATGGTCGGTTGCTTCTTGGCACACCATGAAACGGGATTTCTCCCCAAGAAAATGCAGTGTCCAGTTGTAGATCTTCGATCATCACAATCTGAGGCCCAGTCTGCATCGGCATATCCCTGAATAGATAAGTTTCTGCTCTTGATTAGCTTGATTCCTTGATTTGCTGTTCCTTTGAGATATCTGAGTATTCGCTTTACTGCCTTCCAATGTGTATCTAAAGGATTCTGCATAAATTGACAAACTTTATTAACAGCAAATGAGATGTCAGGTCTAGTTACAGTTACATATTGTAGAGCACCTACTACACTTCTATATTGCTTTATGTTGTCAATCTGATTTCCTTTGTATTTAGATAAGTGTAAATTACTTGTCATTGGTGTAGGCATTGGCTTTGCTTCATGCATTTTAGTTCTGCTTAGTATCTCATGAATATATTTTTGCTGACTTAAGATAAGTCCCTTGTCAGGAGTAGTGATGACTTCTATGCCTAGAAAGTAATGTAGCTTGCCTAAATCCTTGATGGAAAAAATTTTGTCTAACATGTTAATGACATATTTTATTTCTTCTTTATTAGTGCCTGTAATTATAAAGTCATCAACGTATACAAGTATGTAAGTGATAAATTTTTCATTTATCTTTGTGTAAATAGAGTTGTCAGACTTGCATACCTGATATCCCATAGAAATTAAAGTGGCTTTTAGTTTTTCATACCATACTCGTGGTGCTTGCTTGAGGCCGTATATTGCTTTATGAAGTTTGCAGACAAAATCTCTTTTGTCATTTTGAATGTAGCCTTGAGGTTGCTGCATATAGACTTCTTCTTGTAATTCTCCATTTAGGAAGGCATTGTTTACATCAAGTTGTCTTATATCCCATTCATAGTATAGAGCTATAGTTAAGATGATTCTGATTGTGGCTGGTTTGACTACTGGTGAGAAGGTTTCAGAAAAGTCAAATCCATATTGTTGAGAGTATCCTTTAGCTACAAGTCTGGCTTTGTATTTGACTTTTTCATCATCTGGTGATAATTTTAGTTTGTATGTCCATTTGCTGCCTATGATATTTTTGTTTGTTGGTGCTGGAACTAAGCTCCATGTTTTGTTTCTGATGAGTGCACTGTATTCTTCATTCATGGCTTCTCTCCATTTGTTACTTTTAGCTGCTTCATCATAGTTGATTGGTTCTTTGTTATTTGTGCTGGCTGTGTAAACTTTTGGTTTGAATATCCCATGTTTTGATCTTGTAATCATAGGATGTCCTTCTTGTGCAGGTGCAGTGTTGCTGTCTACGAGGGGACTGATGTCTTGATTTTCAGGCTCACAGCTTTCTGACTCATTGTTGACTGAGTCTGTATCATCAGCTTGACCTGACCCTTCAGTGGGTACTGTGTGTTGAGAACTTGGTGATGCATTCTCAGCATCTTGTGATTTTTCTTCTTTCCACATAGGTATGGGTGGTAAGAATTTCTTGGCACTATAAATTTTCTGGGTAGTTTTTGTGTCTTTACTAGTGAAGGGAAAAGTGCATTCATTAAATGCAACATGTCTTGATATAATTATTTTTCCTTCACTTGTAAGACATTTATATCCCTTTTGATTAGTGGCATATCCAAGGAAAGTACAGGGTAATGATCTAAAACTTAACTTATGTTGATTATATGGTCTGGTGTATGGATAACATAAGCATCCAAAAGTTTTGAGGAATGAATAATCTGGTTTTGTATTATACAGTAATTCTAATGGTGTTTTGTTCCCCAAAACTTTTGTAGGCATTCTGTTTATAAGAAACACAACAGTTGTAAATGCATCTGGCCAAAATTTTAGAGGCATTGATGCATGTGCAAGCAGTGTTAGACTAGTATCGACAATGTGTCTGTGTTTTCTTTCAGCAATGCCATTTTGTTCAGATGTATGTGGGCAGGTAATCCTATGGTTTATACCTTTTTCAGAGAAGAATTCTTTCAAAGTTTTAAATTCAGACCCACCATCTGTTTGTATAGTTATAAGTTTTTGATTTGTGAGATTTTCAGCTTGTCTTCTAAAATGAATTACTGCATCCTTTGTGTCAGACTTTGACTTAAGTAATAGAATCCAGGTATATCTGGAGAAGGAGTCTACAAAGGAAATGTAGTAATTCATTCCACAATCAGAGTTGATGGGTGTAGGTCCCCATAAATCAACTGCAACCATTTCTAGAGGTTTGCTATGCTTTGTTAATGATTTACTAAAAGGCAGTTTGTGACTCTTTCCAAGTTGACAAGCATGACATATATGTGACAGGGATACATTCTCATATTTGATATTGTTGTTTTTTAAAATATTTTTAACAATTGCAGTACTGGGATGACCCAGTTTACAGTGCCAAGTATCAAAAATTTTATTAAAACTGCATGTATCATCAATCTTTGAATGATTACACCATTTGTCCTTTTGCCTTGAATGATTTTCTTGACCTAGACAGAATTTATATAACCCATTTTGCGTTTTACCCTGCAGAAGGACATTTTTATTTATCAAATCTTTGACTAGACAAAAATTTGGATAAAATTCAAAGTATACTTGATTGTCATTAGCAAACTGAGAAATACTTATTAAATTCTTTTTTGATTTGAGGAACTCTGAGAAGATTGTTTAAGTGCAATTCTCTTATGCTATTAATTTTGGTTTTGCCAGTGTGTGTGATTTCCAGTGAGTTACCATTGCCAACATAAATAGATTGCGTACCTTTGTATTCTTTGTTTCCAAGATTAAGATTTTCCAAATTGCTTGTGACATGATTGGTTGCTCCAGAATCTGGATACCAGTCTTCGTACAGTGTATCATCATTCTTGATTTGTTTGTCTGGCTCATCTTTTGAATGATTGGCTTGATTTCTTGCTTCTGTTTGAGTAAGATTGACATTGGAATTGTGATTTCTTTCAGTATTATTTTGTTGTTGAGATATGACAAAGTTTTGATCAAATCTGAAATAACATTTTGAGGCAATGTGTCCTGGTTTTTTACATATTTGACATTTGATTCTGTTGTTGCCTGACCATCTTCCTCTTCCTTTCCCTCTGAAGTTTTGACCATTTCTTTGATTTGTTTGAGTTCTGCCCTGTCCCCTTCCCCTGAAATTGGTAGTGTAGTTTACAAAATAGTCTGTGTTACTGGACTTCCTTTGTTCAATTCTTCCTTCTTGAGATAGAAGGGTAGAGTGGACATGTTGTATATCCGGTAGAGTCTGTTGGGAAGATAGGACAGTGACTAAAGATTCATAGTTTTCATCTAGGCCATTTAAAATGGTTAAAACTTGTTCAGATTCAGAAATCTTGTGACCTGCAGAGGCAAGTTTATCGCAGTAGTTCTTTGCTTTGGTGAGATATTCTTGCATTGTCATATTTTCTTTCTTCAAATTTTGAAATTGCTTTCTATAGTGCATGATCCTTGCAGCAGTTTGAGAATTGAAGATTCTTTCTATGGCTTCCCATATGTCACTTGATGATTTACATCCAACAATTTGAGATAAAATGCTTACATTTACTGATGACATTATCCATGAAGCAAGAAGACTGTCTTGTTTTAGATAATTTGAATATTCTGCATTGGGTACTATATTGTCTTTATCATCTTTGATCATTATTGGTGGGATAGCTATCATACCATTGATGTATTCATCTAGTCCATAACCTCTGATGGCTGTTTCGATTTGATATTTCCATAACAAATAGTTGTCTTCATCTAATTGCACTGCTAAGTGTCCTTTTGGTTTGATAATTTGCAGATTTTGACTGTTGCTCATGTTTCTGGTGGTTGGTGAGGTGGTTGTAGAGTTTTCTTCATTTCCAGCCATAATTTCGGTTGTTGGCAGAATGGATGCGAACAGTTTGTATCCAAGAAGCAGAATTTGTGTTTTGACAGAGGATCAGAAACTGTGTTGTTTATCAAGAACTGGATTCTTGATAAATTTCACACTGTGATATGATTTAACTTGATGATGTTCACACGAACTGAGAGTTCTTGTCTGCAGCCTGGCTCTTTTGAGACTTCAGGCGAGGCAGAGATGAGGGAACAGATGCTTGATCGAGAAGAAAGGTTACAATCTCCGATGATGATAATTTTCTGAGGAGATAATTGTAATACAATTCTTTTTGCCATTAGGCATTCATCAGCTCTGATACCATATTATAATTTTGGTAAAAGATGCTATTGGTTTTATTGAAAATGAAAATGATAATGTCACAATACAATCTGCAATACAAGCTTTTGGTATTTATATACAATATTGGGCTGCAGGCCCATGATCCGAAAGTAAAAGAAAAGTAGATCCTGGCCGTTGATGAACATGAGTGGCTGAGATGATTTGTGAGAGTTGATTTGGATTGATATATGTGTTAGTTCACTCGGTTTTCATCTTATTCTAACTCCGCCCTCCCCGCCTCTCCACGTGATGCTCCACCATCAACCCACCTTGCTTTCACCAATAATCGCAACAGCAGCCAAGCACCGATCATCTCCACCCGAGCACGTAGACTCTCCCCTCCATTGCTTTCACCCGCTACCTACTCCGCTACGTTAATGACATCCAGCTGAGATCGCCATGCAAGCCTTGGCCGATAACCCATTTTCTCACTTGTGTACATGCGAAGGTACACATACTTTTCGTGTATATATACTGTTTTTATATTAGTTTCGAAAAAAAAATATTAGGTGAAGGCACATATTATATACCTATGCAGTATATAGGCTTACAGCAAACTTTATTATAAAAGTATGTATACATATGTATATATGAATTGTTGAAAGGATATATATAAATTTTGTGTTAATATTTGAAAAAGATTTTTTATAAAAATATTAGATACGCATAATATGTTCATGATTGGTTGCTATGCCAACTTAGGTGAAACTTATGTTAGTTATTATGTATTATGTTTAAATTCTGGATTTCTACAATATAATATACGTATCAAAAAAATATTTCATTTTGAATTTGTGTCTAAATATATATGTTACGTCAGTTATATATATAAGTTTATGTAATTCATGAAACATGTTGTTTGTATACATAAGTGTATATGGGTTTACATATGCTCTATGAGTTTTTTTATATATTATATAATAAGTAAGTGTAAATATAAAGTATAAGTTTATTAGCATAGTTGCATCTGCTGTTTGTATATAATGTTTATAGTAGGTATATTATAAATGAAAATATATGTTTACAGTGTATCATATTATAAAGGAAGTATTATATAGATGGTTATACTTAAAGTTTTGCTATATTGTTATTATATTGTTATAAGTTTGTTTATATATATATATATATATATATATATAGGTCTATGTGTAGACATACTAGTTGTGCCTAAGTTATATATTATTTGTTATGTGTTTAAACTTATATATATTTGTACGTATATTATATATACTAGCTATGCTTTCAAATTTTACAGCATATGTTATATATTATATGTTTTAAATATAAGTATTCACTACAATTTATATATATATATATATATATATATATATATATATATATATATTTGTTTTCCATTGAATTGTAGATCGTGCTTGTCACTGTCCGTATCGCAACAGTCTATCACTTGTCCAGCTATCCCCTTGTCAATCCGTGCTTATCCATGTTCGTCGAATCTCATTTTCGTTGTTCACTAGGCTCGAAAGGTGAGCAATTACACACGATTAACCTTCTTATATTTAATAAATTTAATCCACCTGAAATGACAATTGAAACGTGTTGTTAAATTTGGATTGCTAGTTTTTAAATTGTTAAATATGATATGTTATTATCTGAAATTGTTCTCATGTGATCTATGACACCATATCCTATAATATATATTTTATTTACTTTGTTACTGATGATATATGCCTGTTGTTGACATATTATATTATTATCATGTTTGTTATCACTTTGCAAGTTCCCTACTAATTTAGAGATCCCTATGGGTTGAAATGATACAAACCCAAACGATCTTGTAGAATAGGGAAAATCGTTATTGATTGAAATGATAAACCCAAGCGATTTTCATTAATTTTAAATTTTTGGAATTGCGGGTTGAAGTGATATACACCCATAATTTTTTAAATTACGGACTGAAATGATAAATATCTGTATCACTTGACTATAGGATAGAAAATTATATACAGATGTCGTTGGTCTATATTTTGAAAATGGATTTCCAAGGTTTTGAAAGGAAATTTATGGTTTTAATAAACATAAGTTTTAAATATATATATATATATATATATGGGCTATTTTTGTGTATAAAATCTAGATTTTAAAATAATATGTTTTGGAAATGTTAATTTATAATGTTTCTTATAATTTTATCATTTTAAAAACATATTTAATACAATATACATTTAATAATAAGATTTAATTTAATAAATATTTAACTTAATTGGCTTATAATATGTTTAAGTATTTGTTTAAATTTATATTAATATTTTTAAAATGGATTTTTCACTTTAATAATAAAGGTTGGGAAGGAAAATTAATGTGACTTGGAATTTAGTTTGGTTAATAATTGAATTTAAATAAGAATTTATTTGAAATTACTGGTTTTTAGAAGTTGAAAATATGATTTATAACTTGATTTGATAAAAAGTGATTAAATGAATATTCTTACTTTTAAATAAAATTACGATTAATATTTAATATTGATTTAAATATATCAATTGGGATGTAAATAAATTGTTATTAAAGTGGTCAAGTGAATATTTCCAATTTGAATAGTTAAACTGGAATTGATTCAAATTGAATTTTTGAAATTTAAGATGATTTGAATCAATTTACGGAATTGGAGGAAATTACATTTTTTATATATAAGGTATTTTAATATATATTATTTTAATATTTAAATTATTTTAATATATAAACTATTTTAATTTATAACTACTTATTATATATACTATTTTCAATATCTAAACTGCTTAAGTCGAAAGTGTTACGATTTCGAAAGTGCTATGATTTTGAAGGTGTTACGATTCTGGAAATGAATATTATCTAAAGTAAATAATGTTATCAAAATTGATAAGGTTTATAAATGAATAAGATATTTTGATATGAAGTATGAACTATTGGAAATGAAATGATCATGGTGTGAAATAAGCGCTTAGTTGTTAAAGAGAGTACGATCGGATATTGCCTGTACTTTCTGCCAATACCGAAAACCACTTTAACAACTGTGTACATGGTGGAGATTCCAGAATGAAGTAGGATTGTTTGGTGACGATTCTATGTGGTATTTACGTACCCCTGACTCCCGTGAGTCAGCATGACGCGGCTAAAACATGAGCCACGTCGGGCCAAGTGAGGTCATTCCTTCAATCGGGCACACTTCTACGATATCATTCTATTACTTTGTGATTTGATTGGATGCACATTTGATTTGGGAGTGTGTCACGAGGTGGGCGGTAGTAGCTGCTATGCATTACCACCAGTCCAGATCCGCAAATGGTATATCTACCTTGGCATTGCCTCGAGTGCCTTGTCGCACGCCCTATTGCGCCTTCTACGAGTTTGTTTTGTACCGTACCAATGTGGTGTCCTCTGGGTAAACCTCCAGTTTACGGAGGAGCATACGGCATTGTATAAACTATGGGAATATACAAAATGTGTTAAGGGGGATATGTGTAACGTCTTAATGCTATTTTAATATTTTTGCTTTACTATATACATATTATAATGGCGTATTGTACTATCATAGACAGTTCCACGGATCCTTAGAGGATGGTATTCCTAACGTCCCATAAGTTACTTGTATTTCAGTTGACATTTCACTTGAGTTAAATTTACTGATATAAGAATGTTAATCCTGACTCAAATGTTTTGTGTTTTGCTTTATGCTCAGGTCAGACTGAGTGACATAGCATTTGAGACTCACTTTGGAACTCGAAGCTTTGCTTGAAGATTTATCTGATAACACGTCAGCTTTCAGTTGTTTCCAGTGATTTCTGTTTAGTCTTGTCAGTTACTTTGGTATTTGAGACTACTCTATATTTGATATTTCTGTTGTATTTTGTTTCAATCTCTGATGTATATAAGTAGCTTCATGAACTGCTATTTATCTATTCCGCTACTTATTGTTATATTACTCTATGTTTGTGATTCTGTGATCGGTTTATTTACTGTATATGCTGAGTTTTGCCAAATATAAATTAACATTCTGACATTTTGAGCAATTCAAGTCTGACATGTGCGGATGCAAATGATTCAAAATACCAGGTCGTTACAGTTGATATCAGAGCTCTGGTTTAGGCAAACTTAGCATATAGAGTAAATTTAATTACAGAATCACGTTTCATTCGAGCTTAAATTTCTTCCTCTTTGATTCGAATTTCCTTTGAATTTTGTAGCTTCCCATATGTTCTAAAATTCATACTTGTCTTTTCTTATTCATGTTCTTCTTGATTCTGGAGCATCCCATAGCTCTACCTCGGATCTCTATAATGAATTTAAGAATATCTTGCCACTTCAATTAGCAATTTCATCCTGTTGTGTGCGATTCATTCCATCGGCAGTCCCGCCAATCTCATTTTGATTTAAAAGGGGTGAATCTCCTTCACTGCAAGCGTCGACTAACCAGAGATTTCCCAGTCCTCGGTTTCGATGCGGTTATCTCTTGTAATGCCCGAATCATTTCTTTAGTAGATGGTCGGGAAAATTCTCTGGCGATCGAATGACAATTGCCTCAGAACTATGTAGGCGGTTCTATCTATTCATTTGATATTGTGCCTAGTAAGCTTGACTCCACTCTGATAATCAGAGATTACCCTGATGTTTTGGGTGAAGTCATTTTCTCCTCCTCCAATGCAGAAATTGAATTTCTGCATTGACCTTATTCCTGGAATCTCGGTTGACCCGGTTAAGGTTGTCGCAACTGATATAAGTCTATCCATCTTTTCTCTGTTGTAATTTAATTACCTTATTCTCCTTTCGAGTCTACCCTCCTAATAAAAATTTTTGACTAGGGTTCATCTAAATTCGAATCTCTATCCTTGTTTTATAATCCATTCTTAAATTATTGTGTGAGGGAGTGTAATTGTAATTAATATAAATGTTTTATATTGTGTCATTTGAGTTGTTAAGGTTGATTTGGGGTCTCGATTAATTCGTATGGCCCACGCTATTGATCGAAATTCCAAAACACTTGAACATAGCAAACTGACACAATATTGTTTTCAAATTTGGTAATTGATGTAATTTGTGTATGATTATATTATATATATAAAGGTATAAATTTTCTAAAATTTAATAGTTAAATGAATTGGTTGTTAGAGATGATAGTATTTCATTATCATTTATTGTTTTGTAAACCATTGACTATTGCAACATGATATAAACAAATGAAATTATAAAACATTGTTTATTAATTGATTTGGAACTGAAATGAGTATAAACTAAAGATTTGAGAATTAAGTTTTCGATGCTTTCCTATAATTGGTTTTCAAAGTTTGAAAGTATATTATTCGAAAGTATTTTTCGAATGGAAATTATTTTCAAAGAATCTTAAAAGAAGTAAATAAGTACTCTCCTCTTTTGTCGCAGGAGAATAATTTCGGTGATGACTGCAGCATCATCGACATTCATTTACATGTCTCAAAGGGAGAGACCACTTAGAAGCTTTGCTACACTTTACTTTGAAAATTGATTTAAATTTGAATTTCTTGAATATGATTTATTTACATAATATATATGTATATATTTATTTCAAATTTGATTAAAGTGTAACTGGAAATTTAATTTTAAAATTTATGTTAAATGATGGTTTCAATGATTGATATGAAGTAAAATCGTGAATAATTGGAGTATCTAAAATTAAATTGGAATCTAAAATAATTTGAAATAGTTAAACAAGGATAAAATTTATTTGTATAATATTCAATTGCATTCTAATAAACATGTATAATTACCTGAATTGTTTAAAAGTTAAAATGTTGAGATGAATTCGCAATTGAAGGTTATATAAGAGAAAACTTAGCCAACAAATCGTTCAAATTAAATTTTTTTTAATAAAAATATTATAGATAACAAGTAAATTGGTATAGTGCTCAATTACATATGAAACATTAATAAAACTTACCTAAAAAGTTCAAAAGGTTAAATTATGTAACGTAATTAAGGGTTATACAAGAAAAATTTTAGTAATAAATTGTTCATACTAAATTTGCTTAGTAGAAAATGTTGTAATAACTATATTGTGCATAGGGCTCAATTACACTCAGAAACATTGCTATAACTTACCTAGAAAAGTTTAAATGTAATTAGAATGTAATTGGATAGTATACACTATGATATAAGTGAAAAGTTATCAAAATGGTATTTTTTAAGGGAAGTTACAGATAATAAACTAAATAATAAATTCAATAATAAAAGGGAGAATTAATTTGGTGAATCATATATGGTTATAAAATGTTCATGCACTTAATATATGTTGCAAAATATGTTAAGTGAAAAAAATCAAATAAATAAAAGCTAAGACTATTTAAACAGATAAATATGAACTTAAAAATAGTGAACTTGAATTTCTTTTAGTGGAATCACTGAAGATAAATGAATAAAATAAATGAGTTAATTTAAATATGAATTGTTCTTAAAGAAATGTTGATAAATTAGCAGCAAATCAAAATTTTTGAATGAATATTATTGATTAAATAAAATGGATTAAACCAAATTGTTGAATATAAATTCATTTAAACTGAAATTTATATGGTTCTAAATTTATTGTTGTATTTTGCACTTCAAATCTATCTTTTCTTCTGGTTTCTTCTACTCTCCTATCTCGTTCCTTTTTTGGGATGAAAAGTTTTGAGTGAGGAGAGTGCGACGACTCGTAAATTTTAACGGTTTTAATAACGTAATTAACTGAATTTTTGTGAAATTTTAAATGATTAAATTTGGAAACGAAAATTTAATATTTGATATACGTTTATCCAAACATAGCAAATGGTAAATTTTCGTCAGAAAACACGAAAGTAAATTCTATGTGTAAATTTCAATTTCAATTTAAATCTGTTAAATTAGATGTGAATAAAATATTTTCGAAAGCTGAATATTCTTATATAATAAAAACGTAAACTATTTTCTGAGTGAGACGTCATATTTTGTTTCTCCAAATTTGGACTGTTATTGCTCTGTTTATCTTATTTTTGGTATTTTAATAGTATCTTCAGGTACCGAATATCGACTTTTGATAGGATGGTAGTATCATTAATATCTGTGTACCATTCTATTCGTCTTGTCGAACTGATCTCCACAGTGTATCCATTTGTGTATTTCGAAGTCTGATATGCGGTGAAATCCATGAAAACGTTTAACCGTAACGGCATTCATTTTTGAGCTTTGATATTCTGTGTACATTCAAATTTCAAACGGCTGAAATAAAATGGTCACTACCATTTACTTATTTTCTAATTTTGACTTTTGATTTTCCCCATTAATTGATATACATTCTAGTTCGTCATTTCTTCCTTCTCTCTGTATTCTTCGTTCTTTAGAATTTTTTTCCTTTCAAAAACTATATAACAGAGGAACTACTCGTTTTCATGGCTGAAATTCACCTACACCGTCCCCTTCTCTCCTCGCTCTGCCCAAAGCTGCCACACCAAAACGGAAACCACCTGTTCCCACCACATATGACACCACCAAACACCATCCTTCCTCAGCCGCTCCAACCCTTCACCTACCTCACGCGTGTCTGCCTCTTAAAAAACCAAAAAAAATTGAAAACCTGTAGCATGTTTGTATATTTGCCAAACAACACATCACACCCGCCTCATATCCCTCCTTTCCCTATCCCACTTGCGCCTCATCACTACACAGCAGCCTCCCTTCCTGCCTCTCCACGTGATGCTCCAACTTGAGTTTGACCATCAACCCACCTTGCTTCCACCAATAATCGCAACAGTAGCCAAGCACCGATCGTCTCCACTCGAGCATGTAGCCTCTCCCCTATGTTGCTTTCACCCGCCACCTACTCCTTTACCTTAACCACACCCTGCCGAGATCACCATGCAAGCCTCAGCCGACTACCCACTTATTCACCTGTGTAAATGTGAAGGTACACATACTTTACGTGTATATATACTATTTTTATATTAGTTTTGCAAAATATATATTAGGTGAAGGCACGTATTATATTCATGTGCAATATATAAGCTTACATCAGATTTTATTATAAAAGTACATATACATATATATGAATTGTTGAAAGGATTTATATAAACTTTGTGTTAATATTTGAAATAGATTTTTTGTAACAATATTAGATATGCATAATATGTTTATGATTGTTAGATATGTAAAATTAGGTGAAAATTATGTTAGTTATTATGTATTGTGTTTAAATTTTGGATTTCTATAATATAATATGCGTATCAAAAAAAATTCGTTTTGAATTTGTGTCTAAATATATATGTTACGTCGGTTATATACACACACACATATGTACGTATGTATGTAAGTTTATGTAATCCATGAAACCTGTTGTTTATATACATAAGTGTATATGGGTTTACATATGCTTTGTGAGTTTATTTATATATTATATAATAAGCAAGTGTAAATACAAAGTATACGTTTATTAGCATAGTTGCATCTGCTGTTTGTATATAAATGTTTATAGTACGTATACTATAAATGAAAATATATGTTTACAATATATCATATTATAAAGGAAGTATTATATAGATGGTTATACTTAAAGTTTTGCTATATTGTTATTATATTGTTATAAGTTTGTTTATATATATTTATATATATAGGTCTACGTGTAGACATGCTAGTTGTGCCTAAGTTATATATTATTTGTTATGTGTTTAAACTTATATATATTTGTACGTATATTATATATACAAGCTGTGCTTCCAACTTTTACAGTATATGTCACGTATTATATGTTTTAAATATATATTAACTATGATTTTAAATATATTTGTTTTCCATTGAATTCTAGATCGTGCTTGTCACTATCTGTATCGCAGTAGTTTATCTCTTGTTAGCTATCCCATTGTCTATCCGTGCTTTTCCTTGTTCGTCGAATCTCATTTTTGTTGTTCTCTAGACTTGAAAGGTAAGCTATCACACACGATTAACATTCTTATATTTAATAAATTAAATCCACTTGAAATGATAATTGAAATATGCTGTTAAATTTGAATTGCTAGTTATTAAATTGTCAAATATGATATATTATTATCTACAACTGTTCACCTGTGATATATGACACCATATCCTGTTATATATATTTTATTAAATTTGTTACTGATGTTATATGCTTGTTGTTGATATATTATATTATTATCATGTCTGTTCTCACTTTGCAAGTTCCCTGTTAATTTGGAAATCCCTATGGGTTGAAATGATGCATACCCGAACGATCTTATAGAATAGGGGAAAATCAATTTGGGTTAAAATGATAAAACCTAGCGATTTTCATTGATTTTAAGTTTTTGGAATTACAGGTTGAAATGTTATATGCCTGTAGATATTTAAATTGTGGATTGAAATGTTAAATATCGTATCACTTGACCATGGGATAGAAAATTATACACGGACGCCGATGGTCTATATTTTGAAAATGGATTCCCAAGGTTTTGAGAGGAAATATATGGTTTTAATGAATATTAGTCTTATATATATATATATATATATATATGTTTTTTATGTATGTATAAAATCTAGATTTTAAAATATTATGTTTTAAATATTTTAATTTATTAGTTAGTTTTGAAAATATAATTTTTAAGATGTTTCTTATAATTTTATTATTTTAAAACAGATTTAATACAAAATACATTTAATAATAAGATTTAATTTAATAAAAATTTAACTTAGTTGGTTTATAATATGTTTAAGTATTTATTTAAATTTATATTAATATTTTTAAAATGGATTTTCCACTTTAATAAGGCTAGGAAGGTAAATTAATGTGACTTGGAATTTAATTTGGTTAATAATTGAATTTAAATAAGAATTTATTTGAACTTATTGATTTCTAGATGTTCAAAATATGATTTATAAATTGATTTGATAAAAAGTGATCAAATGAATATTTTCAATTTTAAATAAAATTGAGATTGAATATTTGATATTGATTTAAATATATAAATTGGGATTTAATAAATTGTTGTTAAAGTGGTTAAGTGAATATTTTCCAATTTGAATAAAAATTAAAGTTTATTATTGAAATATAAATGAAATTTATATATTGTAAAGTTTGAATATTTAAATTTGAGTCTTTGACCTTTAAAATTGAAATGGTTAAACTGAAATTGATTCAAATTGAATTTTTGGAATTTAAGATGATTTGAATCGATTTGCGAAATCGGAGGAAACTATATTTTATTATAAGGTATTTTAATATATAAACTATTTTAATATATAAATTATTTTAATATATAAAGTATTTTAATTTATAACTACTTATTATATATACTATTTTCATTATCTAAATTGTTTAAGTTGAAAGGGTAATGATTTCCAAAGTGTTTTGATTCAAAAGTGTTATGATTTCAAAGGTGTTATGATTTCAAGTGTTATGGTTTCGAAAGTGTTATAATTTTGTAGGTGTTACAATTCTAGAAATGAATATTATTTAAAGTGAATAATGTTATCAAAATTGCTAAGGTTTTGAAATGAATAAGATATTTTGATATGAAGTATGAACTATTTGAATTGAAATGACCATGGTGTGAAATAAGCGTTTGGTTGTTAAAGAGACCGGGATCGGATATTATCATACTCTCTGCCAATACCGAAAATCACTTTAACAACTGTGTACGTGGTGGAGATTCCAAAATGAAGTAGGATGGTTTGGTGATGATTCTATATGGTATTTATGTAGCTCTGACTCCCGTGAGTTAGCTTGATGCGGCTAAAACAGGAGCCACATCGGGCCAAGTGAGGTCATCCTCCGATTGGGCACACTTCTTGGATGTCATTCTATTGCTTTGTGATTTGATTGGGTGCACCTTTGATTTGGGAGTGTGTCACGAGGTGGGAGGTAGTAGCTGCTATGCATTACCAGCAGTCCGGATCTGCAAACATTATATCTACCCTGGCATTGCCTCGAGTTCCTTGTCGCATGCCCTATCGCGCCTTCTACGAGTTTGTTTTGTACTGTACCTATGTTGTGTCATCTAGGTAAACCTCGAGTATATGGAGGAGCGTACGACTTGTATATACTATGGGAATATATGAAATGTGTTAAGGGGATATGGATAATGCCTTAATGCTATTTTAATTCTTTTATTTTACTATAGACATATTATAATAGCGTATTGTACTACTTAGTAAATAGTTTCACGGATCCTTAGAGGATGGGTATCCCAAATATCCTTTAAGTTACTTGCATTTCGGTTGACATTTCACTTGAGTTAAATTTATTGATATAAGAATGCTAATCCTGACTCAAGTGTTTTGTGTTTTGCTTTACGCTCGGGTCAGACTGGGTGACATAGCGTATGAGACTCACGTTGTAATTCAGAGCTTTGCTTGAAGATCTATCTGATATCACGTCAGTTTTTAGCTGTTTCCAGTGATTTCTGTTCAGTCTTGTCGGTTACTTTGATATTTGAGACTGCTCTATTTTTGAGATTTCTATTGTATTTCGTTTCAATCTCTGATGTATATATAGTAGCTTCATGAACTACTATTTATCTATTCCGCTGCTTATTGCTATATTACTCTATGTTTGTGATTCTGTGATTGATTTATTTACTGTATATGCTGAGTTTTTCCAAATATAAATTAACAGTCTGACATTTTGAGCAATTCAAGTCTAACATGTGCGGATGCGAATGGTTTGAAATACCAGGTTGTTACATATCATATCCAATGCACCCAAGTGACATGAGGATTGTTTGATGGATGTTATGTTTGCTTTATCAATTTAGGGTTTTCGCATGATGTAGGTATTATAGGATTTGATACCTAAACACCCAACTCTGTATTTTGGCATGTAGTATGCCCATATGATGATGGTGGTGGTAAACTAGCATATATTGATGTTATGTACTAACTCTTTGATGAAGAGATAAGTTAGGTATGATTCTCCATACCCTGTATTATATATGTTATATTTGCTTCCATAGTATATTGAGATTATTATCACTTACACCATAATGTTGTTTGACTTAAGGTTTTATGCTTTGCTTCTTCTTATATTGGGTACTCTTAAATGAATAAACTAGATAGTAGGTATGGGATAATACATGGAATTGCACTGACGGATTAGTAGGAGGCTACGCTTTTACATACTTATATTTAGCTTACTATTACTCTGTTATGGAGCTTTATAAGTGCTTTATTTATTAGAGATGATATCATTTGAGTTATTATTTAATGTATAAACTATGTGATCAATTTTATACAAATGTATTGAACTTGTGCTCTAATCACCGATGGTTTATATTGTCATTTTCTGTCTTTCCTGTTTTATACATGTGATGACTGTTATATTTTATCCTTGCGCAGTGAGATATACAGTAGATTACCATTGCCATTGGAGTTTGATTTTTTGACCTTTCCTGACAATCGTCCTACATCAATTGGTATTGTTACAGCGTATTCCATAGGTTGTATTAGGGTGGGCATAAACCACACCGATATATGGAAATGGACTGCATCGAACCATTAAAATGGTCTGGTGCACCGCACCATATTTTTTAATCAAACCAATATATAAGCCGGATCGACCCGGTTTAATATGATGCGGTTGCGGTTTGCATGATTGAACCAACCACATCAACTGGACCGGACCACTTAGTAGAATTCAAAGATTTTAATAGGATTTCGTATTTTTATTCTACTCAAAATTACTAAAGTATTAAGTTCATGTGTGTTTGAACTTCATATGATTAAGTAATGAACAATTTTAGTAGTTGATATGTATAAAGAGACACACCATACGAATTATCTATGAACATGCATATCTTTTATTTGAATTCGTTTTTTGTTAATATTCTTACTATTTATTTAAATAATTTTTCCAGATGTTTAAACAAATATAATATGGGTTCAAATCAAACTGAACCAAAACCGGACCGTAGTATTACTTAACCGGACCAGAACCAGATCGCAATAGAAAATTTTAATAGGTTATTGATTTTAACTAACCAATTCATGCAATGTGGAAACTGTTTGGACTATAAACCGACCCATGACCACCCCTAGGTTATATTGGAACTGAGGTGTAGGGAAGTTGTCACATTTATCAATTAACCATTTTACTTTGGCTAGATATTTAAGTTGACTTCCAATTATGTTATACAAATCCTCTCTTTGGTAGTGTTTCACTTCAAGTAATTCAACATGTACTCAACAATGGTCTTAACATGATCAAGATGTCATGTGATTGACCATAGTCAAAGTTCAATCTAGCTTCTTAAAATCGACAATACCCTCAAATTTAAGGACCACTACACGTTGTTACATTAGAACTTCTATTTTGACTGAGTCACCTTAACCTATACAAGACTCTCGTTGAGTCATTTAGTGATTGCTCCAAACAACCGCAACTATGTAATCCCTTGACGTCCCCAATGAGCATGAGTAATGCATTGTCCATCGTGTAGAGAGCATTCTGTACACTAGTCTCAATACAAATAGTAATATCTTTTTCCCAAAACATCTGGACTAGAAACAATTTAAGAATAACTATTTACTAAAAATGATTCAATACTCATGATTGGGAATCATTCATAACAATAATCAACTAAATATTTTTTTCCTATTTTTTTTATTATATATCTAGTGTATATATAATATTTATATCCAATATAATAATACATATGATGGAAAAGTAAAGCCAGAAGCATGCTTCAATTTAAACAAGATTCAATTTAATAGGTAAGTTATATATAATCAAATTACATAATTGCCCCAAAAGTACACCCTAAACTCTATTAATGTCGTCATCCACATGTGAATCATCGAATGATTTATGTATTGTCTTAAACTCCATTAGGTCTGTTTGGACTCCATAGAACTTACGGTTGTTTGTTTTGACCTAATTTAAACCAAGTTTTGAGATTCATCGCGCTCCGATCATGTCTGAAGCAAGGTTCACCTTGCGTTGCTTTTGACACAATTTTGTATTGCACCGCGGTATGCATAACTATGCCTTGCGCACAGTTGTGTAACATACAAGTGCTATGTGGGTTGCTTTGTTTACATAGTAATGTACAAGTTACTATTGCTACGCAATAGTCTAGGGGGACTACTGTGTGTAATAATTGTACAGTGTATTGCTAGGTTAACAGTAGTGCACCCATGCATTGTTGTGCGCACAGTAGTGCATTTCACTATTACGTTAACAATGGTGCCAGTAATCCCCTCACCTCCACTTTTCTTTGAATTCACACTAGATTGTTGTACGTCTTCCTTTGATCGGGTGCTGGGTGAATTCCTAAAGTTATTTGTTAGTTTTGTTATTTAATTCACTACTTAGCATATAGTTGCCTAAATTAACTTCGTCGAAGAATACTAACTCAACAGGTTAATGGTGCAACGCTCTAGACTTATAATCTTAAAGTCACAGGTTCGAATCCTTGAGATATTAATTTCAGTGTTCTGCTTGAATAAAGTACAACTCTTACCATTAAAACACAATTAAAAACGAACTTCATTTTTAAATATATACATGCTGGCTTACTATATTTAAAATCATATCTCGATTTACTAACTGTCACAAATGTTGTTAATTTAATTTCAAATTGGCTTAGTGGTTCATGTATATTTAATGATAGATTTATGAATTTAATACTTCATATTTATAGTTCCTTACAATCAAAATGTTTATACATCCAATTAATATAAATTTCAATGCATATTAATTTATTTAAATGACGCATTTTTATCAACATTACAAATTAACTTCACTTACATGTTAGCTATGATAACACAATTCATTCCATATGCAACTAAGCTACTAACCACTATAATTTGCCTACTAATTTCTACGTATGCTGCATTATTATCATAAATACAACATGTAACCATTTGCACTTACTAATGTAAAATATGAACATAAATCATTCATAAACATTCAAACTAAAGCATATATTTTTTGTAACTATAAGCTGCAAGATATAAGTTTTATATCGCTCACTGAAATTGAGCTCAAAAAAGAGAAGAAGCTCTAATAACCTCTAGCAAATAGTTTGCCACATCTTTCTTCTCTAAATGACGTGAGATGAAGAGTGTTAGCTCTCACCTTTCCAACTAAATCTATGCTGATTTTATGGGGATTATAGCAAGTTATTTAAGTGCATAATTATGTACTTAATAGGGAGGGTTTAGATTACTTTGCAAATAACTTTATGAAGTAATAAAATGTTTTGTGGGAGAAGGGGTGGCTAACTTTATATAGGCATGGGGAAATTTTAAAAATTCGAAGTCCACTCTTCTCATTTTCACAAAATTCATTTCCTTCATAACTCAAAATCCACAACTTCAAACGTCTCAAATGTTCCTACAGAAAAACACAGAAACAATATTCTAGACACAATAGAAATAGTCTCAAGCTCTAATTCCATCATGTGTGAAATTTATTGTTTGTTGGATATGGGCCAAAAAACGGCGGGTTAAATGGGTAAATTTCAAAAAAAAATCCATTTTGGATCCTATTGGACCTATAAAGTCTAAGTTGATTTACATCCGATCTAAATAGATTTTAAATAAAATCATTTTTTACTTCACTCATAAACAAAATTTTATTATAGTATTAAATTTGTATGATATAATGTGTACATGTGTATCATATAGACATGCATATGTATGCACATGTGCAACATAGGCGTTATGGAAGTTTAGCATGCGCGTATCTATGTGCTAAGATTCACACCACAACGAACATGTTAATTCCTCCACATAAATATGTGATTTCTAATATATATACACACACACACATATATGTACGTATATAATTTTATATATATACAGATATATACATATATATACATATATGTATGTATGTATGTATATAATTTATTGTGGCACGAAATTATATTTATAATAGTATAAATATTTATATATATGTATATATGACATTGTAAAATAGTAATATTTGCAGAAAAACATACAAATTCAAATTCAAATTCAAATTTAAAATCTAGATCTTAATAGTAAAAATGTCTTTTACTTTCAAATTTAACATAATAAATTATAATTTAATGAAACAAGTATATATACCTACAAAAATAAATATTCTTTTGGAATATATATATATATATATATATATTAAAATTAATATTTTGAAAAAAAATATAAAATGACATTATATATTTAAATATAAATGAATAATATATATGTATATAGTTTCGGCTATAAATCTTTTTAACAAAACCAATTTTTTATTAAAAGCTTGTGGTTTGAAATTTTTTATTTTTATTTATTTATTAAATTTCCATATGGGAATACTTATATAATTTTTATTTGGTAATTTATTTCACAACAAATATAATTTAAATATATGTGTGTGTATATATATGTATATTATAACATAATTCAAATTATAGTAATGTGTTATATTTTAGAATTAAAATTATACATACATATTCAGACTAAAAATTAATATATATATATATATATATTATGGAAATAGTATAATGTATATGATTTAACAAACACACACACCTATATTTATGTATTAAAACTAATTTTGTTTTAAGACCCTTTCTAAATTTTTATTAAATTTGAAATTGACTTTTAAAACATTTTCTCTGGCGGAAAGCTAGCATGCACACATGCGTGCACACACACATATATTTATATAATTCTTTTTGTTAATATATATATATAATTCTTTATAGCAACACAATGTGTGTGTATTCATATCTTACATTGACAGCACGCATATATAGGGATTCGTGATAAAATATTCTTTCTAACTACACATGAATCATATAATGGGCAAACAAACAAATATATATATATATATATATATATATAATTGTAAATAAGAGTATTACCTTACTATTTCCTAGATATTACACCTTGAATGCTAAATCATTTGACTCCATTTGAATTTGAATTCAAATCTTTTTAGAAATAGCTACCCCACCGAAGCACTACGCACCATTGTTGAAATTTGATTTCATCTTATGTGTATGAAGCTTGAATTAATACAGGTGGTTAAGGGGTAATTTTGGCCAAATGTAGATCTAGGAAGAGAAAAAGGAGAGTATAGCAAATAAGGGGTTAAGGGTGTTTAAATAAAAGAGAGATAAGAGCTAAAAGTGGATCTGAATCCACTATTTTCTCTTGCAATTTCAAACCCTTTTGAATCAGATCCAAACCCTATATTTCGACATTAATGACTGGTTGCTCCTTTCCCTTCTATTGGCCTCTATATCACGTATAGCACGATCAGAAAACATATATTTAAATCTAATTTAAACATCAATATCGTATATCAAAATGTGTGTGTATAACTTTTATATATGCGCTATTTTTAATAACGATCAACACAAATCATGTAAAATTTTATAATTAATATTTCACAAATATTAACTAATTTGTAATAATTATAATTAAAATAAATTAAATGGTAGCCGAACTACTTAACATTTCGGTTGTGTCGCTGTTAGGTGTAAATTCGATCAGCTATCAACAAATCGAATATTAATGTTCACACATCACCTTAGCAAGTGATGTGACATTATAGCTAAATTTTTCACTTACATTGCTTCGATAAATCAATTTTACTTATTTTAAACCCGGTAGTGACAATTATTTACACCAATTCTCTTTGTCAATACTATATCACATTAGGACTTGTGTAATTTGGAATTGTTCAAAAATTCCAATATTGTCCATATTCAACAATATAGTCCAAACATAAAGTACTTGGTTTAATAATAACAATTATTATTAACCGAACTTCCCTAGATAGGGATTTGACTTTTAGTTGACTTCAGTTGAACGTGATACTAACCTCTATAACAGAGGAGACGTATTCTCTATTAAATAGTGTTTCACTACTAATGCTTCCACTCGACCCAAATATAATCGTTCAATGGACATTATGCCATAATTTAACTATAATCAAAGTAGAGTTTCCATACTGAAGTTGATAGTATTCTTTAAGTCGAGAGAATTGTGTACTATTGTCATATAGATATTTTCTATTTGACATTACTATATTAACCAACAGAAAACTATCGAGTGAGTCATTCTATAGTTACCTAATAACTATCAATATGTAACCACTTGTTTCCCCCAGC
The DNA here is from genome assembly GCA_030765085.1 of Allium cepa. Taxonomy (NCBI): domain Eukaryota; kingdom Viridiplantae; phylum Streptophyta; class Magnoliopsida; order Asparagales; family Amaryllidaceae; genus Allium; species Allium cepa. Next base: position 1,035,216,773 of record CM060937.1, on the reverse strand, counting down.
AACCATGAATTATACACCGCCTAACATTTAGAAAGCATTATATGCTCCACTCCTAATGGATATATCAGTATCCAGTCCCGATACATCTTGATTAGTAATATTTAGAAGATATGTTTATTATATTATGATAAATTGCTTAAGGTTACAACACATGGTAATTACTGTCATAGAACATACAATATGTGGGTTTTCTATAAAATATATTTTTAATTAAATAGATAATTAATATAACATGTTATATCAAGTATATAATTGAAAGAAAAACACCCTTTATTTTGAATGAAGTTTTATTATAAAGTTAATAATTTACTGTGAATTATAGAATTGTCCCTAGCCATGCCCCTAACTTTATCAATCTCCTAATCTTTATCCTATCCCTTCAACCAGTTTGATAAGAACTGATTAAGTCGGTTCCCTTGTGAATGGGTATGCTATGTTGTTTTAATTACTTGCTTTGTTAATCAACTCTCCCTAATGATGGTAATCTACGTTCATCACATGGAACTATTTGGAGTATGTTTTTCAAAGTCTAGTGAGCTCTTATCATTTCATTATTATCATTAACAATGATGTCGTATTTTCAATACTTGGAATCACCCTAGCTCAGTACGTGCATTTATATTTATACATTTCTTTTATTATGGCGCTATTCAAGGTGATGTACTTAGCCTTTTCATCGAATTAGTCACTATGACAATCTGAATTTCGATGCTCGAAAATCGACATTCATGCATCACCCGTATTCGAATGCCGCAGATTCAAACGTTGAAATCCAATTCGCCGGAGCTTATAACATAATAGTTGAAAACAACACAGCGGAAACAAAGAAGAATTATATTGATACACAATAATTGATAATAACAATGATACAATATGAAGTGATCAATATTATCAGAGATGTATAAAACAACGGAAAAATTAGCAGCAGAAAAGATAACATCTTCATGATCTCCAAGAAAGATAAGGATAGAAATCCCAACAATTGCATCTTCATATCCAAAGCTCCAAAGAATTCCAAACCAAAAAGCTCGAACCACAACATGCTGCAATATAGCATAATGCGATCGCCAAATCCAAAGGTTTCAAAGACTCCCAAATCTACACCTACTAGCTAACATCTGATAACCTGACTCTATGCTGTCCGTGTGGAAAATTATGGGTACCCAGAGTTTAGAAAAAGAACAATAAACTCTAGGTCAGTCATATGAATGGTGTGAGCAAACAAAAATAGTTGTTTGAACAAAAAGAAATAAAAAGAAATTCGCTGTGCTTTTTGAAAAATGAAACTATCATAAGGCCTCCCGGCACATACACACAATGCAATCGCATGCTTGGGGGAGATTTCTCCTTATGATAGTCATACATGCTTGATACGCGAAAATCTTTTTGATATTATTTGTAACGACCCACAAATCTGTACCTCTTGAATCAACATTATTCTACCTAAATCAACTCAAGATGTACAGGTTTACGAACCATTTGGGTTAAAGAAGAAGAGGTAGAAGAAGAAAATAGAAATCAACAACAGAATCTAACCATCGCAGCGGAGTAAAATATAATAGATAATAAATAAAATATAATAGATAATAAATAATCTTTACTCAAACATCAAATATCTCTGTTTGTATATTACATCATCAGAGTACATCAATCATAGATCAAAATTAATATAATACAAATGAATACACAAAAACTCGACACAGCGGAATATATGTATATAAACAAGTACGGGAGTACGTATCATCTTCTTGCTCGTCTCCTTAGCTCCACAGCATCATATCCTGTATTCTATAATACTCGGTCTGACCCGAGCATTACAGTTAAATAATACCCGAGTCAGTCTGGAATACCAGCGTGAGAAAATCACACTCAATTGATTATTAAAGTTTCAAAAATATATCCTTTGAAAACAAAAGCATCTCGTAAGACCACGCCACAAATAAACATGTCGGGTTTTTACCTTATGATAGCTAAAACAATTTTTATAGAAATCCTCTGATATTATAATAGGGTCTATATACAGATACTTATAAAATAGCCGAAATTGTTACATCTATTAAATTCTAGCTACTAGCCACAAAGTGGGTAATACAAACAAAACTTGTACAAGGCTCGTAGGGAGAATGGATTTTCAACTAATGACTAGGCACTGGGGTAGCACCTGCCACAGTACGGGGCCTAGATCACCGTACCGAGGAGTACGCCCACTTCCCTGCAACACAAGACCGGGACTACCCCTTACTGCATAATCCCGAGTGAGAACACCCTGCGGTTGGGATTAGCAACCGCCCACCAAGCCGAAATAAAAGCGACATCTAGACAGGAATGACCTCACCCTGCTTGGGTGCTACCCACCTAGCCTTGCTGCATAACCCCTGATTTTCAGTCATTCCCATTTGATGAGGCTTGAGGCTAAGCGTTACCTTTTAGAACATATCCCTTAGAATGCCCATCGTCCACCTGACGATGTTTCGCAAGCATTCATCCATACAAGTCCGTCCCGGGTTCGAACGGAACCGAAGGCACTATTCCTACTACATCCATTTTGGAAATATCCTCAGGATTAGTAGCGACTAGCCCATGCACTTCATTGCTCCATCTTCGAATCCAAAATCGTTTCCATGAAACGTACAAACCGGATCGAAGTGGTTTTCGAGAAATAAATCTCGATCCCGGTCTCTTCGAAATGATCAACGTACTTGGCCAATATTGATAGCCGGTGATTTAACTATCAAATTATATTCACAAACAACCATCAACCAATAAATAATTTCCCAAATTATTTATTAACCTCAAAAATATCTTTATAAGATATATTTTCACTTTTCAAACCCATTTGAAAACGGTTTTCAAAACTATCTCCCTTTTCTGAATAAATTTCCAAAATATTTTCTATTTCTTCTGAAATCACCAAGTGCAAACTGGATTTTTAAAACAATTTAAAAACACTTTATTGAAAATATATTTAACATTTAATTTAGAAAAATTACTTTAATACTTGATTTATAATAATACTTTAGAAATAACTAAAATAAGGTTACCTTATATCTATACATTAGATTTTCTTCTTTAAACAAAATACCAAATCATTCTTTAAATAATTATTACGAAAATAGATTAATCAAAAAGCTTGTTTTGGAATTTACTTTAAAACAAATAAGTTAAAACTACTTCAATAATTGGTCAAAAATATATACTATATGAATATTGGAAAATAAGGTTGCTTTATAACATAAAAGCTATATTTTCACCTTTAAAACAAAATATTAAGTCACTCTTTAAATAATCATTATCATAATACATTAAAGGAAATACTTACTTTAGAACTTAAATATTAGAAATAATAAATTTTCCAAAACTTGCTTTTTAAAACAACTTTAACTTATATTTAAACGTACTTGGTTATCTAGAGAGAATTTCCAACTTCAATCACTTAAATCAATTTCCCAAATTGATTTCCAATTTATTCCATTCTGAAATAAATTTCTTTATTTATTAGTTCATTTCAAAATTCATTAATTATGGACTTGTTATTATTATTATTATTTCCGTTTGATTTTAAATCTTTTAATTGAAGTATACAAATTTCAGCCTTTCCAATTTCTTCTTAATTCCTCTCAATAATTTAAATCTTAAATTAAAAATAAATGTGTTGTTCTTTTAAACAATAACATTGATGTTTACAATTCATTAACTTCCTTTTTATTCAAAATTTCCTTTCCATCCTCAGGATTCATTTATTAGAATTTTAAAGTCACTTTATTTCCTTTTCGATTTATTTTCAAATTTATTCAAATCTTCTATAATTATTTTACTTCTAAATTCATTTCTTTATTTCCAAAATCCAATTCTATATATCTTGATAACTTAGTGCACCCGAATATATTCAGGTAAACCATAACATCCAATATTCCAATTATCAACAATATTCATCATAGAATATAAAATAATCACAGCAGAGGGTATTAAATAATTTGTATAAATATTGAGTGATCCAGTTGGATCCCTCCAACCTGTTTTCCCTACATCCACAGATGTTAGCACAATATAACATGCCGATTCCAAAATATATCATACTATTGCACATAAATCAATTCAACCATTCAAACAAGTATTTAAATTTAATCATTTAAGTTTAAATTTAACTGAGTGAGATTAACTCACCTTTGCTTTTTAATTTGCAATCTGATCCATCTCGGCTTGATTTCTTCACAATTTAAAACCTTGTACACACATTATATGATTTGTTAATATTTGAACTGATCGAACAATTTATTACTATTTATTTATTTAATTTAACTAACAATCTGTTTTTAAATTAAAAGTTTATTAACTAGTTGTAAATAATAATTACCCAACTTAATTACATTTAATATGAGTACCCTTAGTAATAAGCTGCGGCAATATTCTAAAATGGTAAACTTAATTAATCTAATTCTCTATAATGAGCTGCTTCTTTACTTAAGTTTATAAAGCATTCGAGTTATTTAAATTTTACTAGTTAGCCTTTCCCTCTGTTAAATGACAGAATAACCAACAATTAATTAAAAGTTTTTAAACTTACTTATCACTAAATTTAAAATGTTTGTTTTTTTTAAGATTAAATTACCTTAAGATATATATATATATGCATATATTATTATTATTTTTAAAACACTAAAAATATAAGGTATATAAAAAAAACCTCACCCATCGAAGAAGAGCACACCCAAACAACTCTTCTTCCCCGACGCTTGCACGCGAGAAATCAATCTGCACAGCTCACGCTTCCCTTTCCCCTAAGTTCGAAGCCTTAGGTGCCAACGCCCCTGTCTCCAATGCCTCGAATCATAAATCGCCACCAAAATCGCGACTCCAATCATCGCCGCAACATCATCTCCTCATAATCGACTCGGCCATCACAATCCCCATGCCTCCGCCACCTCCCTGCCAAAAACGACCCGATGGTCATTGTCATTGCAACTACAGGTCGCGCCCTCCATTTCAAGGCTGCACCACACCAAACTTCGTCATTAATGCGTAGTGTAGAAAACATTTCGAAAGTATAATATGAATCTTAGCCAGCATACGTACCATTATAGCATGCATATTATAGCTACCATGTTACATGATAGGTTCTACGACTAAAACGGTACAGGGCTCGTATTGGGTGATTGGATTTCCATCAAATGGTCAAGGCTAAGGAACTTCCTTTCCGAATGGGTATGCCTCTGGAGGTACGCCCCGAGAACTTAATTGGATCTCTGCCAACTCAAGGCCGGGTTACCTCTATAACTAGGTAACTAACTGTCATGAGTATGTCATCCCCTGGTCGTCACCGACCATTATCAAGGCCTCACCAACAAATTCCAACAACCAGATAAGTTAAATATCTGGGATCCATTCCATGATATCACTTTTTATCTAGAAGAAAATGCACATACCTTAAGGGGAACAACCCCCGTAACCTTGTCGCATCCTTCATGTTTCAACCATTTTCGAAGTTTGAGGTTCGATGAAGTCTCGTCCCACAAAGCTACGCTTTTCAAAAAATCCATACTTCGATCAACCAATGATCAACACTTAGCATGCCACATTACCAAATTGGGAATATATCACTAGTAACCATCAACTACTTAACCTCTGAGCTCATACGTCTCAGAGAATGGTGTTAAGCTAAGAGAATAAATTCTCCGCCACCAAACAGAAATGTATTTGATAGAAACCAGCTTTACATCTTAAAGTGTAACGTCAGACATACATCCATACAAGTCCATCCTGGGTTTGAATGTAACCGAAGGAACTTCCTCCAATTAAGGAAAGAAGCCCTTGCAAATCTGGATATTCACTAATCACGTCCGGACTTCCCATCACTTATGGTAATCTCTATACCAGAGCAACTCAGTGCAGAGACAATCAACAGGTTATCCTTTCATTTTGCGAAAATACTCGGTCTTCACCACTATCTTCAAATGCAATCCATTGCGTTGTATCATTATTCGGAATGGGTTTTATGACTTAGTGTCCTCTCCCGGCTTAACCGAATAACGAGCACTTGTTTTAAAACATATGGATACATTGGGATTTTAGTTAAGTCACAACCTTTAGCCCTTATTTCCCAAAACCTTTCCTTTTGAATGGTTTAAACAAATTTCCGTTTTTAATCTTATAAATAAAAGATTTTCCCTTTAAGATTCTCTTCAATTTGAAACAAGGTTTATCAAATCTTTAACAAAGATTCATTCATAGCTTTCAAAACTTTTTCCATATCAAATTTGATTTACCCATAACTCCAAATCCTTTCAACAAAAACTAGAATTATTTCTTTATATGAAAGCTATTATCATTTGAAAACAAAGATTTTTTCGTTTCGGGAAAATCTGATCAAATTTGCTCAAATTATAGCCTTTAAAAGTATAAATCGAAAAATCGGGAAACTGCCACATGGAAAGTTCTATTTGGGTTAAATTTGAATTCCAAAATAATTCTTTTAAAATACGTTAAAAATGTTTTAAAACCCATATATATATATAACCTGTATAATCCTTTTTAAACCATAGTTTCCAGAATTTCAAAACTTTAACAAGCCATATTATATTCAAAATAATTTTAATTCCAAAATTCCCTTTTCAAAAGATTTTCATATTTAACCCAAATCATTTCCGAACCATTTTGCAATCAAAAATTCAATTTTTAAATAATATAATATTAAATTCAAAATACCCATTACTAAACCAATTTCCCATGAGATCCATATTCATGTGTGTGCGTGTGTTGTCTAAGGGTTTTGCATACAACAATAGACAACCATCATAAATCCAAGCACAACAATATCAATAAGCGGTATAATCCCATAACGCTTATTTTTCATTCACAGATAAACAAGTAAATTCATCATAGATAAATAAATCACAGTTCACAGCTCAATCCAAAACAATCATATCACAGAACAGCACATATCAGGGACATCAAACAATTCAAAGCATTCAATAAAATCCAATCACCCATAAGCAGGACTAATTAATCACCAGACTATAGTTAATATAATAAATATTAATAAATTAATTACTTATGAATCAATCATCTAATCCAGCTTAATTAACGTTAATTATTTACAAACCATTGGCTATTGCTTTAATGAAATTAATTAATCATCCTTAATTATTCAACTTAATCAATTATCCTTAATTAATTAATTAATTAATTAATTCACCTTAACTAATCACATAAATTAATTAACCTTAAGTTAATTACATTAATTAATTAACCCTTAATTAACAAATTAACCCTTTTAATTAAGTAATTATACTATAATCACTTGATTAATTAACCTTTAATCATTAATCAGTTACCCTTTAATCATAAATTAATTAACCTTTAACTAGTCAATTAATTAACCTTCAATTATTTAATTATCCTCTAATTATTTATATTAAGTAATTATCTATTAAGTAATTGATTACCACTTAATTACTTACATTATTAATCACTAATTAATTATATTAAGTAATTATCCTTTAATCAAAAATTAATTAACCTTTAATCATTACTCAATTATCCTTTAATTAATCGCATTAATTAATCAACCATTAATTTATTACATTAAGTAATTATCATCATCTTTTAAATTAATTACATTAAGAGATTACTCAAAACCTAAATTAATCAAAAGATAACCCGTTTATCTTAACTAATTTCTTAATTACAGTATTTAAATCTATTTAAATAAACTTTTGGAATTAATTTTCATAACATACAAATTAACTTAAAACCTTTTAAGTCACTTAATAATTAAAGTCATTTCACCTTCTTTAATTAACTATTTAATTACATTTTTTTAAACTTATTTAAATAACTTAAGAATTAATTTAAAACAATAGGTATAAAATGAAATACCTTAAACTTAATAAATTTAAAATAATTTCATTTGAACCTTCAACTAATTCCAAAATAAAAAAATAAAACATTTATTATTTTAAAAGAATTAAACAGTAAAGTGTTTAAACTTTAATTTAGTTTAAATTTGAAAAAAAAAACTTGTTTATTTAAAAATTCAAAACCGTTGCACCCTAGACTAACTCGAGGCAAACCACGCATCTCCCCCAAGTAAATACCTTCTTCCTCTACTTTTCCTTTTTCTTTTTAACTTTATTTAAAAATGGTTAAATATGCTAAACCCGTATGAATATACCCAAGGCCAGACTCAAGCTAAAAACCTAAATTCCCGCATACGACTTCGAGCCGCCACCTTCTTCCCCAACCTAAAAACATCCCGAACTCAAATGCGTATGTGTGCACGTGCACCGGCCATCCGACCACCTTTGATCCTTGTCGAGATCACCCGCAAGTCGACGATAATCTACACTAGTGCTCCAACCACCCAGCTCCGACGAATTTGACTGGAATTCGAAACGAGCTATTCGATAAATTTCTGGAACCCAACCGATCAACAAAGAACACCTCGCGCCGCCTCGATCAACCATCTGGAACCTCGCCGATCCACCTAAACCTTCATCGCTGTCCCCTGCTTTATTTTCCCCTAGTTTGATCACCTTCGATCCACTCACGACGATGTATGAACCCAAGAACCAATGTTGATGAAAACTGGGCATAAAACCCTAAACCGATGCCGCTTCGCCACCAAAGACACTAACAAAACCTTCAGCCATTTTCCCTCTGACCATCGACACCTGAACAACCCTTAGCCGCAAGCACGACGAACATCTCTTCGCCGTTCGTCGAAAATCGATGAAACTTTCCATACCGATCAACTCGAAAATCCACAACAATCCCAATCTTAAAAATCTATATATCTATATCAAAATTCATTATTTTCACATGCGAATCAGATTATAAATCCAAACTTGAAATTGTGTTCATTCATTTTCCTGTTTTAAAAAGATTTCACTGTAATATTCAATTTCTGAATAAATAATACCACTTGAAACAATTTTTAAAAATGATGTTACCCTGTTTCAAACATTTTCTCTTTGGAGACCATAGTCTATAATTGATTTATTGGAAAAATATAAATTTTTCTTAGTGGATCAGAGACTGTATAACAACAGAAATATATATACACACATATAAATAGACATGCATACATAAACATCAACGTATATACCTAAAATCATACTTAAACAATCATGCAAAGCATTTCCCATCATTGCATCTATAATTTACCAGGTTCAAAACAGATTTAAACTTTTATAGAAGTAGTTTACTCACCTGCTTGATGTTTTGAACAGAGGATCAGGGTTTTTATTTTTGATCTGGAACTAATTTTGATTTGCTACATGATTTGATGATCATTGAAACTGACGTTGATACTTGCTTCAAGCTTTCAGGTTGAACTTGTTAAAGATTGTTGCTTGCTTGAAATCTTTTCTTTTTTCCAGGTTTGATTTTGAATTTTTCTTCAGAAATTTGAAATGTAAAAGATTGTTTGAATCTTGTTCTGTTTGTTTTCAAGATTGAGTTTTGTTTATTGTTTGAATTTTTTTAATCTCTAGTTTAGTTTTTTCCTTTTCCAGGTTTTGAGTTTTGATAAAATTTGAATGAAAAAAAAATGAAAGTAGGAGTAGATATATGTATATATAAATTTATTCTCATTTTATCTATTAGTTTCAAAAAATAAAAAGTAGATGACACTTGTATTACATTTTGAAATTAAGTAAACACTTGTTTAATACATGGCATAATTTACTTACATTATTTGAATGGTATTTTAAAAATTTTACACTTGTATTCTTCCATGTTACATTGTTTATATTTGTAAATTTACATGTATAAATGTTTTTATATGATTTTTATATTATATTTACCTTATATTTTCAATTTTAGATAAATACATTTCTTTTTATCAATTTATGTTATATATATATATATATATATATATATACACACAAACTTTATTTATTCATATATAATTTTTAAAGAAAGTATATAAACCTTTTTAGTAATTTTTATTTTAACCAAAGCTATTATACTTTTAAATAAATGAATATTTATTTATAGTGTTTGAAAACATAGAATTTAACTTTAAATATCTTTTGAAAATAATTATATTAATTTCAAAATATAACTTCCAAATCACAATATATATACATATATAATAGTTTTTAAAATATAGAGTTTAAATCCAATTTATTTTAAACATATTTATTTTTTTGAATTTCAAATCAAAATTTTAGTTACAATCTATATATATACATGACAACACATATCTTATGTATCTTGGAATTTTTCACATTAATTCACAAATAAATCCAAAATTTTATATTAATCGCTAAATTAAATTTGGCTTAAAAACGGGATCGTTACAGATTCCCCCCTTTATGAAAATTTCGTCCCCGAAATTTTCTAGACAGAGAGACAAATAAAGAACATATAAACTTATAGAAAGATAGAGAAATGGCTTATCAGATCAAGCTGAATATCTATTCTACATTTGGCTTACCAAATTATAATATCATCAATAAATAGGAGAACGAACTTATTCAATACTTCACGAAATACTCAGGTCATCCGGTCTACGAAATATGCAAGGGCATTGGTTAGTCTGAAGGGAATAACTAACCATTCGTAGAATGTATCTGGACCCCAAAGAATAGAAAAACGAATACAATTTCCTAAAATTCTCGAACAATAAGTATGGATTCCAAACTCAGGTCGGAATATCCTAAAGTATACCCTAGCTTTATATTTTGTTAACCAATTTATTTCAAATAAAATTTCAAATTCACTAAAGTCAAGAACGAAAAACTGATAGGTAATTGATGATGGGAATACGAAATAGGAATCTTTCTATAACATAAACAAAAATTCACAGGGCCACCACCACACCAAAGCTTCTTCTTGGAGCTTCCAAAAAGCCATCAAAGAATTGAAATTGGATGATGAAAAGAAGATTGATAGGAAAAGATAGTTCCTCGTTATTATAGGGTATCGACCATTTGTAGTGGTACTCTCTTGTCCCCTACCTCGTCTCTTCTTGCACTCATTCTCACTATAAGTAAGAGAATTTACCGAGGCATACGGACAAGATATCTTAGGGATACTGATTCTAGGGTATTTATAACCCTGTCCCTAATGAGTCATCTGATGTGTTATAATCCAAAATTAAAGTTCTTACTCAACCTTTAGCTCTGATGCCAAATGTGACGACCCAGATTCTGACGCTCGAAAATCGACATCCATACATCACCCATATTCGAATGCCGTAGATTCAAACATTGAAATTCGATTTGCCGGAGTTTATAACACATTAGGTGAAAACAAAACATCTAAAACAAAGAAGAATTTATTGATACACAATAATTGATGACAACATCGATACAATATGAAGTAATCAATAGTATCGGAGATATATACAACAGCGGATAAACGTAGCAGCGGAAAAGATAACATCTTCATGATCTTCAAGAAAAAGAAGGATAGAAATCCCAACAACTGCATCTTCATATCCAAAGCTCCAAAGAATTCCAAACCAAAAAGCTCGAACCACAACATGCTGCAATATAGCACAATGCGATCGCCAAATTTACACCTACTAGCTGACTATCTGATAATCTGACTCTAGGCTGCCCGTGTGGAATATTATGGGCACCCAGAGTTTAGAAAGGGAACAATAAACTCCAGGTCAATCATGGGACTGGTGTGAGCAAACAGAAACAGTAGTTTGAACAAAAAGAAACAAAAAGAAATTCGCTATGCTTTTTGGAAAATGAAACTACCATAAGGCCTCCCAGCAGACACACACAATGCAACTGTACACTTGGGGGAGATTTCTCCTTATGATAGTAAAATATGCTTGATACATGAAAATCCTTTTGATATTATTATTAGTGCATGTGGAAAACATTTCGAAAGTATAATATTAATCTTAGCCGGCATACGTACCATTATAGTATGCCTACTATAGCTACCATGTTAGATGGCAGGTTCTACAACTAAAACAGTACAGGGATCATATTGGGTGATTGGATTTCCAAAAAACGGTCAAGGCTAAGAAACTTCCTTTCCGAATGGGTACGCATCTGGAGGGATGCACCGAGAACCAAACCAGATCTCTGCCAACACAAGGCTAGGTTACCTCTGTAACTAGGTAACTAACTGTCATGAGTATGCCATCCCTCGGTCGTCACCGACCTTTACCGAGGCCTCACCAACAAATTCCAACAACTACATAAGTTAATATCTGGGCTACATACCATGATATCACTTTTTATCCAGAAGGAAATGCACATAACCTAAGGGGCGAGACCCTTGTAACCTTGCCGCATCCTTCCTGTTTCGACCATTTTCGAGGTGTGAGGTTCGATGAAGTCTTGTCCCACAAAGCTATGCATTTCACAAAAGCCATGCTTCGATCAAACAATGATCAGCAATTAGCATGCCACATTACCAAATTGGGAATATATCACTAGTAACCATCAACTACATAACCTCTGAGCTCGTACGTCTCGGAGAAGGGTTTTATGCAAAGAGAATAAATTCTCCTCCACCATACAAAAATGTTTTTGATAGAAACCAGCTTTACATCTTAAAGTGTAACATCAGGCATATATCCATACAAGTCCATCCAGGGTCTGAAGGAACCAAAGGCACTTCCTCCAATTAAGGAAAGAAGACGTTGCAAATCCGAATAATCACTAATCACGTCCGGACTTTCCATCACTTAGGGTAATCTCTATACCGAAGCAACTTAGTGCAGAGACAATCAATAGTTCATCCATTCATTTTCGAAATACCCGGTCTTCACCACCATCTTCAAATGCAATCCATTGCGTTGTATCATTATTCGGAATGAGTTTTATGACTTAATGTCCCCTCCCGACTTAACCAAATAATGAGCGCTTGTTGTATAACATATGAATACATTGGGATCTCAGTTAAGTCACAACTTTTAGCCCTTATTTCCCAAAAGCTTTCCTTTTGAATGGTTTAAAAATTTTCCATTTTTAATCTTTTAAACAAAATATTCACCCTTTGAGATTCTCTTCAATTTGAAACAAGGTTTATAAAATCTTTAACAAAGATTCATTCATAACATTCAAAACTATTTCCATATCAAATTTGATTTGATCTACCAATAACTCCAAATCCATTCAACAAAAACTGGAAATTCTTTCTATATATGAAAGTTATTATCATTTGAAAACAAAGGTTTTTTTTTCGAGAAAATCCGATTGAATTTGCTCAAATTATAGCCTTTAAAAGTATAAATCGGAAAATCGGCGAACTGCCGTACCCTCGCAAGTTCTATTTGGATTAAATTTGAATTACCAAAATAATTCTTTAAAAATACTTTAAAAATGTTTTAAAATCTATATATATATATATATATATATATATAACCTGCATAATCATTTTTAGACCATAGTTTCCAAAATTTCAAAACTTTAACAAGCCATATTATATTCAAAGTAATTTTAATTCCAAAATTCCCTTTTCAAAAGTTTTTCATATTTAACCCCAATCACTTTCAAACCATTTTGGAATCAAAAATTCAATTTTTAAATAAAATATTATTAAATTCAAAATACCCAAGACTTAACCAATATACCGTGAGATCCATATTCGTGTGTGTGTTGTCTAAGGTTTTGCACACAACAATAAACAACCATCGTAAATCCAAGCATAACAATATCAATAAGCGGTATACTCCTATAATGCTTATCTTTCATTCATAGATAAAGAAGTAAATTCATCGTAGATAAATAAATCACAATTCACAGCTCAATCCAAAACAATCATATCACAGAACATTACATATCAGGGATATCAAACGATTCAAAGCATTTAATAAAATCCAATCACCGATAAGCAAGATTAATTAATCACCTGATTATAATTAATTTAATAAAGTAATTACTTATGAATCAATCATCTAATCCTGCTTAATTAACATTAATTAATTACAAACATTGGCTATTATTTTAATGAAACTAATTAATCGTCCTTAATTATTCAACTTAATCAGTTATCCTTAATTAATTAATTAATTGACCTTAATTAATCACATAAGTTAATTAACCTTAAGTTAATTACATTAATTAATTGACCCTTAATAACAAATTAACCCTTTTAATTAAGTAATTATACTATAATCACTTGATTAATTAACCAGTAATCATTAATCAATTATCCTTTAATCATAAATTAATTAACCTTCAATTAATCAATTAATTAACCTTTAATAATTAAATAGTTAACCTTTAATTATTTAATTATCCTCTAATTACTTATATTAAGTAATTATCTATTGAGTTTACCCCTTAATTACTTGCATTAGTTAATCACTAATTAATTATATTAAGAATTATCCTTTAATCAAAAATTAATTAACCTTTAATCATTACTCAATTATCCTTTAATTAATCACATTAATTAATAAACCATTAATTTATTACATTAAGTAATTATCATCATCTTTTAAATTAATTACATTAAGAGATTACTCAACACCTTAATTAATCAAAAGATAACCTGTTTATCTTAATTAATTTCTTAATTACAGTATTTAAATCTATTTAAATAGACTTTTGGAATTAATTTTCATAGCATACAAATTAACTTAAAACCTTTTAAGTTACATAATAATTAAAGTCATTTCACCTTCTTTAATTAGCTATTTAATTACATTTTTTAAACTTATTTACATAACGTAAGAATTAATTTAAAACAATAGGTATAAAATGAAATACCTTAAACTTAGTTAATTTAAAATAATTTTATTTGAACCTTCAACTAATTCTAAAACAGAAAAACATTTATTATTTTAAAAGAATTAAACAAGAAAGTGTTTAAACTTTAATTTAATTTAGATTTTAAAAAAAACTTGTTTATTTAAAAAGTCAAAACCGTTGCACCCGAGACAACTCGAGGCAAACCCCGCATCTCCACCGAGTAAATCCCTTCTTCCTCTACTTTTCCTTTTTCTTTTTAACTTTGTTTAAAAACTGTTAAATATGCAAAACCCATATGAATATACCCAAGGCCAGGCTCGAGCTAAAAACCCTAATCCCCGCGTACGACTTCAAGCCACCGCCTTCTTCCCCAACCCAAAAACATCTCAGACTCAAAAGTGTACGTGTCACTTATACTGGCCATCTGACTACCTTTAATGCTCGCCAAGATCACCCGCAAGTCGATGATGATCTACGCTAGTGCTCCAACCACCCAGCTTCGACGAATTCGACTGGAATTCGAAACGAGCTATTCGATAAATTTCTGGAACCTAACCGATCAACAAAGAACGCCCCGGGCCGCTGCGATTGACCATTTGGAACCTCGCTGATACACCCAAACCTTCATCGTAGTCGCCTGCTTCGTTTTTCCCTATTCTGATCCCCTCCCATCCACTTATGACGATGTACGAACTCGAGAACCAATTGACTAAAACTAGGCATAAAACCCTAAATCGACGCCACTTCGCCACCACAGCCACTTACAAAACCTTCGGCCATTTTTCCTCTGACCATCGACAACTGAGCAACCCTCAGCCTTGAGCACGACGAACCTCTCTTCGTCGTTTGTCGAAAATCGATGAAGCTTCCCATACCGATCAACTCAAAAATCCCCAACAATCCCAATCCTAAAAATCTATATATCTATATCAAAATTCATTATTTTCACATGCAAATTAGATTATAAAATCTAAACTTGAAATTGTGTCTATTGATTTTTCTGTTTTAAGAAGATTTCACTGTGATATTCAATTTTCAAAATATTTTCTAAATAATTCTACTTAAAATTGATGTTACCTTGTTTTAAACATTTTCTCTTTGGAAATCATAGTCTATATTTGATTTATAGGGAAGATATGAATTTTTCTTAGTGGATCAGAGACTGTAAAACAACAGAAATATATATATACATATACATAGACATGCATGCATAAACATCAACATATATACCTGAAATCATACTTAAACAATCATGCAAATCATTTCACATCATTACATCTACAATTTATCAGGTTAAAAATAGATTAAAACTTTTATAAAAGTAGTTTACTCACCTGCTTGATGTTTTGAACAGAGGATCGTGATTTTTATTTTTGATCTGGAACTGATTTTGATTTGCCACATGATTTGATGATCCTTGATACTGAAGTTGATACTTGCTTCAAGCTTTCAAGTTGAACTTGTAAAGATTGTTTGCTTGCTTGAAATCTTTACTTTTGTTTTCTAGGTCTGATTTTGAACTTTGCTTCAAAAATTTGAGATGTAAAAGATTATTTGAATCTTGTTCTGTTTGTTTTCAGGCTAGAGTTTTGTTTATTGTTTGAATTTTTTTATCTCTGGTTTAGTTTTTTCCTTTTCTAGGTTTTGAGTTTTGATAAAATTTGAATGAAAGAAAATGAAAGTAGGAGTAGAGATATGTATTTATAACTTTGTTCCCATTTTGTGACGATCCAGAATTTTTGATATTTGAATTTGAAAATATTTAAGTAATTTTAAATATTTGTAGGTTAGTTTAACTTGAATTTCGAATATAAATATTAATCTGGCAATTAAATTATTGAGTTTAATTCATTTATGATTGGTAAAAATTTGAATTTTTAATTTTAAAACTGATTAAAAATAATTTGATGACTTAGAAAAATTCATATTGATAATACTGAGGTTAATGGAAGCTTCAGAATTGAAATTGGAACTATTTTGTTCAGTTTGGAATTTATATCGTTTAAATCGATATTTAAAATAGCCTTTCGAGGCACAGTCTCGGAATTCGACGAAACTAGTTCCATTAGATCCGTAATATTTAGTTATTCTCGGATTCCAATTTTCATAGTAATCGGAGTTGTCGTTTGACCCTGGCAGCTCAAAACGCATAGAAACTATTCCAATCGATTTAATTTAAAATTGATCGTTTATTTCTGTAATTTCCGCATATGATCGAATTAGCCATCGAAACATGTTCCATTGTGTTCATAATGCGGATAAAACCTTATAAATGCGAGGCGGCATGCCTTGATAGGAGTTCGGGATTTCGATTTAGGTAATACGAGATATTTAAAAAAAATCAAAGCCCTATCTTCATGCGTACGCCACTTTCTTCCATTATAATCGCGAGCCTCTCTTCCCCTTTCTCTCTTCAGTAAATTAATGAACGAAAAAGAAAAAAAGAAAAAAAAAATGGCAATGGTTCGAATGGAAATTGGGAGCTGAGATTCAATTCAAGCTCAGGGGAACGCTGTGGTTTGCACTCGCACTGGTGAGAGGCGATTTCATGCGCGCTAGATGGCGTGGCGACGCGGTGGCAACCGCGAGTTGAGGCCAGTGATGGAACGACGACTCGATTTCGTTCGATGGGGGATTGCAAGAGACGTTGAGGCAAGGGGGGTTCGCAAGCGAGGTGGTTCTGGGATTTCAATCGAGGTAGGTAGCTCAGCCGCTCGAGCAAGGGAAGGCGAACGGCGAGGTGATGCTCGTACTCGAGCATCGCAACAGTGGTCTGGAGGCAAATTCGTGAAGATTTGTGATGTTCGATGGGTCGCGACTTTGCTGCAGGTATAACGTTATTTTTTTAATTATTATTCGATTTAATATGTTATATTAAGAGAACAGAGAATTAAGTTTAAAATTAAAGTATTAGTTAAGTAAATTTTCTAATGGTAAATGATTTTTCAATATAGCTCAAAACAGAAGAAAAAAATTATTACGGTAGGATGTATGTAGGATTTTAAACAGTAAGGTATAATCATTTTGTTTTTAATAAAGAAAATATACATATTCGTATTTTTGTCTATTAGTTATTTAAAAATAATATGGTTGGTGATAAAATTGTTTATTTAACCTATTTAATCATTTTACCACTAGAAATAATTTGTTGAAGGAAATTTGATTTTTAATTAAATAATTAATTAATTAAGTCATTAGTTTGAAATTAAAATTTATTGAGTTATTGTTTAGTGAATTCAAATATTAATAGATCATATGAATGTTTATGCAAGGTTTAAAATCGAGAAACAAGCTGGAATGGAAACGTATTGCAAGATAAAAATAAAGGTGAGATCTTCTCACTCGAAAAAAGGGTTTTGTTTAATTTTAAATAATTAAATTTATAATTATTGATTGTGTGCTTGGATGATGGTTGTTATTATTTGTTTTGAAATAGACCCTATTGCGCCGCATAAAAGCGGATGATATTTTTATAAATCCCATATACCGCGATATTCCACCTTGAAGTGGAATTGGTATTCAATTGTTGTGCTAACGTCTGTGGATGCAGGGAAACATGTTGGAGGGATCCAATCAGATTCCTCATAAATAGTAATTTTAATTTATCTGTGATATATCTCATCGGCAAATTCGTTTTATCTATGAATCTGTGTATAGATAAGCGTTATGGGTTATACCGCTTATCGTTGTTAATATGATTGAATTTGTGATGGTTGTTGTTGTGCACTATTGTGTTAAACCCCTGGACTACACTATACACACACAAATATGGATTGCACCTGGAAATTGGTTAAGTCACAATTTTTAAAATAATTTTTGAATTGAATTTTTGTCTTCAAATGGTTTTGGAAATAAATCGAATTTAAAGTGGAAAAACTTTTGAAAAAGGAAGTTCAAAAACTAAAATGTTATTTTTGAATAACTTAATTTAGTTTTGAATTGTTTTAAATTTGAATAAAAAAATTTGAAATTAAATTCTATTTTGTAAGCCTATGATTTCAAAAGGATTATATAGGTTTACATGAACTTGAACCATTTTATAAAGTGTTGTTTTGGAATTCAAATTAACCCAAAGATTTTAACTTGTATAAATGAAATCGGATTTTTCCAAAATAAAAACTATTTGTTTCCAAACGATATAAGCTTCGTATAAGAAATGAATTCCCGATTTGTGTTAAAGGAAGTTCAAGTTGAATTAAAAATGGTTTTCCAAGTTATGAATGAATATTCGGAAACGGGTTTTGGAAGCCATAAGTTAAATTTTTGATTTAGAGATTTAATTGAGCTAATCCAATTTAGGGGGAATTGTTTTGAAATCCGTGAATGAATCTTTGTGAAACTGGGTGAACTTTGTGAAATAAATCTTTTATTGAAAAGATTTAAAATGGTAATTTAAACCATTGAAAGGAAAGTTTTGGATATTAAGTTGTAACTTAATTGAAATTCCACATCCATATATTTTTAAATATTACACTCATTATTCGGTTTAGCCAGGAGAGGACTTTGTGTCATATAACTCATTTCGAATAATGATACGTCAATATGGATAGCATTTGAAGACTGGTGGTGAAGACCGGGTATTTGCGAGAATGATAGGGTAACCTATCGATTGTCTCTGCACTGAGTCGCGTTGGTATAGAGATTCCCTAAGTTATGGGAAGTCCGATCGAGATTGTGAATACCCGAAAAATTGCAAGGGCTTCTTCGGAAGTGCCTTCGGTTCTGTTTGAACCCGGAACAGACTTGTATGGTTGTATGTCTGACACTACACTTTGGGATATAAAGCAGATTTCTTTCAAATACATATCTATTGGTGGCGGAGAATTTATTCTCTTAGCTTAACACCCTTCTCTGAGACGTACGAGCTCAGAGGTTACGTGGTTGAAGTTTATCAGTGATATATTCCCAATTTGGTAGTGTGACATGCTGAGTGTTGTTGTGTGTTTATGATCATTTGTGATCGAAGCATGGCTTTGTGAAGAAGTGTAGCTTCGCGGACGAGACTTCGTCGAGCCTCACAACCCGGTAATGGTCGAAACAGGAGTCGTGGCAGCAAGGTTATTTGGGGGTAGCTCCTCCTGAGGGTGTGACCATTTCCTTCTGGATAAAAAAGTGATATCATGGTATTGAGCCCAGATATTTACTTATGTTGATTTTTATAAAGTTGGTATCATGGTATGGAGCCCAAATACTTTACTGTGTGGTTGTTGGATTGGGGGCCCTCGGATAAAGGTCGGTAACGACTGGGGGATGGCATACTCATGTCAGTTGTTACCTAGTTACAAAGATAACTCGGCCTTGTGTAGCAGAGAGCTGGTTAAGTTCTCGGGGACGTCCCTCCAGAGGCGTTCCAATTTATGTGGGAAGTTCCTTTGCCCGACCATTTGTTGGAAATCCCAATCATCCAATACGAGCTCTTTATGGTTTTAGTTGTATAACCTGCCATTTACTTATGGTGGTCACCACTGTTTAGATGGTAGCTATAGCAGGCATAGTACGAAATGTCTACGCTGGCTAAGATTAATATTATACTTTTGAAAAGTTTTCTGCACTATGCACTAATAATAATAATATCAAAGGATTTTGCGTATCAAGAATGTTTGACTATCATAAGGAGAAATCTCCTCCAATTCTGCGTTTGCATTATGTGTGTGGCGGGAGGCCTTATGGTAGTTTCATTTTATAAAAAGCATAGAGGATTTCTTTTCTTTTCTTTGTGAAAATAACTATTTTTGAGATCTCACACCAGTTTCATGATTGATCTGGAGTTTATTGTTCCCTTTCTAAACTCTGGGTGCCCACAATTTTCCACATGGGCAGCCTAGAGCCAGGTTAGCATTATTCGGGAACAATAATCGAAAAGAGATGCTGTGGAGACCAGGAGCAAGCTGGACGGCGAAGTGTATCACTAGTATATGTAATATTTCTTTCCCTGTTTGTTGTTGTACACTCTGATAATGTAATCTGATGTAATGTAATAACTGATATAGTGATTTTGTTTTAAAGATATTTATTTATCTATTATATGTCGGTCGCTGTGATATGTTAGATTCTGTCATTGTTTCTGTTTCTTCTTCTATCTCCTTCTTCTTTAAACCCTAAAGGTTCGGTTTTCCGGCATTCGACTGTACGGCATTCGATACAGTGGACGTATTGATGTCGACTTTCGGACGTCAAGAAATCGGACTTGTTACATATGGTATCAGAACATTTGGTTAAGCGACCACCTTGGCTCTGTTAGGTTTTACTCATTAGAGATAGAATCAGTAGTACTCTAGAATGAGTCTGAGTGTAATAACAGATATGAGCACGTATTTGTTAGTGAATATAAAAAAAAATTTATACTGTGTTGACTTATCGGTTGAGCGTTTATGAATTCTGGTCGGTACGGGAAGTACAACCGTATCGATAGGGGTTTCCAAACTCTTAAACAAGATAAACTGACATAGTATTGTTTTTTAAAGTGGGGTAAATGAAATAATTTTACTCAAAATTATATTTTGGATATAAAAGGAATAGTTTTCTGAAAATATTATACATACTTAGATGTTTGGTTGTTAATATTATAATCAAATATAAGAATCTAAAGTTTGAAAGGGGTTTAAAACCAAATAAAATTCTATATGTATGATTTATCCAATGGAAGAATAATTAAATTTGAATTAAACCAGAATTTAAATCCCGGGAATTTTGAAAAGTGTTTAAAATGAATTCAAAACAAAAGGTTTGGGAATTTAAAATCTTGGGAATGTTTGAAATGTTTCCAAAGTGTTTGATGGTAATGATGAGTATTATTTTGGGAAAATATTTTTGGAATGAATTTGTAGAAAGTAAGAAAGCACTGAACTCACTTCAGTCGCTGGAAAATAATCCTGATGATGATGGCCACATCGTTAGAATTCATTTTCGAGTTTCTAAGGTGATGGATTGCTTCCATAATAATTGGGTATGATATCTGTCTAGATTTGTTTGATATACAAGGTGTTTTTGAAATTTCAGGGGGGAAATTTGTTTTGGTAAAACCAAGTGTTTTGGAATCCGGAGATTTGATTTGATATACCAAGTGAGAATGTGTTGATTTCTGTTTCAAAATGGTTTTGAAATTAAACCGGGTAATTAGATTCTGGAAACACCATTTAAATAATGTGAAAGTTAAGAATAATCATCTATTGAACCTATTAAGTGAAGATGATTTGAAAAAGAAAGAAAAATGAAAATTTTACTCTTGGAATTAAAATTTAACTTGAGAAAATGGTGATGAATAGAATATATTTGCATTTAACTCAGGATAAGTTAAATATAAACTGAATTTGAAATCGAATTAAATTGGATATAAAGTTGAAATGTAAAATGACTATAATTGAGTAATGAAAATTTATATCCTTAAGCTATAAGTGTTATATATAATCTGGAATTATGATTATAAGATAAAAATAACTCAAACGAGCAATACCAGTTTTGAAGTATATAAGTGGGTGAACTTATAAATAGAAAATGGAATTATAGGCACAATTGAGAAATAGTTGAATGGTATGGCAAATTCAAACTTAATCTTAAATGATAGGTGCATTGAAATAAGGTGAAGTAAATATAAAATATAAAAGATAAAAGGGTGAATGAACTTAAGTCAGTAAAGAAGTTTTAAACTTGTATATGGAGAATTAAAATTGAATTAAAATCAAAATTAAGTTGTGTTACAAATAATTTTGAATAGAATTTTAACTTAACTAAATTTAAAAGAATAGGATGAAGATGAATTTAGTGTAAACTAAATGGAAAGGATTTGTATTAGAAGGAATAATGAATTAGATTATAATAGTGAAGGTTTGAATTATAAATAAATTCAAATGAGTGAAATGATTTAAAGTGGTCTCACTGTTCCTAAAATAAGTTTTAAATGGATTAAATAAGTGAATAAATTGAGTTAAAATTTGTAATGGATTGGAATGTGATGGGATAAGAATCAAATTTAAAATAAAATAAATATGATGCAAGAAGAAATTGAGATATTTTGGAATTGAAATAACTTAAATTGTGGAATGTTGTTGTCAAACTTATGACTTGGCCTTGAATGAAATCTATTTAGATAATAAAATTTTAATACAAGCGAAAGAATTTTAATTTCTTATTATGATGAAATAAGAATGTATGAATGTATATAGCCCGTAATTGAATGATATTAATATAAACCTATACGGATAATGAATTGGAAATGTAAGAATAAGAATTTAATTTGATAATGCAAAAAAATGAGGATGTTTGGGGTAAATAATTTTAGATGAAGTAAAATTAATATAGTTTGGTTTGGAATTTATTTAAAACGTCGAATTTGCATTGAGATTAACCGTTTTGTTGTAAACAAAGCTAATAAATTAAGAAAGGAAAATAAAGTTGATTTTTGAACCAATCGGAATAGGTCAAAATTTAATTTAAGGGATTTGCATATAAATAAAGTGAGTTATGAATATGTTGGTCATGTTGTAGTGATTTTGGAATTGGTCATGATATATATGTATTGAATATAGCAAACTTGGTTGTAAATCCTTTTTGAGTAAAGTAAAATGAAATTTGGAAGTATTAGGACATTTAAGGGTGTTGAAACCTTGAAATTGCTTATAAAATATGGTTTACTTGTAGGATTTCAAAAATTGTTGTGTGGGCTTTGAAAATTGATATGTTTGGTTAAATTAATATATGAAATCTTATTGAAAATATCATATTATTTAAAACTCATGTGTTTGTTGAGTAAGTACAGGTACGGGAAGCAATCAATAGAGTTGGAGCATGTATATGCGATATAAATTAGCCGCTTTGCTTAAAGATGCTAAATAAGGTACGCCTACGCAATAAAAATAGGAAATATGAACTGTTTTTGTTTTTCCGACCGGGTGGGTCGGTGTATATATATTTATATCTTTTGTCAAATTGCAAAAGCTCCTCCGTAAAAAGGGGACTCTGCCAAAAAATTTCAAAAATTTTGGGAGTCAGAAATTTTTTGTTAGCGACAAACGATTCAAATTGGAAACTAAAGTAAATTAGTGAATGAATCTATTATAATTGAAAGGTAAAATTCAATATTCAGAGTTAAGGATAAATTGAAGTCATATGGTAACGGGAAAACTAATTGAATAGAAGTAGATATGAAAGCTTCTGTAAGAAAATGTATAAGATGATTTTAAAGGCTATAAATGGATATTATGACTAACAGGATATACAGGTGTATTAAAGGAAAAGGAAAAAGAATTGGATTTTGATTTCTGAAGATAAATTTGAAATTTCTCGACAAAAGGTACGTATATAAACTTCAATATGAAATTTGGTGATTTTCTTGTCTACCCACTTCGCTTTTTGTTTTCTTTTGGAATTTGAGGGCCTGTGGTGCCATTTTGTAGTCGTACCAAGCTAGTCGCGCAAAGGAAACGCTGGCGAAACTTTTCGAAAATTTAGGATGTCAGAAAATTTTTGAGAAAATGTTGGAAATTTGAAATTTGAATTTAAATTTAAATTTGAATTATTATGAAAACAATGTTATTTGGAACTTATCATTGAAGTTAGAAAGCTAGTTGAAATGATAATGGATTTTCAATAAAAAAAATGTTTTGGAAAGTTGATAAAACTGTTTGGTTTGGAAAATATTAAACGGGTTGAGGATCATTCTTCCTAACTAGAAATTTCGAGACGAAATTCTTTTAAGGGGGAAGGATGTGACGACCTGGAATTTTTGATATTTGAATTTGAAAATATTTAAGTAATTTTAAATAGTTGTAGGTTATTTTAACTTGAATTTCGAATATAAATATGAATTTGGCAATTAAATTATTGAGTTTAATTTATTTATGATGGGTAAAAAATTGAATTTTCAATTTTAAAACTGATTAAAAATAATTTGATGACTTAGAAAATTCATATTGATAATACTGAGGTTAATGGAAGCTTCAGAATTGAAATTGGAACTATTTTGTTCAGTTTTGAATTTATATCATTTAAATCGATATTTAAAATAGCCTTCCGAGGCACAGTCTCGGAATTCGACGAAACCAGTTCCATTGGATCCACAATAGTCAGTTATTATCGAATTTCAATTTTCGTAGTAATCAGAGTTGTCGTTTGACCCTGGTAGCTCAAAACGCATAGAAACTATTCCAATCGATTTAATGTAAAATTGATCGTTTATTTCTGTAACTTGTGCATATGATCAAATTAGCCTTCGAAACACGTTCCATTGTGTTCGGAATGCGAATAAAACCTTATAAATGCCAGGCGGCATACCTTGATATTAGTTCGGGATTTCGAGTTAGGTAATACGAGATATTTTGAATATAAAATTATAAAAAAACAAAATCAAAGCCCTATCTTCATGCGTACGCCACTTTCTTCCATTATAATCGCGAGCGTATCTTCCCCGTTCTCTCTTCAGTAAATTAACGAACGAATAAGAAAAAAAGAAAAAAAAATGGCGATCGTTCAAATGGAAATTGGGAGCCGAGATTCAAATCAAGCTCGGGGGAACGCTGTGGTTTACACTCGCACTAGTGAAAGGAGATTTCACGCGCGCTCGAGGGCGTGGCGACGAGGTGGCAACCGCGAGTTGAGGCCAGTGATGGAACGGCGACTCGATTTCGTTCGATGGGGGATTGCGAGCGACGTTGAGGCAAAGGTGGGGTTCGCAAGCGAGGTGGTTCTGGGATTTCAATCGAGGTAGGTAGCTCAGCCGCTCGAGCAAGGGAAGGCGAACGGTGAGGTGATGCTCGTACTCGAGCATCACAACAGTGGTCTGGAGGCAAATTCGTGAAGATTTGTGATGTTCGATGGGTCGCGACTTTGCTGCAGGTATAACGTTATTTTTATTATTATTATTCGATTTAATATATTATATTAACAGAACAGAGAATTAAGTTTAAAATTAAAGTATTAGTTAATTAAATTTTATAATGGTAAATGATTTTTCAATATAGCTCAAAACAGAAGAAAAAAATTATTACAGTAGGATGTATATAGGATTTTAAACAGTAAGGTATAGTCATTTTGTTTTTAATAAAGAAAATATACATATTCGTATTTTAATCTACTATTTATTTCAAAATAATATGGTTGGTGATAAAATTGTTTATTTAACCTATTTAATCATTTTTACCACTGGAAATAATTTGTTGAAGGAAATTTGATTTTTAATTAAATAATTAATTAATTAAGTCATTACTTTGAAATTAAAATTTATTGAGTTATTGTTTAGTGAATTCAAATATTAATAGATCATATGAATGTTTATACAAGGTTTAAAATCGAGAAACAAGCTGGAATGGAAACGTATTGCAAGATAAAAATAAAGGTGAGGTCTTCTCACTCAAACAAAGGGTTTTGTTTAATTTTAAATAGTTAAATTTAAAATTGTTGATTGTGTGCTTGGATGATGGTTGTTATTATTTGTTTTGTATTGCGCCGCATAATAGCGGATGATATTTTTATAAATCCCATATATAGCGATATTCCGCCTTGAAGTGGAATTGGTATTCAATTGTTGTGCTAACGTCTGTGGATACAGGGAAACAGGTTGGAGGGATCCAACTGGATTCCTCATAAATAGTAATTTTAATTTATATTCTGTGATATATCTCATCGATAAATTCGTTTTATCTATGAATCTGTGTATAGATAAGCGTTATGTGTTATACCGCTTATCGATGTTAATATGATTGAATCTGTGTTGGTTGTTGTTGTGCACTATTGTGTTAAACCATTGGACTACACTATACACACACAAATATGGATTGCACGTGGAAATTGGTTAAGTCACAATTTTTAAAATAATTTTTGAATTGAATTTTTGAATCCAAATGGTTTTGGAAATAAATCGAATTTAAAGTGGCAAAACTTTTGAAAAAGGAATTTCAAAAAATAAAATGTTATTTTTGAATAACTTAATTTAGTTTTAAATTGTTTTAAATTTGAATAAAAAAAATTGAAATTAAATTCTAGGTTGTAAGCGTATGATTTCAAAAGGATTATATTGGTTTACATGAACTTGAACCATTTTATAAAGTGTTGCTTTGGAATTCAAATTAACCCAAAGATTTTAACTTGTATAAATGAAATCGGATTTTTCCGAAATAAAAACTATTTGTTTCCAAACGATATAAGCTTCGTATAAGAAATGAATTCTCGATTTGTGTTAAAGGAAGTTCAAGTTTAATGGAAAATGTTTTTCCAAGTTATGAATGAATATTTGGAAACGGGTTTTGGAAGCCATAAGTTAAATTTTTGATTTAGAGATTTAATTGAGCTAATCCAATTTAGGGGGAATTGTTTTGAAATCCGTGAATGAATCTTTATGAAACTGGGTGAACTTTGTGAAATAAATCTTTTATTGAAAAGATTTGAAATGGTAATTTAAACCATTGAAAGGAAAGTTTTGGATATTAAGTTGTGACTTTATTGAAATTCCATATCCATATATTTTTAAATATTACGCTCATTATTCGGTTTAGCTGGGAGAGGACTTTGTGTCATATAACCCATTTCGAATAATGATACGTCGATATGGATAGCATTTGAAGACCAGTGGTGAAGACCGGGTATTTGCGAGAACGATAGGATAACCTATCGATTGTCTCTACACTGAGTCGCGCCGGTATAGAGATTCCCTAAGTGATGGGAAGTCCGATCGAGATTGTGAATACCCGGAAAATTGCAAGGGATTCTTCGGAAGTGCCTTCGGTTCTGTTTGAACCCGGAACAGACTTGTATGGTTGTATGTCTGACACTACATTTTGAGATATAAAGCAGATTTCTTTCAAATACATATCTGTTGGTGGTGAAGAATTTATTCTTTTAGCTTAACACCATTCTCTGAGACGTACGAGCTCAGAGGTTATGTTGTTGAAGTTTATCAGTGATATATTCCCAATTTGGTAGTGTGACGTGCCGAGTGCTGTTGTGTGTTGATGATCACTTGTTGCTCATTTGTGATCGAAGCATGGCTTTGTGAAGAAGCGTAGCTTCGTGGACGAGACTTCATCGAGCCTCACAACCCGGTAATGGTCGAAACAGGAATCGTGGCAGCAAGCTTATTTGGGGGTAGCTCCTCCTAAGGGTGTGACCATTTCCTTCTGGATAAAAAAGTGATATCATGGTATGGAGCCCAGATATTTACTTATGTTGATTTTTATAAAGTTGGTATCATGGTATGGAGCCCAGATACTTTACTGTGTGGTTGTTGGATTGGGGACCCTCGGATAAAGGTCGGTAACGACCGGGGGATGACATACTCGTGTCATTTGTTACCTAGTTACAGAGGTAACCCGGCCTTGTGTAGCAGAGAGCTGGTTAAGTTCTCAGGGATGTCCCTCCAAAGGCATTCCATTTTATGTGGTAAGTTCCTTTGCCCGACCATTTGTTGGAAATCCAATCATCCAATATGAGCTCTTTAGGGTTTTAGTTGTATAACCTGTCATTTACTTATGGTGGTCACCACTGTTTAGATGGTAGCTATAGTAGGCATAGTACGAAATGTCTATGCTGGCTAAGATTAATATTATACTTTCGAAAAGTTTTCTGCACTATGTACTAATAATAATAATATCAAAGGACTTTGTGTATCAAGCATGTTTGACTATCATAAGGAGAAATCTCCTCCAATTCTACGTTTGCATTGTATGTATGGCGGGAGGCCTTATGGTAGTTTCATTTTATAAAAAGCATAGCGGATTTCTTTTCTTTTCTTTTCTCTGTGAAAATAACTATTTTTGAGATCTCACACCAGTCCCATGACTGACCTGGAGTTTATTGTTCCCTTTTTAAACTCTGGGTACCCATAATTTTCCACACGGGCAGCCTAGAGCCAGGTTAGCATTATTCGGGAGCAATAATCGAAAAGAGATGCTATGGAGACCAGGAGCAAGCTGGACAGCGAAGCGTATCACTAATATATGTAATATTTCTTTCCGCTGTTTGTTGTTATACACTCTGATAATGTAATATGATGTAATGTAATAACTGATATAGTGATTTTGTTTTAAAGATATTTATTTATCTATTATATGCTGGCCGTTGCGATATGTTAGATTCTGTCATTGTTTCTGTTTCTTCTTCTATCTTCTTCTTCTTTAAACCCTAAGGTTCGGTTTTCCGACATTCGATACAGTGGTCGTATTGATGTCGACTTTCGGACATCGAGAAATCGGACTTGTTACACATTTTATCTATTATTTTTAAAAATAAAAAGAAGATGACACTTGTATTACATTTTGAAATTAAGAAAACCCTTGTTTAATGCATGTCATTATTTACTTACATTTGTTGAATGGTATTTTAAAATTTTTACACTTGTATTCTTTCATGTTACATGGTTTACATTTGTGAATTTACATGTATAAATGTTTTTATATGATTTTTATATTATATTTACCTTATATTTTCAATTTTAGATAAATACATTACTTTTTTTCAATTTATGTTTTATATTTATATATATATATAAACTTTATTTATTCATACATAATTTTAAAAGAAAGTATATAAACCTTTTTAGCAATTTTTATTTTAACCAAAGATATTATACTTTAAAATAAATAAATATTTGTAGTGTTTGAAAACATAGAATTTAACTTTAAATACCTTTTGAAAATTATTATATTAATTTCAAAATATAACTTCCAAATCACAATATATACATATATATTAGTTTTTAGAATATTGAATTTTAAATCCAATTTATTTTTAAAGATATTTATTTTTTTGAATTTCAAATCAAATTTTTATTTATAATATATATATATATAACAACACATATCTTATATATTTTGGAATTTTTAAATTTATTCACAAATAAATCCAAAATTTTATATTAATCACTAAATTAAATTTGGCTTAAAACCGGGATCGTTACAGTCACCATATTTCATTTGAAATATTTCCAACTTAAAGCTTCTTAATTAAGGTTTGAACTGAATTTAATATTGACATGTTATACTTGATAGCACTTAAGAAATTCGAGTACAAACACTCCTTCAAAAGGTGTTCATCGTTTTTGTAAACAGTTCTGTAATATTTTGTAAATGTTCAAGAATACTCTAAATTACTATTTGATGGTATGAATCTAGACTAGATATTTCCCTAATGTATCAAATACATAAGAAAATTACGATATTGTAGACAATATAACATGTATGATAATTCCTATTGTCAATGCATATGGAATCCATCATACATGTTCCATATTAAAGATGTTAATAAGGTGTCTTTATATATCGTTTGGAACATTCCCAACATTCTTTGATACTTAACTATAAAAGAGATAATTTACAAATCCAATATCAAATATTAAACAACCAAACTAGAACTAATTTAACATAAGTACAACATTGACAATTAGCATGATCTGTGCATCATATCATATGGAATAATCAATACTCTAAATGGTTTAGTTAACAACTGAGGATTATCTATTCTCAAAATTGATAAGAAACTAGTAGTTTCTCTTCAATGTGCGAGAATACATATTAGACACTAAATGCATTGTGTTCGTTTAGGCTTGATTAATTTCATTTCATCCCATATAATCAGTTACATCTTTGGATCATATCCAAATCCATTTTACTACCAAAAATGTCTAAAAGAAATTCCTTCACTACAAAGTTGGTATTTCTTTAAACAAAAACTATTTCTCAATGCAATGGAGTAGGTATACACAGACACTTGAAGAATTTCCTTATATTTAACTGATTTGATTTAGTTTATGAAAATTATGTTCAAACCATAAATTGGTCATTCAGTGATGACTGTTTCCGAACTTCTTTTGGGGTAATCTATACAAGAGCACTTATGTACAATTATAACGTGTTGACTTTCGACTCACACACCCTGCCAACTTCTTAACCTAAGATATGTTGTCTTGTATGGTTCTATAATCTATTCTATATATGAAATCAATTTTAACCTTTGTACTAATATTAAGTACACGACCTTACAGAAAGAATTAACTTAACTTCACTCATCACTAATCAAACTTTCTCACCAAAGCCCAATCACTCCTTATTGATATATCATTATGAATCAAAGGGAGAGGTGACCTTTGAAATTGAATCTTTATTCAGTTTTAGGTACGTTAAAGACTCTTTCTAATATACTCATTTATTCGATCAAATCGAATCATTTTATTTTATATTACACTTTATTTTATTTCTTTCCGTTCTATATTCTATGAACTTATCATAAACATATTACATATATGCCAAATAGATATGTTCATATTTGTCATAATTTCATCGTTGAATAAAATGGAATATGAGAAACCGTTTTGGTATTATCAGACTCATGATTGCATGCATCAACATGTATCAATTTGAAGAATTTATCAACTCTTATGTTTCTCCCAATAATTGGGTGATTTTCCCTTAATTATTTGAGATGCAATTCACTGGTACCATATGATTTATAGTCATACAAATCAAAGAATTAATTCTCAAAATTATGGCTTAATCTATAATTCCAAAATAGTTGAAAAAATACAAACGCTTCTGTATTTTCTAGTGCATCACTTTTGTTATGAAAACAAATACCATTATTATAGTTTTATTTTATAATTAATGTTCTTGTTAAAATAAAACTATTCTATTTTTTAGTCAATACTAAAAAACAGTTGTTATTTCATAAATAATGTTTCGTACGTGTTACGTAAACCATTTTTGTAACTTGATGCAACCAATAAGTGTTATATAGCATGCTCCTACTATTTCCATTATTGCTATAACATTGTACAAAAATACGAAGCTCTACTTAACCATTTAATATATGCTATTTATTTCATGTACCGTAACCCGTTTACAGTCGAGAATTTTCAGATTAAATACATTGAACTCATAGAAATAAATGTCACAGAAAACAAATTTTCTATATGAAAATACACTTCGGAATAGGAATCATATTTCTCATTCCAATTTTAAGTATTTATTATTATACAATTCTCATTTTTTATGTTTTTGTACGAAGTGAAAACAACCATTCACTCTCTTCATCCTAACTGTGCTGTAACAATTCGAATTTTCCACCCTCAAAAGTCGACACTAATACATCTATGGTATTCATGTGCCGAGCATCCAAGTGCCAAATGTAATATTATTATAGTAAAATAAAAAGAAACAAAACAGAACAAGAAAGAATGAACACAATATCAGAAACTCATAGCAAACAATAGCATATATTATTAAAAAAATAGTACAAATTATTACTCTAAGATACGAAGTATTTTAGAGTTACAATTCTAAATACAATTATCAGCCAAGATAGTTATAACATCCTATCCTCATAAATGCTAATACATACAATATAGTAATGCGGTGGAAATAAGAGTACTATGGTAAGTGAAGCATCCAGCTTGTCTCCTCATGCTTTAACGAACATCGTAAATACTTGCCTTTCTCGGACTACTCAAAAGAGCACAGGAGGAATCTAGGGGAAAAAAGCCACGTGCTAGATATAAGTCGGGTATGAGAAACTCAAGAAATATGTGATCAACATATAATGGTAGCTTTGAGACCACACCGATTGTCGTAATGGTCATTCCCTCAAAAGAAGCACTCATCTAAAAAGTATGTAAGGTGATATATTAGATAATGTTTAGGTTGTAGAATATAAATCATATCAAATAGCTGTGATGCTTACATTGGTCACACCACAACATATTTAGGTTAAATCAAAACTGATAAGGCATGTTCGCATATGGAATTTATCAGATAAACTAAGGCTAGCCTCTTGAAAATGGTCATAAAGTACTTCTGAATGTCGTATATCTCCAAATAAAATATACCAATATGGTGAACATAACTAGCCCATGCACGAACCTATAGAACCACATGGAACCAAGTACCATTACTTCCGCATGGAACATCGATAAGCATACTCTAGATAATGGAGTTGATATCCCCGGTTGTGGGTTAGCCAATCCCTATGTTGTGCTCCTACTCTATTTTCAGTCATTTTCGGTGTCGAGGTCGTGTTTGGCATCTTTCACATGAGTCTTCATCACTTGAACAAAACACGAATTCCCAAGTGGATTCTCATATCTAGAATAGATCTTAAAACCATACATAGATTCTAGTATCTCAAACAGATCCACTTCCAAGAGATAGAACTAGTATCTTGGCCTGGAAGTGGCTTTCGATAAGTAAAACACTTACCGATCCTAGTCTCTTCTAGACTGAATCGACAAATTTGATCATATTCAACAATAATGAGAATGATCACATATGGAAACTAAGTATCGCATAGTTATCACATTCCCGAACTTCCCAACTTTCGCTTTTAGTGCTAAGTACATGACTAAATACTTTTCATAAACGAGTAAACATATTAAGCATAATCAAGTCATACACGGCATAATTAAGTCACATAAGCAAATTAGAATCCCTTTTTTGTTTAATTAATAATTTTATTAAATTAAAACCTTTTTTGTTAGTAAAAGTACTTTTATCTAATAAAACATTATTTATCAATTCCTATGTAACAACCTGTTGTTAATTACCTAATTAGTTAAGTTTAATTATGGATATTTAATTTTAAATTATAAGTTGTGAAATTTAATTATGTAGTCAAATCTATTTTTTGTAAATAATTGATTTAATTTAATTAAGAAATGAGTTTCATTTCTTAATGAGAATTTCAATTTAAATTTGAAGTATGATTAAACCAATTATTTAAATTTGGCATTTAAGAAAATTGTTAATATTACAATTATTGTTAAAAATGTGATTTTTGAAAATACCGATCCATTTTATTAAAATGATAATATGTTGTAATTGCTAAAGTTGGATTCAATTTATATAAAACAATTTATTATTGATTTAAAATGATAATTTCTAACGTATTAGTAATTATCAAATTTTGTGTAATTAAATTGGTAATTTATAAAACCTTATTTAGTGTAATTGGCTATGTAATAAGTAATAAACAAAAAAAGTACAACACTTCTTTTATAATAGAAACTTAGTAACACTTGTTATTGAGTTCATACATGGCCCAAGAAAATAGAATAAGGAATAAGAAGAGAAATACGTACAGAGCTCTCTTCCTCATTTTCTATTTTCTTCTGTGAGCATAAACTCAAAGCATCCTCTAACCCTAGTTCTTAAATCCCTAATTTCTAGTTCAAAAATCAAAGAGTTATTAGCAATTTCATATAGGAACCGTTAGAAGGTAATCTTCCTTAGCCTCTAGTGTGTTTAATTTTCTATTTATTTCATTTTTTGATGAGGATTTAAGTAGTTCTTTTTGCAAATTTCTAAAATTAAACCTAGGTTATTGCTGAAAGGTCTTGGCTAGGTGAATTCGAGTTTAATCTTCAATTCAAGATGTAAAGGTGAGTTAGAAACTCATACAACCTATTTCTAAATATTTATTAGGTGTATGTTTGTTTGGATGAATTTGTGTTAGGATTTAGTGTTGAAATAATTCATTTCTCTTATGTTTTGTGCAATTTGATATATGCAATTTACTGTTACTGAAACTTAACTTATGAAATTGGGATTTTCACCCAATTATACATATTTATACGGTGGCACGATTGCTAATTCAGTACCCTAGTCATTCAAGAACCAACATAGGAGAAATAAGTGGAATCGGATCATCAGAGAGCCACCAGAATCGCCTGGACGTCATTTGAGGTGAGGCAACCGGTGGATCGGTATGCGCGATCGGTGCATCGGTCGTATCCTAGACTTGACTTCTAGGCTATGTTCTAGTGTATTCCGATCAACCCATTCGCCACTCGTTTGCTCGATTGATCTCCCGCCATTAATTATTTGATTTTGATGCTGCATTTTGAATTAGGTTTAATGTTGTTTTCGGATTTTTAAATTGTGAATCTGTTTTGGAATGGTTATGACATAGAGCTCAGAGCACAACACTTAATTCCCATCGCATGTTTCAACAAGGATTTTCAAAGAGATTGATTTTTTCTATCAAACCGTTTTGGCTAAACCTTTTAAGTGTTAAATTACTTGATTTATAAGGAACATTTAGAAATGAATATATATATATATATATATATATTATTTAAACGATTACTGTTTATTTATATAATGAGAATGATTTTGAAATGTAAAAGAAATTATTCCTAAATAAAGATTTAAATACCTAAATGGAATTGGATAAGATCAATTATGTATTTATAAATTTTAAAGATTTTATAAAAAAAATTAGAACATGGTCTATTAATTAAATACCTTATATGGAATTTGAGATAGATATATTTATACAAGTGCATTTTGTGACAATTTGGATTTATGAAATATTTTGTTTAATATTGAATATCTATATAAAGTTAAATAATAATCAAGTTATGGATTCGCTTTATAAAGGAATATGAAAGAATGATTTTATGTGAGGAAATTTAGAAAACTATTAGATATATTAAAAGTATAATTAATTACTTCCAAACCTTAAAATCCTATAATATTTTCTGTCATCTGGCAATTCCCTATGACTTTTGTTTTTGAAAAAAAAATGTTTTGAGAACCTTAGTTCTATAATATGGGAGTACTAATAATCAACTAAGTGTTAACGATTAGTTTAAATTCTCTTGAGTAATGCTTCATTGAATATGGTACAACTCATTGAATAGAATGTTTGAGTGGAATTTGCTATCCCGTTAGTGAATACTCGAATTTCACTAGGTATTGTGGGATGCTTTGCTTAAATTCATGTGATTGCTATTATGAAGTACATAACACTTTAGAGTTGTATTCTCTTTTGGGGGCTGTTAGATCCTTAAGAGAATATAGTTCAGGTTTTTCGATGGTAAATGAGTGAGATTTAGTAGCTTCTAGTAAATACTAGAATTTCACAATGCGGTATAAGATGTACTGGTTAAGTTCTAGCGATTACTGAAAGTGATAGTATTTGGCATTTTAGAGTATATTTCATTTTAGGGCTCTGCTGAGGGCCAACAAATCCTTAAGAGATATACTTCTGGATTTCTTAAACCCTTTTATGTTGTGTTATGTGTCTATGATTGTTTGGATCGGTACGGACAACTCCTAGCTACTGGCTGGGGTTGTTTTATGGTATGGACAATCCTCAGTATCAGATCGGCATGAGTAGCTCTAGTTTGTTTCCATGTTATGGACAATCATTATGATTAGTATGAATTATTTAGGTGATTGATATGTTTTGTTTCGATCATAGTGTTTCTGGATTTAAAATGTTCTTGAGTTTTGCGATAAGTTCCAAGTTAAATCACTTATGTAACTAGTTTACATTATATGTACCATATACCTTATGTTATATCTTGTTATCGCCCTTTGGAATATTTAGCAATAGTCTGACCCGATTATTTTATAATACTTTGGTAAGGACATCTTTTTAGGTTTTCAAGACACTCTTTCAGATGATAGACATTTTGACATCTTAGTTTATCTTCTGTAATACATTCATATGTCGTATTATGGGATGTACTATTTAAGATAGTGACTTATTTTGGATGTATATTATGTAAGTCTAGTATTTCATTTTATAGACCCATAGTACGTGTTATCCGGTTGCTTGGCCTGGCTATATGATGACAGTCCTAGAGGTTCTTGATTTGGTCGAGACCAGGCTCAGGTCAGTAAGGGGATGGAGTTGTATTAACCGGGCCACTGTGTGAGTCGGCCTATATAGCTCGGCCTATAGGCGTGGTTCGGCCAAGGGAAGAGAGGTGTGTGTCACACGGTCTTATAAAGTAGTGTATGCTGCTCGGCCAAAGAGAGTTTTTAGGAACAACGTGTGTGTGTGTATCGTGGCTTGGAGAAGAAATTCGTTGCTCGGTCTTGGAGAGGGATCATCGCTCGGCCAAGATAGGAACAATAAGATGGCTCGGTTAAGATGGATTCAGCCTCAGTCGCTCAGTATAGGTGAGGTTAATCTTGATGGTTCGGCTGGTCATGGACCGACCTCAGAAATGCGACACATGCCACTCGGTCAAGATAGTTCGTTGTGCATCGTTCAGTCAAAAGGGTTTGGAACTGATACACTTCTTTGCTTCGGGTCGTACTGCCACCTGCTTCGAGCCCTTTCACAATATTCTTCGTGTAAATGGAGAGACTCCCACTGGACCGGTCGAGGAGGCTCGGCAATCGTCGTTCGGCATGCCTGGCTCGGTGCGTAGAAGTCATCTACTATGGGCTGAGATACCTTGTCCCTGGGCTGGTGAAGGAAGTTCAGCCTATCTTCGCCTATAAATAGAGAGGCAAGGGCACAGTGACAAGGGAACTTTTTTCGAGTACACTTGGGAGACTCTGCTATTTTCAAGACTCATTCTTTTTCAGTTAGAACTTGCATTCAAATTGTTGGTGTACGGATTGTATCTGTATTCAATTTTTGAAAAAGCAATAAATATTAAACTCAAAGTGGATGTAGGCAGTTACGCCAAACCACTATAAATCTAGTGTTCTAGTTTTTGCAATTGATTCATATGTTGCTCTATTTTAACTTTCTATCTTCATTAATCCCTCTATATAAGTCTTTCTTTGAGGTTAGTGACTAATTTTTGTGCTAACATTTTGGTGCTTTCACTGAAAATCGCATTCTCGGGTTATTAGGATCTACTTTGTAGCTACTGGATTGAAGAAATCCCCCAAAGGAGATCCAAGTCATTCACAGCGAGTCCGTTGATTCTACTTAGGGTTCTTACCAATAACTCTATAATGGGAAGACCTCGTACCAGATCAGCCTCACACAATGCAGACGTCAATGAGACTGCTAGTGTCCAGCAAGTAGGACCCAGCAATCAACAAGTTAATCCAGGTGCAGGGACTATCGCCGCCCAAAACCAAATGGAAGTTGTCACTAGAACAGAGTTCAACAAGCTGATGAGAGAACTCATGGAAAGCAGGAGACAACTTAACGAACAGGTTCAAGCTAACGCCAACCTCGTGA
Organism: Allium cepa; assembly: GCA_030765085.1. Classification (NCBI taxonomy): domain Eukaryota; kingdom Viridiplantae; phylum Streptophyta; class Magnoliopsida; order Asparagales; family Amaryllidaceae; genus Allium; species Allium cepa. Next base: position 1,035,179,196 of record CM060937.1, on the reverse strand, counting down.
CTCAGTTTACTTAACAACTGCATCAGAATGTTGGAGGTAGCCCCGCTCCTTACTCCTCGTCTGACCACTCGACTTCGTCTAATGAACCTCCCAGGCGAAGACGCTGCAGAACTGAAACAACATAAGTAGGTGTTGCTGATCGATCAACTAGAGATGGTTCAGGTTCCCTACCTGGAGCCATGGCACCTCACTTACATCAAGGGAATCACACCCAAGCTGAAGTAGGAAACTTAGGAGCTGGAACACGAGTGGAAGCTGGACGGCTAGCTCACCAAGTCCTAATGAAGCTGGTCCCTAGGACACACATTTGGTTGATCGCCAACAGAGGAGTCACCAACCAGAACGGTCTCGTAGGACAGATTCCAACCTTCCATCTTCCGTACAAACCCCAAACCTATCAGCTATGATCAGACAGCTGATGAGAGAAAATCAAGGCTTGACTAATGATGATTGGGGGAAATCCAGGAGTCATACTCCTTTCACGGATACTATTCTATAGGTCGAATACCTCAGGAAGTTTAACATGCCAACTATTTCGGCCTACGAATGGAAGACTGATCCCCGACAGCATGTGATGAGATATGAATGGATGAGGGATTCAGCTAGAGCAAATCATGCAACCAGGTGTAGATGCTTTCCAATAATTTTATCTGGAATTTCTACCATATGGTTCACCCAACTTCCTCCACGATCTATCTCCACCTTTGATGAATTAGCAAACCAAATTTGTGGAACAATTCAGGATTTATGCCACTCGTCCTAAGGACGTGATGTCCTTGTCCAGTGTAATTCAGGCTCTAGAGGAGTCGTTAAAGGAATAATTACAGAGTTTTCACGTTGCAGCTACTGAAGTTAGCAACCTAAATGAACATGTCATTCTGATGGCTGTGATGCGAGGGGTAGATCCGAATTCGGAGTTTAGTGATTGGCTGGCAGGAAAGCCTCCGACTACACTAGAGTGTTTCTATTTAAAGGTGCATCAATTCATAAGAAGAGAGGAAGCCAGGTGTACGAGGCGAGATAATGCACCAGGGCCTAGCAAGAAGACTGTGAAGAGTAACATTGCTGTAAAACAATCTGGTGATAACTCGAGGAAGGTCCGGGTCAATGTCCAGAACAAGCCGGAGCAATCTAAAGGATCCGGATGGGGAAATCTCGGAAAGAAAGGGGAAGCAGGAAAATAGATACCAAGGATTCCAACTTACAACGAATACACTGCTCTGAATGCATCTCTGGAAAATATTTACCTATCGACTTGTAATACTTTTAAATACCAAAAGCAACGCCCAAAAGAGTCCACAAAGGAACAAAAGCGGACTGGGAAGTATTGCCTCTTCCATGAGACTAACGGGCACAATACCGAGGAGTATAGACACCTCCACGATGCCATAGAGAAGCTAATTTAATAGAAAAAGTTGCGGGAGTTTGTAAAGAACCCGTAGGAAGGTAGACAAGGAATATCAGACCCCGATCGCGGGCAAGCTCCATGCCATCCAGAGGAACCTGCTCGAATTGTATGTAGACTAGTCATAAACATGATAGTCAGTGGACCTCACCCTGTAGACAAGAATTGGCAGGACATGGAGCGGTACGCTTATTCTCTAAGGCATGCAAATTTTGAATATTGTTCAAATTTAGAGGATGGGTCCCGGACTAAGCAGCAGCGAATGATGATGAAAAATATAGTATTTAGGAGCAAAGATGCTGATCAGGTAGAGGGTAGAGATGCTGATCAGGATCTAAGTCCCGTATCCATGGCTTTAACGGTGTAGCTACCAATGCAGTGGATTTTGTTGAATTGCCAGTTGAACTTGGACAAGGTGAACGTAGGAGGTTGTGAATCATGCCTTTCATTTTTTTGGATGTCGATTCTCCATAAAATGTGTTTTTGGGTCGACCAGCCCTGGCAGAGTTTAGTGCAGCTTTGGCCCCTTGGTGTTTAACTTTGAAATTTCAACAGACAAAGGAGTTGGTATTGTGCATGGCGATCAGGCAATCGGTCATGCACGTTATATGGTTGAGCTGAGAGAGGCCCAGCGAAGAGAGAAACGAAAGGTTGCGGACAGCTCCATCCGCACCCGAGTCACTGAAAATTGATAAGTAGTGCCCGAGCCCTGGCTCGAGCAGCATGATCGGATCTATAGAGACATAGATCCGAGAGACGATGATGAGGAACCCAGGGAGGCAAAAGCAACATCGACTAAATTGACAATTGACATTCCAGTCAGCCGAGATGACCCATCACGAGTACTTGAGATTGGATCATAACTCAACTCCCGATGACCGAGGATCTCACATTCTGATATGTGCTTGGACACATTATGATATGTGCTTGATTTCTCCTGCTATTGTGAGTCATATGTTGTTGAACATAGACCCGAGGTACGTACCAATAAAGCAAAAAAGGAGAGGCATGAACCCATAGAGGTCCGCTGCACTCAGAGAGGAGGTGGACAAACTCAAAGCCAATAGGTTTGTCCACGACGCCATTTACCCTGAATGGGTGTCTAACCCGTGCTAGTGAGAAAAGGAAATGGGAAATAGAGAACCTGCATAGATTACTCTGATCTGAACAAAGCATGCCCTAAGGATAGTTTTCCTTTACCTAGAATTGACCAACTGGTCGACTCAAAGGCAGGACATGAGTTATTGTCATTTATGGATGCGTACTCGAGATATAATCAAATCCTGGTGCGCATTCCAGACCAAGAACATACAAGTTTTGTCACAGATGTTGGGCTATATAGCTATATAGTGATGCTTTCAGATTGAAAAATGTGGAAGCAACTTATCAACATTTGGTGAATAGGATGTTCAAAGATCAGACTGGTAGAACAAAGGAAGTCTATGTGAATGATATGCTCGTGAACTTACGGCAGTCAAACGACCATACTCGAGACTTAGCAGAAACGTTTAATATACTCAAATATTATGGAATGAAAATCAATCCTCTGAAATGTTCCTTTGGCGTTGCATCAGGGAATTTTTTCGGTTTCATTGTTAATGCACGGGGAATTGAAGCTAACATAGAAAAGATTCAAGCTATTCGAGACATATAAGTGCCCAGAACTATAAAGCAAGTACAAAGCCTGAACGAAAAAGTGGTAGCACTGAGTGATTCATATCTATAGCCACAGATAAGTGTATTCCCTTCTTCGATGTAATAAAGAAAGGAAAGAGAAACTGCGAATGGATGCCAACCTGTGAAGACGCATTCCCAGCTCTAGTAAGGCATTTGGAAAGTCCCCTGGTGCTGTCGAAGCTTGTAGACCATGAAGTGTTGTATGTATACTTGGTCGTATCTCAACATGCCATCATTACAGCTTTGGTTCGTGTGGAGGAAAGAGTTCAAAAGCCGGTGTACTATGTCAGCAAACGTCTGACAGGGCTAGAAAGAAATTATCCTAAAATTGAGAAGCTGGCCTACTTTTTGGTGATTGCATCATGCAAGCTTCGTCCGTAATTTCAGGCACTCTCGATCAGTGTTTATACCGATCAACCCTTGCGACAGGTACTCCAACAACCAGAGACCTTTGGAAGTATTTTAATATGGAATATCAAGTTGAGTCAGTTCGATATTACCTACCTGCCACGAAGGGCCATACAAGGGCGAGCGCTAGCCGACTTTATCGCTGAATTCACCGTATCAGACAAACCAAATAGTCATGATGTCATTCCCCTTATTCAATGGAAACTGTACACCGATGGGGCATCCAACGATTGTTGTTTTAGGGCTGGTATAATTCTTGTGACTCACGAAAACCAATCAATTTGTTACGCTTTGAAGCTCAATTTCCCAGCTACAAATAACGAAGCCGAGTATGAAGCATTGATTGCTGGCTTGAGACTTATCAGGGAACTTGGAGTAAAATCGATTGAAATCTTTTGTGGCTCCCAATTGGTGGCATATCAAGTGCGGGGGACTATCAAGCAAAGGGGCAGAGACTTGCACTACACCTTGCTCGGGTTCAAGAGCTTTTAGCAGATCTAAAATATTACGACATTTCGCATGTCCTGCATGGACAAAACAGAGAAGCCGATTTTTGGCAAAATCTACAAGTACTGGTGATGCACAGCAAATGGGATTTATTCCCATCGAAACCTTACATGCTCCAAATATAAATGAGATGGATGTAGATTTCGTGTTAGAAACATAAATTGAGAAGGAGTCATGGATAACCCCATTCCAGCAATACTTTTTGCACCAGGTATTCCCCGAAAGAAAGAGCGAAAGACGATAAGTCATTCGCAAAGCTTCGCGATATGTAATGCAGGACAGAATAATGTATCGAAAGGGATTCTTGGTCGCCTTACTCCGGTACATTGCCCGCGGTGAGATAAAACTAGTCCTAAAGGAAGTTCATGAAGGAGAATGTGGTGACCATACTGGGGCAGACACTAGCAAAAAAGATACTCCGCTATGGATACTATTGGCCAATTGTAAATTGAGATGTTGTAGACTATGTAAGGAAATGTGACAAATGTTAGAAGTATGCAAAAATCCCGAGAGCTCCACCAACGGAACTCACACAAATGGTTAGTCCTAGGCCATTTGCAATATGGGGAATCGATATAATTAGTTCCTTGCCTATATCTAGAGGTGGTGCAAAATACGCAATAGTTGCGGTCGATTACTTTACTAAGTGGGCGAAAGCAGAGCCCTTAGCCACAATCACTACCAAGAAGTCATTAATTTCATTGTGCGAAACATTATATGTCGTTTTGGCCTCCCGCGAATTATCAATACGGACAATGGAACTCAGTTCGAAAGTAGGGAGTTCAAAGAATTTTGTCAAAAGTATAGCATTGAGAAAAGGTTTGCAGCAGTTGCTCATCCAAAAACCAATGGACAAGTAGAAGCCGTGAACAAAATAATCAAGTCCATATTGAAAAAACGTTTGGAAAAAGCTAGAGGTAACTGGGTGGATGAGCTTCCAACAACACTTTGGGCTTAAAAACCACCCACAAGTCTGTGACTGGCCACACTCCATTCACATTGGCCTTTGGCACGAAGGCCTTTATACCTGTGGAACTTGAAGTTCCTTCACATCGGGTAACTTATTATGGCCCTAAGACGAATCGAGATCTCTTATTGAAATCACTGGACTTCGTTGATGAAAAACATGAAGAAGCTCATTTAAGTATGGCTGCATATAGGCACCGAGTTGCTCGATATTATATTGAAAAAGTCCGACCGAGAATCTTTGATGTGGGCGATCTCGTTTTGAGGCGAATTTTCCCGATCCCATCGAATATGAATCCCACATGGGAAGATCCATACGTTATTTAATTGAGGCTTGGATAGGGAACTTTCAAGCTAGCGACCGTTGATGCGCGACACTTCCCCGAGCATGGAATAGTGAGCATCGGCGACGTTATTAAACTTAGTCTACTTCTTTTGCATTTTAGTTGCAATTATTTCCAGTGTATTTTTATTTCATTGGTTCTTAGTTTTCGGGCATGTAATAAGACAATTCAGTTTGTTTTCATTAATAAAGGCTTGAAGCCATCTTTTCCATGAATTATTGATGTTTCCATGTGTGATAATTCTATGGCAAAAATCAAAGTTACATTATTCTGTCTAGCGTATGAACGTACATAAAATCTTAAAATCTCCAAGTCCCTAGAGTGCGGACTAGAGTACCCTGAGTCCCCAAAGTGCGGACTAGAGTATAAACGACTTAAAATCTCCAAGTCCCCAACGTGTGGACTGGAGTACTCTGAGTCCCCAAAGTGTGGACTGTAGTACTCCGAGTCCCCAAAGTATGGGCTAGAGTATAAATGACTTAAAGATCTCCAAGTCCCCGAAGAGCGGACCGGAGTACTCTGAGTCCCCAGAGTGCGGGCTAGAGTATAAACGAATTAAAAATCTCTAAATCCCTAAGTACGAACTGGAATACTTTGATCCCCAGCGTGTAGGCTATAGTATAAACAACTTAAAAATCTCCAAGTCCACAGGGTGTGGACTGGAGTACTCTGAGTCCCCAGAGTGTGGGCTAGAGTATAAATAACTTAAAAATCTCCAAGTCTCCAGAGCGCGGACTGGAGTAATCTAAGTCCCTAGAGTGTGGACTAGGGTATAAATGACTCGAAAATATTTAATTCCCCAAAGTGTGGATTAAAAGTATTCTAAGTGCCCGAAGCGCGGAATAAAGGATCTACAATTTTAAAAAAAATTCGAGTCGCATGGAGGTGAACTGGACCTTCTGTAATTCACCAAATTTCGAGCTATGGCAACAAATTTGACAATAAGCTGAAAAGAAAAAGTCATCGAAAAACAAAGAAACTAAGTTTTATTCACAAATCCTAAAACAAAGTTCCGCTACAATTCCTCCTAAACTCAGAGTCAAAAGTCTATTTACATTGGCTACGAAATTAAATAGAAATAATCACATAATCCAAGCTGACTCTCGCTGAACAAGCATGATAACTACTTCTTTGACTTCTTCTCCTTCCTCGGTTTCTCAAATGACTCCTCTCCCATGCGTTTTCTCTTGGATGCTTTGCTTGCAAGGGAAGTGGTGTTCGAGGAAGGAAGAGGAACTTCCAATGGCCTGGTCCCATCGGTGAGTATGACCTTCAAAAGCATGTTCAGGGGATCATCGAGTTCCACTACATGGGGCTCGACCTTGATTTCGGCTTTCTTCTTCTCTTCCATAAGTTTCTCCCCCATGCTAAATTTTGAAGTATGCTCAGAGGCACCTGTAATTTCAACCTCGTCGTGTTCTTCGACGGGGGACGAATTTTCAGATTTGTCTTCGTTAAGCGCCTCGATTACTTGAGCGTCAGGTCTGGGAATCTCTTCCGTTTGAATTGCCTCTCCTGTTTTCTCCTCCTCCTCTGTAACGACATTGCTCCTTGGAGCTGGATTGGGATCAGAATGGCGTGCACAAAATCATAAGAGACAAATGTTAGAATACATTAACTACTCGCCGAAAACGACAGCCCTTTGAACTTTGAGAAGAAAAGTTATGTACCAGTTTCCGATTGACTCTCAACCGTCCGGAGAGTTTCACCCTCTGGAATGGGAGATAGAACATGAATATCAAGGCCAGGATCTTATGGGCCGTAGCCAATATGCTGCTCGATGGGTCAAGTGATGGGCGACCAGTCGGTTGAGTAGGGGAGGGAACTGGAGACTCGGTTTCGGACGAACTGGCAATGTCATTCTTTCCTTTTGATGAGGAGGAGTCTCTGCTATAAAGAGCCTTCACTGCGGAAAAGGCTGAAGGCTCATTCCCCCTGGAGAAATTCCTTCACTAAAGCTTCTTCAACAACCTCTTCGGCTCCCGACTCAACCTTTTTGATTTTCAGTAAAGTGTCCCACACTTCGGCCAAAGATTCGAGGCAGCCCTCACGAAGAAATGTTAGGTTGCGATGCATGAGAACTAGAGCATTGTACTTGGCTATGAGAGGTTCAAACATGCACCTAATATCCTTCCTACCAGCCTCAGTAGCTGCCTCAAGGCAAGAATCAATCTCCGTAAGTGCTATTCTTTTGCCCTCCTCACGGCTTCATCCTTCAGCATCTCACCCTTGGAAAGTACTTCATCGAGCTTTGTTTTCAGGAGTCACGTAGCAATGATCTCATTGTAATGTCATTGCAACTCCTTCTAAGCAGCAGTCTTTTCTTCCTTCTCTTTGAGAAGTAGCTCTTCCAACTCTTTGACTCATTGAGAGAATGTATCTCTCTCCTTTTGAACGGAGTCTTTCTCTAAAGCCAAGGCGTCGTAGGATTGAACCGCTTCGTCGATCTCTTTCTTATGTGTGGCCTCCAGACGATTAACTGCCTCAGCTATGTCTTTAGCATTTTTCTAAGTAGTTTCAAGCTGAGACATGTATGAGGAAAGCTCTTCATCCTGGGCTTTGATAATGTCTTTGTCATGGATGGCTTCGAGTTTCAGACGATCAATTTCATGTTGGCATTCGATAGAGACTTCTGAAATTTTTCTACCAAATGAACAAATGCGTCGTGTTGAACATAGACATCATTGTTGCAAGCAATGGCACTTTGTTTAACATGCCCCGGAATGTGATGAATCACTGGAAGAAATTCATACCATCGAAACATATTTTTGGGAACATGGCCTTAAGCTCGGCTAGCTTTTCTGCTAACGATAGATCATGTGCGGTAGTAGAAGAAGTTTGTCTAGAGACTGTGGGTTTTTTATGGAGTTCCCGGGATTGCCTTGTGCTAGATGAACCAGAGTGTTGGTCACGGAGAGTATCGGACTGGGACCCCTTTATGAGCAGACTTCTCCCCGCCTTGCTCTGGTTGAGAGGGAGGATTGTGAAGGTACGTAGACTAATTGTAAATTTTCCTTCGAGATGACGAATCGCGGGAGCGATAGTCCCTATCGCTATCGTCGTCTCTATCTCGGCGTTTGTCGGATCCCAAATCCCTATCGAAATGATGGAAAATAAAGGACCCGCGAAGGCGGTCGAATCCATAAGAGCGTCCCATATCACCTGTATAGAAATTAAGTGAACATGAGTTATAAGAATAACATGATGGATGAAGTTTAAGTGCAAAGTGAGGTGTAAGTGATATTTTGTATGTTCTAGCGTTTGCCGCTGATAGACCGGGTTCTTTAGCTTTACTTATCGGAGTTTTTTCTCCTCGATTATGGGCTTGAACGCCTTCATCGCCTCTCGCATATGATGAATTTTTAGGGCTTTTGGATCGTTGAAGCCATAATTGAGCAAGTCATCGGGAATAGCGAGGTCAGATAAACCTTTCAGTGAACCCTCTAAGTGTTGTGGAGACGACTCTTTCTCCATTGGAGTAATTATGACATTTGAGGTTCTGCCTACTGTCTTTTTCCTTAGTTTGTAAGTCAGCTTCTTTTTTCCCTTTGAAGGGGGAGACGGTTCATCAGTGCCATGTGCCTCAACCACCAATTTCGGAGCAGGACTTACATTCTCACCTGGTGCTTCTGACACCCCAGTCTCTCTAATTTCACCTTCCTCAAATACATCAGGGGTCTCTCTTGTCTAGGGCATCGAAGGCCCAGCTTGCTTTTTGCCTTTATCTAAGGTCAGTTTGGTTGTAGTGACGCTGTGGGGGAGACTTATTCGACAACCTTCCACCAACAGCACAAATCTTGAAAGCGTTCCATTGGAGATGATGGATTTGATGTCCCGGTCTCTTACGGGAACAGCTCGAATAGCTTCGATGGCTTTAGAGTATCCGGAACCTTCAGGACGCAGACTAGTACCTGTAAGAATCGAGAAAATGCTTAGAAAGAATGCACTACCTACCGCATAAAAATATTAATCCATAGAAGGAACTTACTCCCTTCTAGCCATCTCCTCGCAAAGCCAAGGGCAGCACACGTAAAACCATTCCTGCTTATATTGGAAGTATTTGCTCCATTCCCTCGTTGGGATTTGGCATTTAGAGTGTGGCTCGAGGAACATAAAAGATGGGCTGTCAGACCACATCTTGGAACGGTAGATATAGCAAATATCAACGGTAGTGGAAAGCCTGAATAGAATGCTCATAAAAAGGATACACATGCCGTAAAGGGACGCGTGACTATTGGGATGTAACTGAGTTGGGGCGATCTTAATATATTGCAACACATCACGGAGGAAGGAGTTGAAAGGTGGCATGCTACCAACCCAGCACATGAATTTGTTGCATGTCGTATATCCAGCCGGGGGCAGGTGAGGACGATCTTGTCCCGATGGAACCAGCACATCATCAAGGAATTCCATGGATTGAGCATAGTCGACGAAGAGCGTTTTCATTGATTCTCTAAGCTTGGGAATCAGCCGGATTGTCTAGGATGATTGCTCCATCTATGGCATCAGGAGCCAAGTCAACAGACGTTGTCGTTGGACTCGGGATATTCTATGCAGGAGTTGTGGATGGATTCGAAGTTCCCACTACTTCCTGTTGAGAACTGGGCTCGGGTTTATCTGAGACTGTGGCAGAGCTCGACTTTCTAGACATCTTCAATGAGCATAGAATTTGGATAAATGCCTATTTAAACTATAATTGAAAGACGATCAATGTCAAATATAAAAAATATTCCCTCCGTGTGGTGTGTGAACTTATGCAATCGTTCAAGCATGAGTATAAAAGAATTAAAGATCTAAAGATCAATGAAGTATGAATGAGCATTAAATTCTCATCTTCGAAGACCTTCATTGCTGACTGTTTACGAGAGCTTGTCCTATATTATATAGTATGGGCCTTAGAATCGGACATTGGGATTGTGTGTTAAAGGCTGTTGTTTGCTTTTGTTATGTTGAGTTTGTGTTTATAATCTTTAACATTATGAAGGCATTGGTCAAATCAGTCCCATATGCATATGTGTTTGGAGTCTTATCATTATTCATTGATTTGCAACCAAGTGTGGGAACATGTATATTTGGCATGGGTAAAGTTCGAATTAGGGTGACTTTGATTATTAAGGCGGACCCCATGGTCCGAAGCCGATCGACCCCCTAGACTAGAAGCACCGACCCACTTGCTCTTCTCCCTCCTACTTCCACAAATCACCTAACCATTCTCCTGGGTGCCCATCGACCCACGCTATCCCTTAAAACTAAATGGCCACATTTCTAAACATATGATGACCGACCCACTCCACCAAACTCTTATCGACCCGCAAGGAAAGACGTAGTTAGCAAAACACACTCAAGCTCCCTTAATGTGGCAGAACCACTCTCTTACTCTCAATGCTAAACTGGTCCCACTTTGTAATACTGATCCTTATCTCCAACCAGGATTTATCGACCTAGCTCTGCTCCAAAGACTTGTCGTCTTGACTCCCTAACCCTCCGCAACATCGACCTCAAGACTAATGCTACCCAGTTTCTCTTAATAACCCTAAAAAAGCACCAGTCCTAGAACATGACTTCCAGTATGGTTTTTTCTCCTCTTCGCCATCTCCTACCAAACCTGTAAACTCAAACTTAGAATGAGATTCAAGAGCTAGAGAAGTAGACAGGACGAGAAACTCATACCTATATAAGAAGCGTAAGACTCGTAACAGTTGTGGGGCAAAGAGATGGGTATTGTTTGAATTAGTCGACTACTGGAGTTTTGATGTTAGAGGTCTGGGTTTGAAAAAAGGAAGTATGGATTAATTGGTAGATGGTGATTGGAAATGAAAAGGTTGATTGGCTTGTGAGACAAAAACAAAATTAGGAAGAAAATAAAGGAGTAGAGGGTGGGGGATTTTATATGATGAATGGGGAAGATGAATAGGCCTTAACCAGTAGAGTTGCAACTCAACTAAATAGGTCAAGAAGGAGAGAGTGGTTCAAACGAAGACATGGTTCGGTATCGATATGTCGAGCTGCATTTTTCCTTGCTATAACAATGGACCAATGAAAATGCATGTATACTTATATATGTACACACATGTTTACATATTTGTATGATGTTCCCAAAGTTCTCCATGATCCAGTCTTCTAGAAATTGGATTCACCCGGTTTTTTTGAAAAATTAAAAACGAGGCTTAGATGTATTCCATAGAAGATGGTTACTATTCCGAACAAGTTAACACCTGAGAGTGAAGACTGACCAAAAATTCAATGCGCATCACTTTGGTCCACATAATGCACTTGGGGGGCAAATGTTACCTGGTTGCTTGGCCTGGCTACATGATGACAGTCCTAGAGGTTCTTGATTTGGTCAGGACCAGGCTCAGGTCAGTAAGGGGGCGAAGTTGTATTAACCCGGCCCAAACTGTGTGGGTCGGCCTATAGGCATGGTTCGACCAAGGGAAGAGAGGTGTGTGTCGCATGGTCTTACGAAGTAGTGTATGTCGCTCGGCCAAAGAGAGATTTTAAGAACAATTTATATATATATATATATATATATATATATATATATATATATATATCTTGGGTTGAAGAAGAAGTTTGTCGCACGGTCTCGGAGAGGGATCATCTCTCGGCCAAGATAGGAACAACAAAGTGGCTTGGTTAAGATGGGTTCGGCCTCGGTTGCTCAATATAGGTGGGGTTAATCTTGATGGTTCAGCTGGTCGTGGACCTGCCTTAGAAGAGCTGTGACACATGCTGCTCTGTCAAGATAATTCGTTGTGCATCGTTTGGTTAAAAAGGATTGGAACTGATAAACTTATTTGCTTCAGGTCGTACTACCGCCTGCTTCGAGCCCTTTCACAATTTGCTTAGTGTAAATGGCGAGACTCCCACTGGACCGGTCGAGGAGGCTCGGCAATCGCCGTTCAGCATGCCTGGCTCAGTGCGCAGAAGTAACCTATTATGGGCCGAGATACCCCATCCTTGGCCCTGTGAAAGAAGTCCATCTTATGTTTGCCTATAAATAGATGGGCAGGGGCGTAATGAAAAGGGACCTTTTTTCGAGAACATTGGGGAGACTCTGCCATTTTCAAGACTCATTTTTTTCAGTTAGAACTTGTATTCAAATTGTTAGTGTACGGATTGTATCTGTATTCAATTATTTGAAAAACCAATAAAGATTAAACTCAAAGTGGATGTAGACAGTTACACCGAACCACTATAAATCTAGTGTTCTAGTTTTTGCAATTGATTCTGCATATATTCCTCTATTTTAACTTTCTATCTTCACTAATCCCACTACATAAATATTTCTTTGGGTGTTAGTGACCAATTTTGATGCTAATAGTATGTATTGTATATGATGTAAATTATTGGTTGTGATCTGTGACTGTTGTTTATATGAAATATTGTTCCTATTTTAAGAAACCAATACATTTATTTTTTTAAACTGAGACTGCACACGTCAAAATTTCATTTCAGATATTTAGCAAAAAGAGTAGGTGTGACATGTCAGTGTTAGATTAAAGATATATCCTCATTTGATCGCCAATAACAAGACGTATTCCTCGTACTTGTATATGACATTAATTATAATGTTCTTTAACAATATTGGTATTGCGGTAGGGTCGTTACACCCTACTATTCATTTTTACTCTTTCAATATTTCAAAAAATATTCATATACTTATCTCAAATGGTACAAGTATATTCGCAAATCATTAACAATATTTCTTGCTTTAAACCTTCACTTTTTCTATTTTTTCCAAAGGATTCCATACTTATAAATTCCTTCAAAATATCCATTTTAAGGATCTAAGTACTTTCAAAAATTCATTCAAAAAGGTTTAACACTAATGTTACTTAAACATTGTCACTACAAGCTCAAAATCGTTTCACTTATGCTTATCTTTAAAACCTTCATTTAATGATCTATTTGCACTCATAAGTATAACCAAAAAGGGTCAAAGACGAATGTTATTAACACATTGTCATAACAAACCCAAAACCATTCTATAATTATATTATCTGTGAAAATATTTTTTAAATATCTAAGTTAATATATGGTTAAGTTCGATAGTCGACTAACCGACTATCCAGTTAAGACGACCGCTTATAGAAATTACGTCTCGTATACTTAACTCATTTCTGACATTCCAACTTACAGTGTCCCTCGTTCAAAAGTGATGCCAAATAAGTTAAAGCACTGGTGCATATCAAAGCCTTACCTAGACACTTCATTCTCGAATCTCACAGATAGAAAAGACTACCTCGTCGGCTTTTAGTGTTAAGTATAGTATTAATGACTTTCATAAACAATTAAGAAATCAACACGATTAACACATTTTCGAAGTTCCCAACTTAAATCTTCCTTGGTTAAGAGGGAAGCTAATAGGTTAGAGCACTATTGCCTCTGTCCCTACTCGAACATCAGTTTTAACTCTAACAAATAGATAACCCTACTTCATTAGCTTTAGTACTAAGCATAGTTAATTTCCTTTTACAAAACTTATATATATAAGTATACATAAAAAGTAATTGTCAACGGATGTTAAATATCTATGTAAAATGCTATTGAATATAACTAGTTTATAATTTGATGAAAAACTTGTTTTATATCACAAAACCTCTTTATTTTGAAAATACATATATCATTGTTAAAAATATATTTAAACTTCAAAAAAACTTTAAACTACTTTAAAATATGTTAGAAAACATCCCTCAAATGATTAGGGAAAATACCAAATTTAGATATCACGTTTAAACACTTAAAATCATAAGCGACTTACTATAGTATTTACAAATACTATTAAAAGTCCTTGTTAAAGGACAATATAGAAAAAACGATCTTTGTGACCAATTTTGAGATTTGAAATTTTTACAGCAAGTACTACCCTTAGGGTACTTATACACCAATGAAAGAAACCCTTAAGGATATCTTTCAGATCAATTAGAAAAATTCTTGAAAACAAGCTATTTACTAAAATGTATGTTTGGTGACATTTCTACTCCAACTATGGCCATTTTCTTGGTTCTAACACCTTTATACTCTAATTATTTTCCAGTAATAAGTACATTTATAGTACTTATTAAAAATGCAAATAAACTCCTATGATGTCTCTCAAAGTTAGCTTTGAAAATCGCCGAACACAAGGCATTTTCAAAGTGCACCTATAGCGATCTTTTCGCTTCTAACTTTCACAACTTTGGTTCACAATTTCTATAACTTCCCAAACCATTTATTTACTATTCCATACACCCAAATATGACAACTAAATCAATTATTCTACTTAAGACCATAAATCTTCCATTTACACAAGATAAAGTTAAGGGATATCGAAGTGCATTATAGCGACTATTCTTGCTTCAAACACTTTCAAACATATTTTAATTCAACACACAAATCAAAATAACATTTAAACATCAAATAAAGGCTACCCCACATGTTTTAGAGGGTAATATAAGTGATGTTATAATATAATTTTTTTCATTTTCTTTCAAAAGCAAGAAGGGTCCAAAGTTTGTAACTTTAATTAGGTAATGTTACATTAACTTTATATATCAACCACACAACATATATAGGCAATATGTACTTGCAAGATAGTGAGATAACTCAATTAGATCTAAGCCAAACACAAGCTCAGACACTTGCAAAGCAAACAACACTTCCTACCATCACCAAACTTCCAAATTTCCTAGCTTTAGCACTTGCAAACCAAGGCAAGACCTTCCCCCCTCTCTCCCATTGCTTATGGCCAAACCCATGCTCCTCCTTTTCTTCCATCTTTTTCCACTTTTGGATTTAGATCTAAGCTTCCTAAGGTGTTCTAAGGTGTTGGTGAAATTTTGGTGAAGTCTGAAAGAGATTTGAGTTAAGTAGAGAAAGTTAGTGAAGAAAAAAGTGGATTAGTGCTAATTCACTTCCACCATTTTCTTAATTTTATCTAAGTGATTAGTGAAACACTTGAGGGTGTATTTATAGACTTTTTCAAGAGGTGATTACCACTTTTTACCTTCCATGAAAGGTCATAAGGGAGCTTCCCTCTCACATGTTACCCTTACACCTTATTTTCTTTACTTGATACTTAAGTATTTCCTTAAAAGCTCATTTTCAAAATATCACCCATGACATCATCAAAAACTTTAATTTCCAAAAATTCAAAATATTTTTATTCCATGTTAATGTTATCTTAAGAAAATAAGTGTAAGTAAGAAAATCTAAACAACTTCTAAGGGTTAAAAAGTTGTATATCGATAAAATGATTTTTGGTCACATTATCAATATTTCTTCAAAGTATTTACTTTTTAAACGTTTTTTCAAAACAAGTTTACCGTCATTATTTATGATTTAAAAGGGGGTTGAGAAGGTTATTAAATTAACACTTAATCTAAATTCAAATATTTAAATGATTCGGATATTTAAATATGAATTATTTGAAATTCCGGGTCGTTACATGTGCCTTAGGTTACATTCACTCTCATACATTTAATTTACTTTGTCAAACCATTAAAATGAAATCCTTCTTACAACATTATAATGAACTCTTTACAAAAATAAGTTGCACTTTACGTTAATCGATCAAAATGACATTTCAGTGATGGAATTCTTATATCTATCTTGTAGCTTTTGATCTAATGTTACTTTTGATGCAACAAAGATCTTTATTGTAATCAACCATATTGAATACACGATCTCACACTGAGGTTTATTTGATTATTTTGAGAACTAATTTCATCAAAGTTTCACACATTACGAATTAAGACTGTTCACCATATAACATCTATATGTGTTTGGATATAGATCAAATATACATATCCTTGTATTGATTTTAGAGTTCAAAACTCATTGAAGCCAATACATAGTCTTGGGTAAGTAAATACATAAGAGACCAAGTAAAAAGATATCGAGTACTTGTAGAATTAGGCACTTGCATGGGTCAATATTCAAAAACTTATTAGTAAGTATATTTTATATTGCTTTTCGTCAACCTTAATTCACTGCATTTGTATATTTTAATTGACAAACATTTATCAATTTCATTAGTCGCATATATTAATCGATGTAGATTATTTTGATTTTATACAGTAGATCTCATTACAATATTACAAAGGTTAAATGTTACCATTTCATTCTTTAATAAGGCTCCCACTAGAGTTTTATGTTTCTCAAAACTCTAAGATGAAATATAGAAGTCTTTTGACTTCTATAGTGGGTGTCATGACTTGGTTGCCTTGAGATTCTGACCTTGAGGAATATCAACGAATCATAAGCCTGTAAGCGATAAATAACACTTTATCGATTGTATCATATACAGCTCATAATCCATGGTCTTTGTCCTAATCTCATTTCAACCCAAAGAAATGTCAACAAATCGAAAGAGATTACTCACCCATACTAACCATTTCACGATGGCCTAAGTATAAATGTAAGTACCTTAAGGTATGTCAATGAATATGTACATATATCTTACCTCGCCTATTCGATATATTAATAGTACTACACATAACATCCTTATCTTGGCAAATATCAACAACTAAGGAGTATGCTGGTAATCTTTAACTTATAAATGGTATAACAATGTTTATATTAAAGATTCATAATCTTTAATATATACAATTGAGTGATATCGACTTATGGAATAATATATTTCTTATTAAATACCCTCATGATTCAAGGGTCCGATGTATCAAAAATCGTGATATACGTACTATACATATGTATTTATTTCTTAACTCTAATTGGGTTTTTACTGTTCCACTTTTCATTTTACATTATATTATACAAGTTCAATTCTTGTATAACATTTTATAATTTAATTAAATTATATATTAACTTATGTTAATCATATATTAATTTTATTAACTAAATCTTATTCAACTAATTTAATTAATTAATTAATTAAAACTTTATTTAATTTAATTTTATCCATTTTAAACATTTTAAAATTATAACACTTATAGTTATATACATATTTATTATAGTATTATATTATTTATTAATTAACATTTAATTATTTAAAATAATTTTAATTAATTATAATTGGTTTTGAAATTACATATATATATATTACCTTAACATTTTAAGATAATGTTATATACACATGCAGACATGTGTGTGTGTGTGAGTGTGTATGTGTGTGTGTTATTTCAGTTATTAACTTTTAATTGATTATTCATTTAATTAATCTAACTAATTATTAATACTTTTTGAAAATGATTATTTTATTTTTGAAACAAATGTAAAAATTATTTAAAACATTTATAAAAACATAAAATTAACCTTCAAAATTTAAATTATTAATTTTATTTATATTAAAATTAAATTTTTTCCAATTTCAAAATAGATTTTAAACTTTAGCCCAATGCCCAAATAAATTTGGGCCTTTATATTGGGTATAACCTTTGGGATTACCTTATCTTCGGGCTGGGTCAATAGTTGGATTGGGTTAGTATTTGCCCAACCCCAACCTTAGATATTACTTTTCTAGACACCATGGTATATGGGTAAGCTTTAATAAGTCGGTCTTAATACTACAAATTTAGACCACATATGCTATTGGGGTCTAATACCATTATTGGATATGAGATAGCACGTAGCAGATTAAATAGGTAAATTTCAAAAAAATCCTTTTTGAATCTTACTGCGCTTATGAAGTCTAAATTAATTTATATCTGATCTAAACAAATTTTAAATAAAATCAGTATTTTATTTAATTTTATTTGTAAATAAAGTTTTATTGTGATATTACATTTGCATAATATAATGTGTACAAGTGTATCATATACACAAGTAAGTGTACGTGCACGTGCAACATGTACAGTAGGCATGGTTTAAGATGTCTATATCTAAGTGCTAGGATTTATACCATAATGGACATGCTAGTTCCTCCATATACATACGTATTGTCTACTATACATGTATATGTATGTTTATACGTATGTAAAATTTAATATGACATGAAATTAAGTTTAAACACTATAAATATTTATAAATACACAACATTGTAATATAGTAATATTTGTAGATCAAAATAAAAAATTAATTTAAATTTCATATTTCGAATTTCAAGTCTAGGTCTCGGTATTAAAAATGTCTTTTAATTGCAAATTTAAAACAATAAAAAGTAAATATTTTTTATGAAAATATTATATATATATATATACATAAATTAATATTCTAAAAACAAATTACATTAAGTATATTTAAATATAAATGAATAGTATGTGTGACACACACACATATGTATCCATATATATATATATATATATATATATATATATATATTCAGCTATAAATCATTTTAACAAAATCAATTTTTTATATTATAAACTTATAATTTTAAATTTTTTATTTGTTAAATTTCCATACAGAAATATTTATATAATTTTTTTGAAATTAATTTCACATCAAATATAATTTATAAATATTAAATATATTTGTATATATGTATTTTATAATATATTTTAAATTAAAGTAATGTGTAATATTTCTAAATTAAAATTATATACGAATTCAGATTTAAAAATTAATATATATATATATATATATCTTAAATACTATCATTATATGATTTAACAAATATATGCATATTATACTTATATATAGATGTATTAAAATCAATTTTTTTTTAAAACCCTTTTTAAATTATTATTAAATTCGACAATTAGTTATTTTTTTCCTGGCTGAAAGCTATCATGCATATATATGTATTTTTTAATGACAATGCACACACGCACGCACACATATTTACGTCCTATGTTGAGAATGCGCATTTATGGTGATTTGTGATAATATATTCGATCTAACTACACATGAATCACATAATGGACAAATAAGTATACATGCATGCATACATACATACATAAAGTTAATTGAGATCATTACCTTACTATAGCATAGAGATTACACCTTGAATGTTGAATCACTTGACTCGGTTTGAAGTAAAGTTTGAATCCTTCCAAAAAGAGCTACCTAATTGAAAGTAGTATGCATCGTTGTCGAATTTTGGTTAAATCTCACATATTTTAAGCTAAAATTAATGGAGGTAGTTAAGGGTAATTTTTTCCAGAGGTAGATCTAGGAAGAGCAAAAAGAGAGTGTGGAAAATGAGGAGTTAAGTGCGTTTAAATAGTAGAGAGAGGGAGAGGGAGAAGTGCTAAAAGTGGATCCAGAACATTATTTTCTCTGGCCATATCAAACCCATTTGATTCAAATCCAACCACCATATTTCCATACCTATGGCCGACCATTCCTTACCCCTTTATGGGCCTCCATGTCACATTAAGCCTGATTAGAAAATATACGTTTAAATCTAATTTGAACGTACATAAATATCGTATATGTATATACATATATACAACTTTTATATACATACTACTTTTAATACTGATCAACACAGATAGAATAAAATTTTATAATTAATATTTCATAAATATTAACCGATTTAATTTTTTTATAACAATTATAATTTAATAAATCAGGTGTAATCGGAGTATTCATCATTTTGATTATGTAACCCTTAGGTGTAAATTCACCGATAATTAATATCGAATAATTCAAATATTGATGTTCACATATCACTTAGCTAGTGTGTGAATTATGGCCAAATTTATCACTTCGATAAAATACAGTTTTACTTATTTAAGAGTTAACCAACAATGATAATTATTTACTCCAATTTTCTTCGTTAATATATCACATTAGGAGTTTTGGAATGTTACAGGATCTATTCCATTGCGTTTTGAATGTTATATATAGTTATGAAACATATATTACTTGTTAAATATTGATAAAACATGTTGAAAATAGCGGAAAATATTAGCAATGATATTTTTGTAAATACAGATTTTGGGCCTAACTCAGCATACCCTAGGTTTCAACTACAAATAAGACCCTAACTCCCATTTCTTCTCAGTCAAAACCCTAGCAGCCATTATGTACATACAATTCTTCTTTATATTCCTCAAAAACTTCTAAATAGTAAATAATATCTCTTTTCTCTTCAAAACAAATTTGCAAACAAAAATAAAAATTAAATGCAGAAGAAATTAAATAGAGAAAAGAGAAGGGAGGAGTTATGAATCAACAACTAGGAGGAGAAAATAATCTAAGACAAAAGGGGAATCTCTTTAAACAAGGTGGGTGGGTTTATTTACAAAATACATTTGATGGAGATAAATGATTGATTTTTAATTATATTCCCTTTTAATAATAAAAATACATTCTTGAATCTATGAAACTATCTTGAAATCACTTGGAAATGCGAAATAATTAAATGAAATTAGCTTCAGTTTTATAGATCTAATTTTATATAACATGTTTGAGTTGAATTTGATAAATAAAAATTAATTTGATTCAAAAAACTACCCTTAATCACACAAATATGATTTATATGATGAACTAGAAATGATAGAAGGGATAAATGAACATATCCACTGAAGTTTATTTTGATTCGATGCGATTTATAGTAAAATATAAGCGATAACCAATTTAAATACATAGACAACCATTTGAAAAAAAAAATAGGAAAATTTGATGAAAAACCATGTATAAACATGGGGAAAAGCCACTTAGAATAATATAAAAAAAACATTATGAAAATATACCCCTAAATCTGAGATTAAAACCACAAAAAAATTGATAAAATAAAAATAAGTCAAATTTATTAGAAACCAAGAAACACTGAACAAGCCATGTAAAAATGCCAATCAAGCGTTTGAATGCATTTTTTAGACATGTAGTATTATTTTCCAAACGTCTATTTTTAGATTTTTACAACTCGAGAGCGGCTAGAGTAACTTAGTTCGATTTAGCCATTTGAATTCTTGTTCAGACGTCTAGAATCAAAATAAGATGTAAGGTGAAAAAATTCAAACGTCTAAACATGTGTTTTAATAGATAGCCAAATGTATGAAAATAATACATTCAGACGTTTGAAATATACCAGTCAGCTCAGGTTGAACCAAGACCATGTACAGGCTAAGTAGGAAGGATCAAGGGAAATGTGTTCCCACTTCCTCGTTCACGCATCGGAGTAGAGTCGTGCAGCAACCTATAAACTTAGTCACCTTGGTAAGGTCCTAGGCTCACGCTTCATGAAGTTGGTAGACGTAGTGTTTAGATTGGCTAGCGATTTAATCACAATTAGAAGCTTCTATAATTCATAGTCGGTCCTAACCACAAACGAGTAGAAGTTGGAAAACGGGATGGTGGGAAAATATTTTATAGTAGGAATTGTTAATCCTGAAGGGAGTTCGAATCGTTAATCCGCTCCAGAATGCTACTAGTGTAATGATAGAGCGCGTATGATACATATAAAAGCGAAGAAAACTAGATTGAGTTTTTAACCCAAAGGAATAAAATTGGGAATGTTAACCCAAAAGAGTAAAATTGCGAATGTTAACCTAAAGATGAAAATTCAGGATTGTTAAATTGAATGTGTGTGTGTAAGCTTAGCATAGTAAGCTATATTTAACTCTGAGTAGACCAACAAATATAAATGAGAATGCTAACTCAATAGATAGCTATATAGAGATGTCCTTTTATGACATATTTAGTTGATATGTTCCAACTATGAGTGAAAATCTCGATACTAATAAAAAGTATAATATTGTCACCATAGAAGTAGTTAATCATATCATGAAAATAGTTAGTCACTTATGTATAAAGAACATGCATATTAAAGAACACCTTAGGTGTAGGCTACAAATGAACTTTAACTACTTGTCTACACCATACTACTAGTGATATAATTCACTCAACAGACTATGTTTGATCCCCCACATTCTCCCTCTTCATCTTTGTTACAGGAGGACATACTAGTAGGTGATTGGACCAAAGTCTGGTATGTGGAGGAGAGGCATAACACTGAACAATAATACTATTTATTGTTATTCTTTATGTATTACATCTCGTATTATGTTGTTACTATCATCAGAATTCATGAACTGTTGTTTGGAGACATTGTGTCATTGACTACGTTTAATTTGAGATTGCTATATATTTGGTAATGTTATGTGTTTATATTTTATTCCTTCCACTGTAAGAATTGAAAGCGTATAAAGTCTTAAATGTGTATCTATCTTTGTGCTATGTGATGTTTTATAACCTAAAAACTCGTACTTCTTGGCACGATGCGAGTTCATATGCCACTTTAGGCCTTGGACCGGTGTGCCCTGGGGTGCGGGTTGTTAATGGAATTTGGTAATGGTAAAAATTCTAATTTTATCCATATTCAACATTATAGTCCAAATATGAAAGTCCTTCGTAAAAGTACATTAATAACAGTTATTATTAACTGAACTGCCCTGGCCAGAGACTTTGATTTTGTGTTGACTTCAGTTTGTCATGATACTAACCCCATATAACCGAGAAGTCAAATTCTATGTTGAATAATGTTTCACATTCAATGCTTTCATTCGATCCAACTATAGTCATTTGATGGACGCCTGGCATGACATAACTATAATCAAAGAGGAGTTTTCACATAGAAGTTCGACGGTATGCTCAAGTTGAGAGAATTGTGTAATATCGCATCGATATTATTTTATTTGACCTTAGTTACGTTAACTAGAAAACTATCGAGTGAATCATTCTATAGTTATCCAATAATTATCGATACATAACCCTTTGGTGCCCTTCAGCAGCCATAAGTAATACACTTCCTAACATTTGAAGAGCGTTACGTACTCTAGTCTCAATGACTGTATCAATATCCAATCTCGATACATCTTGACTATAAATATTTAAAATGTTTTATTTATTATTGTGATAAATTACTCATGATTACAACACACTTTAATTACTATCAGAAAACACACTATTTATGGATTTTCTACTAAATATGAGTTTAATTAAATAAATAATTAGTATAAAACATTATATCAAGTATATAATAGAAAGAAAAACATATTTCATTTCGTACGAGATTTTATTACAAAGTTAATGATTTAATTTAAATTATAGAATTGCTTCTAGGATGTACACTTAACTCTATCAGTATTTTGATTACTAAAGGATCGAGTCCTAAATTTTGATCAAAAATTCATAACTCCATATATATCAAAACTTATATTTAAATGACTAAGAAACGACATTCTAGAAACAATTGAAGTCATCTCGGATCCTAATTCCATTCTCTTCGTAAGTTGAATTTTTCCACTGCATTTAAGTTGACTTATTAATATTTAATTTTAGGCTAATTTTATTTAGACACATGATATGGCTGAGTAGTCCTCTTAAATTTAAAAAAAAAATTCAAGGACAAAATTGCCATATGTCATTCACCATCTTTTTACATCCTATTATATTTTCCTTCTTCAATCCCCCTTATCCAACAAATTATAAATTTAATTTTAGGTAAATTCACAAATCTTATGTTTGAATCAATGAATTATAATGATAATAAAAATCCGATGAAATCAAAAGAGGTAAAACTTGATTTTCATGTTGTTTTGATTTTTTTTAAATTTAAAAATTCACAGTTTGTAGATGTAAAATTTGAATTTTATTTTGTTCTATGGTTTTGCTATAGTGATTTTTTCAATGGTGGAACTTTACGAATTTAACTAAGAAAGGGTATAAAGGGAAAATTTAATGACAAGATGGGTATACTCAGCAAAAACATGGATATAATGGTTCCTTTTGTTTTGTAAGGGTTACTCAGCAATTTTTCATGTTTAAACAGAACTAGCCTTAATTTTTTTCTTCAATATTTAATATGCTTAAAGTATGGATTGTTATGGTTCCAATAAGAATCGAGAATTAGGAATTGATCATATTTTTAAGTATGGTTGATGTGGAGTTGATCATTGACAAATTAATTTGATCATTAAAATTGAGATTTTGCGACGATAGGAGGAAACGTCTACAATTTTGGTGTTTGTAGGTGGAGAAGTTTTATATAATGGGAGTACGCATCGGTTATGAAGTTAATGCTATTTTGTTTCTAAAATCCTTATTGGAAAAAAATTGAGGGTAGGGACTATTTATTTATTTTGGGATCTTAATTAGAGTGTGGACTATTTATTTGAGTTGGAAATGTTTTCCTAAATGTAAAATGGAGTTATGGAATTGGGACTATTTATTTGATTTTGAAATCTTAATTGGAAACTTTTGATCTAGATTGGAACCGTATCCCAATTCTTGATTCTTCTTTCATCGTGTTCTTAATTTGAAATTGATTCACCGTTGCATTTTATGGAGCTGGAGATAGAATAAATCATGATTGGGATTGGAGGTTGCATATGACTTAAGGAAAGTTGAGTGGAGGACTTTAAATGCATTTATGCTCTCAATGTAAATCTCACTGCTACAATTTGAATCTTTTATATAATTGAAGAAGTATTAAGTTTTTCCATGGGTGGTTGACAATTTTAAAGAAGAAAGACAAGTGGTTGTTGTTGAAACTGAAATTGAAGGGGGAGTCATAATAAAAGTTTAGGTTGGACTTTAGTTGGAATCCTGATCAGATACCCAATTTGTGGTTCCTACTAAAATCTTAAGTCCTAATTATCGATTCTTGTGTTCTCATTTATTTTGGGGGATATTGGGATTTTGGACCAAAGGTCCTATTCCCAAAGCATATGCACAAAAGTCTCTACTCATAAACTCATTTAAATTTGGTCATGTTTTGTTATATTTTATCAGGGAGGGACTTTTCTTCCATCATCTTTCAATTCTCTTCCAAAGATCTTTTTACCTATTCTCAAGAACAGATTTGTATATTTGGATATATAGCTCGTACTGAATTCTTTAAGGTTCACTATATGTCACATCTAAGCCGATTTGATTTTTACGCTTTGGTGGACAATTTATATGTAATATTTAGCCGATTTGATTTTTACACTTTGGTGGATAATTAAGTCCAAGGCACTCATTGCCATAACGAGCTTGTTCCTTTTCAAAAATATTTTGAATCTCAAAATAAATATAATATGTCCAGAAGAAAACTTGTAGAATGGGAAAGATAATGTAAATCGGATTTTTATTATGAAGTATGAAGTAATGATTAGTTTCTTTTCATTTCATTTAACTTTAACATATTACCTCAAAAATTTCTTCTAAACGATATTATATATTAAAATTTCAAGTTTGATAAGTCTAGTTTTCTTATTAGCCTTGGTTAGCATAAATCTTGGCTCCATCCCTGCATATTATAGTCGAAATTTAAAATGCAAAATCATGTAGAATTCATGCAAGCTCTTCATTTGGGCTCAAAATTTCTCACTAATTAACGAAAAAATTTCAACGAAGCAATCTTCGGTCAATGTTTACTTGTCATCACATTGGTAGATCACAACTTGTACAATAATATCAATTGAAGTCGATCCATAATTTAACATTACAAGAAATGTAATAAAACAGTTCAAACGTGGCATACTCTGCGTTTCTAAAAATAAAGAAGACAAAACCAACAAGCTCATTAGCATTGTCTACAAGTATATACTAGCTTACTAAAATAATAAGAACAGGAAGAAAATAAAATGAAATAAAAAATCATTAAGGAAAACCAAGATTAGAATAAATACATTTGCTTTCAATATAGCCTAACATTGCACCATCTAAATTGCATCCTAAGCTGCATCTTCTATTGCATCAATATCACTTTACCTTCCTTGGTTTAACCTTTGATCATACGAAGCTTGTTTTAATTGGTGAATGCAAAACTTTAAAAAGGAAACTGAAGCCGATGCATGGTTTATATTTCATGATGTGTGTGTGTGTGTATATATATATATATATATATATATATATATATATATCGAAACTTAGTTTACGTTTACACAGTGCTATCATAAGTAATAGATATGACATAGATGACGAATGCGCAATAATCCAATAGATTCTTCGATTTTTGTTTTTATGATTCTTAATTTACCTCATCTTACGCAATATTTATTCGAACGCGTCTATCAAAACAGATATAAATCAAATATGTGTTTATGAGTGCTTTAGATTGAAGATATCGTGTAGAGCTTTGTATTAGAAGAGTCAGAAAGTTGAGTGCAGAAAGAAAGCAAAAGAAGAGGAGTGGAGAAGCTGAGAATTACCAGTGTAAAAAAATCAGACGTCTGAATGTGTGTAAATTGCATGACTTTGAGCCTTCAGGAGATCAAACATCAGGCCTTCTAGATCAGACATCTGAGTTGCTATTTTTGACAAACTCGAGAGTTTCATATTGTTTTACAGAGACGTCTAATCTTTACTCGGGCATCTGACCTCTTCACTCAGATGTCTAAGTCGTTGAAGCTTTGTTTTTCGATGGTTTTCCTAAAGTCAAATTTTTAGGACAGTTTCATTAGTTTGGTGCAAGGTTTTTCTCTATTGATAGTGTAGATTATTTTGATGTGGTCTAATAATCTAGAGTGATTAGAACATTTATATTTTAACCTCTTAATCATCTTCCCAACTAGATTTTCAATAATTGAAACTAACAGAAACCCTAGCTAAATCAAGTTAGGGGTTTTCTATTTTGAGTGACCTAAATTGTAATTCTTCTATTGAATGATTGATTGGAGAGAGCCTTCACATCTTATAACCCTCTAATCATTGATTAAGTTTGCAATCTCTAAGAATTTGGTGATTGGAATAAAAAGTTGTTGGGTCTCCGTGGACGTAGGATACAAATCTAAACCACGTTAAGCCTTATTTATCTCTCTTATTTTTGCTATTTGATCTTGTGTGATATCATGTTTGATTTTGAATTCGCATTGGTATTAAATAGGCAATGCTATATTCTGATTAATTTGCTTCTGCTCCTTGTTGATAAGTCATTTCCTACATTTTTCGCCATGGCTTGGTATCAGAGCTAATGTTATTATTCTATTTGGGTATTAACGGCGAATTTTGAAAAATCTATTAGAAGATCTAGTGTCAATTATGTTGTTATAAGTTTTGATGGAAATGGAGATTTTAGAACTTGAAAGATGAAGACGGAGGTAGCATTGAAGAAGGAGAAGACTTTTAAGATTGTTTATGCCCATGAGAAATTAAAGGACATTGAGGCAACTGTTTTGGAATATATAGAAGATGAAGCTCTTGCAACAATCCAGTTGAGTCCTTCAGATGAAGTTCTTAGAGATTTCTTAGAATAAGATGGCGAAGGAAGTATGGGATGCATTATCAGATGCATATCAAGACAAATCTCTCACAAATTTGATTAGTTTTCAACAACAACTATGTTCATTTAAGATGAAGACTAGAACCGGCCTTATGGAGCATGTAGATGCTTTGACAACTTTGATTATGAACCTAAAACCAGCAGATGTTGATATTACTGATGAGGCTCAGAAAGTAATCCTCTTATGCTCCTTGCTTAAGGAGTATGCTATTTTGTTAACTCCGTGATATATGGTCGAAGTAAGATTAGCCTATCTGACGTAAAGGTTGGTATTCATAATGAAGTGTAGATAGGAAGATTGGCGAGCACTAGTTTAGATTGTGATACAGAAGGCTTATTTCTTCAAAGAGGTAGAAGGAAAGGCAAATCAAAGAATGATGGAGGTCGATATAATTCAAGGTCTCAATTTAAGGGGCCCAAGCGATTGACTTGCAATTATTCTAAGAAATCGAAACACTTGGTAGCTCAATGTCCTAAGCTTGAAGGACGAAGAAAAGACCCAAAGTAAGCTTCAACATCTAGAGTAGTGAAATTAGATACAAAGAGTGATACCAATGTGTTTAGAGATTCTGGCTCTTATGGGTAGAGCAACTTTTGGCTTATTGATTATGGCGCATATAACACTTGATATGAACTGTTTCTCTATATACCATGAGATTGATGGAGGAGAAGTTCTAATAGGCAATGATGCTTCCTGTCGCATGGTTGATGTTGGTAGTGTGAAGGTTAGAAAGTTGATGGTGTTATTTGTACTATTACTAATGTTAGACGTATACCCGATCTTAGAAGGAGCTTGATTTCTATTAGGGCTTTGAGTAGGCTTGGGTTGAAGATTGTAGTTGAAGGAGAGAAAATGGAGATATCGAAGGGTTCCATGATTGTTATGAAATGAGTGAGGGCAGAAAATCTTTATTTATTGAGGGGAACTACTATAGTTAGTGAATCAACTTATATTATTTATGCTGCTACAGATTCTTCTACATTGTGGCATTTGCGAATGGAACATATTTGTAATGACCCGCCCTTTCGACCTCTAAATATCGACACAAATACATCTGCGGTATTCATGTGCCGAGCATCCAAGTGTCGGAAGGATGAATTATCAGGGTAAAGATAAAAAGAAATAGAATATGGAAGAAGGAACACAATATCAAAATCTCACTAGCAGAATGGTAATATATATCAAAATAATAATACAAAGGGTTGCTCTGCTAAAAAAAAAATTAGAGTTAAGAAACCTAAGTACCATCGTCAGCCTGGACAGTTATAATAATCTGACCTCATAAATGTTGATATGTGCAATATAGTAATGCAGTGGAAATAAGACTGCTATGGCAGATGAAACATTTAACTTTTCTTCTCAAGCTCCAAAGAACATCAGTGAAAATCTACCTAACTCACTACTTGAAAGAGCACATTGGGAATTTAGGGAAAACAAAAGCCACATATAGAACATAAGTTTGATATGAGAAACTTAAGAAATATGTGTACAGTGTATAACAGTACTTTTAAGACCGCATGAAATGACATAATGATTCTCCCCTCAAAAGAACCACCATCTAATAAGTACATAAGGTGATATATTAGATAATGTCTAGGATGCAGAATATAAACCATATCAAATAGCGGTGATGCTTACATTGGACATACAACAACATATTTAGGGTACAACCAAAATCAATAAGGTCCATTCACATATGGATTTTCCACGGAGACATTCCTAGATATACTGAGGCCAAACTCCTGATAAGGGTCGAAAAGTGCTTTCCGAGCAACGTATATCTTAAGATAAAATATATTAAGGTAAACACAACTATCTCATGCACGAGCGAGTGATCCCGAACTATGTGGAACCAAGTACCATCGACTCCAATGCACAATATATCGATAAGAATACTCTAGATATGGAGTTGATATACCCTATCATGAGTTTGCAAAACACTGGCATGTGCATCCTACTTTGTTTTCTATCATTTTCGATGTTGAGGTCATGCTCAACATCTTTCACACGAGTCTTCATCATTCGAACATAACACGAATCCACAATTGGATTCACACATCTTTAACAGATCTCGAAACCACAAATGGATTCTAGCTTCTCGAATAAATCCACTTCCAAGAGATAGAACACGTATCTCAGCTTGAAGTGGATTTTGATAAGTAAAACACTTAACCGATCTTAGTCTCTTGAAGACTGAATCGATGAATTTGGTCGTGCAATGATAATTAGAATGATCATATATGGAAACCAAGTTTTGTATACTTGTCATGTTTTGGATATTTCATCTCACACTATCACTCGATCAAGGGTGAAGCCGGTAGGTTAAAGCTCTATTGCTCATATCTCTATATAAGCGTCGGTATTAATTCCCACTGATAGACAAGCCTACTTCATCGGCTTTTAGTGCTAAGTATATAACAAAATGTTTTACATAAACGAGTAAACTTACAAAGCACGATCAAGTCACAGAAGCGGCTTCTAATCCCCTTTTAGTTAAATTAATCTTCTACTAATTAAAACCTCCTTGATCAGTAAAACTTCTTTTACCTAATAAAAATCATTTTATCAATTTCTGCTATTCATTTGTACTGTTTTCAACACTTTAAAACATATTCAAATACTTATCTCAAATGGTATAAGTATATACACTAACCATTAATAAGATTTCTTAAAACATTTACTCTTTCTATACTTCTTCCAAAAGATTCCTTCCTTATAATTTCCTTCAAAATATCAATTTTAAGGATTTAAGTACTTTCACAAATCCATTTAAAAAGGTTTAGACTGGTGTTACTCGAACATTGTCGCTACAAACCCAAAACTACTTCGCTTATGATTATCTTTAAAGCATTTTTCTAAGATCTATTTACATTTACAAGTATAATCAAAAATGGTTAAAGACTAATGTTATTAATATATTTTCACAACAAACCCAAAAACATTTCACTTATGCTTATCTTTAAAACATTGTTTTAAAGACCTAAGTTCAATGACATGTTAAGTTCGATGGTCGATTAATCAATTATCTAGTTAAACAATTGCTTATACAAATCAATATTTTCATATTTAACTCGTTTTTGACATTTCAACTTAATTATCCCCATCCAAGAGTGAAGCCGGGTAAGTTAGAACACTGGTTGCATCAAAGTCTTGCATAGACACTTCATTCTTGAATTTCACAAATAAACAAGCCTAATTGTCGACTTATAGTGTAATTATAATATTAATGATTTCCATAAACAATTTAGAATAATATGATTACCACATTTCCAACATTCTCGACTTAAAAGTTCTTCAACCAAGAGGGAAACTGGTAGTTTAGAGCTCTACTACTCCGTCCTTACTCGACATCAACCTTAACTCTCATAAATAGATTAGCCAACTATGTAGGCTTTTAGCATCAAGCAAGGTTATTTACTTTTCAACCTAATAATTGAACAACAAGACTAACTCTTTTATGACATTCTCGACTTAACTATTGCTCGGCCAAGATGGAAACGGTAGGTTAGAGCTCTATCACTTCGTCCCTACTCGATACCAATCTTAATTCCCAAAAATAGAGAAGTCTACGTGATCGGCTTTTAATGTTAAGCCTAGTTAATTAACTTTTTCAAATCTTTAAAAATAATTGTAAATAGTTTTAAATATCTATATAAAATATTACTTGAAAATAACTAATTTGAAATTTGATGAAAAACATATTTTATATTTTAAAACCTCTTTACTTTGAAAATACATATAATTAGTAATAACCATATTTAAACTTCAAACCAACTTTAAGATACTTCAAAATGTGTTTGAAAACATCTCTAAAAAGATTAAAGAAACATAATTTAAATAACGTTTTTGAACAGTTAAAACCACAAGCAACTTACCACAGCATTTATAAATGTTGTTAAAAGTCCTTATTAAAAACACATTGAAAAGCACGATCTTTGTGACTAGTTTTAACAACTTTAACCAATGATTAAGATTGGACATTTCTTATACTATGTACTACCTTTAGGGTACTTAAAAATTATGGAAAGAAACCTCTAAGAATACTTCCTATTTATTTATCAAAATTCCAAAAAACATGGGGTTCGAAAGTGCAATTATAACTATTTTTCTTTCTTCGAACACTTTCAAACTTACTTCAATTTAACACACAAGTTGACAATCGTTTAAAAATCAAGTCAAGGTTGTGCCACATGTTTTAAAGGATAATAGAAGTGATGTTATACAATATAAAATTATCATTTTCTTTCAAAAGTAAGAGGGGTCCAAATTTTATAACTTTAATCAGTTAATGTCATTTTAAATTTATACTTCAAACACAATATATATATGTATACAGTTCATACTTATAAGATAGTGAGATAAATCATTTATATCCATGTCAAACCTAATCCTCAATCCACAAGAACAAAGAACCACCTCCCACTAACACCAAAAGCCAAAAGATCCAACCTTTAGCACTTTCAAATCAAGGCCACACCTCTCCTCCTCCTCTATATCTCATGGCCCATCCAAGGTCCCCCTCTTCCTCTCATCTTCTCCCACTTTTTACTTGCTAGTCATGCTTTCCATGATGTTTTTAGGCTTATAGCTAGTTTAGAAGAGGTTGGATATGATTTGGTTAAGACTTGAAAACGTTAGAGAAGAATTAGTGGACTAGTGCTTAAGCACTTCCACCATTTTTATTCTCATGCTTCATTTCAAGCTTTAGTGAATTTGTGATTTACATCTTAGTTTAAGGATGTACTTATAGGTTTGTGCAAGAGGTCATTACCACCTTTTTCCATCCATATAAGGTCACAAAGGAGCCTCTCTCTCACATGCACCTTTACATTTTTACTTAAAAGTTAAGTCTTAACATAAAAGCTCATTTTCTAAATATCTTATCTTCTCTTGCATCATGCATGACAACATCATATTTAGTTAACCATAAAAATGAAAATATTTTAATTTTATAATTACCTCCATAATGATTAATTAGATATGTACGCAAAGTTTGAACAACTTTCATTGAGAAAAAAACGTTTATCGATAAATCAATTTTGGATCACATTATCGATATTTTTTCAAAGCATTTATTTTTGCAAATATTTTTCCAAAAAAATTTTATCATCGTTACTTATGCTTTAAAAGGGGTTAAAAAGCTTAATAAATCATTTTAATAACATTTAATCAAAGATTCAAATATTTAAATTGTAACATCCCGCCTTTTTGTATGCTTTAAATCGACGATAAACCACACACGTCAGACTCAAACCCTACAGAAGGGCGTATTATTATTGGGGTGAATAAGAAAAAGCAGAGAAAGAAAAAAACAAAACAGAATCTTGCAGCGGAATGACAAAATATAATAATCAAATAAACAGTTCATGAAGCTGTTTTACAAAACATTTGATTATACTTATACAACATAGATCATAGTTACACATACCAGAGAATAATAAATAATGCAGCGGAATAGTATGAACGTAGTGGAATAATATAATAACTAATAGTAATACAATCTTTGTCTTCTTCCTCCAGAAATAAAGTCTTCGAATCCTGAAATGCTCAGACTGACCCAAGTGAATTGAAAAGACAAAACACTCGAGTCAGAACAAAAAATATTATGTGAGTTAAATCAACAGAATAAATATGAGTGGAACGGCGTGAGAGATGTTTACGGGGTTTGACATCTCCCATCCAGTGTCAAACGTGAGTGCAGTAACTTAAGAGATGCTCGGGATTCACATCTCCTAAGTATCTGTTAAACTATCTACTATGTAGTAATATTTTGCTATTATAATAATGTCTACAGTAAATAACCTTACTTTTAAATAGCATTAAGGAGTTACTCTATCTCCCCCTTACCACAATAATAGTCCCACTAGTCCCTCCAGTATCATAGTCCCTCCTATCGGGAAGCCACCTGAGGATACCACACGGGTTACGGGAGAAAACCAAACTCGTACAAGGCACGATAGGGTGGGTGACATGGCACAATGAGGCAATGCTAGGGTAGATGTACCAATTACGCATCCGGGCTGGTGGTGACGTGTAGCGCACATCTACCGCCCACCTCAAGCCCCATCTCCAAAAATCAAAAGGCCCAAATCAATCACAAAGTAATAGAATGGTATCGAAGGAGTGTGTCCGATAAAAGGGTCTACATCACTCACCCGAGAATCCTCTTGTTTTAGCCACCTAATGCCAACTCATGAGAGTCGGGTCCACGTATATACCTCAATAGAACGTCGCCACCATCCTACTTCATTTTGGAATCTCCACTGCGTACATGGTTGTTAAAGTGGTTTTCGGAGTTGGCAGAGAGTATGACAACTTCCGATCCCAGTCTCTTTAACAACCAAACGTTATTATAACATCGTGGTCATTTCAAAATAATTTATACTTCAAAATCAGAATATAATATCCATGTCAAAACCATATAATTACGATATCGTTTCCCTTTCAAAAACCCAAACCAATATGATATCATTTTTATTAAAACCCAAGTCAGTATAATATCATTTTTATTTCAAATATATCTTTTCCAAAAATCATAGCATTTTCACCATTATAACACTTCGAAACCAAAACTCTTGAAATATAACCTTTAAATTTTAATACCTTGAAACTCATAACTTTGAAATATAACTTCCACCACTTAAATGGTTTAAATATTTAAAATACTTTATAAAATAAACTAGCCTTTTCAATTTCACCAAAACTACTCGAATTTCTAAATTTTAAATTCAACCAAATCCCAAATCATAAATTTCAATTCAATTCGGTTTCCAAATAAACTTTTCCAAATTATATCGATTTCAAAAAAGATTTGATCCACAGAATAAACCATTTTCAATTCAATATATTTCAACTTTAAGTATTCAACAATTCCAAAACTAAGATTGGTAATTATGTTTCAACAATTAAATTTTCTATTATTTAGTTTTGAAATATTTTACTTAATAAATCTATTATCATTTAAATAAAACTCAAATTTCAAATAACTAAATATTTCCTTCAATTCATTTATACTTGAAATATTCATTTAATTCACCGTAAACCAAAATCAAGTTATAAAATCATACCTTCTAAAATTTCAAACTTAATAAATTTCACATCAGATTTATAATTCGATATAGTTTGAGGAGATTGAATTTTTGAAGTTGAATTTTGAACTGAAACTGGGTTGTGAATTTTAGGGTTTGTCTGCCATTGAGAAAGATGAACAATAAAATTTTCTGTATTTACGGAAATGAGAAATAGAAAGGCTTCTAAGGTTTAAAATGACATATATATATATATATAGGCAAAACATAATAGAAACAAATGGGCTTGATTGGTTTGGAAAAAAGAATGATAACGACCCAAAAGGCCCATTTCGACTCCAGAACAAAAATGAGTCAACCCATGTATCAAAATAGATGTTCTAAATATTTTAAACGCAATGGAACAGGTTTGAAGTCCAAATTCCATCATATGAAGAAGTTATGCTAAAATTGGTTGATTTCAAATTGGTTTCAATTGATTTCAATTTGATTCATTTCTAGGCGTTTCGAGTCCGTACGATCAAACGACAAGTCTGATCGCTACGAAACTTGAAATCCTAATATAATTCACAGTTACGGATCCGATGAAACTAGTTTCATCGAAATCCAAGTCAGTTGCCAAAATGGCTATTTTACATTAATTAAATAAACTAATAATTAATTAATTAAATCAAATTTTCAATTTCAATTCTATAGTTGACAATTTTTATCTCTTTTAAATTACTTAATCATTTACACTAATTTAAATAAATTTAGATGTCAATTTAGAGTTGATTAATTTATCAATTTCAGTGTTAACCTCAATTTCATTAAATTCAGAAATTATAAATTTAATTTCCTGTGACGACCGCCCATGACTCCCGCACAAAACAAGGGAATGGTGCGCTGAAAGGTGTGCCAGGCAACCATGGACGATAGTCAGGGTAAGATAAAACAGAAACTCAATCGTACAACTCACAGCGCATGGATAAAATACAATAGAGAAATATATGTATATAGTGAAGCTCATAACAGAATATCATCATATAGACTTCATAAAGGTTGATACAAACATCTGAACAATCAATACATCAAGCCTCACTACATAACACTCGAAACATATACAAGCAGCGGAATATCCAGTACATATAGTAAGAAAACTAATATGCTAGCCTCCAGCTCGTCTTCGTCATCAATAGCGTTGGTAGCCAAGATCAGCACCTGTCACCTGCTACCTAGTCTGCCCATCCCAACATGGATGAACAGCCCAAGGTAATAAGAGTTGAACATAAAACCTTGAGTCCGACAACAGTCTTAGTGAGCAGTAAATTAACTATCAAACATACCAAAAGAGCATAAAGGATAAAAGGAATAGGAACTCAACCATCCCACTCCACCTCATTCTACAGTGATAGCCCCAGACCCACTAAGCAGAAATAAGCATAACAAAGCAGACATTTAAAGTAAAGTAATTATCACTCGAGTCAAGGTTGATGTTTTCCAAGTACAAACCCCCAAGGCCTAAACCAAGATCAGATAAGCACTCTGAAAACACCGCTCTTGAGACCGAATGATGGTGCAACCAAACATCCATGACTCTGGCTATCACTGTTATCATTGCCTCGATTTCACCGTTAATTGAATGACCGCCTGTCAAGGGCTAATGGTAACCCCGGTTCTAGACATAACTCCGCACGTCGTCGCAGCCCGTGCCTAGGAATTTTCGCAACTACCCAGAGTACTAGCACGTCGTCGCAGCCCGTGCCTGGAACGTCGTCGCAGCCCGTTCCAACGTACTCTTGCTTTGAGCATGCTAGAACCTTCAATAACGATAAAATCTTAGCCTTCTAGTCATCCTCCTCGACGACTATTTCCATACTAGCTCAAGCGCCTCTCAAGCTAACCATTATCAACCAACTCGAATCGCATCACCGAGTTATCAACATGCTTGGGATGATCCCGTCTGGATTAAACCAAGGTTTTCTCACATCATACTTTGCTTCATCGCATCATAGCAAAGTACCATCTCAACATCATGGTTTGCCTCATCGCATCATGGAAAAGTCCCATCTCACCATCATCATCTAATCTATCCATATGAGCTTCGACATCCGCTTCATATGCCACAAGCAGCTTTCCTTATTCAAGAGCCTTTCCACTTAGCTTTTGAATCATCTTCGACCAACTTGTCCAAATCAAGTTATCGATCAACTAATCAATCAGATCAAACATTAATCAAAGCAATCAATCATTCGAACAAGATCTAAATAAACAATTACAACAATAATGGCAATTTCGTAAATAAAGAGTTCAAATCTAACATGCATTCTAACAAGCATGAATTATGAACAATATCTCTACAACTTGATGAATGAACTTGCATAAGTTAACATGTAGTAAAATAGGTGTCAAAACTTCATAGATGATAGATCTACATGCATACTTAGGGAAAATGCAAGAAATCACTATCTTTAACACATAAACAAGCCACCAATCCAATATACTCCCTTGGGTCCGTGTGAGAGATAACCACCACTCACCGAATCGCCTAAACACCTCAAAAACAACCAACTTCAGATCTGGACAGCAAAAATCTAAGCTTGATCCGGCAAAATCTCACTTCAATCGATGAAATCTCTCTTCAATGGATGAAGATCTTCAACTTTGGCTCTTGGATCTTCGATTTGATCTTCAATTTAGATGGAAGGAATCACTAGATTAGAGTGGAGAAAAGAAGTGAAGAAGTGTTGTAGTCGAGCTCTCAAAATGGCGGCACTTCGTCGCTTCAAAATCCGGTGCCAAAAAGTGAGCCAAACCCCTTCTATTTATAGGCTGAAATCTCCATGAGTCGCGCCCCCATAAGTCGCCGCCGACCTATACCATGAGTCGTCCACGACTCAACAGACCCCCACGGCTTACGACCTAACAAGTCCTACGACCTAAGACACTGCCGCATCTCCCCCTAAGTCCTGAGTCGTATGGACGACTCAACGACTCAGTACCCACACGGCTTAACACCTGCGCGCCTCCCTTCCTAAGCCCTAAGTCATCTGGACGACTCAACTATCAACCGACTCAACATTCTACCGACTCACGACTTATCACACCGCCGACCTAACACGAGAGACCACTTACGACTCAACCTTATAACCTTGAGTCGTTCACGGCCTATCAACTAAACCCCCTAACGACCTACCCACAAGGCCGACCCAACTAACCATAGCGACTCAACTCATAACAAAGGAGACAACTTACGACTTAACACGGGATACGACACACGACTTAACTACACACAGCTGCTAACCCTCTTAAGTCGTCGACCTCCTTATATCGTCCACGACCTAACACTATACACAGATCTAACTTAGGTCGTTTACTACTAGGTCGTTAACTCCTGGACCTCTATGCCGCAAACTTCCTTGACTCGGTCATACGACTCATCCCAACACCCAGAGACTCACGACCTAATCCACTAACCCTTAAGTCGTTAAACCTCCTTATGTCGCTTACGACTTAAGCCCTAGCACTAAGTCGCTCACCACTAACCCGCTCACTCCACCAACCTGCTAGCTCGTCCCAGTTCTTAAGTCGTAACTCGTACACGACCCAACCCCGAACAACTTAAGCTACACTTCAACTTAAGCCTCTACACGAGTTAACTTCCATACGACTTAAGCACTAAGTCGTTGACTCCCGTAAGTCGCTCCACTCGATCTAGCATTCACACGACTTAAGCTACCCACGGCTTAAGCACCACACGAGCTAGCTATTACACGGCCTAACCCCTTAAGCCGTAAACCCTACCACTTAGATTCAAAACTACTCAAGCAATACTAACGACTTGATGGCAACTATTTTACGATTTATCGACACGTAAAATACGGGTCCTTACATTCTCTCCCCCTTAGGAATTTCTCCCCCGAAATCCAAACAAACAAGAGCAACCA
This sequence comes from Allium cepa, assembly GCA_030765085.1. NCBI lineage: Eukaryota > Viridiplantae > Streptophyta > Magnoliopsida > Asparagales > Amaryllidaceae > Allium > Allium cepa. The sequence continues at coordinate 1,035,140,838 of CM060937.1, read as the reverse complement.
AAGTTATTCCGCATGCCTACCATCCATAGCAATCAACAAACCATGCATCCAATTACTAATCTAGCATGCAGAATTCTAAGACTTAGAACAAGCTACAAATTCGTGAGATGTCACGACACCTTAGGGCCATACCTCGAAGAGTTCAGGATGAGCTGCCTTCATCCTCTCTTCCTCCTCCCACGTACAGTCGTCAACATCATCACTCCATTGTACCTTGAGCAACGTAATCGCCTTCCTCCTAAGCTGTTTCGTGTCGGTTTCAACAACACGAAGCGGCTTACGAGGTCTCGTAACAACTGGATCAACCTCTAAATCTTCATAGCTATCAGCAGAAACCACCGTACTTGGGTCGTGCACATACTTCCGTAGATATGATACATGAAAAACATTATGCACACCCGCCATCTTTTCTGGTAACTCCAATCTATACGCGAGCTTTCCAATTCGCTCGATAATCGGGAATGGTCCAACAAATCTCGGAGTCAACTTTCCTTTCTTCCCGAATCGAATAACATTCTTCAGTGGTGAAATCTTCACAAAAACCATATCACCTACGTCGAATTCCAAATCCTTACGACGATTATCGACATAACTTTTCTGACGGTCTTGGGCTGCCTTGATTCGTTGCCGAATGATCTCTATACAATCCGTAGTCTGTCGAATCATCTCTGGCCCAAGTATCAGCTTTTCTCCAGTTTCCAACCAACATGTCGGAGAGTTACACGGTCTTCCATACAGTGCTTCATACGGTGCCATACCAATACTTGACTGGTAACTGTTATTATACGCAAATTCCACCAAATGAAGATGATCTTCCCATGATCCTCCAAAATCCAAAACACATGCCCTCAGGAGATCTTCCAAAACTCGGTTGACTCTCTCGGTCTGACCATCTGTTTGTGGGTGATAAGCTGTACTCAAACACAACTCAGTTCCCAAAACTTCTTGGAAGCTCTTCCAAAATCCACTAGTGAACAATGGGTCTCGATCGCTCACTATACTCTTCGGAATACCATGGAATCGAACTATCCACTTAACATACAACTCAGCCAATTTCGATGCAGTCCTAGTTGATCGAACAGGAATGAATCTTGCACTTTTAGTCAAACGATCTACAATGACCCAAATCCCTTCATTCCCTGCCCTGGTTCTAGGTAGACCATCGATAAAATCCATCGATATCTGCTCCCACTTCCATGTAGGAACCTCTAATGGCTGAAGCAATCCACTGGGCTTCTTCTGCTCGGCCTTTACCAACTGGCAGTTCATACACTTGGAAATAAAATTTCCAACATCCTTCTTCATACCTTCCCAATAATAAGTTCTCTTCATGTCCCGATACATCTTATTTCCACCTGGATGAATTGTCAACTTCGAGTGATGACTTTCCCTCAGAACTTCATCTCTCAATCCATCTATATCAGGAACTACTAATCGTCCTTGCTTCCAAAGCCAACCCTCTCGATCAACCTCGAATCCTTTATCCTTTTCTGGGTTCAATCCAGATTCCAAATCACGGATAATCTTGACAAGCTTATCATCTCGCTTTTGGCCCTCGCCAATTCTTTCCACAAGAGTAGGTCTTATCGATAAGTTTGCCAACATCTCAGGTTCCAATTCACATCTAGGCCTGAAGTCAAATCCAGCCAAATACTCAAGATTCTTCCATTCCAAAAACATGGCTCCCAATCCTGCATGTCTTCGACTTAACGCATCAGCCACTGCGTTACCTTTTCCCGGAGTATAGGCTATACCAAAATCATACGATGCTAAAAACTCTAGCCATCGTTGTTGCCGAAGATTCAAATCCTTTTGGGAGAACAGATACTTCAATGACTTATGATCCGTAAACAACTTGAATCGAACTCCCAACAGGTAATGTCTCCACATCTTCAGAGCAAATACAATCGCCGCTAACTCCAAATCATGAGTCGGGTAATTCCTTTCATGCGGCTTCAGTTGTCGACTTGCATACGCAACAACTTTATTCTTTTGCATAAGCACTGCTCCAAGTCCAGTACCACATGCATCGGTGTAAACCACCATCTCATCATTCCCACTTGGAATAGTCAAAACAGGAGCACTCGTCAGTCGCTCTTTCAGGATTACGAAAACTTGCTCACACTTATCATCCCATATGAATACCTGATTCTTTTTCGTCAATCCTGTTAACGGTGCAGCTATCTTGGAAAAGTCTTTGATAAACCGACGATAATATCCTGCTAATCCAAGAAAACTTCTCACATCAGATGCATCCTTAGGTCTAACCCAATCCTGGATTGCTGCCACCTTAGCGGGATCAACCGCTATTCCATTTCCAGAGATAACATGGCCTAAGAACCTCACTTCACTCTTCCAGAAGTGACATTTCGAAAACTTAGCCTTCAGCTGATGTTTCCGCAAGATTTCCAAAACAATCCGCAAGTGCGTCTTGTGCTCTTCTTCATTTCTGGAGTAAACCAAAATATCATCCACGAACACAAGTACGAACTTGTTCAACTGATCTCTGAACACTCTATTCATAAGATCCACAAAATATGCTGGTGCATTGGTCAATCCAAACGGCATTACCAGCCACTCATAAAAACCGGATGGTGTCCTAAAAGCAGTCTTCGGCACACTATCCTTAGCCACTCTCAACTGGTGAAATCCCATTGCCAAATCCATCTGAGAAAACACCCTAGCTTCGTGAAGCTGATCAAACAAGTCATCTATTCTTGGCAATGGATACTTATTCTTCCTAGTCACTTTATTCAGCTCACGATAATCCACACACAACCTCAACGATCCATCCGCTTTGGTTGCGAACACAACTGGTGCACCCCATTCGGACACACTACGCTAAATGAATCCTTTCCGTAAAAGGTTATCAACCTGCACCTTCAGCTCTTGTTGTTCTCTCGGCGCCATCCGTCTAAGAGGCATCATAACAGGTCTGGCTCCCTCAACTAGATCGATACGAAACTCGATCTTCCTATGCGACGGTAACCCTTTGACCTCGTCAAAGACGTCCTCAAATCCATTCACAACCGGCATCAATGAAAGTCCATCCCGTGGAACAACCAGTGAATACATGAAGCTCATGAAGACGCCTTCTTCATGCTTACATCGTATCACAACCTTTCGCCCTTCCACAATCCCGACTGTCGCCTCCAGTTTCTCACAATCAACCTTTGCCGCATACTTCCTAAGCAGTCCATACCCAAAATAATTCTGAACCCCGCAAAGTTCAGAACAAAGCAATCACAAACAAAAGAGCAATCATGACTCGATACAACTAGACCACGGCATATCATACACAAACAAGACGAACCCCCAACTGGATTAGTCACAACCAATGGTCTATCAATAATATCCGGTTCCAAACCCAACCGGTCTACCAGATCATTACAAACAAATGAATGCGACGCCCCAGTATCAAATAACACTCTAACTGGAACAACACAAATGGAAAGAGTACCTTGAACCACCACACTCTTCCCCTTCTCTTCTGCAGTAGGAGCTTTCGAAGATGATGGAACAGCCCCCAAAGCATAAGCTTGCACCATTTGCTTATCTTTCCTCGGTTCCGGACAATCCCTCTTGAAATGCCCCGGTTTTTCACAGTTGTGACACTTTGCCGGCACTCTTGGTTTCTTGCAATCCCTGGAGAGATGACCCTTCTGCTGACAGTTGTAGCAGATCACTTCATCCTTCGGCTTCTTCTGGCCATCCTTACCCTTCTGCTGTTGCTGCTTCCTCTTCTTGTTTCCACCCTGCTGTGGTTTGGACTCTTCCTTGGTCACAGCAACAACAGACCCATCCTTAGGGAACAAACTCTCGTGCCTGAGAGCTTTCTCCACAAGCTTCTCAAATGGATCGTCCAGATGATCCACCAACTGTCTCCCAAGGTAATTGTCCAAGCCTGTCACAAACTTCTCATTCTTCTGATAGGGAGATTCAATATACGACCGAGCATACTTGGACAAAGCTTCAAACTCAGAAACATACTCAAGAACTGGTCTCCCACCTTGCTTGAGCTCCACAAACTTCTTAAACAAAACAGATTTCTGAGCCGTAGAAATGAACTTAGCTTCAAATCTAACTTGGAATTGCTCCCAAGTAATCTCTTCCTCTGGAGTATCAATGGTGATAGAGTTCCACCAATCCGAAGCTCTCCCTTGAAGTTGTCTCGATGCCAGCTTCCTCTTAGTTGCATCCTCAATTCCCAAATCACCAAAGTTACTTCTACAAGCATCAATCCATCTCTGCACTTCAATGGTTGATTCTGTTTCCAAGAAAACCTTTCCTCCAAGAGCAGTATAGTCTTTACACAACTTAGCAAAATCCACTGGTCTTGGAGCTTGAACTTGAACTCCAACATCTACTGATGGTCCTGAAGTTGGTATCCTTCTCATGATCGAAGTCATCATAGCTTCGAACATTGCAGCATAGTCAGTAGCTCCCCCAGCAGCACGGCTTTCCCTAGCAGCTTGTCTCTCACTTCGACTCATCCTTAATATCTACAAAAAGGAATGATTTAGAACACCTTGAGAAACAACTACATAAGGAGTTCAAATCCTTCTAAACTACTATATTATATATATAGTAATCATCCATCAAAATACAATTACGTCTCTCATACGTAGTTATGTCAGCGAGCGTTGGCTAAAATCGATTAACCAAAGCTCTGATACCAAATGTGACGACCGTCCATGACTCCCGCACAAAACAAGGGAATGGTGCGCTGAAAGGTGTGCCAGGCAACCATGGACGATAGTCAGGGTAAGATAAAACAGAAACTCTATCGTACAACTCACAACGCATGGATAAAATACAATAGAGAAATATATGTATATAGTGAAGCTCATAACAGAATATCATCATATAGACTTCATAAAGGTTGATACAAACATCTGAACAATCAATACATCAAGCCTCACTACATAACACTCAAAACATATACAAGCAGCGGAATATCCAGTACATATAGTAAGAAAACTAATATGCTAGCCTCCAGCTCGTCTTCGTCATCAATAGCGTTGGTAGCCAAGATCAGCACCTATCACCTGCTACCTAGTCTGCCCATCCCAACATGGATGAACAGCCCAAGGTAATAAGAGTTGAACATAAAACCTTGAGTCCGACAACAGTCTTAGTGAGCAGTAAATTAACTATCAAACATACCAAAAGAGCATAAAGGATAAAAGGAATAGGAACTCAACCATCCCACTCCACCTCATTCTACAGTGATAGCCCCAGACCCACTAAGCAGAAACAAGCATAACAAAGCAGACATTTAAAGTAAAGTAATTATCACTCGAGTCAAGGTCGATGTTTTCCAAGTACAAACCCCCAAGGCCTAAACCAAGATCAGATAAGCACTCCGAAAACACCGCTCTTGAGACCGAATGATGGTGCAACCAAACATCCATGACTCTGGCTATCGCTGTTACCATTGCCTCGATTTCACCGTTAATTGAATGACCGCCTGTCAAGGGCTAATGGTAACCCCGGTTCTAGACATAACTCCGCACGTCGTCGCAGCCCGTGCCTAGGAATTTTCGCAACTACCCAGAGTACTAGCACGTCGTCGCAGCCCGTGCCTGGAACGTCGTCGCAGCCCGTTCCAATGTACTCTTGCTTTGAGCATGCTAGAACCTTCAATAACGATAAAATCTCAGCCTTCTAGTCATCCTCCTCGATGACTATTTCCATACTAGCTCAAGCGCCTCTCAAGCTAACCATTATCAACCAACTCGAATCGCATCACCGAGTTATCAACATGCTTGGGATGATCCCGTCTGGATTAAACCAAGGTTTTCTCACATCATACTTTGCTTCATCGCATCATAGCAAAGTCCCATCTCAACATCATGGTTTGCCTCATCGCATCATGGAAAAGTCCCATCTCACCATCATCATCTAATCTATCCATATGAGCTTCAACATCCGCTTCATATGCCACAAGCAGCTTTCCTTATTCAAGAGCCTTTCCACTTAGCTTTTGAATCATCTTCGACCAACTTGTCCAAATCAAGTTATCGATCAACTAATCAATCAAATCAAACATTAATCAAAGCAATCAATCATTCGAACAAGATCTAAATAAACAATTACAACAATAATGACAATTTCGTAAATAAAGAGTTCAAATCTAACATGCATTCTAACAAGCATGAATTATGAACAATATCTCTACAACTTGATGAATGAACTTGCATAAGTTAACATGTAGTAAAATAGGTGTCAAAACTTCATAGATGATAGATCTACATGCATACTTAGGGAAAATGCAAGAAATCACTATCTTTAACACATAAACAAGCCACCAATCCAATATACTCCCTTGGGTCCATGTGAGAGATAACCACCACTCACCGAATCGCCTAAACACCTCAAAAACAACCAACTTCAGATCTGGACAGCAAAAATCTAAGCTTGATCCGGCAAAATCTCACTTCAATCGATGAAATCTCTCTTCAATGGATGAAGATCTTCAACTTTGGCTCTTGGATCTTCGATTTGATCTTCAATTTAGATGGAAGGAATCACTAGATTAGAGTGGAGAAAAGAAGTGAAGAAGTGTTGTAGTCGAGCTCTCAAAATGGCGGCACTTCGTCGCTTCAAAATCCGGTGCCAAAAAGTGAGCCAAACCCCTTCTATTTATAGGCTGAAATCTCCATGAGTCGCGCCCCCATAAGTCGCCGCCGACCTATACCATGAGTCGTCCACGACTCAACAGACCCCCACGGCTTACGACCTAACAAGTACTACGACCTAAGACACTGCCGCATCTCCCCCTAAGTCCTGAGTCGTATGGACGACTCAACGACTCAGTACCCACACGGCTTAACACCTGCGCGCCTCCCTTCCTAAGCCCTAAGTCGTCTGGACGACTCAACTACCAACCGACTCAACATTCTACCGACTCACGACTTATCACACCGCCGACCTAACACGAGAGACCACTTACGACTCAACCTTATAACCTTGAGTCGTTCACGGCCTATCAACTAAACCCCCTAACGACCTACCCACAAGGCCGACCCAACTAACCATAGTGACTCAACTCATAACAAAGGAGACAACTTACGACTTAACACGGGATACGACACACGACTTAACTACACACAGCCGCTAACCCTCTTAAGTCGCCGACCTCCTTATATCGTCCACGACCTAACACTATACACAGATCTAACTTAGGTCGTTTACTACTAGGTCGTTAACTCCTGGACCTCTATGCCGCAAACTTCCTTAACTCGGTCATACGACTCATCCCAACACCCAGAGACTCACGACCTAAGCCACTAACCCTTAAGTCGTTAAACCTCCTTATGTCGCTTACGACTTAAGCCCTAGCACTAAGTCGCTCACCACTAACCCGCTCACTCCACCAACCTGCTAGCTCGTCCCAGTTCTTAAGTCGTAACTCGTACACGACCCAACCCCGAACAACTTAAGCTACACTTCAACCTAAGCCTCTACACGAGTTAACTTCCATACGACTTAAGCACTAAGTCGTTGACTCCCATAAGTCGCTCCACTCGATCTAGCAATCACACGACTTAAGCTACCCACGGCTTAAGCACCACACGAGCTAGCTATTACACGGCCTAACCCCTTAAGCCGTAAACCCTACCACTTAGATTCAAAACTACTCAAGCAATACTAACGACTTGATGGCAACTATTTTACGATTTATCGACACGTAAAATACGGGTCGTTACATTTCCAATAATTCCATTTAATTTACTTCTCATTCTATTATTCAATTCATTATTGTCAAATGGATGAAATCAACATTGGATTCATGATCTGTTACGTTAAGGTTCTCAAATTCCATTTTAATTTCAATTAACATAATGTTTAGATATTTAATTTCATTTAATTGCAATTAATACAATTATTATAGTTCAAATCCCAATAAATTGATAAATCTTTATTTCCATTCTTATAATTCAACAAATTGTCCTATTATGAATAACATTAACATTATTTCCGAATATTGACCTAATTTACATTAACATAATATTTAATTACATTTGTTGTGATGAATTCCAATTTAATTTAACGGATTAAATATAAATGTAACTTATAATAATTGTTGACATTAACTCTCACTCACATTCTTATAAGTTTATCATTTCCTAACCAATATTATAGCTACTTACAAAACATTGATTTTATCCAACATTTTACATTAATTCATTAATTAATTCAATATTTACGTTTTTTTTCTATATTCAATTTATAGCCTAGTATAACATTTACACAAATCCCATTATTTGTAATCTCATTCAAATAGTTAATAAATAACTTAGGCTAGCCTTATTACATCTCATTTAAGTTATTATTTCATTAATGAATCACAAATTTCTATTTTTCCAATATTAGATAACAAACCTTTAATAAAATTAACAATTAAATTACCGAATGGGTCGTTACACTCTCCCCCACTCAAAACTTTTCGTCCCCGAAAAGGAAAAAGAAAGGAAAAGAAAGAATTGAGTAAACAATACATCTTATTCAAAAATATTAATTTTATGAACAACTAAATTTACAAAATTTAATAATTTAAATAGAATATGTCAATTTATAACTATTAAATCTTTTTATACTCAAATTAATAAAGTTTGGAAAATATTTTTCAAAAATTTTCTAAGTCCAAAATTTACGAAAAATTTCGGCAAAGTCTCCTTTATACGGAGAGGCTCGGGAGAAAATATAATATCAAATATAACAATATATATCACAATATCTCAAAATAATATATCCCAACAATGGCAAAAACAATATAATATCGCTATAAAAACGTAATCCGAGAACGTACCTATTTGTCGGGCAATTAGCGCTTATTTTATGAAAGCAAAAGCAATAGCAATTGCTTTCATAATCTGCATTTCACTTATATAATCTAAAAGGAGTTAATATTATATAGAATGAAATATTAATTTTGTTTCGTCCACTAGCAAACAAATCAATGTCAAACAACAATAATCACTTGCAAGCACATCATACAATCATCATACAGAATCAATACAATTCAATTATCCATCCATATCAAACAAATCTAATAGTTCAGGTTAAAAAACTTTAAATTGTACAGAATGGGAAATAAATTATTAAGTGCACCATTTACTTAACAGTCTTAGATGAAACTAAATAGATCGTTTATACATCCAAACAAATTTAAAGTATCCTTGCCCAAACAACCATAAACCAAACAAACAACAATTTCAAACAATAGATCAAGTTCATTCTTATTAATTTCATTTCATAACATTTGTTGCTTGATTTCCTTTTCATTCAGTCAATACTTATCTTCATTTATTTCATTCATTACTTACTAACGTCATTTCATTTATTCACATCATGTCAATTTCTTTTATGTCATTACATTCATTCATTCATTACTTAATTTCATTTATTTACAGTATTCATCTTTCTACTTATTTTTATTATAAATAACTTCAACATTTACTTGAATTTACTATCATTTCTTTATAACTTTTATAGCATTAAATTCTTATTTATAAAAGCAAATTCATTGAATACTTTCATTACTTCAAGTTTTACTTGTAAGATTTCCCATTACATTTTCTTTTAGCATTTTAACTTTTTATAGTTGGCAAGTTATATGTATGTTAAAGAATGCAATTAAAAATTATACAAGTTTGTCTCATTTCTTTTTAATTCATTTAATGTTCAGAATTATATCTTTTGTTTTATAAGTTATAAATTTCAAATTTTCTTGTAATTTCATTCATAACCTAGCATTTAATCTCTTATTTAAATTTGAGGTTCCAATTATTAGTTAGTTACATTTCATTTCACTACAATAACTGAAACTATTAATTAATAGAACTTAAGAACTAAATACCGAGTTTAATTTCAAATCATTTTAAAATAACAGATAAATATATACTTTCAACTTATATATCCAATTATATTCAAAACAATTTAAAATTTATATTTGTTTATCAAAATAAATCTGCAGTAAAAAATGTTATAGTGACCTTCCCACTTAGAAACTCGAAAATGCATGTCGATGATGGATGCACTCATCACCGAAATTATTTTCCAGCGACATAGAAAGGAGTACAGAACTTATTTCTTTCCAGAATTTCATTAAAGCAATTCTTTCAAATTATATTGAAATATTCATATCAGAAAATACTTTTAAATCATATTATTATTATATTCCAAAATCATTCGAAAGAAATTTTCAAATACCCTGGAACTTGAGTTCTAAATTCCAATTTTCATTTATTTTATTTTAGATCTTATTTCCAACCAATATTTATAAGTTTCACTACCTACAACCAATATATTAAAACCAAATATATCCCTTTATAAAAAAATTATTTTATATATATAAAATATAATAGGCAAAATTATTTCATTCACCTATATTCAAACAAATATTGTGTCGGTCTGTTCTATTATGTGTTTAGAAATCCCTATTGATGTCATAGCGTCCTATGCACCAATCAGAATTTATAAATACGAAACGAAACAAATTAACACAACATAAAAACTTTTTATAACCCTAATAAATATGCTCTCTCATATATGTACACTCAACGACTCATTGTAGGGTAGTACTACCTTATTAATAAAGAGTCAGACCCTATAAAGCTATGGTTTTTGCTAAACCAAAGCTCTGATACCACGTTGTAACATCTTGCCTTTTTGTACACTTTAAATCGACGATAAACCGCACACGTCAGATTCAAACCATACAGAAAGGCGGACAGTTATTGGGGTGAATAAGAAAAGGCAGAGAAAGAAAAAAAACAGAACCTTGTAGAGAAGCGACAAAATATAATAATCAAATAAACAGTTCATGAAGCTGTTTTACTAAACATTTGATTATACTTATACAACATAGATCAGAGTAACACATACCAGAGAATTATAAATAATGCAGCGGAATAGTATGAATGTAGTGGAAAAATATAATAACTATTAGTAATACAATCTTCGTCTTCTTCCTCCAGAAATAAAGTCTTCGAATCCTGAAATGCTCAAACTGACCCGAGCGAATTGAAAAGACAAAACACTCGAGTCAGAACTAAAAAATATTATGTGAGTTAAATCAACAGAATAAATATGAGTGGAACGGCATCAGAGATGTTTACGGGATTTGACATCTCCTATCTAGTGTCTAACGTGAGTGCAGTAACTTAAGAGATGCTCGGGATTCACATCTCCTAAGGATCCGTTAAACTATCTACTATGCAGTAATATTTCGCTATTATAATAATGTTTACAGTTAAATAACCTTACTTTTAAATAGCGTTAAGGAGTTACCCAATCGCCCCCTTAACACAACAATAGTCCCAGCAGTCCATCCAGTATCATAGTCCCTCCTGATCGGGAAGCCACTAGAGGATACCACACGGGCTATGCGAGAAAACCAAACTCGTACAAGGTGCGATAGGGTAGGTGACACAGCACAACGAGGCAATGCCAGGGTAGATATACCAGTTACGCATCCGGACTGGTGGTGATGCGTAGCGCGCAGCTACTGCCCACCTCGAGCCACACCCCCAAAAATCAAAGGGCCCAAATCAATCACAAAGTAATACAATGGTATCGAAGGAGTGTGTCCGATAAGAGGGGCTACCTCACTCACCTGAGAATCTCTCCTGTTTTAGCCACCTTACGCCAGCTCACGGGAGTCGGGTCCACGTATATACCTTAATAAAAAGTCGCCACCATCCTCCTTCATTATGGAATCTCAACCGTGTACACGGTTGTTAAAGTGATTGTCGAAATTGGCAGAGAGTGTGACAACTTCCGATCCCGTCTCTTTAACAATCAAACGTTATTATAACACCTCGGTCATTTCAAAATAATTTATACTTCAAAATCATAATATAATATCCATGTCAAAACCATATAAATACGATATTGTTTCCCTTTCTAAAACCCAAACCAATATGATATCATTTTTATTAAAACCCAAATCAATATAGTATCATTTTTATTTTAAATATATCCTTTCTAAAAATCATAGCACTTTCACCGTTATAACACTTCGAAATCAAAATCTTGAAATATAACCATCAAATTTTAATACCTTGAAACTCATAACTTTGAAACATAACTTCCACCATTTAAATGGTTTAAATATTTAAAATACTTTATAAAATAAACTAGCCTTTTCAATTTCACCAAAACTACTCGAATTTTTAAATTTTAAATTCAACCAAATTCCAAATCATAAATTTCAATTCAATTCAGTTTCCAAATAAACTATTCCAAATTATATCGATTTCAACACAGATTTGATCCACAGAATAAACCATTTCCAATTCAATATATTTCAACTTTAAGTATTCAAAAATTCCAAAAATAAGTTTGGTAATTACGATTCAACAATTAAATTTTCTATTATTAGTTTTGAAATATTTTACTTAATAAATCCATTATCATTTAAATGAAACTCAAGTTTCCAATAACTAAATATTTCCTTCAATTCATTTATACTTGAAATATTCGTTTAATTCACCTTAAACCAAAATCAAGTTATAAAATCATACCTTCTAAAATTTCAAATTTAATAAATTTAACATCAGACTTATTTGAGTTTAATTCTTAAATAAATTCAATTTCAAATAAATTTCAAATTTATCTTCCTACCTTAATTTATTTAAATTATTATAAACTCCATATTAAAATATAATTTAAATACTTAACCATATTATCTTCAATAAAAAAATCAAACTTATTATTAAGCTTATTCTATATTAAAAAAACTTTATACATAGCTTAATATCAAGAACAAAAAAACATTTATATAATATCTAAAATTAATATTTACATTTATATAATGTCTAAAATCAATATTTATCAAAACCACATATTTCTTTACAAAACCATAGAAATCATTTCAAAATATTTTTGTATATAGACCACGGTGTCTGTATATAATTTTCTATTCTATGGTCAAGTGATATGGATATTTATCATTTCAATCCATAATTTAAAATATATATATAAGGATATATATCATTTCAAACCGCAATCCCGAATGAAATAAAAATCCATAACAACTTGCAATTTGTAACAATATAAAATACAACACCCATTCATCCAATATCAATCATCAAAAATCTATCACAGTCATCGTCCAATTCAATCAATAACATCAATATAGAAAAGATAATAAATAACAGGTATTTACTGGCAGTTTATATTCAATAATAAATTTATTAACTATTTTATCCAAATAAATTCAAATAAACTGAGATGTTGATTCAAAATATGCCAAATAGTCCTAAATAAATTTCTAATCACATCATAAATCATTTTAACAAACATAAGAAATTTTAGAAGTTATGAGTAGGATAAAACACCCACCTTTTGAATTTAAATCCAATTTAAACCCAAAATTTGAACAGTCTCAGAATTCATCCAAACTAGCGTCAAAATGTCTGGAATTTCAGTATGACCCCAACGTAAGAAACCGCGCATGAATTGGACCTCGTAAGCAAAAGTTATTTCAGTTAGAAGATATATGAGTTTAAACATATAAAAGAATAAAATAACATGGAAAAACATGTCACCTACGTTCATCATGTAGACCGCACACGACACAGTCCCATGGAACCCTAGAGCCGCCGCTGCCTAGGCAATTTTAGCCTCGTCCACGTCCATCTCCAGCCCAATCAGGCGCCACCGCCGTGTTCCCCTATCTCCGTCGCCCCATAAGCCGAGCGCGGCCAAACACGGGACTCCCAAACGTCACCGTCATCGCCACCGTACTACGCCAAAATCTAGCGATTCTTCGACCAACTACGACAGGCGAACCGTATGGATCGACTCCATACATCGTGCTCTACGCCCCAACAACCTCACATCACCCTAATGACAACGTTCCACCATTGAACGAGGAGCTATCCAATGAACGGCCGAAACTACAACATCAATTTCTAGCCATAATGAAACGCAAATCGAAAAATGAATCACATATTTGACGTGCGCTCGTCGAGAGCTTCAAATCGATATATAATTCGATATAGTTTGAGAAAACTGAATTTTTGAAGTTGAATTTTGAATTGAAACTGGGTTGTGAATTTTAGGATTTTTCTGCCATTGAGAAAGAGGAGCAACAGAAATTTTTGTACATACAGAAATGAGAAATAGAAAGGCTGCTAGGGTTTATAACGACATATATATAGGCAGAACATAATAGAAACAAATGAGCTTGATTGGTTTGGAAAAAAGAACGATAACGACCCGAAAGGCCCATTTCGACTCCGGAACGAAAATGAGTCAACCCATATATCAAAATAGATGTTTTTAAATATTTTAAACGCAATGGAACATGTTTAAGTCCAAATTCCATCGTATGAAAAAGTTATGCTAAAACTAAGTTATTTCAAATTGGTTTCAATTGATTTTAATTTGATTGATTTCTAGGCGTTTGTCCGTACGTAAAAGACAGTCTGATCGCTACGAAACTTGAAATCCTACTATAATTCACCGTTACAGATCCGATGAAACGAGTTTCATCAAAATCCGAGTCAGTGGCCAAAATGGCTATTTTTACATTAATTAAATAATTAATTAATTAATTAAATCGAATTTTCAATTTCAATTTTATAATTGACAATTTTTATCGCTTTTAAATTTCTTAATCATTGCACAAATTTAAATAAATTTAGATGTCAATTTAGAGTTGATTAATTTATCAATTTCAGTGTTAACCTCAATTTCATTAAATTCAGAAATTATAAATTTAATTTCCAATAATTCCATTTAATTTACTTCTCATTCTATTATTCAATTCATTGTTGTCAAATGGATGAAATTAACATTGGATTCATGATCTATTACCTTAAGGTTCTCAAATTCCATCTTAATTTCAATTAACGTAATATTTAGATATTTAATTTCATTTAATTGCAATTAATACAATTATTATAGTTCAAATCCCAATTAATTGATAAATCTTTATTTCCATTCATATAATTCGAAAAATTGTCCTATTATGAATAACATGAACATTATTTCCAAATATTAACCTAATTTACATTAACATAATATTTAATTACATTTGTTGCAATGAATTCCAATTGGATTTAACGGATTAGATATAAATGTAACTTATAATAATTGTTGACATTAACTCTCAATCACATTCTTATAAGTTTATCATTTCCAAACCAATATTATAGTTACTTACAGAACATTAATTTTATCCAACATTTTACATTAATTCATTAATTAATTCAATATTTACGTTTGTTTTCTTATATTCAATTTATAGCCTAGTATAACATTTACACAAATCCCATTAATTGTAATTTCATTCAAATTGTTAATAAATAACTTAGGCTAGCCTTATTACATCTCATTTAAGTTATTATTTCATTAATGAATCACAAAATTTCTATTTTTCCAATATTAGATAGCAAACCTTTAATAAAATTAACTATTAAATTATCGAAAATTTTACGGGTCGTTACATAAATAATTCGTATATTTAAATACGAAGTGTCCAAAATTCTGGACCGTTACATCCTCCCTACTTAGAATATTTCATCCTTGAACTTTCAACGTGAGCAACCAAAGAAACAATCACATAGCAATATTTAACAATGTTCAAAATCACTTAGCAACGTAGCTCACAGTTTGCCCAAGTTCAAAATTCTCTCATCTTACATGGATGACAAGCAACCAACTAAGCGCACCTTACGCTCAACAGCCTTAGGTTATTACTTAATCGACAATTCATGCTACCTCATAACAAATCGAAGAGCCATTACCTAAACTCTCCATGAGCCAACAAAACATAGTATGCATATACTAAAACCCGTACAATGCACATGGACCATCCGTACACAATATCAATTTTGATCACTTGCTCGATCATATAAATTTCACTTCCCGAATAGTATAGATCACTTGATCTATCTAGTGCAGACTCTGATCAGGTTCCTCGATTAGAAACTTCCGTTCTTCTTACATAGCCATAGCTATGACAAAAAAATTTAGGATCTTATCAAGAATCTGTATCAAGTGTTTGCCGTCAAGAATCTAGTGAAAAATCCCAGTTCGGACCAATGTAAATCACCTTGAAATCATATACTCGAATACTGGATCAAGAACAGTCATGCGAATAAAATGATGTATGTACAATTTACGTACTTATCCTATAGGTTTCTTAATTATAATCATCTCTTTTATCACATTCTTTTATCCAGTTAGTATGTCTTCAATACTAAAATAATTTATGAAATATTTCATAAAGCATAACTTCAAGTTTATATACGGATATAACTTAAGTTTATGTTCGTATAATACTCTACTAAAATCCTAAGAGTTATCTAAAAAACATCAAATTCATTTTTACTTAACAAGCATGTTCAACAAATTAAAAACTTGTTCTAACATACTACCTTCTCAATTCAAGTGTTATATAAACTCAACTTTATATTTTCACTAAACGCTTCGCTTTAAGTTCTAAAACATTCAAAAGTTTCCGATAGTTCAAAATCATCAAAAATTTCGTTTCATTTTAACAACTGAAAGCAATCAAATAATATATCATAACATGATGCATATATCTTACGATCCTAATGCATAGGCTACATATGTCGGTCTTAACAAATTTCAAAAATTTATTCGACACACTTTACCCGAAAAGGGAAAACATGAAAAGGTTTCATCATTTACTCCACGCTAGGCCACAACCACTCGGGCACTCTACATAGTGTACATATACAACTTTTCTACATAAAAGGTTCATATCAAATTTCTTTCCACATAAAAGCTTGAGAACTAAACACCGGGTTTATTTCAAATCATTTTGAGGTAATAATACATACGTATATATTTTGTATAACAAATCATACCTTTCCATTTAACTAAGACAACCCTATAACATCCTCCACTTTGAAATCTGAAAATCAACACCGATGATGTTGAAGTCATCATCGAAATTATTTTCAAGCGATGGAAGTAAGTTCAGTACATCCAACTCATGCCTTTCGGACTTAACCAAAATCATTTCAAAATGGTACTTACTAATAGTACTACTAATATTTTCTTAAAATCTTAAAAACGCTTTCAAAGACATTAGGGTTTAAGTTCTCAAAATATCAGTTAAATTCTCCTGTTTATAAACCATATTTTATAGACCATACCTATAAAAATTACTTTATTACATAAAATTCCTTTCACACACTACAATAAACAGGACTTTTAACATCGTTTTAAAAACGCTGTAAAAGCTTTTAACAACGGTTTTGCATATGTTGTATATCGACATGCAGTTATATGTTAGGGATACACAATGATAATAAAAAAACGCTGTCAAATGTCCTTTTTAACAACATTTCCCTGGTGTCATAAAATCTTTTAACAGCGTTTGGTTGGATGCAGTTATAGATCTTTCTTAGCGTTTGTTTCGTGCTAAGATAAGATTTTACAGTGTTTGTTCAATGCTGTGATATTATTTACAATGTTTCGTTGTTGTAATAGACCGTGTTTTATGTTTTTAGATACAATTTAATGACATTTTTAAAACGTTGTTAAAACTTTCAACATCATTTTAAAAATGCTGTGGAATGTTTTAACAACTGTTAAAAACGCTGTGGAATGTTTTAACAACGTTTTAAAAATGCAATGGAATGTTTTAACAGCGTTTTAAAAACGTTGTGGAATGTTTTAATTGCGTTTCTACAAACATCCACCATAATGTGCATATATATACACCACATTTCTAAATTAGCATATTATATCAATACCACATTTCAAAATCAACATATTATATCAATACCACATTTTGGACACATATTTGATAACCAATGTATGAAATTTCATAATCAAAATACACAATATTCTTACACCAAACATAAATAACTCATCATCAATAGTTCATAAACAAAATATATAATAAGTAGCAATAGCAAAAGAAAATCAAGTAGTACATATGTTAAAACCAAAAAGTAATTCTAGCAATAAAAACAACTTCGATCCATAACTCGTTGCAATCTTTTTTTTTTGCATCACAGTCATCTATCTATATGTAAAGAAAAAGTTTTGTATGTATCAGTTCAAGTAAAAAAACAAGCTTAACAAACAACGTTAAGTTTAGATGAATGATGCTACCTCTCACAACATTGTTTCCCAATGCGTCCGTGCAAACGTTTTGCAATTTTTGACCACTTCTCTGGTCCAAATTTATTTTCCATTGCAACAAGAGCTTCGTCTTCCTAAACAGTAAATGAAACGAAATCCGTGATAACAAAGAAACTTAACATATTTCCAATGTACATCGTGTAGTTTTATTTTAATTAATATGCCTATTCTTTCATGCAAAATCATATTAAAATATGGGAAAATCTATATACCTCTTTAGACCAAGCTCCTTTAACTACTTCAGGATTTAAAACCTTCTTCCATCTGTGCAAGCACTGAGCATCAGTGCGACCTACCAATTGTGCTAATTCATGTTCTAATGGCACTAAGAAAATAAACTTTTGTTGTAGTGGTTGGCATGTGAGCAACATTTGGATTGTATCGAACAGTAATGTATATGGCTAAATTAAACAAGACTGGAATATGAGTAATATAGGCACAAGACTGAACTGTAGAGCAAAGAGATAAAAGAATATATATAGAACATCAGGCAAAATAGTCTCACAAACCAGTAGAGAGAAGCTTGACATAAAATTCCCCTTTAACTTCTATATACAAAAATTACAAGGGAGATGCATTTAGTTTCGAGCGGTTGAGCTGGACTGGAATTCAACTACTGTGCCGAGTTCTAACTAGAACTAAGCTGCAGCTTCGAATTCTAGCCAGAACTCAGCTACTGCTCCGAGTTCCAACTGGAACTGTAAACTTTTTCTTTACTAAAAAATACGAAAATTGAAATTAAAATGCCTTTCGAGTAACAATTTTCATCTACATCTAATAAGATTTCAAATTATTTTGGTAAATTAAATCTGTAATTATATCAAAACTAATAAGCAATCTGTATGTATCAACCTGAAATAGAGAACACGTATGTATCTTGATATGGTTGGTTCTACTGACATGAAGGATGTATAGTTAAAAAAAGCAGATTATACATGCAAAAAATGCCAGTAACATATAAAAATTGTCTATTCTTCTAAATTTGTGACAAGTTTTTTAAAATAAGACTACTACTATCAATTCACATTACCAATATAAGCAGCGCTGAAATCAAAGTTTTCACAACAATCCTTTGTATATAAAACCAGCAAAAAAACTTAAAAATATGATTCAAATTCCAGTTTTATCTACCAATTCTCTTAAATAGTCAGAGTATAAAGTGACGCAACTTAACCAAAAACACCATCATGTCATGTATAAATAATGTGTACCACCAAAAAAATGGAGGGGGGTTGGGGTAGGATAGGGGATATGCTTACGGATCGTCATCGGTTGCAGGATCTTTGAAATCCGAGTTGGTCAGCCGCAAAGCTTCACCGGATCTCTTAGGATTGTAAATACTTTTGATAATCGAGTAGCTATTACCGTTCCTTTTTATAGTAGATAAAATTTCTTTGGGTTTCGCACTAGCCTTATATATGTCGGCAACAATGTTTTTCTCATCCTCGCTTAACTTGCCAGCGTAGCTGTGACCCTCCAACGATCTAGAAATTTCATGGTTATGTTGACCATTTTCGACTTTTAGTTTTCGAGTATCCCCTTCAAGTAAAAACCATTTGAGGAAAACGGGCATTTGCATTTTCTGGTACCTCTCTATCTGGCTCTTTTCTTCTCAGGTTTTTCAGAATCCTTAGTTATTTTAGCATGGCTTCTGTACTCTCCGCCTCTGTCACAAATGAACAGCAACCGAACCTTGCATTTGGGTGTGTTTTTTTCTGATTTTATGATGATGATTATGAAGCCTAGACTGATCGCCTTCTGTTTGGCCCAGTCAACTAATGTAGTGCGAGATGGTAAAATCAATAAGCATATAAAATAAATGAGTTGAAAAAATAAAATAAAAATAAAATAAATAAACAAATCAGAATGTTGTATTAAAATGGTTACTAGGTCAGTGGTGAATGCGCTAGAGTGAACGGAATCAGTGGGTTGCGAGCTATATCGAGATTGTGAGCATGTAGATTCTGGTGTTATAAAGACGTTGCACCAGTCACAGTCGCTCTCGCTTTGAGTAGTATTGACCTAAAACAAGAATGTATAACAGCGTTAATAAGTATGAGATACAAACATATGACAATAGGCACGGAGTAACCAGGACAAAATTAACTTTTAAAACAACGAATGGGACTTAGAATTATATTACCATGATTGTTAAAATGAAAACAAATTGGATAAGACGCGAGATTGAGTAATGAGAAAACATGAAAAATATATCATAGTATTCGAATGAAATAACTTTACATAGAACCATACACATAACCTCAACCAAAAAATGCTCCAAAATACATTAATTGTAACATAGTAAATGACCAAATCAAGTCAAAACATGTCAACCTTGACAACGAGTAACAAAGCAATTGCCATTGAAAATTCCTTACAGATAGTAGGAACCTTTCAACACTTACCCAATATCGCATCATAGCTTAACAATCTTATTCAATACAAAACAGGAATTCAAAGGAAGACCAGCAACATAATTTAAAAGCATTCCTAACTCAAACACTTACCACCATCACAATCCAAGTGGTTTGTAATGAAGGCAGGAGAGAAAATGCCACACAAAAAAACCTAATAACCACTCATTATAGCACTTGCTACTTGTTGTAATAGACGCTAAATTGGTATTATTCAGCAAATATAGAGAAATGTTTATTTTGAAAAACAAAGAAAAAGATGGGATTACAGAGAAAATTCAATATAGGCATCATATCACAATTGAAAGTGGTTCAAATACTAAAATAATTTATTATGAAATTCCATCGATGTCTCATATTGAATAGGATATTCACAAAGGAATGATAAACAAAAGACAATCTGAAAGTGCTGGCATAAAATTTTAAAAAATGGCATAAAATTGTAGCAGGTTTTATGAAATCTGCAAACTTACATCTTGTTCTGTGTTACATAAAGAGCATATGACCTGAAGGAAAAAACATAGAAAGTTACGGAACAAAAAATGTCATCAAAATAATTAAAGATAAATGCAGACATTATCTTATAAAAATGTAAAGAGAATAAACAAACCAGAACCATATTAACATCATAGCGAGGAATCATATGCCTTTCAATAGGATCCACATCTAAAGAGTTCTAATCAAAGCCCATCAACATAAATAACAGGTTTAATTAGTCACATTCTGCATCAAGTTTCAACCTTTTATAAGTTGAACATATAAATAGAAAAAAGATCTCATTTTTTCTTCGTTATGGCAGTGCTTGAAATTAAAACTTCATTATAGCAAGGTGCTCTTATTTTGCACCTCCTCCTATAATGTTCACATCGATTAAAAACTTCACTACGCTTAAATTCACATAGTATTAACTCTGAACTTGATTTTTGTCCAATTTGATTCTGAACAAAAATTGATTTGAAATATATATAAAGATATCCTAACGCTAAGACGTTTTTTATTTTATAACATTTGTGTAGTAACATTTGTGTTAGCTTACCATTTTCGGTGTAGGTTCAAGTACAATTCTAGCTTTGGTAATGATCCCAAATTGTCCAAGTCCACCAAGAACACCATAAAAGAGGTCAGCATTCTTCTTTTCTGAGCACTTAAGTATCGCTCCCTTTCCTGCGTTAAAATTGCAGTGAAAGAGAATAGGTTATAATAAAGAATATTACTAATATGAATTAGAAGATAATTTTTGGGCACTAGTGCAACTACTATAGTGGCACTCCCCTTGTCATTCATAAATGAATGTCCAAAATTCATTTAAATAATTTTAAGTGCTTTTATCATATTATTCCATGCCCTATACTTAACGTTTCAAGATTGTACAAAAAAGGTACAGCCAATTTGCCGGCCTAATGAATAAGGTTTAATGATCTGCAATAAAAGGACATAAATTAATTCATGAAGGAAAAAAACTTAAATTAAAATTCTATAGCACCATCGTGAACAATTCACGTACTTTTAAAAGTTTGAAGGTTAATTTTCTTTGTGACATACTAGGATTTCATTTAGATGCAGTTTATTATTGGTTAACATGTGGCATTGTTAAGTTAAACATGCAACAAAAAAGTTTAATTGCGAATAAAAAGGAAATTTAAAATAATAATTTCATTAGGTGGTGTATTATGTGATTCTGTAGATTTAATCAGCTTAAAGATATAACAATGCAGTGAAACATTTATGGTGTTGTTGGATATTGGGCCACTGACCCTCTAAATGTAGGAAAGTGATGTTTCATAGCATCTTTTCTTAGGTCGTTTGCTTAGATTTTAGTTTTTGAATTTAATTTCAATTTTGAAATTCAAAGCCAAGAGACATACACTGTTTTAAATTAAGCATTTGAAGCCTCCTGCTTATGTTACTTTCTCTATAATGAATTACTATTCTTGAAGGTGAGTCTTTATTGATCTACTTTAACTCAACAATTAATTTCCAGCACCTTTCTTTTTTAGCCTTGCATGCACAAGTGCTTAGCGTTAATACTACAGCTTGATCATTGAAATTTGTTTGTTGTTGGTTGATAACATATAATATGGTATTAATTCACTTTGCATATACTTATGCAGGGCAAATGTGTTTGGTTTCTCAATCAAATCTATACAATGCTGCTATGATTCAAGAATTTGTTAAAAGCTTTTGTTTTGATTGCCCTTTTGGTATAAAATAGAATATGAAAAGATTCAAAAACAACCCTATGGTTTGAGCAAGCTAAGAACTGTAGTGTAAAAACATGGACAAAACCTGGGCTGAACTTTATTAATAATCTGAGAAAGTCTGGTTTCAGAGAAAATATATGAGAAATAATGTAATAGCCTCCTATGATTTATTTAAAAAAGGTGTAGTTTTTGAACCATGTTGGACATTTCATACGTATGGATTAGAATTGAAACGCCTATGATATATCACAAATATTGCAGTTGCGCTATGCATCAATCCGGCTTCTTACCCAAAGATAAGCATGCAACAATCAGGTTAAGTACCTGTCAGCTAGGCATTTATGTAAAGGGTTATCCACTAGCATGTCGCAGCATGATGAATTGAGTATCCATTTAGACATGGCATCAGAGTTATGCATGAATTAATTACTTGAGCAGTAAAAGCAACTGCACGCCATTCTTTTATTATATTGACCCTGTAAAACAGGCTGTTGGGGCTGTTGAGTTATGTGTTTGTTCTGGATAAGCAACTGAAGCCAGCCGAGACTAGATATGCCACTCATGATTTAGAGCCCGCGGCTATTGTTTTCACCCTTCGAATTTGGCGTCATTATCTTTTGGGGGGAAATTTTATTCTTTACACCGATCATAAATCTTTAAAATAATTATTTTCGCAAAGGAACTTAATTTGCGTAAACAGCGTTGGCTCGAATTTCTTGCATCTTATGATCTTGATATTCTTTGTACTCCCGGAAAGGGAAATCGTGTTGTCGATGCACTTAGTCATAAGCAACAAGAGGTTGTTTCTATGATGATATCTGAATGGAATGATCTCAAAATTTTATCCACCTGTGAGATTCGAGACCGTGAGTCCGATTTATGTTCATCTTTGGTTTTATGTAGCCTGAGGCTTATCCTTCTCTTTTAGACCGCATTCTTGAAGCTTAAAAGCTAGATCTCGAATTGGCTCTTCTTAGCCAAAGTTGTAGGGATAAAATTGGTATTGGAAGTTTGAAAGGCTTTGATATTGATTCTCATGGCGGTATTCGAAAATTTGGTAGACTTATCGTGCCAAATATTAGTGATCTTCATAAAGATATTTTAGAAGATTCTCATCGTTTTAAATTTACCATTCATCCCGGTCATAGTAAAATGTATGCGGACATGAAGCGACTTTATTATTGGGATGGAATGAAATCTGATATTGCTAACTTTGTTAAGCGTTGCATGACTTGCCAACTTGTCAACGACGAGCATCAAAGGCCCGGTGGGTTATTACAACCTTTAGAAATTCCAATTTGGAAGTGGGATCAAATTTCCATGGACTTTATTAACGGCCTTCCCCGCTCTCGTTCGGGTTATGATAGCTTATGGGTGATTGTTGATAGACTTACTAAATCCTCCCATTTTATTCCCGTTCGGTCTAACCGAACCGTTCCTCTTTTGGCCAAGCTCTGTAACAAAGAAATTGTTAAATTGCATGGAGTTCCTACTTCTATTGTTAGTGATCGTGATCCGTTGTTTACTAGTGAATTTTGGAAGAGTCTTCAAAAGGCTTTGGGAACGAAGCTTAATTTTAGCACCGCTTATCATCCTCGGTCCGATGGACAAACTGAGCGTGTGAATCAAACTCTTGAAGATCTTCTTCGTGCATGTGTTCTTGATTTTGGTGGAAGTTGGGAAGATCATATTTCTCTTGTTCAGTTTTCCTATAATAATTACTTCCAATCATGTATTCGTATGGCACCATTCGAGGCACTCTATGGAAGGCCATGACGATCTCCTACTTGTTGGCTTGAGGCCGGTGAGAGGCTGGTTTTTGGTCCAGATTTAATTCGTGATTCCATAGAAAAGATTGACCTTATTCGTCATAGGATGAAAGAAGCTCAAAGTAGGCAAAAATCCTATGTCGATAACCGAAGAAGGAAATTAGAATTTTCTGTGGGAGATTTTGTGTTTGTTCGTGTTTCACCTACGAAGGGTGTTGTACGTTTCAGTCGATCGGGAAAGTTAGCACCTCGATATATTGGTCCATTTCCCATCACCGAACATATTGGTTCTGTGGCTTATCGCCTTTCATTACCGGCTTAGTTTTCTGCTATTCATAACGTGTTTCACGTTTCTCAACTACGGAAATGCCTTCGAGATTCCGATTCTATTCTTGAGCCTGGTGTTGTGGAACAAATTGAATTTCGCCTAATTTAACTTATGAGCAACATCCTATTCGTATTATTGTTTCGGAGGTAAAACGCCTTCGAAATAAAGATGTTCCGCTTGTGAAAATTCAATGGTCCTCAAATCCTAAGGATTGTTCTTGGGAATCCAGAGAATTTATCGAGTGAACACATCCGGACTTACTTTCTTGTGCTCTTTGAGGTGAACTTCTTATTCCAAATTCTTCTTTTGTGTTGATATGCTTTTATGGTTGTTACTTTTTGTTCATTTATTTCTTATGATTGCGAGGATTCAATTTCTTTAAGGAGGGGTGTCTGTAACAACCCGCATATTTTACGATTGAATATTTAAATATTTTATTTAAAATAATTCATCATTAGTCGGATTATTGTCCGGAAAACTACTTTTTGCAAACAGTCGAATTAGGACTCGAGACCACCCTCATTGAGTTCAAAATGACGTTTGCGACCTTTTTGAGTGTAAACTTTGATATGTTTGGAGTTAGTGGAATTTTGCTACATTTTCACTTAGGGCTTTGGTTTTGTTTCAACCCATTAGACCCAAGCTTCGCCCCTTTTCTCTTTATTACTTCATTTCTATTTCCTAATACTCAAGCTTTAGCAACAATGGAGAGAGGAATGGGAAATTAAAACTCCAAGCCCTAATTTCCATTTGCAAATCAAGTTCTAGCTCCAAATTTATAGAAGAAGCTTTGGTAAGCCTCCTCTTCTTCTTCTCCAACTCATTCTCTTACCAATATCAGAAATTCCTAAACCTAATTTAGGAAATGTTTCTCTTTTAAGCTTAGATTCAAGTTCTTTGGGTTGGAATTGAAGAGTGATTGTCCTTGCCATTGCTCTATAGCTTCTTCTTCATAGTTTTGGGTTTAAAGGTGAGATTTTTATCTCATATTTTAGTCTATAATTATCTTCGATTGTTAGGTATGAATTCCTAACACTTATTCTTATGCAATTGATTTTGGTTTGGATTGATTTGGTGTATAATCCAATTTTTGGTGTTTTGAAATCAAAATCTATGAAAATCCTATTATGGATATTTGGACATTGATATTTGAGGCGTATCGAAGAGCCGTTGAGGCTGGGTTGCCGCGTGGCGTAAATCCTTAGTCATCATTTGCTCGTCCGATCGCTTTCGATATTCATTTGGCCATTTTTGGTCGAGGTTCAGGGAATGCCCTGAACCACAGTTTCAGACGTCTGAATCCTTATTTCAGACGTCTGAATATTATACTACGAATTTTTATTTCCCAGTATTCAGACGTCTGAATCAAAATTCCAGACGTCTGAATTGGCTTGATTTCAAACAGAAAGGAAATAGGCAAAAAAACACCTATTTCAGACGTTTGAAATATAGGGTTCAGACGTCTGAATTGCGTTCTGGAAAACTTCTAATTTTCCAGATTCAGACGTCTGAACCAAATGTTTCAGACGTCTGAATATGTTGTTTTGCCTGCTTGCCTAGTTTGTTTAAGAATTCCAATTTTTATCGATTCGTGTTGATTCCCTTTTGTTGTTATCATCTATTATCGACTTTGATGACATTTTCTTTGGGATTTTTGAAAATATCCATTTTGATGGATTTGATATCGATTTCTTTGGAATTAATTCACGTCTTCGTATGTGAATTTTGATGATTGATTGGTTCTACAGTCATTTTTGTGATTTGTCACTTTAAAAATATAAAGGTTTTAATAATAGTATTAAATATCAAAACTCTTTTATTAAAACCATTTCAACACTATTTTATTACAAAACTCGTTTCTTAAACCGTTTTCCAATCTATTAGTATATACAAACCTTCACCTCACTCGTATGAGAAATCTAATTAAACGGCTTAGTAAAACAAGTGGTATGAAACGCTTGCATATGCTTCGTCGGTTAATTCTTGGACTTGTTCGATTGAATTTCTTGTGACAATTTTCGAGTGGAGACTTACAGTTTGTTCGTAAATATTTAAGTTAAGCTAGTGGTTATGGGACATGAAGCTAGGCTCATATATTTACTAGCTTAGTGTAATTGACACTTCTTGATGATCGATGATGATCATTTTGTGATTTAGACTAGCGATATACTTCGTTTCTTTGTCCATGTAGGGGACGATACCTCGTTTTATTGAGTTTCGTCTCATTTCTTTTATAGGCCAACGACCTATGTATTATTTGGAGTTTCGACTCAATTTTTTTGGGCTAGCGACCCATGTTCTTTTATGGAGTTCGATCCATCGGACGTACCTTTGTACTACGTTGTTGAACCAGCTTATCCGGATCTTCGGGCTTACCGTTGTACTATGTCGTTGTTTCGAATTATTCGAGTTTCAGGTTC